>JAVLUX010000065.1:20412500-21012500 GCA_032164185.1 Moxostoma hubbsi
TATATTAAGGCCTACTTGTATTATTTGTATTGAAAGAACGTCTAAGTGGAGCTTTATACAGATTGTTTCACGTACTGTACATACATAGCAGTATTGTCTTAAGTTTGTGGGAAGCATAAATAATGATGTTCATTTTTTTAATGCATTTTCGTGCCACTCCTGGTGTATCTATAGGCCATGCGAAGGTTTGCCTCTTGTTGTTGGAATCTTGTCGCGACTGACCTGACATCCCAGACCGGATCAACAAGTTTCGGTCACACCCAGTTAATAATGGGCAGCTATAAAAAGGATTCACATAGCGTTAAATTCCAGAAAGCTAAGCACATGAGAGAGGAACATAACTTCCCCAGAGAAGACAGAAAACTACTCTCGAAAAACCCCAAATCATCAATCAAAATGCAGATGTCCGAGCCCCTCAGCCAGAAGAACGCTCTCTTCACGGCCATGAACCGCTTCATCGGCGCCGTAAACAACATGGATCAGACGGTCATGGTGCCGAGCCTGCTGAGAGATGTTCCGCTGGACCAAGAGAAGGAGCAGCAAAAGTTAACCAACAAAACCAGTAGCTATCTGCTCGATGCAGAGGCAGACATGCACAGCTATTACTCCCAGCTCAAGTCCATCCGAAACAACATTGAATGGGGCGTCATGCGCGCAGAGGAGCAGAGGCGCAAAAAGGACACTCCTGCATTGGAGCCAGTGCGCACAGAATCGGAGAGCGACGTGGACCTGGAACAGCTTCTGCAGTACCACCTGAGGGGCTTGCATGGGGTGCTGTCCAAACTTACAAGCCAAGCCAACAACCTGACCAACCGATACAAGCAGGAGATTGGCATTGCTGGTTGGGGACAATGAACTGCATCATGAAGGGTCCACACATGATGATCTATTCTGATCTAATAGGATCTATTCAACATTTGTGGAAAAGCCTGAAGGGACTGACATAACACTAAAAGTTTAAAGGCAAACCCAGATGGGAAAGTGGTTTTGTTTTTGTATTGACCATGGTGTTGATCACTGATGTGTTGTAAGGGCTGCTTCCTACTTTAGATCTTAAGCCTTTTTATTGCACTGCCAGTTTCCATTTTATTTTTTTAAATACCCATTCAAATGGCTGGCTGCCATAACTTTCATTGATATTTAAATCTATTTATGAATTATGCACAATTAAAAACTTTTATTTTTCCATTCTTCTTCAATGTTCAAGAAGAATACTGATGTATTATGATGTTCCTGTATGCTCCAGAAGACACACAGTCCTACTAAGTGTGTTTCCACTGATGTCTTTATAGGAATTGAGTGTTTAATAGTTTGTGTATGTGAGAACAGTCATAGATAGTTCCAGAGGAGGCCTGGGGACATTTCCTGCTTATGACTCAAAACTATCTGTGAATCATCCTATGAATCAATGATGTGGAATGCTCTGAAAAATCTCTGTTTGCAGGTGTCATGATGAGCTCCATGAGATTCTATGCCATTTTGTGCCACAATGCCAGTATGTTTTTGTTTTATGACAAAATAAATATTTGTAAATTTAATCTGTCTTCCATGGTCATGTTGTTTATTATTATTCATCCACAACCATGCATAACCTCTAGGCTTACACAAGCCATTATATCTATATCAAATCGCAAATTATCCACTGTGTTTACACACCTCACTTCCTGATAATGACTGCGTCATCCATAATTTCCTTTTAATATGTGAGGATGCTGATAGATTAGGCATTATTTATAAGACAATAACATAAAACATTGACTTTACTGTAATAAAAAGTAATCTATAAGGTGCTTACAGTTCCCATTTACCAAGTTTATGCATGCAAATTCCAAGTGTGTATAAGACCAAATGTCCCCACAAGGATTGTAAAACCTGAAATCTCTGAAAATGCGAGGGAAGGAAAACGAGGAAAACGTCACAATAAACATACTAAATTATGTCTTAATGAAAATGTTTAAATGCTAAAAGATTTCTTTTAGGGTTGAGTGAGGTGAAGTGCTAAAGACAGAACATATAATTTGCTGAGTATAAAAACAGTGAAAATCAATGCAAACTATAGCCACAAAAATAGTACAAAAATAAAAGAAGATGTGATTGTGTGTGTTTGCTTTATCGAGACCTGTGCAATGAAACAGACTACAGAATTACACTCAGCCATAATAATAATAATTATATTGTTTATTTATAAAAACAATAATATCAAAAAGTTTGTTCTTATTGCATAATGCATTATGTTTAAAAGATACCAAATATAATTTTTCAATTGAGAGAGGACTGTCACACCTTATACTCTCAGGTGAAAAATCATTCCCTCAAAATTACTTTTAAAGTGAAAATAGACTTGGCATGCTATAAAGCGTTAATAAAAACAAATGAAATGTTTTTTCCTGTCGTTTTAATGGTAAAAGAATGTAAAAATGCTACAGTAACAAAATAATAATTGGTTAACAGGTTAATATATATTGTAAATAAGTATAAAATATTTAACAAGACAGTGCATGTAATTTTACGCTAAGTGATTGTAAAAAAAAAAAAAAAAAAAAAAAAAAAAACATTTATAATTTTAGGGTTAAAAAGTATTTTACCATATAATTAAAGGTACAAATATAGAGTATTTTATGATTAACATGAGAACACATGCACTTTTTACAGTACACTATTGTGTAAAAAAACAATAACCGGTCAATCTCAGAAGTCCCTGCATAAACCATACATTTTATTATACATGGGAATAGTTATGTTTCTTCTTCTTTTTAATATCAGTTATGTACTGTGCTTTGGGAGTGTTCTGTGTTATATTTTATGTAGTTTAATATTTATTGCATTATTTTAATTTTACATGTGTTACCCTAATGATGTTTTGAGTAACACTGTGTACTATCTTTACATTAGTAGCATTTAAGTAGGGCAGTGGTGGCTCAGCGGTTAAGGCTCTGGATTACTGACCAGAAGGTTGGGGGTTCAAGCCCCAGCACCGCCAAGACACCACTGTGTGGCCCTTGAGCAAGGCCCTTGATCCTATCTGCTCCAGGGGCGCCGAATCATGGCTGACCCTGCACTCTGACCCCAGCATAGCTGGGATATGTGAAAAATAAATAATTTCACTGTGTATATATGCAGAAATGTATGTATAATGTGTGGCAATTAAATTTACTGCTCCTTGAATTGTCACTCTTGATGAACTTTACGTCATCATGTTGCCTTTTGTAGTTGCTACATTGAATAACAATACATTTTAATGTGAAAATCAGACTTTTATATTTCCAGAAATTTAGTATAACATGTTTATATAATTTATTAATTTAAATGTAGTAGAGCTAATAGGACTTGATGTTTCTCTTCTCTTTATGTTGGCAGTGCGATTGGAGTTGTGAAAGTGAGGATACTTACATCATTGGGGTCGTCAGGTTGGATGTTTAGTTGACAAGCCCACGACATCTCCAGAGGGCTCAACGGCGATACCTATTATCCCATGTACACCCCTCTCAGTTCCATATCCTACATTTTTCATATTGCAGCCCAGTTGTTGTCTTTTCTTTTAATCCAAATCCAATTGCTGTTTTTTTCCTGCTGCATTTCACAAGAACTTGACTTCTTGTTGGAAGGAGCGACCCCTCACCCCATCTTCTTCAATAGACTGGTCGTAGATGTAGGAACAAATCCCCTGCATCCCACTTCTATAGGGAAAATATTGGCCTTCCAGTTGTTCTGGGCAGCTTCATTTGCCAGTTCAGAGTACGAGTACTTGGTCTTTTTTCTCTCATAAGCTTCTTTAATATCTTCCCATGGTACTGTCAATTCCATGACGTATGACAGCTTGGCTGTTGTGGACCACAGGACCATGTCTGGCCGGACACTCTGGGTAAAATACAAGATTTTTTCCAAATCCATATCCATTTTCCAATCCCGAGCAACCTGTAGAATGCTTGCATCCTTTGATGTTATATGGTGCTCTGGAGGTTGGCCTACAGTTACAAATGGTGTGATGTGGAAATTTGCTATCAATGTTTGTGGGAGAACATTTGAGGTGGTTCTCCTCTCTTCAAAGATTGATGCTAGCTGTCTGAGAAATTTTATGGTTATACCATCAAGTGTAACGCCCTTGGGTGAGGCTTGTAGTGCATCCTGTTATAATGTGCTTTAGTGATGCAGGTGCTTGACAAAGAGAGCAAGCGTGGTCTTCTCCCCACTACTGCTTCAGGTTCTTGCGTGTGGGTATAGATCATAAGTGGCTCTGATGAAAAAGCTTAGTCAAGATTCCTCCATCTCCCATATGTCCACCAGCAGTGTGTCCTCTTTTCCAAGCTCTCCCAGTTAATTCATTGGCCCTGCAACAACCTTGCTTTGGTGCATTTGAATTCTTACACAAGGCTTGCAATTAGTAATTCCAATTTGCCGTTCCTGTACAGTCAGAGTTCTGTGGACGGAAATGCCTTGTTGATGAGAGAGGTCAAAATAGAATGGCCAGACTTGTTCTTCAGTTTAATGTGGTTTGGCGTAATAACATTGGGATACCACAAGGGGGTTATATAACATTTACTGAACCCGGTCGCAGGTAGGACAAGTTAGTTATGAAGGTTTTTCCTTCAAGAATTAATAAAGTGACATTAATGAGTTAGTGTATCTGAGGTTAGTGAATTAGGTGTAACTGCGCAAACTGAACGATTACAGTTTATTATGCAATTTCCCTGTATGTAGCCTTGAATATGTTTCATTCAAGCTGTCAAATTACAAAAAGACATACTTGTAACTGTAAATACATTGTGTAAATTTCACTCAGTGATGGCTTGAGTAAATAATATATGCCCTTTTATAATGATTTGGGTAGAATTTAATGGAAAACTGCAAATTGAGCTCTCTGCAGAAATTTGATATCAGAGTAATAGCTGGGTGCCACTGATAGATACCAAGTGGTGGTGGTCGTATATTCGTAGAAAATAATTGTTTCATTTTAGAATGCGCCATTTTGTCCGCCATACATGTTCAGTGTGGGGCCCCCTTTAAGTTACCCTGCTGCTCACACTATACCAAAGTTGTGTTGAGATATATGTATGAAAAGACTATTATGCAACAAGCAGATCTATTCATTAGGGCTGTCAATCGATTACAATTTTTAATCAAATTAATTACATGGTGTCCATATTAATTAATCGCGATTAATCGCATATACAAATATTTGCTGAGAAAGCCCCTCATATAACAATAATTCAATATATAATGATGAAATAATGATACATAGTTACCTCCGCCTCCCGAGCCTCCCAGAGCTCCGCCACCCAGGGCTTCGCCCCCCCGAGCCTTCCACGTCTCCTAAACCTCCCACGGCACTGTCTCAAGAGCCTCCCACGGCTCCGCCTCCCAGGGCTCCGCCTCCCAGGGCTCCGCCTCCAGAGCCTCCCACGGCTCCGCCTTCCAGGGCTCCGCCCCCCGAGCCTTCCACGTCTCTTGAGCCATCCACGTCTCCACTTCCTGAGCATTCAACGGCTCCGCCTTCCACGCCTCCAGAGCCTTCCACGCCTCTGCCCCCTGAGTCCTCCACGGCTCCACCTTCCACGGCTCCGCCCCCTGAGTCCTCCACAGCTCCACCTTCCACGGCTCCACCCCCTGAGTCCTCCATGACTCCGCCTTCCACGGCTCCGCAGCCAGAGACTGCCCCTGACCCTGTCCTGTGGCCTCCTCCCAGGCCTCCCGACCCGTTCACTGTCCCGCGGCCTCCTCCCCGGCCTCCTGACCCGATCACTGTCCCGCGGCCTCCTCCCAGGCCTCCTGACCCGTTCCCTGTCCCGCGGCCTCCTCCCAGGCCTCCTGACCCGTTCCCTGTCCCGCGGCCTCCTCCCAGGCCTCCTGACCCGTTCCCTGCCCTGTGGCCTCCTCCCTGGCCTCCTGACCCCTTCCCTGTCCTGTGGCCTCCTCCCTGGCCTCCTGACCCGACCCCTGTCCCGTGGCCTCCTCCCAGGCCTCCTGACCCGTTCCCTGTCCCGCGGCCTCCTCCCCGGCCTCCTGACCAGTTTCCTGTCCCGTGGCCTCCTCCCAGGCCTCCTGACCCGGTCCCTGTCCTGTGGCCTCCTCCCAGACCTCCTGACCCGGTCCCTGTCCTGTGGCCACCTCCCGGGCCCCCTTACCCTCTCTCGTCCCTATCGCCCCCCTCCTGACCCAGACCCCCTGTCCCTACCTTGCTCCCCTTGTGCCCCTTCGGACTGCCTGTTTGCCCCTTGTGCGCCCATTGAACAATTTGTTTTTTGTTTCTGTGTTGTTGTTTTTTTTTTGGAGCGTCTGGAATCCGCTCCTTAAAGCGGGGGCTCTGTCATGTCACTGTTTTCTTTTGTTTTTGTGCTGTTATGTTGAAATTCCTGTTTCCTGTTTGGTTTTTGTAGTTCTTTGTAGTTTCTTTTTCTCATTGGTTTTCCCCTGATTGGTTCCCTTTCCCTGATTGTTTTCCCAGGTGTTCCTTGTTTCCCCTAGTATATTTAAGCCCTTGTTTCCCCCTGTCTATTTGTCTGTAATTTCATGTTTACTATGTTTTGCAGTTTTTGTGCCAAGTTCCCCGTTGTTTTCTTTATTCCGAGTTTTCTTGTTTTTGTTTAATAAAAAGCAGCACGTAGATCCTCTCTCGTTGCCTGTTGTCACACATTTCTCAGGAATCTTCCATATTACGTTCTGGGGGCATTGCGATTAATCCCGTTATTTTTAGTCAAATTAATTGCACTGAATTATCGACAGCCCTACTATTTATATCTGAAATAAAAATGGCAATATATCGATTATCATCTGGAAAATCCCAAACCAAGTATATGTATAAATACATATATTTAAGCAGCGTCACACAAGCAAAGGTGCTGTTGTTCTGCATATCATCACGGCAATTGACCATAGCCACAAGTGGCGCAGGTAATCACAATCATGCTGATATTTAGTACAACAGCATCACTGTTGAAAAAGTGATTTTGCTTAAAGGAATATTCAATAACAAAATGTTGCATAATGTTGATTATCACAAAAATTTCG
Source organism: Moxostoma hubbsi (assembly GCA_032164185.1). Taxonomy (NCBI): domain Eukaryota; kingdom Metazoa; phylum Chordata; class Actinopteri; order Cypriniformes; family Catostomidae; genus Moxostoma; species Moxostoma hubbsi. The sequence goes on from JAVLUX010000065.1 coordinate 20,419,506, forward strand.
ACTTGACTTTTAACAAGGTTACAGTGAGGCATTTACAATGGAAGTGAATGAAGCCAATGTTTGGAGGATTTAAATGCAGAATTGCAAAGCCTATATTTATGTAACAATTAAGGAAAGGAGGAAGCTGGGACCAGGTTTATAAGCACACAGACATTTATTGTCAGAGACTTTTCAGCCATATATTCAACATATGCGGTTCTTTTCAGCACCCACACTTCTGACACGCAGACAGCTTCACGTGCAGTACTGCCGCTCCCTACATACTACGCTGTCTGCGTAAGGCACCAACTCCCTAGTTGGGTACCATCTTACTCTAGGAAGGCACCAGAAAGTCCACACTCACAAGTTATATGTTATTCAAGAACCGAAACTTTGAGGAACACAGACAATCGCTTCACGCGAAACCCTACCACCCCCTGCATAGGGCATCAGTTTGGCCAGCGGCGACCCTGTTCAAGTGTCTCTTCTTCTTAATTACTCCCGCCGCCCCAAGCTGGAACACGAGGCCGGTGTGACATGCAAGTGAAAGTCATTCGCCACTTATCTTCCATGCCTCGCTCTGCCCAGACGCCACTTGGCTCTGCCCTGCTCACTATAATTTTATAAAATCATGTACAATCATCTGTTAAAACTTGTGTATTATTTGAGCTATAAAGTTGTTTAAAGCGTTACGTCATGGCAACAAATTTGTAAATTGGATATGACTTTACACAGAAAAGGTTTATAAACAGTTTTATCACAATAACATCATGTAAACACATATTGTTTACATCTAGTGACTATACTTTTGAAACAGTAAGTATTTTAAAGTTTACGGATTGGCCCCATTTACTTCCATTGTAAGTGTCTTGCAAAGTATAAGTGGGTATGGAAAATGAATAGAAGGATAGACTTTTGATGTAGACACTTTGTCATGTACAGTAAGTATTATTATAGCTGTTTGTTTCAGACTGGAGTGCTCTGGCCTGGGTGTATCTTATTACTGTCAATCTGTACCTAAACTTCAGAAACTCAGAAATCAGAACTGAACATTAAGAAATGTGAGTGAAAATGCACATGGGCCATCAAACAGATGTTTAGCCATATATACATGCAGAATTTCTAGGACCATACCATGAGGTAGCATGGGGGTTCCTCTGCTCTTTCCTGCAGTTGGATTACAGATGAACATGTTGTGTGGAGGTTTGGCATGTAAGTGTGTGTAAACAGAAGTACATGTTTTGTGTGTGTGTGTGTGTGTGTGTGTGTGTGTGTGTGTGTGTGTGTGTGTGTGTCAATGAAAGTGTGAGTAAATAGGACTCACAAATACCTGCTAAAAACTGTCCTGCAACTTCCTAAATTTGATTGCATGGTGTCCGGAGGTCTAACATATGTGTGAAATTTGAGCAAAGCACTTTGTTTATCTCTTCCCTGTATGTGTTCTCTGCAACACTGACACACAGCAGTAAGGCTTAAGGCAACATTCCACATTCCAACACATTTTGCACAACAAGCAGATTCTGATGAGACACATCCAATCAATAAGTAGGACAGAGGGGGCCAAAATGTATATTTTGGCCTGGTCCCTTTGATTTTTTTGGTCCAAACCCAGTATAACCCAATTCCAATTGTATTAAGTATCATTAGTATTACTTTGGTCAAATCAAAGGTGCTTTTGTCTCATCATCGTGAGTGCCAATGTGAGTACTAGTAGCTGCTGTTTAGCATTGATAAAAGATGTAATTTAACTATTTTTACCTTTTGATTAACAACAGAACTTAATGACAACAGGCACCAGCGTCTTTCTGCCGCAGGTGCATTGCAAGAGATGCAAAGAATGCGAGTTGCTTGCCAAAGGCAATTTATTTGGAGACAAGCAGCAATGAGATATGATTATACTTATATTGTATACCTAGTGGTGGGTAAAAATATCGATTTTACAATACATAGTGATCTTCATTTGAACTCAATATCGATTCTTAAATCCCAATATCAATCTTTTACTTTGAGCGAAACCCTCTAGTACATTTAGATGAAATCGCTCGCATTTGCTACAAAATTTCAGGCTTCACAACTGGCTGGTAAATGTCTCTTTTAATACCCTTTCCGTTCTTTACTGTCAGTTGTTAATAAAAACAATGCATTGTTCTAAACATGCATTGCTTTGATGAGATAAAGCCATTTGAGTCTTCTCTAGATAACTTGGGGGTTCAATGACAAACATAAACACACAGAGCAGCTGCCTGTAGTTCTCTCTCTCTCTCGAACTGTCGTCACCGGCCGCCTTTATCCCTCGCGTGCCCCCATCAGGCTGATTGGGGACCAGGCGTGCCTTGTTCCAGCCCAGCCCCGTCCTCCTCCACTCTACATCAACCAATCAGTGTAAATACTTGTAAAAAGTACAAATTTTGCAATAAACAATAAACGTAACAAAAAAAATATATAGGAAATAGAGTGTCATATTACTTGATAGAATACATGGATTTGTTCATTTTTAAAAAGCCAAAATGTGACCAAAAGACCTGGCTCTTCCAAGCATTATAATCGGCTTTATGAATGGTACCTTAGATTTTGAAGCCCAAAAAAGCACATGCATCCATCAAAAAAGTAATCCATACAGATCCAGGGAGTTAATAAAGGCCTTCTGGTAACGACCGTCCGCACGATCAATGGCTTCCTCTATCCTCTGCGCTTTCACGTTTGTAACTTCTCACAGGAGCTAAGCCTACACTCGACTCTCTCATGAACGCGCGGATGGCCGTTACCGGAAACCAGTGATTATATTTTAAAAAGTTATATATATATATATATATATATATATATATATATATATATATATATATATATATATATATGGATATTTTTCTTACAAAACGCATCGCTTCGCTTCAGACATCGCACCGCCTGGAGCCGTATGGATACATTTTTTGATGGATGGATAGATGAACATCGAAACTAGAGAGAGAAAAAACACTCCAAATTAATTTGTGTTTTAGTCAGTGACCTTTTGGCATGGATTTTGATATAATCATTTGACCAATCCTGAAGAAAGGACTTTTGTGCTGTTGTATTTTCTGATTTGCTGTTGTATTTTCTAACTTGTTTTTTGTTTCTGGTGTTTTATGGTTTGTTCTTTTGTTTTGCTATTGTGTTTAGATTTGTTTGGTTTTTTTTGCACCTCATGACCACTGTAGAGAGTACTATCCAGGGAATGTAAGATACACACATGATCTCAATACACACACTGATTCTGACGATGAGGACAATAATGTTCTCTTTTACAGTCCAGACATGATTCTGAAAGACAGGGGACCCTGAGAGAGTGTATTGGAAAGAAGTGTGTTTTTGTGTGTGTCTTTTCATTCCTTGCCTTTGAACACTTTGATTAAAGTGTCTATTATACAGAAAAGTATTGATATAAGTATTTTTCCTTCCGTCTTCAATGACTGATAGTAGCATAGCAATTATGAGTACTGTAGTATTATGGAAAATAAGCTTTTCAAACAGGCTTCCTACCACCTCAAAATTAGATTGTTTGTTTATACAGTAATGGATTTGCTCTTTTGTAAAGACTGCTTGTTACCTTAACTTGAGCATGTTTTATAATTATTTTTATGAAAATGTATGCTATATTTTGTATTGGTTGAAGATTTAACACATTTGAAATACAAATATAATAACTTTATATTACATGTGTGTGTGTGTGTGTGTGTGTGTGTGTGTGTGTGTGCGCGTGTGTGTGTTTAATTACAAGGGTATTATACTATAAATGTGGTTTATGAGGACATTTCTACTGTCCCCATAATTAAAATTGCTTGAACATACTAAACAGTGTTTTTTGAAAATGTAAAAATGCAGAAAGTTTTTTTGTGAGGGTTATGTAACAGGACATAGAGTCAGAATAAGACTCGTTTACAGGTTCTTTACAGGACAAGTAATTTTGGGTGGGCATCAGCAACCAAGAAAAATGCTTCACTGACCAAGACTTGTTTCAAATATATATAACAATTTTATTTATACAAACTGTCATAAGTTAAAACACAGTAGGGAGAAGCAGGCTAAGAACCATCATAATACATGCATGATATATTTAAAGCCTTAAATTGTCTAGACATTCAAACACAAGTTAACAGGCTTATAACTGCAAGGCTATCAACATACCAATTAATTTTCAGCAGGGGTTTCAAAAAACCCTTTTGTCCCACATGCATTTAATTAATAAGTTAAGTAATCACCCAATACACAGCAACTCAGTACATTTCCAGCACACAAATTCATAAATACCTTACAATAAATACACACCACACAAAATATCAAAAAGGTACATACCAGGAATACCAATCAAGCTGAATACATAACTGTCGTTGATTCACTACAGTGGTGAAGCATGGAAATCAAGAGAATAACCTGCTCTCATACCCCCACTGAATGACATACACACACAAATACAAGCGCCGGGGACCACTGGTTAATACTAACTAGACCTTGCACCCCGGCAAAAGATATCACAACAAATCAAACATTAAATCAGACAGTTAAAATACCTTAAATCCAGACTGCTGGCCTCCTTACCTGCTACCGGACGTGGGTACCCTGCTCGGATAAACATCCAGGACGGCCGCACCCGAATTACTCCGCCATCAAATTGTCCCTCCCAATGTACTTGCATGTACGATATACGACAATAGACGACCCACGTCCCAGCACGGCAGCGTTAGGTTTGGAGCTCAACAGTCTCAAACACACAAAGAAAAACCCCCTCCCCAACACAAGAAACATACCAGCTTTATAACTCACGATCGCATTAATCAAATGATCAACAGGTGTGCGGTCCCGTTCACCGCCAAATGAGGGTGGGAACGCTGCTAACACAGTCACTCCTCTTATTTATATTCAACAGCCTACAACCACCCCCCCTACTCCAAATGTGTCCTCACATTTCCCCCAGTATCACATTTGATACCGCTGAGGCAACAGTCCCCTAGTGGCCCGAGTAGACCGTCGTAATTCCTCAGTTTCCACTTGCTGGTGATGTGTGCTTAAGGGACCTTCCCTCTGGGATACATGCGTCACTGCCCCAGCAACATCTACATCACAGTCCGTCCCTCCATCGTTCTGGGAAGGTGCCGCTGAACCTGTAACACACCCTCCCACCCAAGGATACATCCACCAGTCACTCTGCATTTTATTCACATTACAATCTGGAGATAAAACATCCTTTTCCTCTAGGGGCACAGCTGTTTCAAATTTGCATGGGCTTAACATATTGCGATGCAACACTCTCTCTACACCCTTACCCCCTTCCAACTTAACCACATAGACAGGTACATCAATATTAGGTTGTGACACAATAACATATGGATGCCGTTCCCATTTATCATCCAGTTTACCTCGCACCCTAGACCTCTTATTCAGGACCATTACCCTCTGACCCATCAACAATGGTTCCCCATTGACCTTACGGTCAAAACCCGTCTTTTGATGGAACTGAGACCTTTGAATCTGTTTCCTGGCCTGGCTATAGGCCGACATTAACCTATTATGGTGGTGATGCACCCAGCTGTCCACAGTCCCAGAAAATCCCTCTTCCAGGCCCAGCATCACATCCATAGGTAATTTAGCATGGCGGCCAAACATTAAGAAATAAGGGGTGTATCCTGTAGATGGGTGCGGCATGTTATTATAAGCCTGCACAAGTTCTGCCACATATTGGTCCCAGGTCTCCTTCTGGTCATCCTTTAATGTACCCAACATACTCAAGAGTGTCCGATTGAAACGTTCACACTGTCCATTCCCTGCAGGATGGTATGGAGTCGTATGGGACTTATTGATGTTATACAATGAGCAAAGTTCTTTGATGACTTTTGACTCAAAATTGGGACCCTGGTCAGAGTGCAGCTGATCGAAACCTCCAAATGGCTGTATTAAGTGCTCCCAAAGCACCTTGGCTGTGGTCACTGCTGTTTGATCCAAAGTTGGTACTGCCACTGCATACCGGGTAAAGTGATCCATCATGACCAAAATATTACACATTCCACTACGCGAGGTCTCCAAGGATAGAAAGTCAACAGAAACAATGTGTAGAGGATATTCTGATTTTATAGGAACCAGAGGGGCACTCACTTTGTTAACTGGGGTTTTCCGCAGACTACAGCGAACACACTGGAGACACCACTTCTCTACTCCTCGTGCCAGGCCCGGCCAAAAGAAACGTCGACGTATCAAACCCAGGACCTTATCCACCCCAAGATGTCCGGCCTGGTCATGCACCCATTCCAAGACTTGACTCTGCAGACAATGGGGCACTATCACTTGCTTCAGCTGGTCAAGAGTCTTTGGATCACATACCTCTCTGCAAAGCAACCCCCCCTCAACACAGAGGCGAGTCCAATGTCGTAACAACATCTGGGTTGGCCGATCCTCTGCTGCTCGCTCTTTCGGGGCAGGTCCTCTCCCTCGGTCCATGTAGACCCATAACCGCGACACTACAGGATCAGTACGTTGGGCCCTGACCCAGTCGGACAGCAAACTGGGGCCAAGTCTGTCCTCTGGGTTTCTCTGTGCTGCTATTCCACCATCCCGGCATTCCTTTGGATGCTCCCTCACTGGAACAAAAGCCTGCACACAGGCACGAACTACTTCAGGTGCCACATATCCGATCCCGCCATAAGGGGCAATCCAGTCCTCGGCTGGACTACCTTCCATTTCATCCATAGGCCACCTGGACAGGGCATCAGCGTTTCCATTTGTGCGCCCAGATCTATAGCGCACCTCAAACTGGAACCCTGCCAGCTGGGCTGCCCACCGCTGCTCCACTGCACCCAGGTTCGCTGTATTCAAATGAGCCAATGGATTATTATCTGTGAAAACAGTAAAGGGAGACACAGCAAGATATTCTCTAAACTTTTCCACTATGGCCCATTTTAAAGCCAGTAATTCCAGTTTGAATGAGCTGTAATTTTTATCATTCCTTTCAGCTGGACGGAGACTTCTACTGGCATAAGCAATCACCTTCTCCTGCCCCTCCTGTACCTGTGCCAGCACTGCCCCCAGGCCTGCCTGGCTAGCATCTGTGTACAACAGGAATGGCAACTGAAAGTCAGCATATGTCAATATTGGTGCTTGTAGGAGGCTAAATTTTAATTTCTTGAACGCTGCATCCTGTGCCTCTCCCCATGCCCAATGGCCTTTTCTACTTGGGGCAGATTTGGTGCAGCGCTTCGATGTACCCCACATCATTGAATTCAGGGGTGATGCAATCTGGGCAAAACCTTTAATAAAACGCCTGTAGTATCCTGCTAGGCCCAAAAAAGCTCGAAGTTGAGTAATATTCTGCGGAGTTGACCAGGACTCGACTGCCCGCAGCTTCTCTGGGTCTGGTGAAACTCCACCTTCTGCAATCACATGACCCAAATACTGGACTTTAGTCTGAAAAAGTGAACACTTAGTAGGTTTAACTTTTAAGCCATAGTTCCCCAACCGACTAAAAACCAAATCCAGGTGGGAAATATGAGCCTCAAAGGATGGAGAAAAAATAATTATATCATCCAAATAAAGCAGCAATGTTTCAAAATTTTGGTCACCCAGACAGCTCTCCACCAGTCTCTGAAAAGTTCCTGGGGCATTACATAACCCCATCGGCATCCGATTAAATTCAAATAGTCCCATTGGGGTCACAAAAGCAGTCTTTTCTCTATCAGCTGGGTGCACCCCCACCTGCCAATACCCATGTGCCAAATCCAATGTTGAAAATATACTAGATTTTTTCAATGAGGCCAATGATTCCTCAATTCTGGGGAGTGGGTATGCATCTTTATGAGTAACCCCATTCAGCCGCCTGTAGTCTACGCAAAAACGAAGGGTGCCGTCCTTCTTTCTGACTAGCACTACAGGTGCTGCCCAAGGACTATAACTTTCCCTAATGATCTCATTGTCCATCATATTCCCCAAAAGTCCCCTGACCTCTTGATACAATTTTGGTGGAATTCTATTATATCGGTCTCTAATTGGCGCAGAATCACCCGTAGGTATAACATGTAGGACCTTATCAGTATACCCATAGTCTTCCTCATGTTCTGAAAAAACACTCTGATGCTTGGATAATAACTTAGTAATCATCTCCTGTTGTTCAATGGTAAATTGTAACGGATCTAACGAAACCGCTACCGGCCAAGACACATATTCCGATGGTGATTCCTGCACTCTAGTCTGCCTGACCCCTACCTCCACGGTCTCCTCATCTAATGATCTTAACTCAACTTCTCCTTGAGATTTCAAAGGGCATAACTCCACATCAAAAATATGCCCTATCCGACAGCGCTTCAAAAGTGTCACTGGAGCTGGGGAAAGATTCAATATTCGGACCATGACTCTACCCTTCGCCACTGTACTAAGTGACCGGGCCACCAGTAACTGCCCTGGCAAAGCGCCTTCTTGAAGAGGCTCTACCAAACCCACATAATCCTTTCCATCAGGTCGTAAACGTGCACAGGCCTCTACCACAACCTCCGAATGAGCTGGAATGACCTTCAGTCTTCCTTGTGGCCAATAAATAGAACTTACCTGCCCTAACTCATCAGAAAATTTTAACAAATCTTCACACACAGAAAACATTTGACGCCACACCTTAACTTGGGCTACACTTCCTAACCCCAAACAGCTGTCCCCAGCCTGCGTCATCAAAAATTCTCTACATTCTCTGATTACATTCATACCAATCAATCCTGGATATAATGACCCACAGGAATCTTTAACAATCAATACTCCTCTTTTTGGTATTATTTCTCCACATATGTTTAAGTCCACCTCAATATACCCAATATATGGAATAACTAACCCATTAGCAGCTACCAAATTAAACTTTTGAATGGGTGGGTGTATTGTCGGCCTTCCAGTTTCAAAATGTTTCTTAAAGTAACTTTCTGTCAATGTCGTCACTTGTGACCCAGTATCAATTAAACAAGGTGTTTTAACCCCTTGTATAACTACTTCGACTACCGGACATTGCCCTATTAAATGTTCTTTGTTCTCCAATTGGCCACTACCCAAAATACCCACTGTTTGGGCCTGCACAGTGGGTTTTATTAGTTTAAAGACCCCTGTGCTCCATCCACAACCCTACAACGCCTTTCAATGTGGCCAACTTGCTTACAACGACGGCAAATAGGTCTTCCCTGATGGTCGAATTGATCAGAGTCTCTTCGACCTCCCCTTAACTCATTCCTAGTTCCTGCACCTTCGCTTCTTGGTAGCAGATTCTGTACACCCTCACGCACTTCTTTAATCATTCCAGCCACAATTTCTTTTATTTCACCTTTCAACTGCAAAAACACCTCCTGTCTAATTTCCTCAACTAATTTTGTTGTATCCAGGTAGGGTTTTACCTGGACTGTTGCGGCTACTGCTTGTGCCATTTCCCCAAACTCATCAGCTCGTAAAATTGCTTCCTCTTTAACCTCCAAAAAAGCAACATTTGGTGTAACTCGAACCATACTCCGGAGTTCCCTACGCAATCCTACATCCATCAGTCCTGAAATAAATTGATCTCGTAAAATATTACCCCCAGTAGTACCATCCCCCCTACCCCCCAGACGGTTACTTAATTCTTGAAGTGCCAGGGCAAACTGTCTAACATTCTCATTGGTCCTTTGTTTACGAGTAAAGAATTGTGACCGGAGGTTAGCAAGGGGGACTACATCTCCATAGATGCCTTTTAAAAAGGTCAAAATCTGCTCAACAGTTACACGCTGAGCTACTGGCAAAGCTAGTACTTCCCTCTTTGCTTCGCCCTCCAGATTACTTACCAGAGCTGAAACCTTTTGTACATCAGAAAAAGGATATATGTTAAACATTGATGTCTGAGCGGTAAGCCACTCCTGAAAACCATTCTGAGTAGTTTGTTCACCATTAAATTTTGGACCCCACAGTGTCCCCATCATCAAAGGGAACATAACCATATTTGTATTAGCTGCCTGACTCTGACCTATATTAGAGGATAAACCTTCTGCTTCCTGCTGCTGATAGGTGGAAGATGGCTCCCCTAATTGTTGTACAGTTGACATTTTTCTTGACTATTGCCCAAGGTCCAGAATGCCGAAAATACGCCAAGTTGTAACAGGACATAGAGTCAGAATAAGACTCGTTTACAGGTTCTTTACAGGACAAGTAATTTTGGGTGGGCATCAGCAACCAAGAAAAATGCTTCACTGACCAAGACTTGTTTCAAATATATATAACAATTTTATTTATACAAACTGTCATAAGTTAAAACACAGTAGGGAGAAGCAGGCTAAGAACCATCATAATACATGCATGATATATTTAAAGCCTTAAATTGTCTAGACATTCAAACACAAGTTAACAGGCTTATAACTGCAAGGCTATCAACATACCAATTAATTTTCAGCAGGGGTTTCAAAAAACCCTTTTGTCCCACATGCATTTAATTAATAAGTTAAGTAATCACCCAATACACAGCAACTCAGTACATTTCCAGCACACAAATTCATAAATACCTTACAATAAATACACACCACACAAAATATCAAAAAGGTACATACCAGGAATACCAATCAAGCTGAATACATAACTGTCGTTGATTCACTACAGTGGTGAAGCATGGAAATCAAGAGAATAACCTGCTCTCATACCCCCACTGAATGACATACACACACAAATACAAGCGCCGGGGACCACTGGTTAATACTAACTAGACCTTGCACCCCGGCAAAAGATATCACAACAAATCAAACATTAAATCAGACAGTTAAAATACCTTAAATCCAGACTGCTGGCCTCCTTACCTGCTACCGGACGTGGGTACCCTGCTCGGATAAACATCCAGGACGGCCGCACCCGAATTACTCCGCCATCAAATTGTCCCTCCCAATGTACTTGCATGTACGATATACGACAATAGACGACCCACGTCCCAGCACGGCAGCGTTAGGTTTGGAGCTCAACAGTCTCAAACACACAAAGAAAAACCCCCTCCCCAACACAAGAAACATACCAGCTTTATAACTCACGATCGCATTAATCAAATGATCAACAGGTGTGCGGTCCCGTTCACCGCCAAATGAGGGTGGGAACGCTGCTAACACAGTCACTCCTCTTATTTATATTCAACAGCCTACAGTTAGGTTTAGGGTTAGGGTTGGCGGATCGAATCTATACTTTGTACAATATAAAAATAATTATGTCTATGGAGAGTCCTCATAAGGATAGCCACACCAACGCGTGCGTGTGTGTGTGTGTGTGTGTGTGTGTGTGTGTGTGTGTGTGTGTGTGTGTGTCATGTAGTAGTACGTTGAGCTGGCACTCTTTGCTAATAAAGTAATTTACTTTAAGATCAAGTTCATTAACTTTACATTTCGACTGTCTTAGCACTTACTAAGTCAGGCTGATTCATTGAAGTCATGTGGAGTAACAGCTTAGGACATCCCATGAACTGCTTCATATAAGGGGGTTATGAAAGCTTCTCAGAATAAACTAGAGACAAAATCTCAAGAGGATGAGGACTGGTATGGGTGTCTTTAAAGGAATATTCCAGGTTCAATGCAAATTAAGCTCAATCGATAGCAATTGTGGCATAATGTTGATTACCACAAAAAATATTTCAGTTCGTCCCTCCTTTTCTTGAAAAAAAAAATAATTAAATAAAAAAAATCAAACATTGAGGTTACATTGAGGAACAATGGAAGTAAATGAGGCCAATTTTTAGAGGGTTTAAAGGCAGAAATGTAAAACTTTATAAAAGCACTTATATTAATTCTTCTGTTAAAACTCGTATGATTTAAGCTGTAAAGTTGTATAAATCATATTTTTTTTAACAGTCGTTTTTCCACAGAAAAGGTTAGTAAGCGATTTTTATCACACTAAAATCATGTTAACACGCATATTGTAAAGATTGGCCCCATTCATTTCCATTGTAAATGTCTCACCGTAACTCAGCTTTTGCTTTTTTCTTTTCTTTTTCTTTTTTTTTTTTTTTAAGAAAAGCAGTGGCAAATCAAAATATTTGTTTGTAGTAATCAATAGTAGGCCTATGTAACAAATACTGCTGATTGAGCTTATTGAACCCGGACAATTCTTTTAATAGCATAACGCCCGTTTGTGTTACTCTGTATTACGAAAACCATTGACAATACTGTCATTTAGTGGACAAAAGAGTAATGACTTATTCAGTGAAAAAGGTCTTTATAAACACATTTTACAGCGATTGGTGAGCATCTCAAGATGTTTCATGAGAGAACCAATCATTGAACCAAGTGCGAGTCAATTATAGATGAGAAATGCGACGGTAATCATATGTAATCCAGTTTCACAACAGCAGCTTTTGAAAAAACTTAAGCATGCAGGGCGCTTCCGGAAAAACATAAAGAGCATTCATAACATATAGAATCGGGTGTTTCTGGGCGTCGAAACATATTTGAACAAGACAAATTTCTTGGAATTGTACAGACACGATTGAAACTACATTCTGTACACCATGGTATGCCTTTTGATAAAAGGCAAGACTTCTTTGTAAGCTTTAAACATTATAACAGAAGGATTCAAAGCATTGTATTTGTTTTTACGAGATGAAATTTATAATGTAAGCAATGATATTGCATATTATATAATTCTTACACAATTATATTGCTTAATAGATTGAACGTACGTTCATATTGGTACTAATTTGTTGTTTGTTACATTAACAAATACCATACAAATACCATGGTATATGAATATGGAAATCATTTAGTTTCATGGTATGGAAGATTCATGGTACCATCATAGTATTTTTGTAATGTAATGACCTTTTAATAAACATTTGTATTTTTTTTACCAGTATTTCTGATTCAACATTTTAAGATTCCAGGATTGTAGAAATTATCATTTGATTTATCATTTGATTTATGCCTTATTTATGCCTAGTGTAGTGGTGTATGTTTTGTATATTTTCATGATCCCTTGTAACACTCTCCCCTACAGCCAGCATCTATGTGGTGTGCAAAATCAGGGCTTCCCTTAAAGAGGGAGATCAGTCAGAACAACCTGTGCTGACACCATGTGATCTGGCTAAAAGTGCGTTATTCTAGCATTTTGCATGATTATATAGTTTACACTCTTACACCCATACTATAAAAGCAGATCCTCAGAATCACTCATAAGCACATAAAACATGAGCACAGAGGATATCAATAAACCTAGCATAGCAGGATTAAAAACTGCATAATGGTGATTGTGTATGTTAGTTGTTTAATTCTTTATAGCCTCTGAATGAGGCTAAAATCCATCAGAGTGTATCAGTAGTATTGCGCAGATGTGAAATGTACAAATGGTGTACGCAACTGTCACTAAAGTCATAATAAATGTTTGTGTATTTTCAGGTAAAAAGCCTGAAAATACACATCAGATGCAGCATTAATGTCATCTCCAGAGGCTGAGGGTGCTTCTGCGTCACCTGTATATGCAGAGACAACAGTAGAGAAATGTGGTTCCTGAGGTTAAAGGTCACTCAGAAGCAAAATTGGGCACAATGGGGGCCATTTTACTGGCTTAGAAGGCAGACTGTGACATAAAGATCTGACATCAACCCAGTTTTGCTCTGCGTGATTCTTTTTCTTGCTCTACCTCTCTCTCTTTTTTCCTCTCTTTTTGTGTCCCATCAGCTGTAGAACGTGAAGGTCTGTTCATCAACTTCTGCCTCAGGAGTGGTTTAGATCTGATGTTTACCTGCAGCTTCTACTGTATTTTAACAGTGACTAACTCTTTTGCTAACTGACTGTACACTGACTGTACACATATCACTAAAAATAACAGAGGACTTTATTTATTACCTCATGTAATGTTTGCCATGACAAAACCACCAATAAAGTTTTGAAACTCCAACCATATGCTCACATGTGTTCTTCCACAATTTAACATCAAATGAGCATTGTTTTATAATCACTGATACTCTTTTACATATATTAACATACCCACTCTAGGAAGCTCTAATCTTCTGTAATTTGATTAACACATCTCTATATTCATGTTTGTGAGATCATATACCTCATGAGAGATTATCTATAAATGAAGAGGATTTGCTTAAACAATATGAATTTTACAGCTCAATCTCTGGCTAAACTTAAAATAGTCATACAATATTCAGAGAATCTCAACAGACTATGGAGATTTTAAATAGAAATGTGCCATTAAATTAATTAAGAAAAGAATCAAGGATTTGGACTCACCATGATCATAGCCTGAATATTAGAAATACTGTGGAAATAATAATTAACTGGTTCACTATTATTTCTGCAATATTTTATCATAATCTACTGGCAAGTAACAGAACAGTGGAGCTTTCACTCTTTTATAAATATTAACTTATTCATTCATCTTAACTCACTGAATTACTTCATATTTGTAACATGTATATTGTTTGTATGGTTATTATAATATATTTACACACACACACACACACACACACACACACACACACATATATATATATATATATATATATATATATATATATATATATATATATATATATATGTATGTATACACACACATATATATGTGTATCTATATATCTATCCATCTATATATATATATATCTATATATCTATATATCTATCCATCTATATATATATATATATATATATATATATATATATATATATATATATATATATATATATATATATATATATATAGTTCACCCAAAACAAAGCACATAAAGGCAGCATAAAAGTAATCCACACAACTTCAGTGGTTAATTCATATCTTCAGAAGTGATATAAGTGTTGGTAAGAAACATATTAATATTTAGGTGCTTTTTAATATAATTTTTCCTCTGTCCAGTAATTGGTGATATGCACAAAGAATGTGAATCACCAAAAACAAAAGAAAAAGAATGTGATTGTGAAAGTGGAGATTTATAGTAAAAATAACTTTAATTTTAATCTATTTCTCACACCTATCATATCACTTCTGCAGATATAGATTTAACCACTGGATTACTGGATTACGTTTTTTGCTGCATTTATAACCATTTTGGACCTTCAAAGTTCTGGCCACAATTCACTTGCATTTTATGGTCACACAGAGCTGAGATTTACTTCAAAAAAATCTTGGTTTGTGTTCAGCAGAAGAAAGAAAGTCATGCACATCTGGGATGGCATGAGGGTGAGTAAATTATGAGAGAATTTTCATTTTTGGACGAAATATTTATTGTAGCATATGCTATGGTATTGGTCCAAATCGTTCCATCATTTACAGGCAATAACAATCCTTAATGTTATGGAAACAGGAGGAAAGGGGGAGATAATTATTAAATAAATAGTTCAATAGATTTTTTTTTAATCTATTATATCTATTTTTATCTATTTATCTTTTTATTATTTGTATTATTATTATTTTATGTGTCACTGGAAAAATTAAATCAGTCAACTTACCCCCAGAGGTCTTGCATTTCTGACCAGGAGCAAGGTACCCATAACCTGGGGCAAGTTGAGCCAATATAGATTACATTTTTCTAAAGGCCATATTTTTGTGGCTTTCTGTGACAGACTCATTTTATAAAGTGATTTCGATTCATTTAACCTTTGTCAACATATTTACAAATCGTCTCATCTTACCCCATTCTCCCTATTTATTTATTTTGCGGATCACGCACCCAAGTTTTTCACTCATCATGACTGTTGTGTGCATGATGAAGTTACAATAAATTGTTTTGATTTTAATTGATTGGTGTTTATTTTTTGACCGAGCATGGTCTCCATGCCACTAGATGTCGAACACCACCTAACGTAATCACTTCTCCAAAGAAGAAGAGCACACAACTTCCTGTAAATAGCGGAAGTTTTCATCCGTTGAATTTTATCAAAATATTCATGTGCTCATGTTATGTTCATCATCTGAACTATCTTCATAAACCATGATTTACAATTTACACTGATAATTTGAAAAGTAGGTATTCTTTATTAATATGAACGTATGTGAGGACAGACCAGTGCATTGTATTTAGCTAACGAGTAATTTAAAGATTTTTTTTTATGTGCATGTGTGTAAATTTTAGTTTTTTTTTTTTTTTACAGCGTTATGTGCTGAACTGCACTGATACACGTGAACAGATAGAGTGAACAGATAAGAAGCTTTGAATCTGGTTAAATATGTTCTTTCATCACCTCACGTTGCATGGATAAAGCAGTGCTGATTCAGCTGTCTTTGGACTTATTACAATAGAATATCTAGATTCCGATGTATCCTCTTTCTCTCTGCTGTTTCTGTCATCTAAAAAAGGCATTGAAATCTTTCTTTGCAGAATGCCTCATGAAAAAGCCCACAGCAGTCCCCAGTCGAACTCATTGGATCGGAGGAGAGCTCTGGCCATCTCACCTGAGCTCAAACGTGACAACTGTCAGGTTGGTCCATGCATGAAACAATATAGTGATGTTTATGAAATCAGGATATTCTAAGATATTCAAGTAAACTTTGAACATGTGTCTGTATAACAGACTGAAAGTCCACTTAAGATCCCTAGGAGAGTTTCCTCAGCTGACGATGAGTGTGTGGATGCAGAGGTGTCTAAAGTTCGGAAGAAGAACCACTCCAAGGTGACTATGAGATGGACAGGAAATGTTACCATATATGCTCATGGAACTGATAGTTCTGGATACTGATTGGTAAACAGCAGTGCTTCATTTCATGATAAAGTACAGCTCTGACCTCTTCACTGAACTTTTATTCATATCACTCCGCATCACAAATAGCTGAGAGTTATTTTTGTTGCCAAGCAACGTTCTGTTAAATGTTTACTGGCAGTACTGTTTACTTACAAAATCTAACATTTTAATGAACATTTGTGTCCTTAAAGTTTCTGTAATTGATTTTAGCCATTTTACTTCCTCAAGACTGAGCCGTTGAATTAGACACGCCCCCTCTTTCCAAAACCCAGCTCTCCAAAGATACCAAAATTAGCTTTATTGAGAGCGACATTGAGCAGAAATTAATGTTAAAAGCAACGGTAGCAAAATAGCGCCCTCAACAGATAACTGTTATGAACAACATGGCTTAAAAATGGCAGTAAGCCTCAATAATTTGCTGCAACTACTATGAGAATACACAAAATGATTGACAGTTCGAAAGCATCATTGTCCATGGACACATTTATTTACATTTTTGCAGAGTATAGTGCTGTCACAGATACAGGTGTGATATCTTACAACACTTATTTAAAGTATTTCAGAAAGTAGGAAACGTTTTTGCATGCCTTTCCATGAAAAATGCTTACAGCACCTTTATTATTTTTATTATATGGTGACCATTTTATAAAAACAATAAGGTGCTTATCCTTAATTGTTATTGTTAATATAGTCACCGCAGAAGGGGTTGCTGGCACTCTGCTTCGTGACATGCCTAACAATGCCTTTCAGCCATGAATATATTTACAATATGGCACAGCCTTGAGTGCCTTATTGATTAAGTAAAGAACTATATATGAAACTTCGTTGACCACTTTAGTGCATATAACTCTATTTTGAATGTTCCACAAATGCTAGAAGAGTGAACCTCATGAAAACATGTCCTGGACATATTTCACTCCATATTCAAAAGAAATAAAACATAAGATAATACATTTTGCATAATGAAACGACTGTTTTTAGGACTTTTTTTTGCATTGTGAAATTATTTAAATTGTAATAAAGCAATTACTGTAATGCGTATGGATATTTTTGTAAATATGTTTTTATAAGTAAAATTATATATATATACACACTACCGTTCAAAAGTTTGGGGTCACCCAAACAATTTTGTGTTTTCCTGAAAAGTCACACTTATTCACCACCATACGTTGTGAAATGAATAGAAAATAGAGTCAAGACATTGACAAGGTTAGAAATAATGATTTGTATTTGAAATAAGATTTTTTTTTACATCAAACTTTGCTTTCGTCAAAGAATCCTCCATTTGCAGCAATTACAGCATTGCAGACCTTTGGCATTCTAGCTGTTAATTTGTTGAGGTAATCTGGAGAAATTGCACCCCACGCTTCCAGAAGCAGCTCCCACAAGTTGGATTGGTTGGATGGGCACTTCTTGCGTACCATACGGTCAAGCTGCTCCCACAACAGCTCAATGGGGTTCAGATCTGGTGACTGCGCTGGCCACTCCATTACCGATAGAATACCAGCTGCCTGCTTCTGCTCTAAATAGTTCTTGCACAATTTGGAGGTGTGTTTAGGGTCATTGTCCTGTTGTAGGATGAAATTGGCTCCAATCAAGCGCTGTCCACTGGGTATGGCATGGCGTTGCAAAATGGAGTGATAGCCTTCCTTATTCAGAATCCCTTTTACCCTGCACAAATCTCCCACCTTACCAGCACCAAAGCAACCCCAGACCATTATATTACCTCCACCATGCTTAACAGATGGCGTCAGGCATTCTTCCAGCATCTTTTCATTTGTTCTGCGTCTCACAAACGTTCTTCTTTGTGATCCAAACACCTCAAACTTGGATTCATCTGTCCACAACACTTTTTTCCAGTCTTCCTCTGTCCAATGTCTGTGTTCTTTTGCCCATCTTAATCTTTTTCTTTTATTGGCCAGTCTCAGATATGGCTTTTTCTTTGCCACTCTGCCCTGAAGCCCAGAATCCCGCAGCCGCCTCTTCACTGTACATGTTGACACTGGTGTTTTGCGGGTACTATTTAATGAAGATGCCAGTTGGGGACCTGTGAGGCGTCTGTTTCTCAAACTAGAGACTCTAATGTACTTATCTTCTTGCTCAGTTGTGCAACGCGGCCTCCCACTTCTTTTTCTACTCTGGTTAGAGCCTGTTTGTGCTGTCCTCTGAAGGGAGTAGTACACACCGTTGTAGGAAATCTTCAATTTCTTAGCAATGTCTCGCATGGAATAGCCTTCATTTCTAAGGACAAGAATAGACTGTCGAGTTTCAGATGAAAGTTCTCTTTTTCTGGCCATTTTGAGCGTTTAATTGACCCCACAAATGTGATGCTCCAGAAACTCAGTCTGCTCAAAGGAAGGTCAGTTTTGTAGCTTCTGTAACGACCTAAACTGTTTTCAGATGTGTGAACATGATTGCACAAGGGTTTTCTAATCATCAATTAGCCTTCTGAGCCAATGAGCAAACACATTGTACCATTAGAACACTGGAGTGATAGTTGCTGGAAATGGGCCTCTATACACCTATGTACATATTGCACCAAAAACCAGACATTTGCAGCTAGAATAGTCATTTACCACATTAGCAATGTATAGAGTGTATTTCTTCAAAGTTAAGACTAGTTTAAAGTTGTCTTCATTGAAAAGTACAGTGCTTTTCCTTCAAAAATAAGGACATTTCAATGTGACCCCAAACTTTTGAACGGTAGTGTGTGTATACTAAAATACAAAATATATATTTTTTATTTTGAATATATATATATATATATTTTTTTTTATATATATATATTCAAAATAATAATAAAAAAAAATATGTATATATTCAAAATAAAAAATATATATTTTGTATTTTAGTATTGAGAATTGGGAGTGGGATAAGAGGGTGAAAATAATCACTTGATGCATAAAAATTATGTTACAAATCAGTGCAAAAAATCTTAAAGGAAACTTTAAATAAAAATTTGAAAGGACCATTTAAAAGAATTTTAGAGTTTCCTTTTTATCTAGTATATTTAAATATATATATTAAATATAAATATATAAATATATATATCTTAAACCATTTTTTCTTAGTTTTCATTTTATAATATTGTGTTTTCTTATGTTCTTTTATTAGATCCATTGGACACAGCTGGCCTCAAATGGTATGTCCTCTCAGTCAGATCACAGATTACAAACAACCAGTGATCTAAAGCACAAAAGATGGCAAAAAATCGACAGGTAATATACTTTTTGTACAATGTTTAATCTGGTCTTCCATATGGCACACAAACCGTTAGATCTTAAGTGTGCAACCTTTTCTGGCCACTCACAGTAAACATTTAGGGATGTAGTTGCATGGGCACATTATTAACCAGTGTGTTAGTATCATTTACTTCTTGCAATAAATTTAACAGATATAGATCTCTGTTATTATTATTAAAATGTAATGAATAACATCTTGTCAAGTGCATGTGTAATACACTTGTACATTTTTTTATGTCCAAGGACTTGCATCATTCTTTTTCTTTCAAAATGACATTAAATTGAAATCAATCTTAATGCACTTTCAAATTCCTCGCTTAATTTGACCTGTCTAATCCATAAAACATGCAATATGTGCTAAAAATCCTCTCAGATTAGCAATTGTATGAACAACCGTAAGGATTTAACCCTTTTTTCCTTTTATTTTTTATATACATAATGACTATTATGTAGGTATGAAGGTATTATCCATTGACAAAATTGCTGATTTTAACCTAGCTGTTTAACATTCTTAATTGCCACCTGTTTCTTGTTTGAGGAAGTGATGATGTTCTCATTAGGCAATGAGCACATTTGCATGATCATAACTTTTGGAGTGAGTTATTCTTCAGGCTAAAGTTGTGCTGCCAGAAGCAAAGTCGTAAGGAATTTGTTTTTTTATCTAGCTTGCACATATTTAATATATGAAAACAAAAAAAGTGGCCATTGTCATTTTTAAGGCTGGGCCAAGTTGCAAAATACTGAATAGGTTTTCATGTGTAAATGCTGTCATGGTTCTTTGCTCATAGGTGTGACATCAGAATCATGCCGAAAATGTTTTTGCAGTTTGGTTCCTTTAAAAGGTCTTGGTTGACCTAGGAAGGAGAAAGTTTGCAAAGTGAACTTTTAAAAAAAAAAAATGAAAGAGCAAGAAAAAAACCTGTTTTGCATGATATGGCCCACAACTACGCTATCTTGCCTTATTTTTTTGCTTATCATTCATGCGCCGTCTGTGCATGCTGACCATCTGTGCACTGCTAGAGAGCTGAAATGGCTGTTCTGCCGTTAGTTAATAAGATAAATAAATTAAGAGCAAAGGCTGTGCAAGATTGACAAAATGCGTTCATACTGTCTGTTGAGCAGTTATGGATCCTCAATAATGTAAGTGTGTTTTAAGCCATTACTGTATTATTTTACCAACTGTATGATTGTTGAAGCTTGTGCAATATTTTGTAATGTATGTGGCAGCAACCTTAGTGTCATTTCAATAACTAGGTATAAATGTATAACTCAACTAGATTTTTACATATTTTGAAGAAAATGGGAGTAGTGCTTTCCCATGCAAAACTGACCACCACCATGCAAATCAAACAGCCCTCCCTCAAGTCTCTGTCCCTAGATATAGCTTGGGTCTCTCGTTCAATGCAAGTTTAAGGGAATGTTTCATCTGTTTTATCATTTGCCAGTGAAATTGTCTTTGTCCATTGAACAAATAGCACTGTAACCAGGTTTTCTTTTTTGCCAAAATTTAATCTTTTTTTTATAATTATTTTGCTTTTTTGTTAAAATCTCTAACATTAATTAAAAGCAAATAATAATAATAACTATACAGAGTGCTTCACAAATCATAAAATAGATACAGATTCAGCAGATCTAATATCCCAGAACAGGCTGTTCCATAACTTTTGGGACCTTCACTACAAATGCTTAATCACCTTTTGTTTTGTATCTGGATCTTGGATTAGCCAAAAGTTTACGACAAGATCTAAGAGGTCTAACTCTTTTGTAAGGTCTTAAAAGTTCTGCTAAATAATCTGCTGCCAAACCATGTAATGCTTTATATGTAATTAATAAAATCTTAAAATATACCTGAAAATGAATTGATAACCAATGCAAAGAAGCTAAAACTGGAGTAATATGATTAAAAGGCCTAGTTTGTGTCAAAAGTCTAGTTGCAGCATTTTTCACTGATTGTAGCTGTGCTAAAGTTTGTTGATTTAAAGTTGAAAACAGGGCATTACAATAATCTAGGCGATGTGAAATAAAAGCATGAATAAGCTTCTCTGTATCTCTAAAACTCAAAACATATCTCATCTGGGAAATGTTCCATAACTGATAAAAACAAAACAACAAAACTGAACTAACTTCCTGTTGTGATGTTCAACATTTTAATGTGTCAAAATAGACTACCAAATTTCTCACCACCTGCTGAATATTTGGGACCACTTGATTAAGTTCTGACTCAATCTGATTTAAAAAAAAACAAAAACATGATCGCTTATAACAACCTCTGTTTAATTAGAATTTAACTGCAGAAAATTACATGGCATCCATTTTTATATCTGATATACACTCTTGAAGAATATTTAAACTAGTAATTGAATTGGGATTCAATAACAAATAACTGTAGGTCATCTGCATAGCATTAATATTGTATTTTCGAATCACAGAACCAAAAGGAAACACATATAGAAAAAACTAAATTGGCCTGAACAGGGACCATTGCGGAACACCACAATTTACTGTTGAATAGGAGGACATTTCATCTCCAACCTACATTACAAATTTCCTATTTGACAAATAGGAAACAAACCAGTCTAAAACCACCCCAGATATTCCCAAACATCTCTTTAATGTATCAATTCAAACTGAATGATCAACTGTGTTAAATTCTGCAGTTAAATCAAGCAAAACAAAAATGAAGCACTCTCCAGAATCCTCTGCCATTAATAAGTCATTGGTAACCCTAAGGTTTTCTCTAAATCCTGACTGAAATTTCTCATAAATATTGTTATCCTTTACCTCCAACAGATGACACTTATTATTTACTTTTTCCTTAGGCGTCAGATCAAGATTGTCTTAGAGGATGTGCTTCAGACAGAGATTGGGCAGAGCTTGCTGAGAAGTAACAGTTTTCAATTGACAAACCAATTGGAAAGTCAAAGGGGAGCTAAAGAGAAATGGAGTGTTCAGACATCAAAAACTGAGCTAAAAAAGAGAACCAGTGTAACTCAGAAAGAAGGAACAGACTCGACTGAACTCAAAGCTAATTCACTATCCCATAATCCGATGGAATCACATACTCAAAATGAATCAAGTTCATTCAAAGAAATAAAACATTCACAATACAATCAATTGACCTCATCGCAATCAGAGTCATCTGAAGTAACAAGTGACTCTTGTACATCCAGAGAAAGTGACTCCCCACAGTCTGTTCATATTATTGAGCAGTTGCCTGAATTGTCCAAGTTATCTTCTGTTGAAGAGAATGAAGCACTACTTGAAGGATCTACACAGCATGAGGAAGCAGTTTTATCCAGATGTGAGTCTGGACACAACCCCTCATCATTGTTAGCACAAGAGACAAAACCAAGTAGTGAGGTAAGCAAAGATCTGTCTCTACATCTGTCTTTAAGTCAGAATACTTAATGTTTGGAAAAAAGAATGACCACAGACGTATTAGAGAACATTGCTGTTTATCATTGTTCATATACACTTTTAAAGGGGTCATTGTATATATTTTTATGATCTGTTTATTTCTTGAAGATCATACATTTTGATAAATTTTTTGTAGCATCTAGACAATAAGAGAGACACTATAGAAACACAAGAGTGCCAGGAGGACGCAAGAGAAGATGAGAAGGTAAAGCACATCCGCAGGAATGGAGAGGTACAGGAGACAGAAGGGTTTAGAGGAAGTGTGCTACGCCTCTCAGTTGGTGCTGATGGGGAAGTCCCACTCAAAAGATCTCGTTTGGACAGCCTCTCAGATGAACAGGTTCCTGACTCAGAGCCTGCCCCAGGATGTGTAGAGGGGTGGAGCTTCATGAGACAATCCTCTATGTCCAACCCACCTGAACCTAGTAAGTGATTAGAGATGTCCAATATCACAGGAATGCTGTGTTGATGTTTATCGTAATTGTGCAAGAAGTTTAATTAACACATTACATAGTAAGGTCGAATTGACATTGCCTAAAAAGGTGTTTTTTGTATCATAGGAACCATCATTTTGACCAAACTGACATTCTTCTGAAGTAGCTTTAAAATGTTTTTAGCAAGAATTATCAATCTAGTTAAGAATAATCAAGCCATTTTTACTAAATAAACACAAAAAATATTCAATAATACAAAACATTTCATTTAATAAAAAAAATTTAAATACTTAAAAATATAATAAAAATAGTAATACAAATCACTTTTTAGCAAAATACACTCACCGACCACTATTAGGAACACCTGTACATCTACTTATTCATTTGATTATCTAATCAGCCAGTCATGTGGCAGCAGTGCAATGCATAAAATCACGCAGATATGGGTCAGGAGCTTCAGTTAAATTCTCAGGAGGTCAGCAGTTAAAGAAATACTCAAACCAGCTTGTCTGGCACCAACAATCATGCCAGAGTCAATATCACTGAGATCAAATTTTTTCCCCATTCTAATGGTTATAAGAGGTTATAAATGATGAGCCGCTCACATTTGTATTATTAAAATGCATGTAAATGCACTTTTGCATTTTGAAATTACTTTTAAGACTGTTTTGCCTCAATGTTGTTTCACAAATATTTTTGTTTGGGTGGGGATGGTGTTTATGATGTTGAGACTACTGTACCGCATCAGACCTTGTCTGTTTCAAATGAGCCCCAGACCACCTCTCCATAAATTGATAAATCCTCCTGTTCAAACTACTTGTTGCACAGAAACATTTCAAATGTGTCAGTTTTTGATGAATAGCATGTCGCTCTGTCAGTTTAACAGTGGAAAACATGCAACTCTCTTGTAATTTTGAACCATGCAATTTCATATTCGTGAACATTGTGAATATTAACTGAAGCTCCTGACCTGTATCTGAATGATTTTATGCATTGCACTGCTTCCACATGATTGGCTGATTAGATAATCACATGAATAAGTAGTTGTACCTGTGTACTTAATAAAGTGTTCGATGAGTGTGTATTTTTTGCTTGAACATTTGAAATCGTATGTGAGTACAGTTGCAATTTAAAGACAATCATTTAACCTTTACCTCTCTCAGTTGTTCTCTCAAGTGAAGAGGAAGAGGGAGAGGAGAGAGAAGATGGTGAAGACTCTGTCCTAAACATCCAGGCACCAGAGGGCGCTAAAGACACACACCAAGTGGAGAGACCAACAAGAGTTTGTGAGCAGAAAAAAATACCTGTGCTTTACCCACACATAACGGAGATCTATTCACAGGTTAGTATCATGACAAGGCCCAGAATCTGAGTGTGCAGAACTCCGCAGAAAACTGCCGATTTTCACATAATTGCAACATCTGTTAAATATGTTGGCTAATTAGATGATGCTTTTAGCTACTAATAAGTGTATTGTACCCTCACCTCCATATAGAATCGTTTACTATGTTTAGTAAAATTAGCACAGAAAATTTTAAAACATTATGACTCACTTATGTAGTAGTTTTTGCACACTGTCTCTATTTTACATGCTACCACACACACACACACACACACGTTGGTCCTACCTATCATTATGAGGACTTTCCATAGACATAATTATTTTTATACCGTACAAACTATAGATTCTATCCCCTAAACCTAACCCTCACAAAAAACTTTCTGCATTTTTACATTTTCAATAAAACATCGTTTAATATGTTTTTTTAAGAAATTATGGGGACCCTAGAAATGTCCTCGTAAACCCCATTTATAGCATAATACCCTTGTTGTAATTACCAGTTTGTAACCTAAAAAATTGTCCTCGTAAACCACATAAACATGCACACACACACACACACACACACACACACACAAGTATAGTGTTACGTGCGGAAGTTTCTACCCATTTGGCTACCATACCTAACTACTTGTGGTTCCTAGCTATGACAAAGCATGCAGTAATAACTCTGGAAATACCTATTGCTTATTTGTGTATGTTCTCAGAGTTCTTCGATGATGGAGCTTCAACTGTCTTCCCTTCACATGGGTGGAGTTAGTGCTGCATTCAGTGGAAATATAAAGGTGAGAGCTATAGGATAATGTGGTGGATTGGAACATTAAATTACCCACCCTTAAAAATGTCTGAATTATCAGACAGTTTTGGTTTACATAAATGTGCGGGAAGTAAATGGAGAATGAATGTTCTTGACTCTGCATCTGTTTTAAAGTATCCCTGATATTGAATGTACTATTATTGTTCTTTTTTCAGATAACAACTGACAAGATCAACATTTCATTGACAGGTAAATGTGTTGAAAAGCGTCTCCAAATTAAATGTGTGCCATTTAGTATCTGATATTTTATGACATTATTAAAGATGAAGTGTGAACTTTTTTCAATGTTCATATACTTTCTCCTTTCCCTGCTTTATATGCATAAACAACTATAAATAAACCATTTTAATTAACCCAACATAGCAGTAGCTCAGCCATTGGTGTGAGTTTGGGGCAGGACATCAGTTTTTTAACCAATAAAGATGGGGTGGGGACCTGTTCGAAAACAGTTATTGTTTTTGCAATTTAGTTGTCTCTAGAGCAGTGTTTCCCAAATTGTTTTGCTGTGAGTACCCCCACAGTACCATCAGTAAGGCTCACGTACCCCTTTTATTGACACAAAACCAAAAATTTGTACCAAAGGCTATATATAATTGTGTGTGTGTATATATATTATCAGGGCTTAAAGTATTCCGGCCGGGGGCCGGATTTCCGGCTTGAGGGCAGGTCCGGCCTCCGGCGCAGGCAAAATGTATTTATCAGGCTGCAAATTACAGTCGGAGGCACTTTCGGCGCGGACGCGCTTGGAAAAAACGAGCGCGTCGCTTCCATTATGAGCGCGCATACTGCGCGGCTACATTTGAAATAACGAACTTGAGCGCGCAAAAGACGCGATATGTGAACAGGCCCTAATCTGATTTGAATAAAACACCGGTCCCCTTCAACCTACCACCTTGATTCAAGAGTCAGCGCGCACAGCTGTCACAGCCAATGGGAGCATGATATTAGGTTGTCTTAGCCAGTTGCTAGAGAGGAGGGCGGGTCTTGTGCAGGAAGTGAACCAGTTCGCAGTTAGCTTGTACACACGCTATGGAGAATGGAGTTTATCAACCCAGGAGAAAATACATCTGCTTTGGAGAAGAAAGTAAAAAACAAGTGGCGCTGGGCATGGCTTGAAGAAAGAGGACAAAACGGGAAGGCTTTAGGCACTTGGTGCAGTAAACTTCCGGAGCCTGGAGCTTGTTTTTGCATAGTTTGCCACAAAAAGCTTCACTATGCCACTAGCGGTAAAAAAACGCTTGTCCGTCATGATGGAGATAAGACGCACAGAGCTATCGTGCGCAGTCTACAGCATACGACCACGTTACCTGGAGCAGAAACTACGGCAACTCCCCTGACCTCTTTCACTGACCGTGTTTGTGAGCAAAAGTTAAGACTGTGTGCATTTATATCTCAACACGACTTATCGTTCACAATTTCACAACCGCTTGTGGATCTATGTAAAAAGTTGGCCGAGGACAAAACTGCTTTGTCTAAACTGTCACTGTCGAACCAGCAAGTAAGCTATTTAAATACACACGGCCTCGCTTTACATTTCAAAAAAGATCTTTCGGACAAACTCGAAAAAACAATGTTTTCTCTGAACATTGATGAGTCGACAAACAACAATGTAGAGCGAATATTAAATGTGTTGGTCAGATTTTTCGACGAGGAAAGTGGAACGATAACAACACAGCATTTGGCTAGCAAAATGGTAAATGTGGCAACAGCTCCTATTCTTATGGAAGAGCTAGGGGGTATTTTAGCTTCGTACAAACTTGAATGGAAGCAAGTAATAAGTATTCTTATGGACAGCTGTGCTGTCATGCGTGGAAAGAAGGGGGGCGTGGAGGCCTATGCACGCAAAGAAAATCCCTGTCTACTGGACATATCAGGAGACACCGTTCATATGGTCTCAAACAGCGCTAAAGCCCTACTTAATCCATTTGGCACAGAAGTACAGGACTTTTGTTCAGATATTTATTATGACACTGAAAAGTCTCCCAAGCAAAAAGAGATCTGAGAAACTGAGTGAAGCAGTCAGAGCCAGCTCCTCTGCAGCCAGAGCCAGCTCCTCTGCAGCCAAAGCCAGCTCTTCTGCACCCAGAGCCAGCTCCTCTGCAGCCAAAGCAGCCATGACCTATTCAACAGAAGTACTTTCTGTCAAAACTTTGAAAAGAAGATGCTTAGATCGCTTAAAAGACTTCATTTATAGCCCAGAAACGCCCAAAAAACAGAAGGAAAATTAGATTTAGAATGGTAAATAGCCTTTTGAGTTGCACTAAGATTGTAATACAGTACAGTATTACGCTACAGTAGTTTTCTAACATCTATGCATTTATTGGTTTGATGCACTTGTGTTTTTTATGTTCTCTAACTAATATAAATGTCTATTTAAGTTGACAAAGTTTTCTGTTTTGGTAAAAGCACCTAAGAATGTTTGCACATTTCAGAGTGAGCAATGTTGAGTGCACTTTATGCTGTTTGCACATTACAAAGAAACCAATGGTGAATGCACTATGTCATTAACATGTTTCAAAGCTAGCAATTCAATAAATATTGGCACAAACATTCATGTTATGTTATTTTCTTGACACAGTAAGCCTAGTATTGCAAAAGTTTCAATTATTTTGGCACAATAGTTGTTAATGCGTTGAAAATATGACTGTGCTGTTGCTCATATAATTGGTTAATAGAAAAAACGGGCTTGGTAAAAGTCCTGGTTGAGCCACAGAAAGTTCAGGCTCAGGATTTTTTTGC
Source organism: Moxostoma hubbsi (assembly GCA_032164185.1). NCBI lineage: Eukaryota > Metazoa > Chordata > Actinopteri > Cypriniformes > Catostomidae > Moxostoma > Moxostoma hubbsi. The sequence continues at coordinate 20,448,131 of JAVLUX010000065.1, forward strand.
ACTTTAAGCCCTGATAGATATATATATATATATATATATATGAGAGTGGATACTGAGATTGTTCAAATGAAGATGAATAAGAAAATCTATATTTTTATCCAGCCCTAATCCCTTGTATTTGATTTGTAAAAAAAAAATCTTATATAACCACCTCCCCAATTCCAAACATGTACTGTCTCCAACAGCTCCATTTGCCATCATACAAGCATCCTTCAATGACACCAGGGGCAAAATTACTACTAGCCTACATATTAAGAACTAACAATTATAAATGTAAAGACAATAATAATCAAAATAAATAAGCTTAATAAATTCCCTTGTGTTGTTATCGAGTTTGTGTTGCATTTTGATAATAGACTACAGTTAATGCTGCCTAAAGAAAGAAAACTAAATATTATGTTCAAGGTGAACGTGTCTTGTATTATTTTATGATTTAATCACTTTCGGCTTTGTTTCTTTAATACAAAGATATATATTACTGAACCTACAGAGTTGCTTTCACTATGCATGCTAACCGCGTGGAATTAAAGTGAACTAAACCCACAGCATCTCCCATGAATGATTGAAGATAATTTGAAACATTCTTATAGACAACATTATTCTTGCAAACAGTTTTCAGACGAATGAAACAGAGAAAAAGAGTGTTAACTCTTTACATGTGCTTGTTCCACGTGACAGGCTCATGCTGCACGCCTCTGAACAAACAGTGAATCAGACACAAGCATTGACTGCTTTTCACATGCATTTTGTCTGTTCTTTTTTTTTTTTATCCCCATTTTTGAATGCCCAATTCCCACTACTTAGTAGGTCCTCGTGGTGGCGTGGTTACTCACCTCAATCCGGGTGGGACAAGTCTCAGTCGCCTCCACTTCTGAGACAGTCAGTCCACACATCTTATTACGTGGCTCACTGTGCGTGACACCGCGGAGAAATGTGGAGGCTCATGCTACTCTCCGTGATCCACAAACAACTTATCACACGCCCCATTGAGAGCGAGAACCCCCAACGACCACGAGGAGGTTACCCCTTGTGACTCTACCCTCCGTAGCAACCGGGCCAATTTGGTTGCTTAGGAAACCTGGCTGGACTCACTCCGCACACCCTGGATTCGAAGGGGGTGGTAGTCAGCATCAATACTTGCTGAGCTACCCATACCTTTGTAACTAATGGCATTTCTTGTCACGTGTCACTCCAAGACATCTTACAGGTCGCCCACCTGTTGTGGTAGATGATCAAAATTACCCGCACAGGAAATTAATTTGGAAGAGGAGCTTGCGAAGTGGATTGAGCCTCATCACATTTTGCGGGTGGCGGGTGTTATTTTCACACCCTGGCCACTGTTTAACATATTTTGTGTTATCCCAGATCCATGGTTATGTCTATATTGTCGATCATCGTCTGTTAGCAATTGGCATTGGGAGCTTTGTAAGACATCGTAGTTATCCAATTACATTGTCCTATCACCCAGCCCTAAATCCCTTTTTATTTTTTATTTTAATTCATACATTTTGTTTTATCAATTCAGCATAGCAAAATGTAATTCTTACGTACCCCTGTTTGGGAATCACTGCACTAGAGGACCAGAAATTGTACGTCTATTCTGATTAAGTGTGAATTATTTTTAAACAATTACTGTGTTTCCTTTTTGTCTGCTCTTGTTATATTGCACAATAGGAACTCTAGGACCTTTATTATGTTCTGTCAATCTTTTAAGACGTTTTGTTGTAAAACTCAGTCTTACTTGCCCTGTGTTCATTCCTAGATTCTTCAGTGAAAATTTCTTTAGCGATAGCTAACGTGCGTAAATACAGTGTGTGGGAGGGGACTGCATTGAAGAGGTGTAGATTGGTTAAGGATGACGAGATCCCGCCCCCTTCTCTGCTCCTCTTTTGGCTGTCAGATTCTCAGGCCCACAGACTACATAACGACCTGTCTGTCTTTCAGTCTGGCACACGTCCAGGTCAGCTACCTCCACTGTCTGCATTGTTCTACGCTGTAGTGCTAACAAAAAAGTTTGCTCACCTGCATATCATTGCAGTGCAGTAATATTTTCTTTGCTTCATGAAACACAAAATGAGTTGTTAAGCAGAATGTCAAAGCTGATCTTTTCAGTAAATTGAAAGTGAATAGTTATTTTTCTGTCAAGCTCCAAACAGCACTATTAAAGTAGTTCATATGACTCATGCAATTTTCCAAGTCCTCTCTATAGTCCTCATTTCAAATTGACTGATAAATATACTGTAGCAAATATTGCATGCTGCGTGATTTCATTACTGTGGGCCATAGGTAAACACAAAATATCTTTTTGGGTCCTTGGTCAAGAAAGAACATTTCTCCTACATTAAATAAATAGCAATTCAATGCAATTACTATTTGAAAAAACAACTAGGGTGTTATAACTTAAATTCATAAAAAACATGTTGATTCTGAGTAATATAATTCTGTTATGCACATTTCCCCCAAAACAGATTTGCTTAATCTATGATTCCCTGATACAGTGGATTCAATTTAGTCCATCCATTATTGACAAAAACGCTGGCTAAATCTGCTTTGTTTCATTAAAGATTATTTTTCGTATTGGCAAAACTCACCATTTTCTATTTGTCTCTCTCTTCTTTTGTTTGTGTATGTTTTGCTGTGTATGTACAGCTGAAGGTAGTTCTTGTGTATTGCTGTGCTTGGCTGAACCTGTTGCTGGTGTTGAAAGGGCTGTCTTGGTCTCATTAATGGACATGATGGGTCTAAAGCAGGACAACCCAGACCTCTTGACCCCTCTCACACAGTCAGATAGTCTGAAACTGCTGCAGACCTCCCAGGAAACACACCTGTTGCAACTGCTCATGCCCAAATCTGATGTGCAGAACAACACTGCTTTATCTGCATCTACTGTAAAGGTTGAGACAAAACATTGTGTCTTGTATGTTTGTTTTCATGTTTGCATGTGAGGAATCTTGATTCTGCTTATAAAATGGCCATATTCTGCAATTTTGTAGCATATTTTAGTTTTCTTCCATGCCACCCTCTTAAAATGTTAAAATAGTTTAGTTTACCAGAAAGTGTCATTTAGTTGTACATGACCATCTTCCACCCTCTCTTTGATCCTGTTACTGAATCTTTAAAGTGTCACAAAAACCCCTGTTTCAGCACAACTCAGCTCTCAGCAGAATTTTGAAAATTGTGAACTAAGTGAGCATGGCAAGCAAGTGTGGGGGACGATGGGAGAGAACACACCAACTGTCTTTTTCATCCTGTCAGCTTTATTTCGCTTCGAGTTAAGAGTATCTATGTTTCTTACAAATGTACTTTCTTACTGTAATTCACAATTGCATGCAAAAAATACACTTTTTGTAAGCTTACAATACAAAAATACACACTGGTCATTTTATATCTTTGATGACCTGTTACAACTTTGGTTACTCGCCAGCTGGTCCAAAAGGGGGGCTCTATGTCCAAAAAAGTTTACGCTTAAGATGTTTGTCTTCGAATACATAAGACAGGTATATATTGTTTGAAAGCTTAGAATCTGAACTGTTCACAGATAACCATAATGTCTGCATTTGTCTTACATTAACAAAATCAAGCCTGAAATCATTCATGGCGCAAAAAGGCACCATCTAGAGTTCATGTGGTAGAAATATTAATATGAATCTAAAAGTCTTTCAAATAGCACATAAATAGACAAATGATCAAATGGAAGCTCACATTCCCATGAATGTGACTGTACAGTATTCTGTTGCCCTAATAACAAAGTTTGAAATATTTTCAAAAGAATCACAAAGTGAAATATGATTTCTTTAAGAAATCAAATACAAATGTCTCTTTTAGGCACCAATCACTGCTACTGTAAGCCTCAAAAAGCAAAAAATGTATAACTTACGTTAGGCAGTTTTCTAAAATATTTGCCATTTTTTACTTGTCTGTGAGCTTGCTTGTGTTAATAATAAAATGTTATATCTTGGATGTCCAGAACAAAATATGTGGTCAAGCAGGAAAAGCATACTTAACAAATCATCAGAAATATGTTATCAATAATTGATGATAAATTGAGCTTCTAGTCCACTCAGAAGCCAAGGTATTTGATGAAACCACGAGGGTCTATGGATGCCTAATATCTATGAATGAGCACATATGTAAGGACAAATTTTTTTTATAGCGCCACCACTCTGAGCACCAATTTTTGGCAATTAGACCACAGTATATGTAAATACATTTACATTTTTAAAGCTCAAAAGTGCCCCAGAGTTGAAGAGGTTATAAATGAAAAGCCGCTCACATTTTTATTATTAAAATGCATGTAAATGCACTTTTGCATTTTGAAATTACTTTTAAGACTGTTTTGCCTCAATGTTGTTTCACAAATATTTTTGTTTGGGTGGGGATGGTGTTTATGATGTTGAGACTACTGTACCGTATCAGACCTTGTCTGTTTCAAATGAGCCCCAGACCACCTCTCCATAAATTGATAAATCCTCCTGTTCAAACTACTTGTTGCACAGAAACATTTCAAATGTGTCAGTTTTTGATGAATAGCATGTCTTATACAACTCTCTTGTACTTTTGAACCATGCAATTTCATATTCGTGATCAACGCCTCTGACTGGCTGAGAAACTACCCATCCCATGAATTATATTAAGAGAATCCAATGATGTTAACTCAGATCTAGTGTAAATCTAAACATATACATCACATTACATTTTCTCGACGATTTCAAACCAGGAAGATGAAAATAGCCTAAAAAAAATCCCCTAAATTAACCACTTTTGCTTTTAAATTAAACTAATGCCTGCTATCATTTTATTACATTATCCGCAACACATTAAGATTTTTTAACATCTACAAAAACATGTTTTAGTGTGTCATGACACTTTAATACATTCATATGTAAATGTACATCAGTACGTCAAGCTCTGTCATTTCAAAAGAGCAAGAAAAATCCTGTTTTCCATGAAATGGCAGTAATAGGATTGTATTTGTGTCTCTACAGTCTCCGGATTCTGATGTTCAAATGAAGTCAGTCTACACGCTGTGCCACAGAAGAGCTCAGGGTTCATACAGTGTTTTAATGGCGCCCACACCCGGGCCAGAATGGACACAGTACCATCACTGTGGTCCCACACGCAGGTACACAAGATCAAAACGAAACTCAAAAAAATTCATATTATAAAACTGATTGTTCTGGAAATTCTGTTGTCATGCAATATTCAGTCTAAAATCTGATCGCCTGAGGCACGTTTGAAACTGTTTCATATGAATGAAAATTCATATGGCAACCAGTTATTAGTTAAGCTAATGAACTACTGATCTCTAATGCACAACTTCAAAAGGCTTATTGCTTTAACACAACCTCAGCATTTATGCATGTTTTCTGTACTTCAGTCTTAATTAATCACCACTCAACTCTATGTAGACTGATTCAGTTCCCGCCTCCGCCCTCGAAAGGAGCCATCACCGTGACAACTGAGGACCTGGAGTGTTTAGACAGTGGCGAGTTCCTTAATGATGTCATCATTGACTTTTACTTTAAGTAAGATTAATCACTCATTGCTCAGTTATTCAATATATCATTGGATGGAGATTAATTAGATCCAACTACTCATTCAAAGTGGTGAGGTTAAAAACAGGGTTAGGGTGAGATCTTGCTTGTCTTGTATAGCCATACTTTTGACTATTGACTTGAATTCTTGGTCTGGAAAGCTATTTCTGGCCAAGAATTGCACACTTAGACAGGAAGTGTCTTATGTGTGACATTTACAGTGACTTTTTTTACATAATGTTTAGGAGTCATTCAATTTAAAATCATGTAGACTTTAGTGCAAAGCAGAATATAAGGCCCCAATTACACCTTGCATTAACATGCGTTTCATATCTAGATAGTATCTGGATATTCTTTATCTGGATTACATTTACACTTTGCAGTCAAATGTGTCTATATTTTGGTTGGATAGAGATCCGATCAAAGTTACCTGCTCAAAATGGAAAATATTGCATATTACATCAGATGCTGTGATAACTAGTTTTAAAAACATTGATGGATCATTTAAATACTTTCCATCACTTTGACACTCAGGATTCTTCATTGCTAATTTTTGGTGGCCACCAAAGCAAAATTTCAGGTCAGTGAAGCTAATTTTTAATTTAATGAGATTAATCTTGCGTTCAACACTTTGTAAGTGCTAAATATGCTTCTCATCTGAAACGCACAGGTTTGTCTTGCGAGTCAAATAGTGATTAGAAACAGGAAAAGAAAAGGAAAGACATGACCCAGTGGGGGTTCGAGAACAGAGATGAGATATTCAAGTGTATTCAAATGAATTAATTCACAGGATTTTGTATACTGTTCGAGTGGCAAGATTGCAAGATGGCAGTGTTTTTGTTCTTCACATTCGATGGCTGAGTTTACAAAAAAAGGCAAGAACCCGCAACACAGCACTTAAACAATAGTTGACTTTAGCGGCACACTGTATCCAAATAACGGATAAGCATGGGCATTTACACCTTCTTTGAATGTGATCAGAATCCGTTCCTGACCACCTCCAAATGTGGTTTGAGTGATCCAATCACGATCCGATCATAATGCGCCTTAGGTGCATTTACACCTGCCATTTAATGTGGTCAAGTGTAATCCGATAGCAGTTTGATCACTGAAAACGCATGATAATTCATGGTGCAAATGGGACATAAGATTCAAAGCTAAAATCAGAATCTTTGGGGAGTCTAGTAATTAGTTCATCTTGAATAGTTATTTTGTCTGTTGCTTGGGAAATGAAGTTACAAAACAAAGTGGCAATGTTTAACTGACCTATCTCTCCTAAACCTTGACTCATAGATGCATTGTATTTGCTTAAAATGAATATTGGATGCCTGGGTAGCAAATATTGACGCTGACTACCACCCCTAAGGTCTCCTAAGCAACCAAATTGGCCCGGTTGCAAGGGATGGTAGAGTCACATGGTGTCACCTCCTTGTGGTCGCTATAATGTGTGGTTTTTGCTCTCGGTGGGGCGCGTGGTGAGTTTTGCGCGGATGCCACAGAGAATAGCATGGGCCTCCACACACGCTACATCTCCGAGGTAATGCGCTCATCAAGCCTTGTGATAAAAAGTGTGGTTTGACGGTCTCGGATGCAGAGGCAACTGAGATTCGTCCTCCGCCACCCAGATTGAGGTGAGTCACTACGCCACCATGATGACTTAGAGCACATTGGGAATTGGGCTTTCCAAATTGGGGAGAAAAAAAAAGTGATTATTTATAATTTACTTTGTTCATTCCGGTGAAATTGGAGTTGTAGATTTCTGCACAAATTTCCAAGTTGGAATTCTAACATCCAAGTCGCATTCTTTTGCACATTTCCAAGTTAAATGTAATGTTTCAGTTAAATACTGCTAAGGTATTTAATATTCCTTACATGTTTGTGGTGTATGTGTTTCAGACTGTTTTGTATGTGTGTGTATTTCAGGTATCTTTTGGTGCAGAAGGCCCCGCAGGTATCAGTAGACAGATCACATGTTTTCAGCAGTTTTTTCTATAAACAACTCACACGCCGGGACAATGCTAATGAGGACAGCACAAGTACACCGTGAGTATGTTTTTGTGTGTGTGTATGTTTGTTTAGTTTCTGAATTATAAGTTGTCTTCCCTTTGGTAATTTTTATTCCTACAAATATTTAAAGGCAAGAGTGTCATATTTGAATTTACTTTATGATTCGATATGTGCTTTCAGAGCTCAGGTCAGAAGGCATCAGCGAGTAAAGACATGGACCCGTCATGTTGACATATTTGACAAAGACTTCCTGTTTGTGCCTGTCAATCAAGAGTGGGTATTGTCTACATAAATGTGTGCACATCCAGTGGCCCAACTTTAGCCACACTTAAATATCATAATTTATTTTCAGATGCCACTTGATTTGATGCTTGGTTTCTAATGCAATGACGATGCATTTTTAAGTCTTGCTTTTTGTCTGTTTGTATGGACATATCTACACTCACTTAGTACTTTATTAGGAACATCTGTACACCTACTCATTTGTGCGATCAGCCAATCATGTGGCAGCAGTGCAATACATAAAATTATGCAGATACAGGTCAGGAGCTTCAGTTCATTTTCACATCAACCATCAGAATTGGGAAAAAATGTGATCTCAGTGAGTTCAACCGTGGCATGATTTCCAATAACCGTGCCACGGTTGAAATCACTGAGATCAAATTTTTGATGATTGGCTGATCGCACAAATTATTCTCAGCCAGATGGGCTGGTTTGAGTATTTCTGTAACTGCTGATCTTCTGGTCCTCTAGCGTTTATTCAGAATCTTTCCAAAAACAAAAACACATCCAGCTTGTTGCTGTTCTGTAAACAGAAATGTCTTGTTGATGAGAAAGGTCATCGGAGAATGGCCAGACTGGTTCAAGCTGACAGAAAGGCTACGGTAACTCAGATAACCACTTTATACAATTGTAGTGAGCAGAACAGCATCTCAGAATGCACAACACTATGAACCTTGAGGCGGATGGGCTAAAACAGCAGAAGACCACGTGTGGTTCCAATTCTGTCAGCAGAACAGAAAGCTGAGGCTGCAGTGGGCACAGCATCACCAAAACTGGACAGTTAAAGACTGGAAAAACATAGCCTGATCTGATGAATCTCAATTTCTGCTGAGGCACACAGATTGTAGGGTCAGAATTTGGCACCAAGATCATTAATCTGTTGATCCAATCTGCCTTGTGTCAACAGTCCAGGCTGGTGGCGGTGGTGTAATGGTGTGGGGAATGTTTTCTCTGCTCACATTGGGCCTGTTAATACAAATCAATCATAGCTTGAATCCCCCAATATTTGAGTATTGTTCTTGAACATGTGCATCTCTTCATGGCCACAGTTTACCAAACTTCTAATGACTACTACCAGCATGATAATGCACCATGCCACAAAGCAAAAGTCATCTCAAACTGGTTCCATGAATTTAACCATGAGTTCACCATTCTGCAGTGGTCTTCCCAGTCACTGGATCTGAATCCAGCAGAACACTTTGGGATGTGGGAAAACAGGAGATTCGCAGCATGAATGTGCAGCTGATAAATCTGCAGAAATTGCGTGATGCAATCATGTCAACATGGACCAGAATCTCAAAGGAATGTTTCCAACATCTTGTGGAATCCATGCCACAAAGATCTGTGGCTTTTTTAAAAGCGAAGTGAAGCTCTACCAATTATTAGTATAGTGTTCCTAATAAAGTGTTCAGAGAGTGCATGTTTATTAATTGCCTTTTTATAAACACATTATGGCTATATTTTATTGTGTTGTTATATCATCTGTTTTAACAATCTGTTTATTGTTTTTAGAGCTCACTGGTATCTTGTGGTGATCTGTTTCCCCGGGTTGGAAGAGCCTCAGTATGTGAAGAGGGAAGACATGGGATCAGTGCAGGGTGATGGGTTGGGAGGTTTGGGTGAGTCCCAGTCTGAGGGTCAAATCCAGGGAGACAACAAATCCAACAGTGATGAGGACAAAGATCCAGGTAAGATGTGAAAATCACTTACAATGTAGAAAGTGTAAAAATACTTTCACACACACTGGAACACCCTTTTTTCTTAATCTAGATGACAGCTGTATAAAACCAAGTACATCTCCTGATCCTCCAGTAAGTCACCATAAACAGTAAAAACTGGCTGGGCTCGCCAGTCAGAAATATTGGATTTGATTTCATTTTATTTGATAATATTTGGACAGGCACAGTAACAGGAGAGTCTTGTGCCTCTTTCTCTCTCTGTAGAACTGTACAGAAAATACCTGCAAGAGACATACTGTCTGTAAAAGGTATGTGTGTGTTTCTAATAGCCTCAAACTTATCTCCACTAAAGAGAGAATTTCTTTGGAGTAAAAGATAATAGTTAATCTTTAATTGTTAATCTTTCTAATAAAATTTGGTCTGAAGTACTTCTTGTTTGGTTTAGTTGTATTGTTAACTTTGTCTTGTACGGTATGGTATTACATTTAGAAATTGCATTACTACATAAGATTGTGGCACGGTGGATGGCGGGACCGGCGCGTGATTACGCACTCCCGGTCCCGTATTAGGCTAATTAAGCCGTCAAGAGGGATAAAGGCCACTCGCAGACGGCGATCGAGAGAGAGCTCAATTACGGACATGTCCGTCCTCTTATGTGTTTGTCTTTTGAGTTTTCCATTAAACCTATAAGTTATATGTTAAGCCGGTTTCTCGCCTCTTCCTTGCCCGTGACCTTGAACTTCTTTACAAAGATATATAAGGGGATTGTTTATTGGCATTTTCTATTGTTGTATTGGACTTTTGGTGTATTTTATTAATTGCCTTTTATTGTAAATATTTTGTATTTATTTAATTGAATGGTTTATTATGCAGTCATGGAGTATTACAAGAAAAGTATTTTGCTGCTCATTATACCACATATAAATTATATGGAGAAGGAGGGGGTGGGATTGGGATTAGGCAATGCCTCATGAGCTCATGTCTTCAACTAAACTAACACTTTTTAATTTTACTGCTGTCTTTAAATGCTGAGATTTGTGGATTTTTTTTTTTTACTCTTTATTCTTTCCAGACCTTGTATTCTCATCATGGACTCACTGAAGTTGTCGGTTCATGAGCGTATCTTCAAACTTTTACGCGAGTGAGTGTTTGCGCTCTGACTGTAGTCAAACTACCTAATGTCTATGTTGTGTTCTCAGGGTTAAATTTGATATATCTTTATTTTACACCAGTGAAATAAGGTCTATTTGGTTGTGATTTCAGCCTTTAAATATTAAAGTTATAATGTTTCTTCTAAATATTAGTGACATTAATTATGAGGTTTTTTTTTTTGTATGTTTTTAAAGATACCTGCAGATGGAGTGGGAGGTAAAGAGAGGTGGTTATCGTGACTTTAGTGTCGACCACATGGTTGGTTCACACTGTAAAGTCCCCCTACAGGACAACAGCAGTGACTGTGGCCTTTACCTACTGCAATATGCAGAAACCTTTTTACAGGTAGATTCATACCCTTTTGTTGCACCAGCTTTTCAAATATACAATGTGTGTAATTGCCTTCTTTGACCTCAATGGCTTTCAGGATCCTGTTATACACTTTGACTTGCCTTTGAGATTGGAGAGCTGGTTTCCACGGCAACAGGTGCGTGGGAAACGGGAAGAGATTCGAGATCTCATACTACACCTGTACCGATTTCAACAAGGCTCTTTTGTTAATGAAGCTCTAGAAGATAGAATGGATGATGGAAATGTGATTCAGTAGTTTCGCTTTTAGGTGCACAAGATTGTTTAATGCTAGATGTATTTATATTATAAGTGTTTTTGAACATTTTTTATATAATTTTATGCTTTTGTATACATTGTTGGAAATAAACTTTAGAAATAAATAAATGTCAAGATAAAATTAAGCTTAACTGTGTTTTTAATTGTATAATTCTGCAACTGACTGATGTCAGACTGATCTATACATTTGAACACATGACTGCTTACATTTACACATCAATGCGCAATAGTCTGTACTCAGGAACTAGACCCTCCCAGAAGTAGCAAATGTACCTTTCCTAACACCAGAAGAACTATCAGTAAGAGTAAAATGTGGGAAAGTCTGGCAAACCTTGTGACATTCCTGTCTGTGTGTACCTGCTTTTCTACATATTCTAAAGAATTCCAATGTTAAAACAAGGTTTTATGCCTGATCTTAACAATTGTGGCACATTTCAGCACAGATTGTTTGTGAACCGTCACAAGCAGACTTTTCAAAGAGGCGGTTACTGAAAGATGGTTTTAAAAAATTTTTAAAGGACCCAACAGCAAACCTCCAGCTGGTCTGGGATCCTTTAAACACAGGGTCAAGAATATATTCAGGATTTCATGAGATTCCCTATAGTGGGCTGTCACACACTGTATGTGCCATGCAGTTGTTTATATGTACTCTCTTTAAACTGGCTTTAGTTAGAATAAATGAATGTAAGAGAAGACCTGAGCAAATGGCCTGGATTAGCAGTAAGGTGTGGCATGAGTTGTTCTGATTGGCCAACTCAGTCATATTGGTAAATGGGAACAGATGTACTGTATGGTTTAACGCTAATCAGACAGTTCAATTGAGATTAGAATGATTTACAGACCACCCATCCTCTTCCAGTAATTCGAGCAGTCCTTTCTGTATACAGTGTTTGTTTATTTGTAAAGCTGGACAATCCAGCAACAAGTCAGTAAACGCAATTTTAGACTTTTGCAAAGCATCTACTGGATTAAGATAAGAAATTATAAGAGTGGTAAATAATGTGGTAAAAACTGTCTAAATGTTTTTAGTGTATTAGCTACTTGCCCTTTAATCTCATGATATGCCATAGTCTATGTTTGGAATGGAATACTAAACTGCTCTTTACTGCATACTGCACAGATTACGCTGTACATTGCAGACTATTTACTTAAAGTTTGAGAAACAGTATGCAGTATATACACTACCGTTCAAAAGTTTGGGGTCACCCAAACAATTTTGTGTTTTCCTGAAAAGTCACACTTATTCACCACCATACGTTGTGAAATGAATAGAAAATAGAGTCAAGACATTGACAAGGTTAGAAATAATGATTTGTATTTGAAATAAGATTTTTTTTACATCAAACTTTGCTTTCGTCAAAGAATCCTCCATTTGCAGCAATTACAGCATTGCAGACCTTTGGCATTCTAGCTGTTAATTTGTTGAGGTAATCTGGAGAAATTGCACCCCACGCTTCCAGAAGCAGCTCCCACAAGTTGGATTGGTTGGATGGGCACTTCTTGCGTACCATACGGTCAAGCTGCTCCCACAACAGCTCAATGGGGTTCAGATCTGGTGACTGCGCTGGCCACTCCATTACCGATAGAATACCAGCTGCCTGCTTCTGCTCTAAATAGTTCTTGCACAATTTGGAGGTGTGTTTAGGGTCATTGTCCTGTTGTAGGATGAAATTGGCTCCAATCAAGCGCTGTCCACTGGGTATGGCATGGCGTTGCAAAATGGAGTGATAGCCTTCCTTATTCAGAATCCCTTTTACCCTGTACAAATCTCCAACCTTACCAGCACCAAAGCAACCCCAGACCATTATATTACCTCCACCATGCTTAACAGATGGCGTCAGGCATTCTTCCAGCATCTTTTCATTTGTTCTGCGTCTCACAAACGTTCTTCTTTGTGATCCAAACACCTCAAACTTGGATTCATCTGTCCACAACACTTTTTTCCAGTCTTCCTCTGTCCAATGTCTGTGTTCTTTTGCCCATCTTAATCTTTTTCTTTTATTGGCCAGTCTCAGATATGGCTTTTTCTTTGCCACTCTGCCCTGAAGCCCAGAATCCCGCAGCCGCCTCTTCACTGTACATGTTGACACTGGTGTTTTGCGGGTACTATTTAATGAAGATGCCAGTTGGGGACCTGTGAGGCGTCTGTTTCTCAAACTAGAGACTCTAATGTACTTATCTTCTTGCTCAGTTGTGCAACGCGGCCTCCCACTTCTTTTTCTACTCTGGTTAGAGCCTGTTTGTGCTGTCCTCTGAAGGGAGTAGTACACACCGTTGTAGGAAATCTTCAATTTCTTAGCAATGTCTCGCATGGAATAGCCTTCATTTCTAAGGACAAGAATAGACTGTCGAGTTTCAGATGAAAGTTCTCTTTTTCTGGCCATTTTGAGCGTTTAATTGACCCCACAAATGTGATGCTCCAGAAACTCAGTCTGCTCAAAGGAAGGTCAGTTTTGTAGCTTCTGTAACGACCTAAACTGTTTTCAGATGTGTGAACATGATTGCACAAGGGTTTTCTAATCATCAATTAGCCTTCTGAGCCAATGAGCAAACACATTGTACCATTAGAACACTGGAGTGATAGTTGCTGGAAATGGGCCTCTATACACCTATGTACATATTGCACCAAAAACCAGACATTTGCAGCTAGAATAGTCATTTACCACATTAGCAATGTATAGAGTGTATTTCTTCAAAGTTAAGACTAGTTTAAAGTTGTCTTCATTGAAAAGTACAGTGCATTTCCTTCAAAAATAAGGACATTTCAATGTGACCCCAAACTTTTGAACAGTAGTGTATATATATACACACACACACTCACCTAAAGGATTATTAGGAACACCTGTTCAATTTCTCATTAATGCAATTATCTAATCAACCAATCACATGGCAGTTGCTTCAATGCATTTAGGGGTGTGGTCCTGGTCAAGACAATCTCCTGAACTCCAAACTGAATGTCAGAATGGGAAAGAAAGGTGATTTAAGCAATTTTGAGCGTGGCATGGTTGTTGGTGCCAGACGGGCCGGTCTGAGTATTTCACAATCTGCTCAGTTACTGGGATTTTCATGCACAACCATTTCTAAGGTTTACAAAGAATGGTGTTTGAAAAGGGAAAAACATCCAGTATGCGGCAGTCCTGTGGGCGAAAATGCCTTGTTGATGCTAGAGGTCAGAGGAGAATGGGCCGACTGATTCAAGCTGATAGAAGAGCAACTTTGACTGAAATAACCACTCGTTACAACCGAGGTATGCAGCAAAGCATTTGTGAAGCCACAACACGCACAACCTTGAGGCGGATGGGCTACAACAGCAGAAGACCCCACCGAGTACCACTCATCTCCACTACAAATAGGAAAAAGAGGCTACAATTTGCAAGAGCTCACCAAAATTGGACAGTTGAAGACTGGAAAAATGTTGCCTGGTTTGATGAGTCTCGATTTCTGTTGAGACATTCAGATGGTAGAGTCAGAATTTGGCGTAAACAGAATGAGAACATGGATCCATCATGCCTTGTTACCACTGTGCAGGCTGGTGGTGGTGGTGTAATGGTGTGGGGGATGTTTTCTTGGCACACTTTAGGCCCCTTAGTGCCAATTGGGCATCGTTTAAATGCCACAGCCTACCTGAGCATTGTTTCTGACCATGTCCATCCCTTTATGGCCACCATGTACCCATCCTCTGATGGCTACTTCCAGCAGGATAATGCACCATGTCACAAAGCTCAAATCATTTCAAATTGGTTTCTTGAACATGACAATGAGTTCACTGTACTAAAATGGCCCCCACATTCACCAGATCTCAACCCAATAGAGCATCTTTGGGATGTGGTGGAACGGGAGCTTCGTGCCCTGGATGTGCATCCCACAAATCTCCATCAACTGCAAGATGCTATCCTATCAATATGGGCCAACATTTCTAAAGAATGCTTTCAGCACCTTGTTGAATCAATGCCACGTAGAATTAAGGCAGTTCTGAAGGCGAAAGGGGGTCAAACACAGTATTAGTATGGTGTTCCTAATAATCCTTTAGGTGAGTGTGTGTGTGTGTGTGTGTATATATATATATATATATATATATATATATATATATATATATATAACAGTATATTAGGCATATTGATAAACATTTCAAACAGTATGCTACATTATTGTCACATGAGCTTATTATGGTTCATGTTAGATTAGGATGTGGCATTTAGTTATCATTAGGCTTGGGAATCGAAAAGCATTTTTAGATTTTTTTTTTTTTTAAATGCTGGAATTAAATGTAGTTTTCAACATTCGGTTGATAACAGCCCTTGACATTATACAAATGACTTAATACAAAATATAGACAAAACACCATTGCATTTACCTCACGGGCTGCAAGCAACAACAAACATACAAAGTGACCAGTGTAGCCCGATTTATAAATGAATGACACTGGTTCTTGTTTATGAATCGGTCAAATAGGCTCATGGTTTATCTGTTTGAATCAGTCTAACCACTAACTCACTGAATCGGTCAGAGTGGTTCTTCCTCACAAGAACTAGAAGAATCATTAAGGAATTAACTGAGTGGATTCAAAATTAGAAACAGAATTCCTTTCAATTCCCATCCTTACATCCAATTTCAATAATAGTATGGTATTATGCTATTGCATAGCCTCAATGTTGTATGCGTGTTTGTAAGTAGATGTATATAGAGATGTTGTTCTTTTCAGTGTGTTTGACTGGATGTGTATAAAAGTGAACATCATGGGTAAATGTTAAGAAGGTGATCCCTTTCTTACGAACACTCTCAGCTAATAAGACACCGCTTCCAATATGTCTTCATGAAGTTATTTATTTCTAAGGACACTAACCACCTGCACAGTAATTGTATTGTGGCTGATAAATTAGTGGGTGAGCACAGGGAGGATTCTTAAGAGTACCATATCCTGTCTTAACCTTTGTGCAAATCACATATTGCCACATCTCATTAAAAAATAAATTGTCCCTGGATTGTTGACATAGACATGTACCTGACACTGAAATTGTTGTGCTGAGAAATGGCACCTGTTTCTGTGACAGCTCTAGTCTTTGTAAGCAGCAATTTGTCAATTAGCTGACCTCTTTGCCTGTCAATTATTTCACTGACTAGTCTTTGAAAGGCAGGATTTTGGAGAAGGTGTGTGTTTGAAAGGATTTACATCAAAATGCATCAATTAAAAATGCACCCTTCCTAGAAAAACAAAAAAGAGAAACAATCACCAAACAGCTGTTCCCTAAACACTTACCTGTTTTAAGTGCAATCAAGTATCAAGCATGACAGCACTGCATGGGAAATGAGCTGCCAACAGAGAGCACTGTAATTCTAAAATTATTTGAAAAAAATGTAGTTCAAAATAGTTTTAGATATGAGACACTGCAGGACACTGTCTGTGCATGACATGTTATGTCAGCTGCCCTTCTATAGGTTTTTTGGGACAAATTAAATTAATGACTATGTACATTGTACACATTCCTTAAATTAATATTCTGGGTTCAAGTTAAGATCAGTCTAAAGCATTTGTGGCACAATGTTGATTACCACATAAACTAAATTTCGACTTGTTTCTCCTTTTCTTAAAAAAAGGTACATGTCTGGGATCCAATGGAAGTGAATGGGGCCAATGTGATGATGTAAACACTGTCCCTGTTTTACTTAATTTTTGTGATAAAATTGCATACTAACCTTTTCTGTTTAAAGTTATGTAACATTTTACAGCTTCATTGCCATCGCACAAAAATACTGATTTAAACTTTATATCTCAAATAATACAAAAAAGTTTTTGCAGAAAAAATAATGTATGTGCTTTAATAAAATTACAAGATTCACATTTCTGTCTTAACACCCTCTAAAAACTGTCCCTGTAGGAGCCATTTATATATTCACCTTTTTTGGATAGGTTAATATTGCTATTACTTATTCTAGCCACTTGGTGGGAGTGTTGCACTGGGTGTGACACGTCACTGGGAGTTAGGTATATTTACAGGTGTGGCAATCAGTTAGGAAAAGGTGTGGATGGCGAGGAACACACGGTTCTTACCGTAGCCGTGAGCACCCACTTTACCAACAGCACGACAGCACTTTATTACTTAGCACTGGGTGAAGTACCATTTTATGTAAATTATCCTTTTTTTTATTTTTATTTTTTTATCTTTATAATAAACGGGAACACCACCCAAAGAGAGCTAATGTTTGGACTCAGAATTTTCTGCTACGCGTTGAGAACACCATGCCATCTATGCCGAGGCTTATAGAATAGCCTCAACACAGTAAGAACCGATTCCTTTCTGTTTTGGATACACTTCTGAACTGGACAGGAGTGTCTTGATCGTTTGGATATTGAAAGGATTGCCCATCTCATTGGATTGCTTACCTGTCGCGGAGCTTGGAAGCCATAATTGAAACACCTGTAAGTTCTCACGCAGATCGCAATCACGGAATGCTGGTGGGTACACTTTAATATATTTCTGCTGATGGAATTGGAAAAAAAGGTGGACTCTCAAAACTGAAATGAAAGACTGTTTCAGTGTTGTTGTTTCATAAAATTGAAAGTGCTGTGTTGTGCGTGCTGTTGGTTGCCTCTGCATAAGTAGGCTAAAGTTAATTGTGCTGTTTTCATTGAGCACTTTGAACTTGACGCGCTTAATGCGTAAAGATGATTGGAGAGGAAGAAACCTTGCTCGATAGAACCAACGTTGCTTCTGTGGCTACAGACGGAAATTATATTTCTGGTAAGTCAAGTGTTCTCGTTGATGACTCGGGGAAACGCATGAGAAAATTAACAGCTAAGGGACTTACAATGTTGTACGAAAATCTGCAAAAAAATCGGAAATCCCAATTTATGCAAGCTAATAAAATTAAGCAGAGGATTAATGAGGTTCTTTCTGGGAAAACAACATCTCAAACTGTGTTTGATGTGAAGAAATGTCTAAACGAATATACCACGTGTTGCAATGAGGCTTTAGAAACTCAAACTACGTTGCTGGAAATGCCTATGCCAGATCTTGAACATGACAAACAACAACATTGGCTTTCACAGAAAACAGAGGAAATGACTACATTTGAAAATGATGTAAAGAGATGGTTGGCTGATGCTACTGTAAAAAATTATGACGAGAATCTTGATGTGCTGTCTATAATAAATTCTGACATAAGGCCTGAAGATAGTATATCCAATGTTTCAAGTAAAGGGTCAAAGCATAAAGATCACTCTTCTGTCCATTCAAAGGCTTCCAGTATTCTGTACGTTTAAAGGCAAAGGCTGAAAGGGCTGCACTTTTACAGTCTGCAGCTGCCTTGAGAAAAATGCATGACATTGATGCTGAAGAAGCAGCCCTTCAAATGGAAAAGGCAAAGCTGAAAAGGAAAAAGAAACGGCTAGAGGTTGAGGCCAAGTTGGCTGCTGCAACGGCTAGATTGTCTGTGTTTGAAAATGTGTGTGGTGGCGAAGATGTGGACGAGTATGGAGAGGATAATGGAGAGGATGCCATGAATGCCTATCTTCATGCTCATTTGAAATCACAAACATCAAGTTATTCGAACACAGCTCCTGTCTTGCAACGTCCTAAAACTGTCTCTTTCCAACAGGACCATTCTCTGCCATTGGCTGTACGGCCTAAGGGAAGGCCGTGCATTCCACAAGCCCAGTCTTCAGTAAGGTCTGATAACTCTTTGTCTTCAGTGTCATATGCACCATCTGCTCAACGGTCTGAAGCTCGGGGGAACGTCTTTGGAACCAGACCCACTAACGTTGCACCAACAGGACTCCAGCCGTTGATCTTACAAGGGAGTCGGCCTACCCACATGCATGAGTCTGAAGTGCAGGGAAACGGATCCAGACTTACCAATGCTTTAACAGCAGGATTTCAGCCACTGACCTCACAAGGGAGTACACGTATGCAGCCACAGTCGCATCACTATTCCTCTCTTGACAATGTTCAACAGCCTACTTTGTATGACCTTATGCAACAGCAAACTAACATTATTGTTCAGCTGGTTCAGAACCAAGCCTTAGCCTCTCTTCCGCCACGAGGTATCCCAGAGTTTGATGGTGATCCACTTAAGTATGCTGCCTTCATTAGAGCTTTCGAGCAAGCTGTTGAAAGGAAAACTACAGATAAACAAGAATGTCTTTATTACCTTGAGCAACATACCAGAGGGCAGCCAAGGGAATTGGTTCGGAGTTGCTATAACATGGCTCCTGGGCAGGGCTATGAGAGAGCAAAGAATCTATTGAAGGAATACTTTGGAAATGAAATAAAAATTGCTGCAGCTTATATGGAGAAGGCTATGAGGTGGCCTACGATGAGGGTTGATGACATTAATGCTCTGCAGTCTTTTTCAATCTTTTTAAGGGACTGTTGCAATGTCATGGAAGATTTACGGCATATGGAGGAGTTGAACGTGCCATCCAATCTTCGCCTGATAATGATGAAGTTGCCATATAAACTGAGGGAAAAATGGAGGTCTGTCGCCTGGGAACTACAGGAGCGCCGTGGTTACAGAGCTATGTTCCCAGACTTTGTGGCTTTCATTGAGCGTCAGGTAAAGATTCTGTCTGATCCTCTCTTTGGTGACTTACAGGGTACGCCACCAGACCCTTCCTCTAAACCCAAGAGTAGATCTATCGGAAGAGGCCAAGCTACTGTTGCTGCCATTAACACTGCCTCAGGATCAACCACAGCATGGTACCAACAGCGCAGAGGGCCAGCTTCACAAAAGAATGACGAAGAGTCATGTTGCGTGTGTAAAAGCCAGCATTCAGTGGAGCAGTGTTCACAGCTTGATGAGATGACACGCAGGGAGAAATTGGAGGCTTTGAAAGTAGGCAGTAGGCTGTGTTTCAGCTGTCTGAGGAGAGGTCATATGAGCAGGGAATGTGACAAGCCTTTGACATGTGATATATGTAAATACAAACATCCAACTGTCCTACACATTGAATCTAAAACACAGGAAGTGTCAGTCAATAATGCATCTGTGTCATTGGAGACATGTGGCCATACTGGGGCCGGAAGTGATGAATGTGTTCTCGCTAGTGTGCCTGTACAGGTGAAGGCCAAGTCCGGGAGCACAATTATGAACACCTATGCCTTTCTAGACCCAGGGAGTTCAGCTTCTTTCTGTACCCAACATCTCATGAGAAAATTGAATCTTTCAGGAGTCAAGACTAGCATTATTCTTCGTACTCTTGGCCAAGAGAGGTCTGTAGACACATTCTTGCTTAGTGGTCTCAAGGTTTCTGGCTTGAATGAAGAAAACTTCCTGGACTTACCTGAAGTCTACACTCAAAGGACCATGCCTGTGAGTAGAAATAACATTCTCAATCAAAAGGACCTAGAGGGATGGAAATACCTCGAAGGCATTACAGTTCCCAGTTTTGAGGCAGAGGTGGAATTGCTGATAGGCACCAATGCGCCGAAGCTCATGGAACCATGGGAAATAATAAATAGCCAAGGTGAAGGACCATATGCTGTCAGGACTCTACTGGGGTGGGTCGTGAATGGTCCGCTGAGAGGTGGTGAGCCACATAAAGGCAAGATGGGCCGTCCTGCTGTCACTGCCAATAGGATCTCAGTGGCTAAGCTACAAGACTTATTGGTTGCCCAATACAATCGGGATTTCAATGAAAAATCAGACGATGTTTGTTTTTCCCGAGAGGATCAAAGGTTCATGCAAATAATGGAGTCTTCAATTCAGCTTGATGAAGGACACTACTGCTTTGATTTGCCATTTAAGGCTGAAGATGTCGTCTTGCCAAATAACCACAGCATCGCAGAGCAGCGTCTCTTAAGTCTTCATAGGAAGTTCAAGAGGAACAAAGATTATCATCAAGAGTACACAGCTTTCCTCTCCGAAGTCATTGAAAAGGGTTATGCTGAGCTTGTACCACATCAGCAGTTGAAGCGAAATGACGGCAAGGTGTGGTATATTCCCCATCATGGGGTATACCATCCAAAAAAGAAAACCCTTAGAGTTGTCTTTGACTGTGCTGCTGTGTTTAAAGGAATTTCATTGAATTCACTGTTGTTGCAGTGGCCTTACCGCACAAGCACCCTACTTGGTGTACTTACCAGGTTTAGACAGGAACGTGTAGCATTGATGGCAGACATCCAAGCCATCTTCCATCAGGTGTGGGTGACTCCGGAGCACACAGACTTTTTACGCTTCTTGTGGTATCCTGATGGCGATACAAGACAAGCTTCCGTGCAATACAGGATGAGAGTTCATCTCTTTGGGGCCGTGTCTTCGCCCAGTTGTGCGAATTATGCACTGCGGAGAATTGTGCAAGACTACAAAGGCCATTTTGAACCCAGTGTTCTGAACACAATACTCCAAAATTTCTACATGGATGATTGTTTAAAATCTGTGTCATCGGAGGCTACAGCCATAAAAATGGTGCATGAATTGACTGAAGCCTGTGCAAAGGGAGGATTCCGCCTGTTGAAATGGACAAGCAACAGCAGTGAAGTCTTGGCTAGAATTCCTGAGCCACAGCGCTCCAAGACCATCAGAGGGCTTAACCTGGATCAAAGGGCAAGTCCTGTCGAAACAGCTCTTGGTCTTCATTGGTGCATAGATGCAGACGTTCTGACCTTTAGGATAGCCATAGAAGAGCACCCACATACAAGACGTGGCATATTGTCTGTGGTGTCGTCTATCTATGACCCTTTGGGTTTTCTTGCACCATTTACTTTGCCTGTTAAAAGGATGCTGCAGGAGATGTGTAGGCTGAACATCAGCTGGGATGCCAGCATACCTCATGTTTTCTCCGAGCAGTGGTCCAAATGGCTGGCTAATCTCCATCTCATCGCTGAGCTTACAGTGGACCGGTGCATCAAGCCAAAGGACTTTGGAACACCTACTCACCTGCAGTTGCATCATTTCTCCGATGCCAGTGAGTATGGCTACGGAACTGCGTCATATCTCAGGATGGAGAATAAGAGAAACCATGTCAGTATTGCTTTTATCTTGGGCAAGGCCAGGGTTGCTCCTTTAAAGCAAACAGCTATTCCTCGTCTTGAGCTGACTGCTGCTGTCCGTGTGGACAAGATGCTGAAGAGAGAGTTGCAGCTGGATCTATACCCATCAGTATTCTGGACAGACAGCACAACTGTTTTAAAGTATATTGGAAAAGAGATCAGGAGGTTTCATACGTTTGTGGCCAATAGGGTGGCTGTGATCAGAAATGAAACAGATGTTACACAGTGGAGACACATTGGCACAAGACTTAATCCAGCAGATGAGGCATCCAGGGGTCTAAGTGCTGAAGAATTCCTTGCATGCGAGCGGTGGTTGAAGGGACCAGAGTTTCTCTTGAGGGGGAAGGGGAATGGCCTAAGACAATCATGGAACAACCTCCGATCCCTGTGGATAACCTGGAGGTGAAGAAAGACCCACTGGTGAATGCCTTTGTCTCCCATCGTCCACTGAATGCAACAAAAGTGTTTTTAAGCTACTTTTCTGATTTTAAAAGGCTGAGAACGTCTGTGGCATGGATACTCAGACTCAGAGATGTGCTTCAAACCTTGTCCAAAAGGAGAAATGTTTTTGAAGCCTCAAAGCATTGGCCACGATAATGGAGGCCGAAGAAATGACGACTACCTTTATGCCGAAATGCAAAGGGAAAAATTGGCACTTCGTAGACAATCACTGACAGCGGGTGACCTTGAGAGGGCAGAAGGTGCCATCATCTGTTTTTCCCAGCAAGAGAGGTTTCCCGATGAGATTGCCTTTTTAAAAGATGGAGGATCTGTCAAACGAAACAGCGACCTCTATAAGTTGGACCCAGTGTTGGAAGATGGATTACTGCGTGTGGGAGGAAGGCTTAGTAGGGCTGCCATGCCTGAAGTTGAAAAACATCCTGTCATTCTTTCTAAAGAGCAACATGTGTCCAAACTCATCTTAAAGCATATCCATCAAAAACTGGGTCACGCAGGTAGAAATCACATGCTCTCTTTTCTTAGGAAGCAATACTGGATTACTCATGCCAATTCTGCTTGCAGGAAGGTCATCTCTGAGTGTGTAGTTTGTCGCCGCCTCCAAGGAAAGACTGGGGAACAGAAAATGGCTGACCTACCAGTAGAGAGAATTGTGCCAGACTTACCTGCTTTCACAAATGTGGGAGTCGACTACTTTGGGCCAGTGGAGGTGAAGAAGGGTCGGGGCAGAGTGAAACGCTACGGCGTTCTTTTTACCTGCATGGCCAGTAGGGCAGTTCATCTTGAAGTTGCTTATGCTTTAGACATTGACTCGTGTATAAATGCCATTCGCCGTTTCATGTGTCGCAGAGGTCAGGTGAGACACCTGACATCAGACAATGGCACCAACTTCATAGGAGCTGAGCGGGAGTTAAGGGAAGCCATTGCTGAGTTAGACCACCAGAAGATTCAGCATGCTTTACTGCAGAGTGATCTGACATGGTCCTTTAACCCTCCAGCAGGGTCTCACCATGGAGGGGTTTGGGAGCGTCTTATTGGTCTTGTGAAAAAGGTCCTCTCTTCCACACTCAGACTCCAAACACTGGATGATGAAGGGTTTCATACCATTCTTTGTGAAGTCGAAGCCATTATCAATAGTCGTCCCATCACAAAGGCCTCTGATGATGCGAATGACCTCGAAGCACTTACACCCAACCACATCCTGCTCTTAAAGTCAAAGCCACACCTCCCTCCTGGGCTCTTTTGTAAGGATGATCTGTATTTGAAGAGAAGATGAAGGCAGGTGCAATTTCTATCTGATCTCTTTTGGAAACGCTGGGTGAGGGAATACTTACCGCTACTCCAGGAGAGACAGAAGTGGATGAGACCAAAAAGAAGCTTTTCTGTTGGAGACATTGTGGTCATAATGGATCCTGTCGCTCCACGAGGGTCCTGGCTGATGGGAAAAATTACACAGACGTACCCTGACAAGAAAGGCTTCGTCCACTCAGTGCTGCTGAAAACAAAAACGGGTCAACTGGAATGGCCTGTAACGAAGATCTGTCTTTTGATGGAAGTCGAAGTGTCACAGATGAGGTCCTGACTAGATGATCTGATAACAGATGTCCTAAGCTCAAGAGAAGAAGATTTCACTTAGATTAGCATTGCAAAAATGACTCCTTTAGTTTAAAATGGGTAATTTGGGTAATTGTGGTTAAAGTAAATATTCACAATTATGGGGCCGGGGTGTAGGAGCCATTTTATATATTCACCTTTTTTGGATAGGTTAATATTGCTATTACTTATTCTAGCCACTTGGTGGGAGTGTTGCACTGGGTGTGACACGTCACTGGGTGTTAGGTATATTTACAGGTGTGGCAATCAGTTAGGAAAAGGTGTGGATGGCGAGGAACACGGTTCTTACCGTAGCCGTGAGCACCCACTTTACCAACAGCACGACAGCACTTTATTACTTAGCACTGGGTGAAGTACCATTTTATGTAAATTATCCTTTTTTTTTTTTTTTTTTTTTTTCTTTATAATAAACGGGAACACCACCCAAAGAGAGCTAATGTTTGGACTCAGAATTTTCTGCTACGCGTTGAGAACACCATGCCATCTATGCCGAGGCTTATAGAATAGCCTCAACAGTCCCCATTCATTAAATTGTAAGTGTCTCACTGTTACTACCATTTTTGCTTTTGTTAAAGAAAAGGGGGGGCTAGTCGAAAAACATTTTTGTGATAATCAACATTGTTCCACAATTGCTGTTGGTTGAGCTTAACTTGTACAGAATATTCATTTAGGAATGAATATATAAAATAAGTTATTGTCTTTCCAAAGAAAATGTGCTCAGGTAGATCAGTGTAGGTTATTTGCTGCTTCGATTACTATAAGCACATTTTTCTTTTTTTTTTTTTTTTGTGTTTTCATTTATTGCTATATTTACTCTACCATTCAAACATTTTAGAACATTGACATTTTAGTTTTTGAAATCAAAGATGCATTAAATTATTCAAAAATACTGCCAAGTTTTTTGTAATTTTGCAAATTATTATAACGGTTTGAAATAAGTCTGTCCATCCATCTTCAACCACTTATCCGAAGTCGGGTCGCGGGGGCAACAGCTCCAGCAGGGGGCCCCAAACTTATCCTGAGCCACATTAACCAGCTCTGACTGGGGGACACCGAGGCATTCCCAGGCCAGTGTGGAGATAATCTCTCCACCTAGTTCTGGGTCTTCCCCGAGGCCTCCTCCCAGCTGGACGTGCCTGAAACACCTCCCTATGGAGGCATCCAGGGGGCATCCTTACCAGATGCCCAAACCACCTCAACTGACTCCTTTCGACGCAAAGGAGCAGCGTCTACTCCGAGCGCCTCACGGATGACGGAGCTCCTCACCCTATCTCTAAGGGAGAAGCCCGCCACCCTTCTGAGGAAGCCCATTTCGGCCGCTTGTACTCGCAACCTAGTTCTTTCGGTCATGACCCAGCCTTCATGACCATAGGTGAGGGTAGGAACAAAAATTGACTGGTAGATCGAGAGCTCTCTTTTCGTGACAACGGTGCGATTAGAGCGAGTGCAATACCGCTCCCGATACTCTGGCCAACCTCCCGCTCCATTGTGCCCTCAATCGTGAACAAGACCCTGAGGTACTTGAACTCCTTCACTTGGGGCAATACCTCCTTCTCTACTTGGAGTACGCACTCCATCGGTTTCCTGCTGAGAACCATGGCCTCAGATTTAAAGGTGCTAATCCTCATCCCAGCTGCTTCACACTCGACTGCCAGACATACAGGGATTGGATTGCCCTAAGAAGGGACCCCCCCCACCCTGTACTCCCACTGCACCTCCCACAGTCTCTCCCGGGGGACCTGGTCATACGCCTTCTCCAGATCCACAAAACACATGTAGACTGGATGGGCATACTCCCAGGCCCCCTCCAGGATCCTAGTGAGAGTAAAGATCTGGTCTGTTGTTCCACGGCCTGGACGGAACCCGCATTGTTCCTCTTCAATCCGAGGTTCGACAATTGGCCGAACCCTCCTCTCCAGCACCTTGGAGTAAACTTTACCAGGGAGGCTGAGAAGTGTGATATCCCTGTAGTTGGCACACACTCTCTGGTCCCCCCTTTTTGAAGAGGGGAACCACCATCCCGTTCTGCCACTCCTTAGACACTGTCCCAGACTGCATATGTGCATATACGCCGAACAACAGTTCAGAATATTTGGCCTTCTTGGAGACCCTGATTGGAGTCTGAATAGGACCCCAGTAGGGGACTCCATAGTGATGCTGGGTAACTTCAACGCGCACGTGTGAAATGACAGGGACATCTGGAAAGTGTGATTGGGAGGAACGGCCTCCCTGATCTGAACCCGAGTGGATGTTTGTTATTAGACTTCTGTGCTAGTCATGGATTATCTATAACAAACACCATGTTCGAACATAAGGATGGATAAGTGTATATGGTACCAGAGCACCTTAGACCGAAGGTCGATGATCGATTTTGTAATCGTGTCATCGGATCTGAGGCCATATGTTTTGGACACTCGGGTGAAGAGAGGGGCAGAGCTGTCAACCGATCACCATCTGGTGGTGAGTTGGGTCAGGGGGTGGGGAAAGACTCTGGACAGACCTGGGAAGCAAGCGAGTAGTGCGGGTGAACAGGGAATGTTTGGAGGAGGTCCCTGTCCACGAGATCTTCAACTCACATCCGGCGGAGCTTTTCAGGCATCCCTGAGGAGGTTGGGGACATTGAACCGGAGTGGGCAATGTTCAAAGCTTCCATTGCCAAAGCCGCGGTTTGAAATAAGTGTTTTATTATTTCTTTTAACATTCTTACTATTCGAAAAATTGTAATATGTACTTTTTATCTGTTTCAAAAGACACAATTGTATTTTATAATGTTATCTTTATAATGTGACTTGATCCCAGTTCAGTTACAGGTGTTGTCTTCAAGGTTCAAAACAGTTAATGTCCTTAACCTTACAGATGATCAGGTGTTCAGCTGAGAACTGATTATGTACATGCCAAAACTTTTGAACTATAAGGGTTTCTTGTTATCTGATTTTGGCTTCACTCTATCTGGCAAGACGATCTATTCCCCTTCCTTTGTCTCTTTCACTACCTAACCCTTGTTCCCTGCACATGTATTCTTGGTTAAGCGCTCTTGGTTAACTCCAGTTTCTCCAGTTACTTCTTGATGAGCTGCTCTACAGGATTGCTAAACAGGATTAGAGAAAAAAAAAATCCCTTTCCATCTGTGTACCTGCCAGAAAAGCCTGAATGCCCCCGTTACACACCTGTACTTGTCTTTCAAATTAACAATAATGCAATATAGTAATTATCACTGGATATTGTGTAATAGGTATGCACAGGTGTGTGAAAGTTCTATCCATGCCACGTCATCCAAAGTGAAGCTGCAACATTTTGATTTTCAAAGCCAAAGGAAGTAATGGAATTCTCTATATGGCAACCCATTTAGACGTACATCCTTTGTTGTATAGGCTTCATTTTGGCAATTGGCCAGCTGGATATTAGTGCAGGTATGAATCTTTGAGCAAGTGTATATTTGGTGGGTAGCGGATGATGACATCAAGTAATGCATTTGTAATTGCCCGTCTGTGTTGGTTTCAGAGAAAGTTGACTGGAAACCCACATTTAGAAATTCATATAAGCACTCCCAAAGTGATTGTAAAAAAATGGCCACCCTTCAGAAATGGACTCTTCCAAACTCCCCCGCCTCTGTTCTTGATTTGGACTGTTCCAAAACTTTCCGGGGAGAAGATGTTAAGGAGAGAGGATGTGTAGATGTGCTTGTTAATAGTGAATAATAGTTAAATTAGTCAGAAGTGTTGCCAGCTAAGTAATTTGTGGATTATATGTGTGCAACTAATTAACCACACACAATAAATCATCTACAAGTACACCCTGGTGTGAGACTTGATGTTCTAACCGGACATCCTGTAACCGTTCAATTACTCCGAACCAGAGTTAGATTCAAAAGTGAACAGCAGTTTTTACAGTGATGATGTTTCACGATTGTTTCAATTGCTTGTGGAGAAGCCTGGAGACCGAGGGCTTTTGCCAAGGAAGAAACGTGAAATCCTTTTGTCCAGTGGTTTACACCTGTGCAGTCAAGAGACAGTGCAAAAAGACATCACTAACCACCTTAAATACTACCAGCTCAGAGGTGAGAAACTATTGCAATGTTATGACATATATTACAATGTTATGACATTGTCCTAAAAGAAAATCTTCATTACTGTTTTTTTTTTTTGTTCATACAATGTTTTTTATCGTTTTTAACTTATGTACTACACTATAAAAACATTGTTTAGCCTTTTAGTAATCAATGTAAAATTTAGAGTTAAAATAACTGACCTGAATGGATCTTATTTTAGTTCCTTATCCAAGTTTTTGTTGGCTGATAAATTATTGAACTTAGAAACTGAAGTCAAAAATATATTACCAGACAATTCACGACTCAGGCCGAGGCGTCATCCGGCCTGCCTACCACTCCCCCCCCCCCCCCCCCCCCCATTTCTGGAAAGGAAGTCAGCGACAGCCATCTGCACCCCCGGTCTGTGGACCACCTCGAACTTAAAAGGCTGGAGAGCCAGATACCAACGGGTGATCCGGGCGTTAGTATCCTTCATGCAGTGGAGCCACTGCAGTGGGGCGTGATCCGAGCAGAGAGTGAAGGCCCGACCCAGTAGGTAGTAGCGGAGTGTGAGGACCACCTACTTGATGGCCAGACACTCCTCCTTTATGGTGCTATACTTCGTTTCCCTTAAGGAGAGCTTCCTACTGATGTACAGCACCAGGCGCTTCTCCCTCTTCGCCACCTGCGAAAGTACGGCCCCCAGCCCTCTGTCTGAAGCGTCAGTCTGTAATAAGAAAGGGAGAGAGAAGTTAGGTGAATACAAGAGCGGCTCTCCACAGAGTGCGGCTTTAACTTGTGTAAACGCCTGTTAGCACTGCTCTGACCATTGGACCGGATCTGGAGCCCCCTTTTTAGTGAGGTCAGTCAGAGGGCTGGTGACATCTGAATAATTAGTCACAAATGTTCTATAATAGCCAGCCATCCCCAGGAACTGCCTCACCTCCTTTTTGGTCTTAGGTCTAGGGCAAGTCGCGATCGCCGCGGTCTTATCAATTTGGGGACGCACCTGGCCTTGAACCAAGTGGAACCCCAGAGACCGTACCTCCACATGCCCAATTACGCACTTCTTGGGGTTTGCTGTGAGCCCCGCCCGCCGCAGCGACTTCAGGACCGCCCTCAAATGTTGTGTATGCCGCTGCCATTCATTACTATAGATAATAATATCATCTAAATAGGCAGTGGCGTAAGTGGAGTGCGGGCGGAGGATACAGTCCATCAGATGCTGGAACGTGGCTGGGGCCCCGAACAAACCGAACGGAAGTGTCACAAACTAGTGTAATCCGAACGGCGTGGTGAAGGCTGTTTTTTCTCGGGAAATTGGTGTCAAGGGGATCTGCCAATAACCCTTTTAAGTCCAGGGTCAAATAAAAGCGAGCAGTACCTAACCGATCGAGCAGCTCATCAACCCGAGGCATTGGGTATGCGTCAAATTTAGACACCGCGTTAACTTTTCAATAGTCCACACAGAACCGGACAGACCCGTCACTCTTGGGAACAAGAACGACCGGGCTTGACCAGTCGCTGTGGGACTCTTCTATTACCCCCATATCGAGCATCGCATCCAATTCGAAAAATTTTCTTCTTATGCTCGGCGAGGCGATAAGGGCGGCTACGAACCACCACCCCCGGCTCGGTCTCGATGTGGTGTTCGATGACGTTCGTACGACCCGGTAGAGGAGAAAACATGTCTGCAAAAACATTTTGTAACCTGGAAACCTCTGATCGTTGGCACGGGGAGAGGTGGTCTCCACAAATGACCAGGGCATTGTGATCGGGCTTTGGGTTAACCTCCGGTCCGAGCTCCGCCCTCTCTGGAATCACCGTGGCCAATGACACAGGGACCGCCTCCCTCCATAATTTAAGGAGATTGAGGTGGTATATTTGACGAGCGCCCCCCCCTATCAGTTCGCTTAACCTCATAATCGAGATCCTCCACTCGTCGTGTGACCTCAAAGGGCCCTTGCCACTTGGCGAGTAATTTGGAGCTCGAGGTGTGGAGCAATACAAGAACTTTATCTCCCGGTGCAAATTCCCTTAGCTGTGTTCCCCTGTCGTATAGTCGGCGCTGGCGTTCTTGGGCTCGGAGCAAATTCTCCTGTGTTAGTTTTTTCGAAGGTCCCTCCTCCCAGCCTTCTATGACATCCAAGACACTGCGTGGGCGTCGCCCATACAGTAGCTCAAATAAAGAGAAGCCTGTTGAGGCTTGCGGGACCTCTCGCACTGCAAACAGGGGATCGAGCCATCTGTCCCAATTTTTAGCATCCTCGTGTACGAACTTACGAATCATGTTCTTGAGGGTTTTGTTAAAACGTTCCACTAGGCCATCTGTCTGCGGATGGAACACGCTAGTGCGAATCGATTTAATGCCCAACAGATCGTTAAGTTCGCGAAGTGTGCGTGACATAAATATTGTGCCTTGGTCGGTGAGGATTTCTTTTGGAATCCCCACCCGAGAGATTATTTTGAAGAGTGCCCCAGCAACACTACGTGCTGAGATGTTGCTCAGAGGCACTGCTTCCGAATATCGTGTTGCATAATCCACTAAGACTAACACAAAACGATGTCCCCGTGCTGTCCATTCTAATGGCCCGACGAGGTCCATTCCAATTCTTTCGAAGGGAACCTCGATTAACGGAAGAGGGCGCAATGGTGCTTTTGGGGTGGCCGGGTTGGTTTACCAGCTGACATTCACAGCACGCCGCACACCACCTGCGGACGTCACTGGTCAATAAATACGGGCTATTAGATGGAGAAGTGTTTTTCTTTCTCCTAGGTGACCCGCCATTGGATTATAATGAGCCGCCTGGAATAACATTTCCCGGCGGCTCCGTGGAATCAGTAACTGAGTAACATTTTCTTTTGTTTGAGTGTCCTGCTTCACTTTATACAACCGGTCATTTATAATCGCAAAATAGGGGTATGCGGGGGTTCGGCTGAAGACGCTGACCATCAACCGTCTTCACCTGGTCGAAGGCGTGCCTAAGGGTCTCATCCCGCGACTGCTCCAAAGGGAAATCCGCGTCAGGGAATTCCCTGCAGAGAGGAGGGGCGGAAGGCCCGCCCCTTCCCTCGTCATCCCGATTTGGAATGGTCGAGGATGGCCCCGGCTCCGCCTCCCCTGCTAAAGCATCGCACATCTCCCTATTTTAGTGCAGGACCCATCCTTACAAAATACCCCCTAATACATCCCTAAATGCAGGCCAATCAGTCCCCAAAGTCAGAGGATGGGTGAGGCGGGAACTAACCGCTGCCTCCACTCTGTTTTTTTTCCTCAGAATTTAATTAGCAAGGTCACCATCGGATAGTTGTGAACATCCCCATGCACACACCTCACCCTTACCCGCTTAGCCGTGCTCAAATCCCCGGGTCGAACCAAGCGTTGATGGATGGTGGTCTGATTACAATCGGTATCCAGCAAAGCTTGGTGTGTACCCCCCTGGATTCCGATCGGGGGCAGCATGCGGTGGATCAGAAACCCGAACCACCGTCCCCACCTCCATCATCGGACACTGATTGCGGAAGTGGCTCGGGTCGCCACATCTCCAACAGGCCGGCCCAGGCGCATCACCCGTACCTGCTTCGGCAGACACCCCCACCTTAGGGGGAGAGTGGCTGTAGGTTGTGGGGAAGGGACGGGACGAGACTGTTGACTGGGGTGTTGGTCTCAGCCAGGCTCCTCGCCTGCGGGGGCAGGAACGGGCCCTGGAGAGAGGAGAGAGGGGAATGGGAGAGAGCAGGGGAAAACACAGGGAGGGGGGGGGGAAGCGAGAGAGAGAGAGAGAGAGAGAGAGAGAGAGAGGGGGGGGGGGATCATCCGCCCTTGGGATCGCCTCCATGTGGTCCTGCGCTAACTGGACGGCTGCTTCCAGCGACGCCGGGCGGTGGCACTGGACCCACTCCGCCGTTCTCCTGGGCAAATGATGTATGAACTGCTCCAGCACCACCTGACCGACGAGCCCCTCGACGTCGTGGTCCCCAAATAGCAGCCACCTCCAGCAGGCTTCACGGAGCCGCTGGGCAAAAGTGAACGGGCGGTCGGACTTCTCCAGCTTCATAGCCCGGAAGTGTTGACGACTTTCCTCGGGGCTCCGACCAACCCGTTGCAGAATGGCTTTTCTGAGGTCCGCATAGGCCAGGAGGCTTGATGCCGGCAGTTGTTGAGCCACGAGTTGGGTTTCCCCGGACAAAAGAGGAACAAGGCGGGCAATACACTGACTCTGCGGCCAGCCCCAAATTTCAGCAGTTCGCTTGAATAAATCCAGGAACGCTTCTGCATCGTCACCCGCCCCCATCTTCTGTAACATGGGCGGGGGCAACATGGCGGGGGTGTCCGGGGTCGTGGCTGTGGCTGGTGCGGCCTCCTGGCTGAGCAGGCTCCGGATGGCGTGATGATCCTCTGCTTGAGCCCCCATGATCTCAAAGAACCGCCGATCCTGGTCCTGCCTGAGCTCAAGCAGGGACTGTTGGTGGCTCTGATGTAGAGTAGCGAGGGACTGGAGGACTTC
Organism: Moxostoma hubbsi; assembly: GCA_032164185.1. Taxonomy (NCBI): domain Eukaryota; kingdom Metazoa; phylum Chordata; class Actinopteri; order Cypriniformes; family Catostomidae; genus Moxostoma; species Moxostoma hubbsi. Next base: position 20,481,008 of record JAVLUX010000065.1, read on the forward strand.
GGCCAGCTGGGAGGTGACCTTTCTCCATGGTTGGACGTATCGGTTCCAATCTTTTACTTATCCTGGGTTTTGGCACCAGTGTAAAGGAGTTCGGCTTCTCCGAAGAGGAAGGAGGACACGGAAGCAGGGATGAACTCAAAGGTAAGGCTTTTAATACCAAATGATATTGTGGACAAGGTGAACAAACTCTTAACATGCAACTAGTAGTGGTTTTCTCTCTGAGGCCAACACTGGACTGGCGTAACTCTCTTTCTCGACTGGTGGAACTGTAGCTCTTTTATCCGCTCTCCCTGTGCTCACTGAAATTAGAGACAGGTGTTAGACATGATTTAGCTCAGGTGCAAGCGCCCTTACCACTTTCTCCCTTCGGACGGGCGCTTGACCACTCCCCCGCTGCCACAGTACATTTTTCGGTGTTAAAATACTTTCTATTATCCCAGCTTTATATGCAGAGACACCTATAAGTAAGTCATTAATTTGTACATTTTCTTTAAAACTGTAAATAGCCTGTCTGTGTGGGACTATGAAAAATGTTTGTTTTGAGTGACCTGTCTTAAGATAGACAATAGCATTGACTCGACCAGTGTCATGAGTTGGAGGAGGGACTATCTTTTTGTTCGATCAACTGCAGAAGGGAGGGCATATTCATAAAGCTGTTGAAAACAATTTTTATTTTTGCAATTCCATTTGGTAGCATTAGCGTGGCAGAAATTACATTCTTCAGCAGTAATTTATTAATATACCGTAATATTTAGTGTCTAAAACAAGTATTGATTTAGTAAAGAAAGCTTTTGCATCTGCTGCCCCTTTTTGGACCAAAATTATTACAATGGCTTCTTTTCTACCATCCTGTTGGAGAACCGTGCAGTTCCGTGCCAATAAACTCTTTGCTTTTAAAACTCGTGTCAAAGATTTTTAAAAATAAAATTTGTTCAGGTTTTTTTATATGTATTTTTTTGTCCCAATTTGGAATGCACAATTCCCACTACTCATGGTGGCGCGGTTACTCACCTAATTCCGGGTAGCAGAGGACAAGTCTCAGTTGCCTGTTGCTCAGTTGGTCTGAGAGAGTCAATCCACTCAGCATGCCCTGGATTCAAACTCGTAACACCAAGGGTGGTAGTCAGCATCAATATTCGCTGAGCTACCCAGGCCCCCTAGTCAGTGTTTTAATGTATAGTTAGTAATAATGTCAAGTCTTGTCTTACTTCTATAAGACAATGTCATGTGTGATGTGCGAGCAGAGGAAAAAAAGAACATGTTGAACATTTTCACATTTTGTGAAGATACATGCATTTTTTTCAGTCATTCAGTTGATCTAATGTTAGAAGAACAGGCAAGGTTAACATGTTTGCTGTATGCTAAGGTCATGAGCAGGTTTGGTTTTCTTTCTTGCTACTGCCAATAGTCTGTTTCTATTTTTGTGGTTGACTTGAAATGGGCAGCAACATGATCTTCAGTGAAGAGTTTAGTCTGGGAAAGATGTAAATATCCACTGTCCGTTTAGGGAGAGCAGATTGTCTTAAATTAGGTTAGAGAAGAGGGTTAATAGGGGTCTTTTTTAATTAAACATCCCTGAGGAAAATGTTATTGTATCGAGTTCAGATAATTTGGTCTAAAAAGTATTTGATAAGAAATGTTTTGGTTTTTTTATTGAAATTTCAGTCATTTTGGCAATCACTGATATTTTTTGCATTTTAGAAAAAAATGTGATAAAGATATTAAAGAGCTTTTATTGGCAAATTTTCATTCCTATGGGACAGTAAAAATAGCAGCAGGGAAGCTTTTAGTATACAAAACACATTGCCAGTCTTTGAATAAACTGGAGGTCTGGAAAGTTTACTTCTGCATCTTCAAATTGCCAAGAAGTGCAAGCAGTTCTCTATAGCACTTACTTTAATCCTGGGTTCTCATTAGAGTTTGCCTCACATTCATTAGTCAGTCAGATCCACTTAAAGGGTCTGGGTAGACTCAAGTTAGTGGGCAAAGACCATAGGACAACCTTTCACAGCTCACATGAGATTGCACTCTTAACAAATTAGGTAAACAAGGTAGGATGGTGGGGTTAAAAGTCAGTTAACACATTGGATTGGAGCCAGTGAGGTCAGACCTTTTACATCCATGACTTAGACTAAGGGTGTGAGTGCAGGCAAGACATCAGCTATGTCTAAGTGATCCACTGAGACACTAAAAATTGTTTAGCTCAGGTTTGAACCTGGACAGACTATTTGCTCTCTGTGTCAGGAAAATCCAACCATATGTCCAACTGAGGCATAGAGATCCAATTGCAACATTAGCTACTTTAGAATGTAAGAAGCACTTATACTGGCTATACACTTGCTATAAACCGCTTAACAAAGTACTGTGGTGGCACAATGATTTAGTGATGGCATTACATGGCAGTGTCATGGCACTTTATCGTACTATAGTACTGATTGATTACCATATTCAAATAACATGGTTTTACATTTTACTTCAAGATACTTCAAAGAATACCATGGTATTACCATTGTACATTTTTTTTTTAAAAAGTGGTAATAATAACATGGTACGTTTTGGTACATTTTTGTAAGTGTAAGTAATTTGATAAAACAGCTACAGTAACTGTTGGTGGAAAACAGGGAGCTTCACCATCCTCCCTCAAGAATTTCACTGCCTAAATATGGGACAATGGGCATCCTGTACGGGACGTGTTCATTTCGGCCAAAATACAGGACATCCCAGCTAATATGGGACAGGTGGCAACCCTAAGGCCCAAGCTTGAGCTCTTGAACGTGACCGTATTATCAGTCTATCTTGGCAACACCAATCTTGTGAAATCACTAACAGGCAAGTTTGGGGAGAAACGGAATACATGTAATGCAATTATGTATTTAATATACAAAATATAAGTAATTGTATTCCACTACATTTACAATTTAAATAATTGGTAATCTGAATACAGTTAGCTTCAAAAATATTTTGATTACTGAAGAGATTACATTTTATTGTCATTAGTGTCATACGAGCAGACAGAGAAGTAAGTTTGAAGTAAGTTTGGAGCAGAAAAAATAGAAATAAACCTTGTGTAAATAGTCAGCTTTACGGTAAGCTAAAATGCTTTTTCTTGCCATTTTACTTGCACGTTACCAGGCACAATCATATTTTTATATAAAAAAAATTCACATTAGATCATAATTTCTTTTTTTCTAGTATGACCTTTGATATTAGGGCAAAAATTGTATTCTTAATAATAATTATTGTATTGTTTTCCTGTAAAAATACCTAAAAATCCTTAAAACAAGATCAATTTGATTTATCTTGTTTTAGGAACAACTCTGCATAAGATTAAGTTTTTTCAGAGAATATATTTTTTACATGTGTATTTTGTCTTACTGTATTGGCAGTTTTTATTGTCAAAAAATATGAAAGAATGTGCTGAAGAAATAATCCAAATGATTTAGAATACATTACTGACCTTGAGTAATCTAATGGAATACATTACAAATTACATTTTAAAGCATGTAATCTGTAGGTGAATACATTTCAAAAGTAACTTCCACAACCCTGCTAACAAGATTATACCAGCACCTGTATCAAAATAAATGTTCCATGCCAGCTAATATGTACGAGAGGGCAAATTTAGCTGAGCTGGAAGTTTTGAGCTTAAACAGAGTAAATGCACATCATTGTCACCTTGTCTCTGATTAACTTTCATTAACTTTCATTAACTGTGTTTGTTTAAATTGAGAAGTGGACAGTTTGTCCAAATTTTTCTATTTCTGTAAGGACACTTGGAAACTGAGTTTGTAAACCTTATTAAAATCACAGTCAGACCAGGAGGTTAAAAGTAATAGCAAAAATAGTTACAGTATTAGTTCTAAAAATAAGTATAGAATTAATTTTTGATATTTTGTTATATAATTCAATAAAAAAAACACAGTATTTTATAGCGCTTAATATTACAAATATTTTTTATCATATTTTTAAATTGTAATGAGATAGATACAGTATATTGGATAGATTTTGTTCAAGGGTGTGCCACGGTATGTTACACCACCAAAACAAAAACAGTCCTCCTGTTTTTTTGACCATGAAATGCTTTGAGATAATATTGTTCTAGAATCAGTAAACATGCATGCAAAATTACACCAGTAATTTAATTTTATCCTCCTACAATGAAACAAGTATATGTTTCATTGTAGGAGTGTTTTTGAATCTCTCTTTACCTTATGTTGCGTGCTGATTGTGTATTTTTTCTTATTGTGCATTCCACATTTTTGTGGTTTGTTGCACTAATAAAATATTTTAATATCAGTTTGTCAGGTAACATTTCAAAACCTTTTGGGACCGCCTCCCTAATCAGAATGAGTACCAGAGCTGGATGAGCCCATGCCAGGCTGGGACAGTCACCATTCAGGAGATTGGCTATGCTTTTAGCCAATCAGAGGAACACTTAGCACTGGTTCACAAAGTACGTAGCACAAGACCTGTGTTGTTAACATTGTGATAATTATGTTAGCTAATAATTCGATTTGAAAAGAGTATTGTGAGTCAGGATATGGAACATGTGCATATTGAGATGTCTGAATTAATGTACTTTGAATTGCTCATCTATTTATTGTTCTTTTGCAGAGACTTGTTCATTTCGGACTGAAAAGGTGCAGCAAAACACTTTTTAAACTTTTGCTTTCACTCTGAATCCATCCTTTTACAAATGCCCCATCTATCTCAGCCATCAATTCATTGTATTGGAAGGGTCTCTGTCTTTCCCCTCATCTTTTGTCTATGTGTCTCTTTCTTCTCAGTGAGACACACATATCAGCCTGCAGGTAATATACCTCTTATACTTGTTCTTGAATTTCTATTAAATTAACTGTGAATAAGATACATTGTGCATTTGTGAACCCCTGTGATTTGTTTGAAATTTTGACACCTACATTTGAAGGCTGCTGTTTTGTTTCAAACTGTCTGTTTTTGTCCAGCCATGATGATTCATCCCAAGTGCAAAACAGTGGACCACCAGGTCTGTCTATCATGAGAGTGTGTTTCTGAGCAAAAGATAAATCGGAGTTAAACACTGTAAATGCTTAAGTTTTTTTGTGCGGTTGAAAATGGTTAGTTTGAAGCAATTTGAATGTGTGCAATTCCAGTTACAATAAAAATTTTGTATTTGGAAATAGCAATGAAATATACTGAAAGAGATACAATATCATGTGGTTGCATGGTGAATAAACAACTAATTATCTTCCGTACATGTGGTAGGTGATGGGTTTCCAGCGGAGACCATGGAGGTGGTGACTGTACCATTTCCAGATGAGTCTGTCTCTGTTGTCATTATGACTGAACTGGAGACAGAGGTTGGTGGGCTGAATCATAAAGTACTGTTCATTTAGTAAATTATTGGTGAAGAGTTTGATTAGGGTGCCAAGAATAGTTTGTAATATTTATCTATTTTTGGGCTAAATTTGACCAAAACAGCAATACTGTCAAAGATGGCAATGATAATGTTGTGTTTCAGCTTAAATTGTTATGATACATTTCTCAAAGTGAGCTACTGTGATATGTACAGTAGTTTTGACCCATATTAAGTATATACAAAGGTATTACCTAACTGCCTCAAACAGTGGGTTAAAGAGCTATTACACCCAAAAATGAAAATGAAATGTTCACACTGCTCTTTGAAATACAGCTAAAAAGTGGCAACAGAAACTGTTGAGCTCTAAAAAAGACAAATAAACAGCTTTAAAGTTGCATAAGTGTAGTTCATATGACTCATGTGCTATATTCCAAATCTTCTGAAGCTATATGATAGCTTTGTGTGAGAGGCGCACCAAAAGTTAAGTTGTTATTCACAACTCTGGTTGCCTTCTGGGTGTTCAAATCTGATGCGTCCATGATACATGCAACCAATATACAGTACATAAATAAGAATGATGAAAAGTGACACCTGCTTAACAACATTTGCGTTCATTGTGGCAGATCACTAATGCTGCTTTGCCTACACCAACTCTGGTTGAACAGAGGGTAGAGCTGACTTTGTTACTGGCAGGAGAGCCGTGGAGTGAAGAGCTGTCCGACCCCACTAGCAATAAGTATCGCAGACTCACGGTGAAGGTGCTACACATTCATATACCCATACAAACATATGTTTACTCACCATTCAGCTGTCTAAATGGGCCATACAATAGGCTTCTATTGTTAATAAACACAAAGCTAATTTAAATAATTATAGACTAATCCTCACTCACGCAGCCAGAGGTGGAAAGAGTACTGAAAAACAATAATCAAGTAAAAGTTCTATTAATTCTTAAAGTTTGAGTAGATTAAAAGTACCTGTCCTAAAAACTACTCAACTACACAACTGAGTTGCAAGAGCTATGCCCCTTTTTAATAAAAACTTTTGCAATTTAAAAATTTAGCACACATACTGTAATTTACATTCCCTTTCATGGCTGATAGAATAAAAATATTCTATCAGCCAGAAAGAAATTCTTTCAGATTTGCCAGAAAGAATAAAAATATAGGTATTTTATGTGTTTGTGACTGACAACTTTTAAAATAGTACTTATCTATGATACTGTAAACACTACATGAATCTGATTTAAAAAAATAAATTAAAGGGTGACATGATTACAGAAAGTAAAAGATGAAAAAGTTATTTTCAATATTATAATGTATGAAATAATGACTTTAAAATCAGTTTACATGCAAGGTCTAAATTTCACTTAATGCTGACTGAGAGAGTTATTGCTGCACACAAAACATGTTCAAAACAATGCAAGGAATGCAAAAAAAAAAACAAACAAAAAAAACACTAAAAAAGCAGGAGGAGGTTGAGCAGTTGTTTGGTACAGGGGCCACAGGTGGCTTTAAAGGGATAGTTCACACAAAAATGTAAATTCTATAATTATTTAGTCACCCTTATGCCATCCCAGATGTGCATGACTTTCTTTCATCAGCAGAACAAAAATTAAAATTTTTGAAGTATATTTCAGCTCTTTTGGTCCATACAATGCAAGTGCCAAAATTTTGAAGCCAAAAATCACATAAGTCAGCATAAAAGTATCCTAATCCATGTGACTCCAGTGGTTAAATCCATGACTTCAGAAGTGATATGATAGGTTCGGTGAGAAACACATCAATATTTAAGTCTTTCTCTTTCTTCTTTTGTTTTTGGTGATTCACATTCTTCATGCATATGGCATTACTGGGCAGGGAGAAATTTTTCTAGCAAAAATGGACTTGAATATTTATCTGTTTCTCACCCACATTATATTGTATTATATTACATTAATAATTTTAAAGCTACTCAAGTTATTCAGCCAAAAGCAGAGAGTGGTTTACTTGTTTCCTTGTTATTGTTGTTTGGTTAATAGCCTTTATATGACATTGTGCTCAACATGTTCAATTCAGTTACATGTAAACTTCAAGTCCAACATTTGATATGTCCAACAACATATGTTCCCTTTAGACCAAACCAATTGTGTTTACATTAATATCTCGTCAAGATGGGCATTGGCGGAATTATAAAGTGTATTTGACCATTTAGGAGCATAACCACATTAGCGCTCAAACATTAGCCACCTGTCAATCAAACAGCAGGCAGCGACAGACGTCAGGAAATAAAAAGTCAATCTTTTATATTTTTTCTAGATCAACCAACCAGTGGTGCTCTTGCTATCACGATTGATGTAATGAACACCCCTGTTCTAAATGTAGAATATAGACTAAGTGTAGAAAATTAATCGATATCGCGGACATCTCTCTTCTTTTTTTTAGATAAACATCAAGATTGTTTTATCACCCAGCCCTATTGATATCATTGCATTAATCACTCACAGCAGCCACACAATCTCAGTAACAGATTCTAGTAGAATCTAGTAAGCAGAAATATGAAATTAACCTCGATATGTTTCTTCAAATTAGAGGCAGGATTAATGCTGATATCTGGCTTGAGCAAGTTAAGCTCACATGACACAATCAAGCAATTGGCCTTTTTCACTGCGAATAGCCCTTCCAGGTGCAGCTGTGACATTCAGGTTTTGAACTGTGCTTGAGGCATCCATAACCGATGGCTCCAAATCTACAGCTGCTTTTCAAGTTTTTTTTACATGTGATTTCATCAGATGGGAGTCATGAGACTCTCTCCAGCCAATCACGTTGACAGATAAAAATAAATTCAGGACAGGGAAATAGCGAATACAGACGGTGGGAAAATAGTGCAGTAAAAGTACAGTTACAGCACTTAAAATTTACTTTTTTTTGTACTTAAAGTACAATTATTGGGAAAAATTAGTTACAGTAACGTAAGTATTTGTAATTCGTTAATTTACATCCCTGCACGCAGCTGATGCTTGATAATACACACACACACACACACACTTATATAAGCTCTTTTTTTTACACTACTATTGCATTCTTTGTTGTCTTGGTTTTGGGACATAATAGCCCCTTTTGCACATTCTGTATTTTCCAGAAAATGTACTGCATTTTTCATGTTTGATGCCATCTGTGAACACAAACGTTTTGAAAATACTGGTAAATTTTGCTCTGGCAATTTCTTTTAATGAGAAGTTCTATCAGACGTACCTTTAAATGTCTATTTTGATGGTATGTGTGAACAGCACATGCGGTATATTTACCATTAAAAGCAACCCAACAATATTACTGTAATTTACCTGGTTCGGTTGCATGTTTATCAAATTTGGTTACATGTGTGAAAGGGGCTAATGTGTATTTAATATATTTTGTGCTTATAGATTTCAGCTGCTTTGGAGAAAATTGAAGAATTCAAGAGTGTACTAATGCTGATGTCAGGTGTTTCATTTTCTTACAGTAGGTTTACGCAACAGTTAATATACTACTGTATACAGTGGCCACAAAATGTATTTGTATCTTAAGCCACACTTAAATGTAATAGTCATTGCACTGGATAAGAAAGCATCAAACCAAGTGGTATTTATAGTAACAAAGAATAGCACACGTTGTCCAAGGTTAGAGAAACATGTCCATTTTTGATGTGATGAACCACTCCTTTGGTTACTCTGCTAGGACACCTATGAACTTGAGGGGAATTGACTTCAAACAACCACTTGAAATGAACATGGGACCAGAAGTAAAAGTAACTGTTAAAATTGTGAAGAAAATTTAAGTCTGATTTTGATTAAAAGTCTAGCATCATTCGTTTGTAGATGTCACATGGTTTTATATATTTTGTTATCTAATGCAATTTATACATTTTTAAGTGTAGCTTGAGTGTCCAAATGCTGTTTGAAGAGTCATGACAACATAATCAATGTGTGCAAAATAGATGATAATCCGCTGTGCCCACATGGTTTGATTTGCATATTCAGATAACTGAATTATTTAAGTCTATTATCTGCCAAAGTGGTGAGGCAATAAAATATGAACTCTTTCTTTTCTGCAGGCCACAGATGGATTCCTCAAGGTAAGTTAGAACCTGATTGTGTGTGTGAGTGCAGGCAGTAAATGAGTAAACATGTGTTGCAGTTAATGTGTTGATGCATACAGTGGAATAACAGCTAAGGTATGCTAGAAACAGCAGGTGCATACAAAAGGTTGTCTTTAAAACTATGGTTATGCTGATTGAATTTGAATGGTCCTTGTTCAATCTATTCCAGCACATGATTATTATCTAAGGGTTATAACTTTTATCTGAAAGAAAAAAATTATGATATTTTGTTGATGAATGATTGTTATGATATAACTAGTAAGAATCATTGTTAAAACCTTGGAATAGGCTAATTGAAGAAATGCTCCTAGTTCAAAGCAGACAAAAGATCTATTGACAGAACCTGAGACATGCTGTTCACCACAAACAATAATATTGACTCAGTTTATAAAAAACAAGCAAGAATTATATACAGACATGCTCTTACGATGGAATTCTAAGAGCAAAAGCATTGCATGAGGATAAAAGTATATACTGTATTGAAGGTATAGCCACATAACTAAATGAGTATACATGTTAACATGTGACTAGTGTGATTGAATTGTGATTGAACAGTTGTTCTACTTCTAAAAGGACGATTTAGTGAACTTTCCAGCTGAAAAATTAACAATTTTGTACTGTATGTAAAAATGTATATGCAGCAAGAGCTTTATCAAAAACACAAGGTTAAACCCCTTGGAATACTTTCCCCCATAGACTTCCATTGTGAGGGCATTACTGCAAGTGCAGTTTTTCTTTTTTTTTTTTACAAGACAGTGCTGGCTCTGTATATGAGTAGGTGAGTGGATTTATTGTTTTCTCTCTGCAGCATCACTGCCATAATACTAGGTTGTTGTGAGTGGGTGCCATGATGTTGCCATGTAGTTCTAAGAAAGTTGTGGGAGGTGTCTAGGGTGTTGCTTGGTGTTTGCTTACTGGCCCATGTCAAAAGAGCCCAACTCAAAGTATCCAACATATCCTGGATTACCCCCCCCACCCCCACACACTTTATTGTCCACCAGGTGAAACTCTTAAATGTAATTGCTTGAAAAAGTAATAGTATACCTCTCCTCAACAAGTTGCTCGATTTGAGGTATCATTCATATCCATAGCACAAAACAGTGCAGGACAAGTTCTACCCCAAATTTGAATCATGATCACTCATTTCAATGATTTTCACACTAATCTTAAAATAGCTTTAATGGGATAGTTCACCTACAAAAATGTATTCTCTCATTATTTACCCACCATCATGCCATCTAAGATGTGTATAACTTTCTTTTTTCTGCTGAACACAAAAAAAGATTTTTAGAAATATATCTCCTCCCTGTAGGACCTCACAATAAAAGTGAATGGGTTCCAAAATTTTTAAAAGCTCCAAAAAGCACATAAAGGTAGCGTAAAGTAATCCATAAGATTCTAGTGGTTAAATCCATGTCTTCTGACTTGAACAATTCTGACAATTCACTTGCATTTTATGAACCTACAGAGCTGAGAAATTCTTCTAAAAAATGTTTGTTTGTGTTCTGCAGAAGAAAGAAAGTCACACATCTGGAATGGCATAAGGGTGAGTAAATGATCAGAGTTTTAGTTTTTTAGTTTTTAGCCACTTTTAACCCTAGTTAAACAAGTTTTCATACTTTAATGTAGTTTAGCACCAGAAGAGAAATGTGATTCCTCATGAAATGACCACTTCAAAAAAGTATACAAAATGAATCAAGGTTAAAAATGATCCCAGGTTAACAAAATGCATTTGTGAAAAGCCCTTTTGTTTCTTTATTTCTCTAAACACTTCTGCTGATGTGCTTGATGTGTGATAAACTTACTTTTACCACTTCCAGAAACTTGCCTTGTTTTTGGGGAATGGCATCTAGGTGATTCCAGAATGCTTTCCATTATCAGCCTCTCCTCTTCCCTTAGGGATCTATCTACAGATCTTTCTAAAAAAATATTGTTTAAGAAAGAACAATCTGTGTTTTGTTCATTTTTTTTATCTATTTTTTTTCTTTGCTTTATCTGTTGTTAAATAGCATATTTGTCTTTGCTGTCATCGAACAGGATCGCATCACAGACAGCATCCTTGTCATTGGTGGAAATGTTATGTCAGTGCCTTCTTACAGTTGTGGCCAAGCTCTCAGCCAATCAATCTTTAATTTTTAGAGAAAAAGGCCTGCCCAGACACAGGGCCTGCCCACTTTCTGGAATTTTTAATGTTATTTGAATCAAATACTATTAATGTTGTTGAACTTTTTGTGATTTTATTTGTATATTGTATTCTCGGGTAACTTAGTTTCACTGTTGTTTAAGATGTTATGTGTTACAAAAAATCAGACAGTTTATTTGAAGTTAATATATAATTTTTTTTTTAGAGAACTTAAACAAAAACTTACAAAGCAATAACAACAAAGAGGCCTCTTATAATGTGCCCATTCCTAAAGAAATCAATGTAAACAGCTTTATTAACATAGTAGATGTGCTTCTTTCTAATGCTGAATTAAGAATGTGAGAATTAATAAGACTTAATGTTATATTTGAGATATTATGTAATCAAGGTTTAACCTGCCCTTAAAGGAGAGGGTCTTTCCAAAGTCCTTTAAATACAAGTCAGTCAGCCATCTTGGCAATGTCCCCAGGCTGCTATTTCCTTTCTAGGCATGCAAGTTCAGATCCTATTTACTTGAATAGGGAAATAATTAAATCTCTAAAACTGTTTGTCAGTATTACTTTTAATAATGTCACTGTAAAACCAGGAATTAAATCTGAAATGTGTGTCTTCCATTCGTACAGCTGCCATATTGAGTGTTGCGATTGCTCCCTATTATTCAATGAGTGTTCTGTCTCCTCTCTATCCTGTCTGTCTCTAGTCTGGCATCTTCATTTTTCAAATCTTAATTTTTTAGTATTTTGAAGTTAAAGGTTTAGTTCAGTCAGCAATTTTATTTCAACTGACTGTTGCAGTAATGCACATTGAAGGCCTATGTATTTTTTAAAAACAGTATTTACTGTATTTAAAGTTGTCTCAGTTAAAGGGAAAGTTCACCAAACAAAAATGAACATTCTGTCATCATTTACTCACCCTCATGTCATTCCAAATGCTTTTTCTTTATTCCACACAAAAGGAGTTATTTTGCTGGATGTCCTGAAAACTATGAAAATGAATGGGGATGGTTGTGTAACTTTCAAATATCAAATCATGAGATGGTGGAGGGGAAGATTTTTTGTGAATAGCAGTTGCATTCTGTTTGTCACACAGAGTTGAAAATGACATCCTTTATCATTGCGTGGAAAAGAGTGGTTAGGATATTCTGCAAAATAGTATGATTCACTGACGAAAGTAATATGGTTTTGTAAAGGCATGAGGATGAGTAAATTATGACAGACTTTTCATTTTGGGTAAACTATATCTTTAAGTGTTTTGTGATTTAAAAAAATAAAACACTTTTGTACCTCTTATTACAGGTTCTGAGTGAATTGCCAAAGCCATTGTTAACCGTATAAATGGTTTGTATTGCAGTGGTGTCTGTATATGAGTGTTAACTTAGTATTCAGTGTGGGCCGTCTGCGATGTCAGGCTCTTTAACTCTGAGGTGCTGTCTGGTGGGGTTTTCCACATATCAGAGTTGGATTAGGATTACAGAGGGCTCACTGCATTTAGTCAAAGAAGAGATTACAGATCAGATTACAGGGCTTTACCTTGACCCCTAGGCATGTGGATGTGACCATCTATGTGCTTTTCAGTTTCTGTTACCACTGAAATATGCTATAATATGCGTTGTTGTAAGGAAAGACACACATTTTTTAAATTACCGTGTGACATTTTACAGTATTTTACAGTACACTTGAGTAAAAGGTTTTTAAGAAGTGCAACAAGCCAAAACAGTATAATACAGTAATATACATAGGTGCATATTTTGAAAAGAGCAGCTTGCAGAAGAAAGTGAAGGACTAGAGATAATTATGGATCTATAAGCTATCAGTTTCTTTCAGTGTGTTGTAGAGATTTAACCAAAAAAAACTGTTGTTCATTTGAATCAACTAATGTAAATTGGCAGCTCACTTCTCATTACTCCATATTTCAGTGGCAGAAAGGTCCTTGTAATGTTTGTCCTTGATCCCAGAGCCTTATTTTTGAGGAAAGTTGTTATATAAACTATTGTGATCTCAGTAGTCTTTAATATTCACTTTTCTGTGCATGTGTATCTTGTACCTTCAAGCCCTGCTAAAGTTAACACATAAACCTTCATCATTGTGTCCTTGAGACACATAACACTGGGCTACTCTGGTCTGTGGCAACTGTCTCTGTAAGTGTACTGTAAGTCACTTTAGATAAATGCATCAGCTAATTGACAGAGCAGTAAGCAGTAGTCTGATGTAGTGGTTAAAAATTGAAGTGTGTAATGTCTTTGGCACCAATTTGAATTTCCAAAGTAATGATTTAATCATTTCTCTTCCACCTCATCCCCTTTCTGCCATTCTGTTTATTAAAAAAAAACTGAATTTTCATATTTAGGGGAACTATTCCTTGACTAGCAATGAAAAGATCCCCAGAGTGGCATACTTCATTTGATCACTTTTATGTTAAATAAATTGAGACCCATGTGGCAATGTGTATATGAAACGCATCATTAGTTTACTAATATTTTAGCCAGAGAGAGCCATGACTGGATACTTGATCTGCAAAGAAAATTGTTTTACTCTCTAAAATAACAGTATATTTGATAACTGATGGTGCAGTGACTTTGTCAACGTTTGTAAAAACACCCAAGTGTAACTGAAGAACTTGTTTCCGTTACTCTACACAATTAAGCCACTAGGGGGCAGTGTATGCGTTTTTAATATTTCAAAGAGAAGATCCTGTGATCAGTGCATCACACAAAACATGAAGTGTCTTTAAATTTCCCATACTGCTCTCTGTTTAGTGCTGTATTAGCTATGAGGCAGATGTTAGCCATAAATGCAGTACATGGTTGTTACAGTACAGATGTTCTTGCAAACAGCACAATATTCAAATTTCTCAAACATTCTAATTCTTCTTTTTTTTTTTTTTTTATTCAGCTCCATTCAAACTTTAATTTTAGCCATCAAATCCCTTTATTGCCACTCAACCATATACACAAGCACAACAGTGGGTGAAAGTCTTGTGTGCAGTTTAGCAACAGTTACAATAAATATCTGATTTACACAACACAGTTTACACATCTTGTTACACATGTAATCAGTGGAAATAAATATAAAGTGCTGTGTTGACATTAAGCTGTCGGTTGATAGTCAGTTGCCAGTGTGTATGAAATTATTCCAGTCTGAGGCTAATAAAGAACCGTGTGAGGATGTGGTGGTTCATTCCAAACTTCCTCAGCCGTCTCAGGTAGAAGAGGTGCTGATGAGCCTTCTTCATAACGGCCTCAGTGTGGATGAACCATGTGAGTTCCTCAGTAATGTGGACCGTATAATGTCTAAAACATTCTGTCATACTCTGTGTTTGTCAATAGTTTTTGAGATTACCAAAGAGGAAAGAGGTTTCCTGTTGTTGTGCATCTAGTGATACATTTGATAAACAAGGTCACATTTGTAGAACTTTTTTTAAATGTTAAAACCCTATTGATTTTGTGCTCTTTGACTTTTCTGGCATTCTTAATAATGAATTGCTCTCCAGTGTAAAATTAATCAACCTCCACACACACACACACATACACATGTTGCCAACAGCTGCATTTAGTCACTTTGTCTTCCTCTGAAGAAACACATGCACATAAAATCTTACACAACATTTAACACCATGATTACTGATGTAGCCACACAGTGGGGCTAGGGCCACAAATGACCAAGCTTTGGAATATTGTGTCTCCCCTTAGTGAATTGTGGACTATTTCGTTTCATGTCCAGTATTAATGAAACAAAAGTCAATGAAAACATTTCATCGTCTGCAAGAAAAAAAAAAAAAAAAAAAAAAAAAAAAATATATATATATATATATATATATATATATATATATATATATATATATATATATATATATATATATATATATATATATATATATATATAAAATTGGAAAAACTGAAATTAAACCAAAATACATTACATTTGTATGATCACAAATAAATTTACATTTACATTTTTGATACACGGTTGTGATTATGTGGGCAAGCGATGTCTGAGGAGAGTAAGGCCAGGAGAGGAAGAATGGTAAGGATTGACAACTGGGGAGAATTATCTCTAACAGCTGTTTTGTGTTGCAGTGAAGAGCTGGAGAGAGAGATAAAGAGGAGCCAGAATGACAGTTAGTAGAGAGAGCCCTGCGTCTTACGACTGCATGGACTGCAGTGTGAATTTATGTTTGTGAAGCTGATGAGTTTGAAGAGGCAGCGAAATATATCACCTTAAAGAGTGCAAGCTGGTTCCCGCTTCTTCATTTCCCTTCAAACTGACCTGAGAGGGTAATATGAAAATACCATTTGATAATGATAGCAAGAAAATACTGAGAATTCTAATAGCATTAAATAATGATTAACGCATAGTTTAATGATATTAGTAAATGCATTGACATTGATAGCCCTAAAATATAAACTATAATACTAAAATACACTAAACTGAAATTATTAAATACTACAGAAGCTAAAACTAACAAGCATAGAATGATGAAACTAATATGAAAGGACAAATTGATCAATGATAATTTGACGACAACATTGTTTTGCGCAAAAGCATAATTAATTAAAACCTGTTTTTTATCTGCATATGTTTTTGTCAATTTGTTTATTCGTATGTGTGTTTATATTTTGTCTTGACAAAAATGTGTTCTGCAGGAACATGTGCATGAAAGTTATCTAGTTCCAAACAACTCTCCCTTTGAGTCAATCACAGCTGCAGCCAAAATACATAATCCTCAGTACCACATCATCACACAATATCAGAGGATCATGCTCAAATCTCATATTTTATGTAATAATGTCACATCTGACCTGTTAGAGCTCCATTTCACGCTGGCAGTGCAGCTTTAATGCATTTCAGTGACATCTATCTTGGCATTGTGACAATCTTGGAAGTTTATACATAACCCTAATCCATCCTCCTGACATCTCTTGGCATATTGTTTTCACACTGTGCCCAGAAAAATATCCATCAATATGATTGATTAACAGAATGCTTTATCCTGCTGCCAGGAGTCCTGTGAGGGCTCTGTGCTCTCCTCTTGATTGCTGTTCTTTCTGGAGTCTGACAGATGCAGTCCTGCACATCTGCCTTAGTGACCGACACATAAAACAAATACAGAGTGAAGATGGAAAGCTGACAGACAGAAAAAGAGAGAGAGCTGATCCATGCTTTCCTGACATCTCAAAGCATCATTCTTAAACATGTTGCCACTGCCAACAGCGGGGACACACCAGCACTGAAGACAATTCATTTTTGTGCATTAATATCCAGCAACTCAGATATGTCACACAAACAACACAGCTTTGCACCAGCTGAAAAAGTCCCTGTCCTGCTATTATAGGCAGATTCTGTATATAGTGGCCCCCAACAAGTATTTGGTACTTAAGTCACACAAAGGAATAGTTCACCCAAAAAAAGTCTCTCATAATTTACTCACCCTCATGCCATTCCCAGATGTGGAAAGATTACTGAAAAATCATACTCAAGTAGAAGTACTGTTACTTCCCAAAAAATTTAATGTGAGTAGAGTAAAAGTACCTGTCCTAAAAACTACTGAAGAGTGAAAGAGTAGCTCATTTAAAAGTACTCATGAGTTGTGAGTATTTAGTACTGAGTTGCAAAAACTATGCCTCATTATAATGAACACTATTCTGAAATTTCAAAATGTAGCACACATACCATAATTTACATTTCCTTTTATGTCTGTTTGCCAGAAAGAATACAAAATCTAGGTATTTTATAGGTGTATTTGACTGCCAACTTTTAAAATACAACACTTATCTATGATAAACACTCATGCCATCCCGGATGTGTATAATTTTTTTCTTCTGCAGAACGCAAATTAAGATA
This sequence comes from Moxostoma hubbsi, assembly GCA_032164185.1. Classification (NCBI taxonomy): domain Eukaryota; kingdom Metazoa; phylum Chordata; class Actinopteri; order Cypriniformes; family Catostomidae; genus Moxostoma; species Moxostoma hubbsi. The sequence continues at coordinate 20,498,445 of JAVLUX010000065.1, forward strand.
TTTAGAAGAATATCTCAGCTCTTTTGGTCCATACAATGCAAGTGAATTGGTGCCAACTTTAAGCTCCACAAATCACAGAAGTCAGCATGAAAGTATTCTAATCAATAAGCCTCCAGTGGTTAAATCCATGTCTTCAGAAGCGATATGATAGGTTGGGTGAGAAACAGATCAATATTTAATTCCTTTTTTACTATTAATTCTCCTCCCTGCTCAGACAATCTCCACTTTAAATTTCACATTGTTTTTGTATTTTTGGTGATTCACATTTTTCATGCATATCACCACCTACTGGGCAGAAATAAGAATTTCTAGCAAAAATGTATTTAAATATTGATTTATTTCTCACCCACAATTGACATATCACTTCTGAAGTCATGGAGTAAACCACTGGGGTCTTATATACTTTTATGCTGCCTTTATGTGCTTTCTGGAGCATCAAAAGTTTGGCACCCATTCACTTGCATTGTATGGACCTACAGAGCTGAAATATATTTCTAAAAACCTTAATTTGTGTTCTTCTAAAGAAAGAAAGTCATACACATATGGGATGACATGAGGGTGAGTCATGGACACAACTGTACATTTGCTGAGGGGTATGCAATTTCAATGTACAGTAAAAGTACAGTTACAGCACTTAAAATGTACTCAAGTAAAAGTATGCCATTTTTAAACTATTTTAAAAAGTACAATTCCTGGGAAAAACTACTTAATTACAGTAACGTGAGTATTTGTAATTCATTACATGCACCCCTGGCCATCCCAAATGTGTATGACTTTCTTCTGCAGAACTACATAGAAATTTTTATAAGAATATCTCAGCTCTATAGGGCCATACAATGTAAGTGAATGGTGATCAAAACTTTGAAGCTCCAAAAGGCAGCATTCATAATACTCTAGCAGTTTAATCCATGTTTTATGAAGTGATCCAATCGATATTGGTTGAAAACAGACCAAAATGTAACACCTTTTACACTATAAATCTTGACATAAGCAGTATCCTTGGCAATGACGATCTTTAAGCACTTCCTGGTGCCATCTAGCACTCTGCCTATAGAGACTCCAATGGCAAAATGTACAGTGAAAATTTGATACTTTTTGGCCTGTTCTCACTCAAAATCGATTAGATTTCTTCAGAAGACATGGACTAAACCACTGAACACTTCTGGATTACTTTTGTGCTGATTTTAAATGCTTTTTAGAGTGTTGGTCACCATTCACTTGCATTGTATGGACATACAGAGCACTTCTAAAAATCATCATATATTTTATGAATATTTATGAGTATTACATGTTCGAAGCCCACCTAGAAATCTGACCGCAAATACAAACAAATATATCATCAAGTCATTGGTTGTGACAATGATGTGGAAACAATTTTGTTGTTTTGTAAACACTTGTCAGAATTCTAAGGGAATACAGCTTAACCCAGTACCACAAGAAGCAATGAAGACCTGGAGCCGGTTGCACCAGCAATGTGTAAATCACAACATAGACAAGTTAAAGCATAAATGGGCACTATGTTACAATTTCTGCACAACTAAATATTTACGGATTGCATCATTAAACTTAGGTGAAACGTAATCCTATGTATAAACTAAATATTTACGAAAGCCTCCATCAGGATGTAACAACTGGAATGAAAATGCAAACTGATTAAATTAAATAACTGAGCTCATGTTTGGCTTGACAGACAGTTGAGATAAATTATGACGTATATATTTACACTCATTTACATGTATGAAAGAGAACATTATGATAATAATAAAAAAAACTTCTTACAAGCTCTTCAGCATAAAACTGATCTAAACAGTAAACTTTCCGGTGTGTGTCACCCGGTGTCACTGGCATGCAAAGTTTCAATATATACAAAATATATAGGATATTAAAATGAATATAATTTTTTTCCATATAATTTTTCCACATTTTTCTGTATTAGTAGAATATGTATTTATTGCCATTTATTAATTTTAGAGACAGTTTGTGAATATTATTATTTCCATGTTTATTTTTTATAATATCACTGACAGTATGAGAGACAAAGAGGTTGGGGTTGGTTGGTTGGGGGAAATTGACACAGACACAAACACTTAAAGGAGTCATGGTGTTCATTTGTTTCTTTTAATGGCAGCAGTGAATATATTAACTGATCAATTATTTGAACTGTACATTAAACTAAACATTGGAACATTTATTTTTATGTAATTTATCCACAAAGTGTGCAGCTTTTGTCACTGCAGTGTATCTTTCTGGGCTTCTGGAAGAACATTTCCAGAGCCTCTTGATATGGGAAGTCAGAAACGTCTGGCCCATTTATTGAGATCCGCATGCATGCTGCAAGATGGTCTCCTTGCAGCCTATTGCGGATGTTTGTCTTGACCTGCAAATGCATTAGCTGTTAAATGTGATAGCTTAACATATAGCTAAAAGCAGCAAATCCTATTGTGAAAAGTTTGTATTACCCTGTTCACAGGGGCGGATCTACGGGGTGGCAAAGGGTGGCAGCTGCCACCCCTGGGATACAGTCTTGCCACCCCTGTTGCCACCCCATTTATAAATCAGATAATATTTTTTAAGTATAATTTATGTTCATAGCCTACACGTTGAAGGCCAATGAGACCTGCACCAAACTCCTCTCAAACAGAAATCGCCGATTTAGGATCCCCTCCCCCTCACAATGGTTTCACCCATCACCAGCACGACAGCGAGGCGACCCCCGTGAAATTTGATCAGTCAGTCACCAGGACAGCTTGGACAGTACATCGGAGTGAGCAGTGAGTTTTGAGGTAAGTTTTTGACACCAAGTCGAAAAAGTCCATAGCAGACAGTTAACCCAACCCAACAACCACATTGTTACGTTATTTACATCCGCAAGTTTTCCATGATCGTCAGGTCAGATAAGGGTCTAACGTTAGTCTAGCTTTGTGTGTGTTTAAACTAACGTTACTGCTGTCACAAAATTGGCATGCATCCACTTTCCCAGCATCTATGACTATCCAATTTTGAAAAATGGTCGACATGCCAAATTAAACTGAGATATCTAAGCGGTGATGCACAAGCACTGCACGTGTGACTCACATGGACACCTGTTATCAACAACATGACCGTTTTCTCTGTGGTTGACGCATTTTGCAGTTAGCCCTAAGTTGCATGACTGAAATTCTTCTCAATCACATTCACAACAAGAAAAAGTAGCCCACTACTTTCAAATAGGGGTGAAACGGTACATATTCGTATTGAACTAAAACGGTATGGGGCGTCACGGTTTGGTGCACAATTTTATAAGGAGGGAGAATACACGGTATAAATAAAACTCTAAATAGCGATAAATTTCGCTCTATTCGCGTTTGGTGTGAACGCATATGAATAAAAATTATGTTTATTCAGACAACTTACATACCTGTATTTACTATCTATTTTCGGTCGAAGTCCACAGTAGTCGACTGTCGAGTTTGCGCGCGCGATCATTGGTAACTAATATAACTAATGATCGCGGGCGCGAAATCGACAATTGTGTTCACTCTGAATAAAATCACTCACATGGCTGTTCACCTAAAATTACACATCAAGGATCTAAAGAGGCTAAAAGCAGGTTTAAAACTTGCCCCGTTTAAGTCAACATGGTGCAAATTTTAAAAAGAGGATAACATGATGTAGGCAACACCGATTTTTGTCGTTGTTCTCTGTACTGACAGCTCTCCAAATTTACAAAAAAATTAGCACAATGTTAAAATTGACCGGAGTTCTCCTTTAAGGAAAACAAATATATTGATCTGAAATATAGCAAATTAATTTTAAATTCATTCAGGACAGGTACAATTACCAAAAATATTGCAAGGACTTTTTGTCTTTTTATTAATTTAATTAATAAACTAATTATATAAAACTATTGTCAGTTCACTACAAATAAACTGGTTCTATGCCTTTATTAATAAAACTTATTTTAAAAATACAAGGCTTAAGACATTTATAAAAATGCCTTCTGCATTTTGGTTTTGCTTTTCACTCCATTGTACCGAACCGTGATGTCTGAACCGAACCGTGATTTCTGTGTACTGTTCCACCCCTAATTTACAGAAATTTGGCAGACTTGGTACAAGACTGTCGGTTTATTGAAGACTGGTATTTCATACAATGTATAAGTGCCATGACCAAACATGCAAAAATCATGATCAACTAGAGAGAAAATAAACAGTAACATTGTTAACAGCTGTTCATGGCTCTGCAGCATTGTTAGTTAAAAACTTCTCATGGTAATACACAATAGTATGAATCTAAAAGTATTTACATTTTACTAAGGATTAAGATTCAATTGACATGGATAGATTAATTGGAATTGTATGACATGGTTTTAACCAACATGCTATTTTTACGTTTGACAAACTGCAGGTCAGATTAGGATGCAAAATGAAAAGGTTTGGCATAGCCAAGTTCTTTCAACCCAAGAAAAAAAGGGGGGAACTAGACACAGGTGGAGAAGACAGGGAGAGAAGGGAGACTGGAGAGAAGTTCGACAAAGATGAGCAGCACAAGAGACTGGAGCAGACCGAGGGCCAGAAGCAGACCAAGGTTCAGGAGCAGCAGGAGACACTAAGGCGGACCGAGGGCCAGAAGCAGTGTGAGGGGCAGGAGCAGCATGAGAGACTAGAGCAGACTGAGGGTCATGAGCAGGACGAGGGGCAGGGTCGATATGAGGGTCATGAGCAGCATGGGGGGCTGGAGCAGCCCACTGAAGAAGAGGGAAATGTAGGACGAGAGAGAGGGCAAATCAGTGAAGAGTGTGAAAGTGAAACTGGAGAGATGGCTAGGAGCAGCGAATGTCAAGCTGGCCCTCATGGTACGTTGAATCACTGCTGTAATAAAGACATGTCCAACTCTAGGCGGCAAAATTAAAACTGATCTTGTTTAGATAAATGCAACAAAAATAATGTTTGACTAAAAAGGTACTTCACTGAGTCTTTATTGAATAAGAGGGAAATGTTTTGACAGTCATGGTTATCATTGCAACAATCCTGCATTATAATCTTGTTTCAATCCAGATAACCTAAATGTATTGATGGCTTATGGTGAGTGATTCAATCTGTCCATATTTCCTCAAAACTCACTAGAAGACATCATTTGAGTTTTGTTTTTTTATCTCCTGGGGAGCATACCCCCAAACCCCCTAATAATTGCTTTTTCACAAAGTACAATTTAAGTATAGACTGCACAGACTGTGGATAGTGATTACACAGAGAAAGGGTCCACAATTCACAAATTAAGACCCACGCCATCCAAAAACCCAGCTACATCTCTCATTTGACTCCCACTCTGTGTAATGTAGTGTAGAGAACAAAATGTAATGAAAACCGTAGCATTTTAAATTATGAATAATGTCCATGGCCCCCCTCCTGAAACCTCATGCCACCCCTTTGCCACCCCAGGGAAAAATCTCTAGATCCGCCACTGCCTGTTCATGGTTGAGTCCCTTTCACAGTTTACACTACTGACTGAGACCGTCAGAGCAATAGAAGCCAGCAGGCTGTTAGTCTGAGCAGACAGTCAGAACAAATATGTGTGATTGAGCATTAAGGCCTATATTATTTTATTTTTTCGTTCTTTGAATTAGTTTATTAATTAAAATCTTTTGATTGTTCATATCTTAATTTTTTTTAAATATTTGTATTAATAGATCCGGCTCTTCTGATATGCGAGCCGGCTCCCAACGTTCACCTACAAGAGTCGGCTCTTAGAGACTCGTTCGTGAACGACCCATCACTAGTGACAGGACTTTTGCTGCTTGTCAGGGAAAGGGCGTGCAGCACTTGGGCTCTTTTCTGTACTTGGACTCTGAGCAGTAGCGCTACTCCGGGTGCTACTTACAGGAGAGCGAGTGTTGCCATCTTCACCACCCTGGGAGCGTTTAAAAAACAAAACACAGATATTTTTGTCTTCTTTTCAGGTGATTGACGCAACATATTTCCGACGCACGCTTTCTGTCCGCTGGGGAGTCGATTCCTCGACTCTGAATAGCCCCAGACTCGGGGTCGACTCTTGGTGTCGACTCTGTTACTGTGTCCGAAATCACTCACTTGTGAGTGTCTAATCCCTATAAAAATTATATTTTTGCAGTAAAGTCGAGTAGATTGTATATTTTTTTACATTTTGAGTGTATTACTATTTGTTATATGTTGAATTAATGTGACATCATATCACGACCGTAGTCTCAAAGTCTAGTGTATCCGCGCATTACTACACCATGCCAGAGACCTGTCGTAGAAACTTTGTATTTATCCAACACGTAGCTTGTAGCTTATCTCTTTAGAAATAGATAAGTCATAGTGACTCTAGTTTGTAATTATGCATACCTCCGTACCAGAAAACCTGGAATCGAACACCCCTATGCTCACCTGTGTGCGCGCGAACGTGTCTGTGTCTGCAGGCGTGTGTGTGTGTGCGCATAGGGGCGGAACTCCGCCGTGCGCCATACAGAGAGCTGAGGAGAATAGTAAACGTGCGACCATATATGTAGAGACAGAAATGACATGCCGTCGTGTAAATAAGACAAATAACTTAAGGGCTATTTAGTTTGTTTAATAAAAGAACAAGGTATAGACCTGTTCTATTGGAAAGGTAACCTTAAATTACTTCTGTTGTGATCTGGCGCTATATAGAAAATATAATTAACTTTACCTTCAGGGGGGGGGGGGAGGCGCCCCCCTAATATAATGGCAGGGGAAACACTGGTTCAACTATATATTGTTTTAGCTTTATGGAGAGCTTACAAACTTCTACTAGCTTGCATTAAGAACAGGTGGTGCAAGAAAATGGTACAGAAGTGAGTTCAGAGAACAGGTTTAGATCTAAGAAGACCCAGACAGATTTTCTCTACACATAGATACACAACAGCCCATGAGTACAACACTTCGGGGCCAGCACAACTTTTCTCTTGAGAGTACATCTGTGTAAGAGGACACACAAGGTCCATCCTTGACCTTAGTATCCTAAGTATAGGTAGCTCTTGGTCCTAAGGGGCACAGAGGTTACACAGCACCTGTCTCATTCTTCTTTTACGACATGAGAAAGGACAGAATATCAGATGTATGGAAATCCCTTGGGCTCTCTCTTTTAGGAAGTAATTAATGATTAATATTATTATAATATTGTCTTAACAATAGGATAATACTAGAACAATTCACACATGCATATTTGTATATTTGAAGCTGGGCTAAATGAATAATCACTGTTACTGCATTCCTGATATGTGACAAACCCTTAGTCACCTCTAAGATGTTAAATATATTTATTTCGGTAACACTTTACAATAAAGTTCCATTTGTTAACATTAGTTAACATGAACTAACAATAAATAATTATTTTACAGCATTTACTAATCTTGGTGAATATTACTTACAACATACACTAATACATTTTTAAAATAAAGAGTGCATACGTTACTATTAGTTAATGTACTATGAACTAACAATGAACAATTGTATATTTATTAACTAACATTAACAAAGATAAATACATACTGATACCTAATGCATTAACTAATGTTAACAAATGGAACCTTACTGTAAAGTGCCACATTTATTTTTAATCAAAGAAATAAATACTTGAACTGATTATATGATCCCTTCTGTTAATTAAATTGAAAATGAATATAGTGAAAGAGGGTGAGGATTTTGAGGATAGATAGTTGATATAGCATGCTTTTGTGCATGTTTATGTTATTAATTGTGGAATTTAAAAGTGCTGAAACATTTCTATTGGAATTTGAGCTGAAACTGAAAATGCCCACGGTGTGACTTTTGGGATGTTATTTTTTTATTTCTTCTTTAAATGTGGTTAAATTGATTTAGTCTTAGAAACAGGTACAATATGTTTTGAAAATATGTACATTGTATGTTTTGAACAGCTGGTTATTGGGACACTTTTGGGAAGGGATCTTTGCCACTTTAGAAAATTCCTTTAATTATACACTGATCACATGCAGTTGCTGTTCTGCATTGATTCTTAATTCAGTCATTTTCTTATATTAAACAGAAATCAAAATGATGTCATTGCAGAGAGAGTGACAAAACAATGCGTTAAAAAGATTCAAGTCACCAATACAAAGCAGAAAATTATTTTTAAAAAGGAAGTGCTGTTGATTTGGAAATTGTCTGAGGTTTTGTGTCATTGTTGTGTTAACAATTATTTTAAATATCTTGGTTACATTTGTACATTGCAGTTAATGTATCATTAAACATTATAAATATAAATACATTATACTTATATGTAACCTTTGTTCGGTGATGTCTGCACCATAGGCCCCCTCTTCTTCACTAATTTAGTCTCCGTGTTGTGTTAGGATGTGAATGAGAAAGGATTGTTTCTGTGTTTGAAGCAGGGCGGCTCTCTTTTATTTCTCACTCTCCACATAAGGGGAACAGCAGGCTTCCCAGAGGGAACACAAAATCTGTTTAGTTCACATATTAATGGTAACAGCACAAATAAAACTTCTTCCCATAAAACAATTTAAATAAAAGTGGTAATATGTGCATTGGATATGATGTACAATTAAATATGTTTGACAAAACTATTAAAATACATAAAAGTAAACCAAACAAAGATTAATAGTCTGACATACAAAAATAAAGATAGATGTAATCGTTAAATGAGTCTCAGAAACAGGATTAAATATACTGAAATGCAATCAGCTGCACAGAATTACTCAAAATACAAAAAAACTGAATTTGAACACCCATCTGCCACAAATAACAACATCTACCTTTCTACAAACATTTTAACATGTGGATAATTGTACTGCAGAACATGGATGGGCAATATTTATAAATAAATAAATTAGATTAACTCCGAGATAAAGAGCACACTCCTTACCTCCCAGAGAGAACACAAATAGCAACAGCTTCAACACTCAAATTAAGGCTCAGTAACCCAATTTGGAACATAAGAAATTACAGCTACCCCTAGAGGCTGGAAGCCTTATAACAGCTTCCCTACATATACATAATGTAATGTACATTATATATAATGTTATGTCATTATACACATTGATATTATAGGTATTCATTTGTAATAGTGCAAATATGAATTATAAAATTACATACTAATATTAACAAAAACAATATGTACATTTCATGTATGTTTCACAGGCTCTTATTTTTCCTAGCGTCTTGGAATTCATACTGATACCTATTGGCATGGATGCATAATGTTTATTAACTGCTTCTTCACACTCCATGGACAAAACAGCTTTTTGTGGCCTTACAGATATGCCTGGAGTCTTCATTTAATGTGAGTATATAATTTTATATAAATATGCAAAAAGTGCTATTCATTTCTGTATGTGCAAACATTTACAACTTTAGCATAAACCTATCAGATTCAACAAGCATTTCTCATCATCTCCGAGAGTTAGTACCTGCCAAACAATGGTCAGTCCTGTTAGACAGTTATCACAAAATTGACGTGGTCAAGTGTCGGTCTATTCCGATCACGACCTTCTGCAGTGGCTCCACCGCATTAAGGATATTAACACGTGGATCACCCATTGGTATCTGGCTCTCCAGTCCTTTAAATTCAAGGTGGTCCACAGACCGGGGGCGCAGATGGTTGTGGCTGACTTTCTCTCCAGAAAGGGGGGGGCATGTGGCGTGCGGATGTGGTCATGTGTCGGTCTGCAGGAGAGAGAGAGCTGTAAGGCTTGTTACCTGGTTCATAATTAACCCTAACACCTGTCTTTTGTTATAGTGATGCGGAGGGAGATATAAAAGGCACTCAGAGTGTCCAAAGACAGAGAGAGAGTAAACAAGAAAGCACAACAGCTACGAGAGAGTGTGCTTTTCCATTTATTTGTAAAGCTTCAAGTGTATTGACGGTTACAGTCGATTGTGTGTGTGTGTGTGTGTGGAACTGAAAATGAAAAACTGACCTTGAACTTGCCTTGCTGTCTTCTGACTCCTCCATTGCCCCGAACGAAGAGCTTTTTAACAGACTGTTATTGAGAGAAAGAAAAGTGTATACAATTACTTTGAGCTTTTTATGAATAGTAACATACTTTATCTCTTACATTTGTACTGACATGCTGTACAATTTGTGGAAATTCATTGTTAAACTGTTTAAGACACCAGTGTAATTGTAGCAAACGTGATAGTGAAATTGAATCTAGAGAAGATGCACCATCACTTTGCAGACTGATTATACTCCAAATTGTGATGATCCATAATTACCAGAAATGGATTGCGAGCTCCCTCCAACCAGTGTCTCCACTCCTCGAAAGCCACCTTCATGGCTAAGAATTCTTGGTTGTCGACAACTTGCATGAGTAGAAGGCACAAGGATGGAGTTTAGCGGGAGATCATTGTCATTGGGAAAGTACTGCACCAACTGCAGAGTCAGAGGCATCCACTTCCAGCACAAAGGGTAGAGAGGGATCAATATGATGGAGAATGGGGGCAGAAGTGAAGTGACGCTTGAGGTCATCAAATTCTTGACGGGCATAAGGTGTCCAGTTTAGTCTCTGGACTTTACAACAGAGCAAAAAGGTGAGTGGAGCAGCCACTGAGTTGAAACCCCGGATGAACCACCTGTAGAAATTGGCAAACCCAAGGAAGCCCTGTAGTTCCTTGATAGAAACTGGCAAAGGCCACTGCACCTTGGATGAGTCCATGGAGACCCCTTCAGGGGAGATGATATACCCCAGGAAAGAGATGGTTGAAAGTTGTGTACCACTCTGATTTGCTTATTGAGGGAAGAAGAGAATAAGAATGTCCTCAATGTAGACTAGAACCCATTTGCCAATAATATCATGGAAATTATCATTCACAAGTCTGAATGGCATTACCTGATATTCATAGTGACCTGTATGTGAAGAGAAGGCAATCTTTCCATACATCACCCTACCGGATGCTGATCAAGTTGTAGGCATTATGAAGATCCAGTTTAGTGAAGATCTTAGCACTTTGTAACTGTTCTAGTGCTGGTGGTACCAGAGGAAGGGGGCAATACTTGATAGTGACTGTGTTCAGGCCTCGGTATTGAATGCATGGAGGAAGACACTGTCATTCTTTCCTACGAAGAAGAAATCCGCTGAGGCTGGAGAAGTGGAGGGTCGAATTAAACCCTTTTCCAGGGATTCTGCAATGTATTCCTCCATAGCTTTAGTTTCAGGCTCAGATAAGGGGTATATTCGTATGTGTGGTGGAGAGGAACAAGGCAGATGGTCAATGGCACAGTCACAAGAACAATGGGGAGGAAGTTGGGTAGCCTTTGATTTGCTAAAATCCCTTGGAGATCCGAATATCACTGTGGTAGTGTGCTCCATTTCATCTCCTTTTCAGAGAGGATGGTAGTGGTGCATACCAGATGGAGAGAGATGGGTAGAGGGAGGTTGAGGCAAGACTGGAAACAGGAAGTACTCCAACAAGTGATCTGTCCATCGCCAAGAACAATCGGTTTCTTAGGAGAGTGAGTGACTAGGAACTGAATTTCCTCATGATGAAAGAGTCCAACTTGGAAATTAACAGGTTGAGTGATCTGCTGAATCTCGCCGGAGCCCATGGGTTGTCAGTCTAGCGCTGAGACATATAATGGAGAGACACAAGGGACAAAATACAATTTTAGATTTGTGGCTAGGGCCAATAAAGTTACCAGCAGCCCCAGAATCTAAAATGGCTGACATCTGCTGTTCACTATTCTGAACACGCAAAGTGACAGACAGTTCAAACTGATCAATTAGATTGACAATTCAACACTCACTGCTGCCTCCACCTTCCTAGGGGGATGAGTAGGGCAGGCTGCCAGTAAATGTCTCGACTGTCCATAGTAGATACAGAGTCTCTCTCTGAGACGGCATTGTCGATATTCAGTGGCGATCAAGGAACGACCCACTTGCATGGGCTTGTGATGACTGGTTGCAGGTATGTCAGAAGGAAGTGAATGTACAGAGCTAACAGGATGACGGGCTTTGATCAGGTTATCCAGGCGAATTGCGAGGTTGATGAATTCATCCAGAGATCTCCCTTCATCACGGCATGCTAGTTTCATTTGAAGATCAGCATTCAACCCCTGATGGAACAACAGCTTTAAAGTATCCTCAACCCACACAGTTTGTGCTGCTAGCATGCAGAAGTATAAAGCAAAGTCAGCAGCAGATTTATCATTCTGCTTGAGACACAGAAGAAGTTCTCCCGGGTCTTTACCACCCTCAGAGTGCTCAAACTTCCTGTAAACTAGCTAAGTGAGACCCTTTAAGATGTTTTCACAACTCTAAACTGCTGTAACCCAGTCTAATGCTTTACCAGACAGCTGTGATATGAGGGAAACACAAGCTTCATTAGGTTACATGTGAGTTAATTGCGACAGAAAAAGCTCACATAGTAACAGAAATCCTCGAGACTTACTGGGTGATCCGTCAAAATTCTCAGGAAGTGAGAGTCAAGGATTAACAACAGCTATAAAGGGCATTGTGCTGTAGGCAGAGTTGTTATTGGAAATCCCCTTTGGAGATACACTTGGGTTTGGCTGCACAGACTTGAAAAGTTCTTCCGTGATTGAGGTGAGTTTGCACAGGTGTTGATGGTGACTCGTAAGCATGGCTGCATGTGCTGAAACAAGCTTGTATAATTGTTAGAAAGCTGCTTGATCTAAATTTGGCAAAGTCTTATGTAGCGAAGACGCCGGGGCAGAAGTGTTCATATGCAGCTTTATTAATAGTAAAAACAGTAAAACAAAGTAACAAATAAAAGGCTAAACAATAGGCAGGCAAGAGTTTGGTACACAGAGAGACAGTCCAGAAAGGCAAACTAAGTTAATCCGATAGGCTGAGGGGTAATCCGTGAAACAGGCAATAGTTCCAATTACTCACAAGCAGGCAGGGAAAACAGGCAGGAGTCAAAACAAAGGGTAAACAGGTACTGGGAATAAACACTCAAAAAATGTTGACAGACAAACAAGACTTTGCATTGAATGTGAGAGAACCGGGAACTTTAATAGACAGAGTTAATATGAAGCAGATGGGAGAGTAATCAAATAGAGAGGAGGATTATGGGAAATGTAGTTCATGAGGAGTTAGTACTCAGGAGATGGCGACCTCTGGCAGCATTCAGGAGAGATCGCAGGTGAGCAGGTATAACGGTAATGAGGAATGGATCTCATATTGATGATCTTAGCTTAGAATTATTTTTATCCACTACAGGTGTTTTGTTTTAATTGCTGAAACGTAATGTAGCCTTGAATGTACAGCTTTTGTTCCATTTTTCAAAAAGAGATCTGCTGTACCTGCTGCAAGTGATTCTTTTACGGTAACAACCTAATTGTTTTTATATAAGTGTGATCCCACAAGCTGAAACTGAACTGGAAGTAAGGTAGAAGAAAATATACAGTATAAGCAGGGAACCCAAGAGTGCTGATATGAAAAGAGAGAGAGTGTGTGTGTGTGTGTGTGTGTGTGTGTGTGTGTGTGTGTGTGTGTGTGTGTGTGTGTGTGAGAGAGAGAGAGAGAGAGAGAGAGAGAGATTGATTGAGAGAGAGAGAGAGAGCAAGAGAGACAGAGAGAGATAAGCTAAAAACTGAACAACAGTGTGACATCATAGGGTCCCTCCCTTTTTGTTAATACTCCAGTATAGATGGAGCAGTCGTTCAAAAATCTCTCATATCATCACACCACACACACGCACTAATTTCCAAACACACATCATCATACACACCCATACACTTGCTCTCATACACTCTTTGCATTGACATTAGCTGATCTGAGGTCACTTACAAGGACACAGAGAAAAACTTTTGATTTAAGTCACTTTGGTCAAAGTTTAGAGAAGAGGTTTGCGTGGACTACAAGAGCTCTGTATTGTGTTTTCTCTGAGAAAAAAGGACAAAATGCAAGCCTTCCTCCTCCTCCTCTTCCTCAGCAAGATGCTGCTGCTGAGATTGACCTCCACAACCACACTCAGAGGTACCAAAACGAATCAATTACATAAATGTTTAGACCATCATATTTAGGAATAATTTGTTTTTGACTGTATTTCATATTAGTTGTATCTCTTTCTACTTAGAATATCAAACAGGAAAAAAACAGGTTTCTAATGCACACCCATGATTGACAATATACTGATTGAGAATACAAACCTATGGGATGAACTGCATTGAAAATTGTGTGAAAGTCTGCATATATCTTTTGGAATGTGATCTTATTGAAGTCACAAGTCTGGAATGCTGTGTATGCATGATCTTAATTTGAGCATGCAAGTTCAGCTGTTGTCAATATATCTGTGTGTTTTCTTTTTTGACAAGGATGGTGGAATAATTTGCTGTAATTGGAACCATCATAGAGCCATCATAGAGTGCACTTAAATATTTTCTAATAATGTTCATAAATACTGAGAAAATAATTTGTTCTAGGTATATTAAATGCATATTTTAATTTTGAAGGTATAATGTCAATTTGGAGGTCAGACTTATTCTTATTGGACATATTTAACAGATTTCATGGCACTGCAAAAAGAATGCAGAAACTAAGACGTGTGTGTGTGTGTGTGTGTGTGTGTGTGTGTGTGTGTGTGTGAGAGAGAGAGAGAGAGAGAGAGAGAGTTTGTGTGTGTAAGAGAGAGTGTGAGAGAGAGAGAGAGAGAGTTTGTGTGAGTTTGAGTGAAAGAGTGTGTTTGTGTGTGTGTGTGTGTGTGTGTGTGTGTGTGTGAGAGAGAGAGAGAGAGAGAGAGAGAGAGAGAGAGAGAGAGAGAGAGTGTGTGTGTGTGTGTGTGTGTGTGTGTGTGGGCAGGTTTAAGTGATTTACAAGGAATTTTTTAGGTAAACTGGTATTTACAAGGGTTTTAAGCTATAAATGTGGTTTATAAAGACATTTCTAGTGTCCCCATAAACTAAAACATTTAAAAAACATACTAAACAATGTTTTTTTTGAAAACGTAAAAAGTTTTTGTGAGGTTAGGTTTAGGGGTAGGGTTAGGGCAGGGGTGGGCAACTATTATGGTGGGGGCAACATTGTATTCCTTTTGAGATACAATGTTCTGCATTGATTTGTTTTTTGTAACTTTTAAGACCAGAAATAATTGTGTACTCAATTTTCTGAAGTGTATCTGTAACTAATGGGACTATTCTGCAATTGCCTAAAGTATTAGCTGTTTACATGCTAAAAGGGTCACGATGCGGGTCTCCTCAATAGTTTGACTTTCAGCACACAACTGAATATCACAGGCTACATGACTATGATAAATCATTACTGCAAGATTGACATACAGGTGCAAAGGGACTTTAAACAGCATTTCTAAATTGCACAAATAAAAAATAAATATACATTCTCTGGCTTGCTTTTGATGCCGAGATCTACTTTTATATTTAATTTAATCACTGAGAAAGTTTACCTGTAAAGTAGCCCCACACATCACAAGCAGCCTCAAGAATGGCACAGAGCAGCTGTATAATACTTTTCCTTGAGCAGAATATTGCACTACAGATTTCTAAGTTTGTTCAAAGGGGAAAGGGAGAGATAGAAAAAGCGCACTTGCGTGCATGGTTGCCAGAGTGCACAAAATAAGTACAACAGTAGGCAGAATATTTCCAATTTGTGCAAGTATAAATCTCTGGGGGTGTTGCGTCTCTTATCTGGCAACCCTGAGCATGTTAAATGCTTGTGGAGATGCGTTAGGTCCCAATGCATGTTAACAAATATCCAATTTTAAAAAAAACGCTTTTATGAAAATGTTTACGATACTAATTTACTATAAGTTTGTGTGTGTGTGTGTATGTGTGTGTGTGTGTTTCCTGTTAAAGGGATAGTTCACTGGAAAAAAGAAAATTCTGTTATTATTTCTTCACCCATGTTGTTCCAAAGCGGTCTGACTTACTTCTATGCACACAAGGAGGTAGATTAACAGCCTCAGTCACCACTCACTTTCACTGAATATATATAAATATATATACAAAGTGAATGTGAGGTTGTCCTTCTGCCTAACAGAACATCTAATTTTGTGCTCCACGAAATAAAGAAAATCACGCAGGTTTGGAAATACCTGAGGGTGAGAAAATGATGAAATCATTTTCATTTTTGGGTAAACTATCCATTAAAAGCTTGAAACTGTGAGGTTGAATTTATTATTGTTATTATTATTTTTTCAAAGAAGAAAAGAATAACTTAATTTGAGAGAATGAAAGTCATGGGCGTTAGCCATATTTTTTATCTGAACTGTTTTAGTTTACTTTTATTGTGTAATATTGAGTCAGTCCTCAATGTGTCAGTCCCAGGATATGTTTTGGCCTCAGCACACCCCTTTACCATTGTTTTATGTGTATGATGCACATAAGAATGGATTTTTGGCTATTGCATATTCTGCCAAATGAAATTAAGCTAATTTCATAGACAGTTAGAAAACGTCTTGGTTACTGTCATAACCTCTGTTCCCTGATGGAGGGAACAAGATAGTGTGTTGATGTAGTGACACTAGTGGTCGTTCCTGAGAGCCCCAAACACCTCTATTCTTTTGAGAAAAGGCCAATGAGAATTGGTGAGTGGAATTTGCATGCCACTTATTAAAGGAGAAGGAATGCCACCTCTCATTCAGGTTTTGTGCTGAGGAGCCGACACAAGGTCCGGCCGTTTCAGCAGCTAGTACAACGTTGTGGCAAGAGGGGCACAGCGTCTCGTTCCCTCTATCAGGGAACCAAGGTTACGAAAGTAACCAAGATGTTCTCCTTCTGTAACTCACTCGACTTTGTGTTGATGTAGTGACACTAGGATCCCTATTGAAAAACGCCACAACGGGGGCGCTACAGAGCAGCACATGGAGTAGGATGCGTTTTCAAGGCAAGGCAAGGCAAGGCAAGTTTTTTTATATAGCACATTTCATACACAATGGTAATTCAAAGTGCTTTACATAGTAGAAATTAAAAAGAAAAAACAAGAATAATAAAATAAGAATAATTAAATCAGTTTAGAATAAAAAAAAAAAAAATTAAAAAAAAATCTAATAAAACACAGTACAAACAGTCGGACACACAGTGGCACAGTGCTCATTCAGTAAATGCACAGCTAAACAGATGTGTTTTGAGTCTGGATTTGAATGTGACTACTGTAGGAGCACATCTGATCTCTTCTGGAACCTGGTTCCAGCTGCGGCTGGCATAATAGCTAAAAGCAGACTCTCCTTGCTTTGAGTGAACCCTTGGTATTTCTAGCTGATGTGATTCTAATGATCTGAGTGATCTGTTGGGTTTATATTCAGTGAGCATATCTGCAATATATTGAGGTCCTAGCCCATTGAGTGATTTATATACCAGTAATAATACTTTAAAATCAATCCTAAATGTAACTGGGAGCCAGTGTAAAGACCTGAGGACTGGTGTGATATGTTCATATTTTCTGGTTTTGCTCAGAATTCTGGCAGCAGCGTTCTGTATGAGCTGCAACTGTCTTATGGTCTTCTTGGGAAGGCCCATGAGGAGTCCATTACAATAATCCACCCTGCTGGTGATGAAAGCATGCACAAGTTTCTCTAGGTCTTGACTGGAAACAAAGCATCTAATTCTTGCAATATTTTTCAGATGATAGTATGCTGATTTAGTTATTGCTTTGACATGACTACTGAAACTAAGGTCTGACTCTAGAGACACACCAAGATTCCTGACTTGATTTTTAGTTGTTTGACCCCTAGCGTCAAGGTATGCATTCACCTTGAGAACTTCATCTTTATTTCCAAACGCAATGACTTCAGTTTTGTCTTTGTTTAGCTGAAGAAAGTTTTGGCTCATCCAACTGTTTAGTTCATCAATACATTGGCACAGGGAGTCAATGGGGCTGTAATCGTTAGGTGATAGGGCTAAGTAGATCTGTGTGTCATCTGCATAGCTGTGGTAAGCCATTTGGTTCTTTCTCATTATTTGGCTAATTGGGAGCATATACAGGTTGAACAGGAGTGGAGCAAGAATTGAGCCTTGAGGGACTCCGCATGTCATGGGCGTCCACTCAGACTTATGGTCTCCTATACTCACATAATAACCTCTCCCTTCCAATTATGACCTGAACCATTTTAGGACCATCCCAGAAAGCCCCACCCAGTTTTCCAGCC
Organism: Moxostoma hubbsi; assembly: GCA_032164185.1. Lineage (NCBI taxonomy): Eukaryota > Metazoa > Chordata > Actinopteri > Cypriniformes > Catostomidae > Moxostoma > Moxostoma hubbsi. Next base: position 20,516,507 of record JAVLUX010000065.1, read on the forward strand.
TTTCCAGAAGTATGTTGTGATCGACAGTGTCAAATGCAGCACTGAGGTCGAGTAGTACCAGTACTGATAATTTGCCTGTATCAGTATTTAAGCGAATATCGTTTATTATCTTTATGAGCGCTGTCTCTGTGCTGTGATGTGATCGGAAACCAGATTGAAAATTGTCAAAGTATCCATTCGAGTTCAAGAATTTGTTCAGTTGATTGAAGACAACTTTTTCAATGATCTTGCCTATGAAAGGAAGATTTGAGATCGGTCTATAGTTGCTTAATATGGTCTTATCCAGATTGCTCTTTTTCAAGAGGGGCTGGACAACTGCAGTTTTCAGGGAGTTTGGAAAACTCCCAGAGAGAAGTGAGGAGTTTATCACTTCTAGGAGATCTGCTTCTAAACAGTTGAATTCACTCAGCTCCGTCACACTTGAGAAAATATATAATCAAAAACTTCGCCATTTCTGCTAAATTTTGATAATATAGCATAATTAACACGCCAACGATGAATAAGTCGAAAAAAACTGTCAAAAAGTCTCCGTCTCCGGCTGCCGACACCGTGGAAGGTAATCCAGCAAGCCCGAAGCTGACGCTAGCGGAAACAAACACTTGCGGTCAAGGTAACTCCGTTAATGTGGCCACAGACACCGATGTTTCTCGGTCTTTGGAGGGTGAGGACGAACCTTCCCTAGGGCTATTCTTTCGGCCATTAGAAAGATGGACTGTTTCATGACTGCCCGATTTAATGACCTAGAGGCTTCCCTGTCAGGAGTGAAATCAACACTTGCGGCCAACACATCTCATATCGCTGATCTGGAGGAGGCCAGCACTGATTATGAGAGCCGCATTTTGCATTTAGAGAAGCTTTGCTCCAATCTATCGCAGGAGAATACGTCTCTGAAGTCAAAGGTAACGGATTTAGAGGCCAGATCCCGCAGGCAAAATATCAAGATCGCAGGTCTCCCTGAGAACTCCGAGAAGGGCAACCCCACTCGATTTGTCTCCGGCCTGTTGCCTTTGCTGCTGGGCGAAGCTAACTTTCCGCGAGGTGTAAAGGTTGACCGTGCTCACCGCATTGGCCCAGTCGTGAACAACAGGCCGCGAGTTATGATTGCCAGGATCCATCATGATGCTGTTAAGACTGAAATACTGCAACTCGCCCGTAACCTAAGCCCGCTTACCTTCGACGGGGGTCGTATCAGTATTTTTCCGGACTTTCCAGCAGAGGTGTCTTCCCAACGCAAGCAGTTTGACGGAGCACGGGAGAAACTAAGAGCTAAAGGAATAAAATATGGTCTGCTGTATCCTGCTCGTCTCATCTTTACTCATGAGAAGACGAAAAAAATATTCTCGTCCCCGCAGGAGGCCGAATCATACATTGACAGTATCTCACAATGAGGTGGTACATCATGGTAAGACACTATGGCTAGTTGCGGATGGCCTACGCAATCCATGGACTCGTCAGGCACTTTAGGTGTGTGCGTGCATATGTGTGTATATGTATGCATATTACGTCTTGACGAATCAGTTGGGTCATCCTAATACTTTGTCCTTAAAGACTTAACAATGATCAGGTCGGCATTGTCCGAAGATTGTTTGAGTGTGTATGCAAATGTGTTTGTTTAAATGTGTAATGTTACAGAATGTTCATTCGTTTTTAGTTAGACACGAAGTTTTTTTCCTGACTAATACGAGTGGAGGCGGAGTTGTGTGTTGTTTTGAAGAGCAGTTAGGTCACCGGTCGATTTTATTTTTGGCTTTTTTTTTTTTTTTTTTTTCCCATCCTCTTCGTGTTCCGGTCAGCTATCCCACGTCTTAATGGGGTATTTTGGTTTCCGCGGGGGTTCGAGAAACGAGTTTATTGGGTTATATTCATGCCAGCCTATCTTTGTATTGGGAATGTTCATTTGTTTTTTGTTTTTCTGTTTCGCACATCTAACAATGCCTATGCTTTTACTTAAATACCATCTATTTTACCCTGTGATTTACCTCACGCTGCACTTGGATGAGCTCCCTTAAGAAGCATTTGAATATTCTGAGCTGGAATGTGCGTGGTTTAAATAATATCGTTAAAAGATCTAAAGTATTAACGCATTTGAATTCTTTGCATGCAGACATAGTGTTTCTGCAAGAGACTCATATTAAGCATTCCTGTGCTCACAGATTTAGATGTAGGTGGATAGGCCAAATGTACCACTCTACTTTCTCTTCAAAGGCCCGTGGAGTGTCTATATTAATACGCAAGAATATTCCCTTTCAACATTTGTCCACTAAACAGGATATCAATGGTCGTTATCTTATTGTGACTGGCACTATTTTAGAAAAACATGTTACTTTTGTGAATTTATACGCTCCTAATTTCGATGACCCACATTTTTTTCGGTCTGTTTTTAATATCATACCTGATGTTGACTCCACCCATCTTATTATTGGAGGGGACTTTAATTGCATTTTGGACCATTTTATGGATAGGTATTCCCCCAGCCCTCCCAAACCTTCTAATGCAGCTACTGTTGTTAATAATCTCATACATTCGCTGAATATTCTTGATATTTGGAGACTTCATTTTTCTAATGTCCATAATTCATATACAAGGATTGACTATATTTTAACTGATTCCAAATGAACCTCTAAGATCTTATCTTCTAAATCTCACAATATTCTAATATCTGATCACTCCCCCGTCTCTATAACAGTAGACTTTGAGATGGAAACTCCCCCCTACTCTTGGCGTTTTAATCCCACTCTGTTAAATGAGGACCATTTTAAAGAAACTTTTGCTACCCGTATTGCTGAATTCCTTACTCTGAATGATAAGGGGGATGTGTCTGATTCAACATTATGGGAAGCTCTTAAAGCTGTCATTAGAGGCCAGATCATAGCCTTTCAAGCAGAACTGAAAAAGCAAAGGCGCAAAAGGCTGGCAGAAATAGAGACTGAGTTGCCAGTGCTGGAACATCAGTTCAAACTCACATTGTCCAATTTAACTTTGGCGAGTATTATGAAGCTTAAATATGAATATAATACACTCTTATCTGCCCAAATTAGCTCCCTTTTATTAAAGATGAAGCAGAAACAATTTGAACTAAGTGACAAACCCAGCCGCTTGTTAGCTCGTCAACTTAGGGGCATACAAGCTAGTAGAGCCATAAAAACAATCGTTAAAATCTGGGGCCTTAACCAATAAACCAACAGAAATAAATGATGTATTCCGGGAATTCTATCAGGAATTCTATTCCTCTCAAAGTAGTGTAGACTCATCTGATATTACAAAATTCCTTCGCTCCCTAGGACTTCCTAAAATCAGTGAGGAGGCAAGGGAAAAATTAAATCTGGACATAACATTGGAAGAAGTTTTGACTGCTATTAAAAGTTTTCCCAATGGGAAAGCGGCTGGTCCGGATGGGTTCGGCATAGAATTTTATAAAGCCTTTTCTAATCAAATTGGTCCCTTGATGCTAAGGATGCTTAAAAATTCTATTGAAAACAAAAAACTGCCAGAAACACTTTATTCGGCAAACATTGCATTGATCTTAAAGAAAGATAAGGATAGTACGGACCCTTCCTCTTATAGACCCATTTCCCTCCTCGGTAATGATCTTAAAATAATTACTAAAATCTTAGCAAATCGGTTGAGCAAATGTATCAGTTCAATAATACATGATGACCAAACGGGATTTATTTCCGGGAGATATTCTTTTCATAATGTACGTAGGCTTATGAACATTGTTTACGGGAGTAGAGGAAAAAATGACAAAATAGCCATTCTAGCCCTGGATGCTTATAAAGCTTTTGACAGTGTGGAATGGTCCTACATATTAAGTACCATTAAAGAATTCGGACTGGGACAACAATTTTCTTCGTGGGTTGAAATGTTGTATCTTTGCCCCTCTGCCTCTGTTCTAACAAACAATAATAGATCGCCCTCTTTCCTCCTCCATCGTGGTACCCGCCAGGGCTGCCCACTGAGCCCTTTACTTTTTGCTATCGCGATGGAACCTTTAGCGATAAGTATAAGAAATCATCCACATATATCCCCTGTTACAATGGGAGGTGTAAAACACCAGATTTCGTTATATGCAGATGACGTTCTTCTTTTTCTGTCAGAACCTGAAAGATCTCTGCCTTTCTTGTTTGATCTAATCAGGGAGTTTGGCACCCTTTCTGGATATACTGTTAACTGGCAGAAAAGTGAATTTATGCCATTATATGATGATATGGACCCAGTTTTTGTTAATAATCTCCCCTTTAGGTCTGTAAGTGAATTAAAATACCTTGGTATCACTGTCTCTAGACATTTCAAACGGTTATATGACATAAATTATAAAGTTATGATAGACAAACTGAAGAGTGATGTAGAGACTTGGCGAGTACTTCCTTTAACAATGATTGGTCGTGTCAACGCAATCAAAATGGTTACCTTACCCAGGTTTCTCTATTTGTTTCAAAATGTACCAATCTTTCTAACCCAGTCATTCTTTAAGACACTTGACTCCGTGATCATGCCATTTATTTGGGGGTATAAAGCCCACCGTATATCTAAAGCTCATATCTGTAAAACGAAAGATAAAGGAGGTTTAGGCCTTCCCTGTTTTCAACACTACTATTGGGCAGGCAACTTAAGGGCCTTAATGTATTGGCGTAATGCATATCCCGAAGTATTGACTACTACCACCACTCCTGCATGGCTTGTTATTGAGCGGGATATTCAGGATTCCTCCCTCCCTGCATTACTCTTTGCAGAAAATAAAACTATTAGAACATTTAAGAAAAGTAACCCCATTGTTGTAAATTCTCTCAAGGTGTGGTATCAGCTTAGAAAGGTCTTTAAACTCCCTCAAACGTGCTCTCTTACTCCTATAACCTATAATCATGCATTTCCTCCCTCGTTGACAGATCAAACTTTCCTATCATGGAAAGAAAAAGGAATTGTATTGATAGGCGATTTATACATTAACAATGTATTTGCTTCCTTTGCCCAGCTTAGACAAAAGTTTGGAATACCCCCCTCTCATTTTTTTAGGTATTTACAAATACGAAACTACGTTAAAAGTAATATACCTAATTTTGAAACCTATAAATCCCCTGAGCATCTTTATCACTGTATGACCTTTGAACTTGATATGAAGGGTTTGGTCTCCAAATTTGTTGAATGCTTAAATGACTCCAGAGTTCCTACTTCACAGTATTTAAAGATGTCCTGGGAAAAAGACTTGGGTATAGATATTTCGGAAGACTCGTGGGCCGAGGCCCTTCGGGGTATTAGGTCTTGCTCCATCAGCTCTAATTTTCAGTTGATACAATACAAAGTGGTGCATAGATTGCACTACTCTCGTACAAAATTACATTCTATATATCCCTCTGTCTCGCCTTTGTGTATTAAGTGTAAGTCTAATGAGGGTACATTGGCTCATTTATTCTGGTTCTGCCCAAAAATATGTAAATTTTGGTCTGAGGTCTTTTGTTTTTACTCAAAGGTACTTAAGACTGATTTTCCTCATGATCCCAAGGTTGCAATATTAGGTTGGTCCCCTTCTTTAGTGACCTATAACCTTAATCAAATCCAGACAATACAATATGGGATGACAATAGCGAAGAAGGCAATTTTGTTGATGTGGAACAAAGAGGGTGTACCTAAGTTTGAGACGTGGATTGCAGAGGTTAGCAGTGTGCTACATATGGAAAAGATCAGATACGAAATTGCTGGTAAACCGAAGAAATTTTTGCAGATTTGGAAGTCCTTTTTAGAATTTCTGGAAGGGGATCATGGAATTTAACGTGTTGGACACATGTCCTAAGAAGTGTGGTACTGTAGATTATAGCGTCTTGCAGGGCGCAATAACTTCAATAATTGGGTAGTCATTGGTATTGGCATTTTACTTTAAACATTTTACTTTCAATATATGTGTATGTAGAGTTCTGCAAGGTGTATCTGTATGTACATATGTATGGGTATTGTATGGTTATGTGTGTATATGTACTTATACGTATATAGGCATTTAGCATTGTTATTTAATTATTTATTATTATTATTATTATTTATTTTCTTATTATTTACTGGCAGGGGGTGGGGGGTTGTTTTGTAAAAATGTGAAAAGCTTTAAATAAAATATTTAAAAAAAAGAAAAACGCCACAACAGTTGAACTGTGTTACGTGAACTGCTGATGCAGGTGCAAGCAAGCTGTTGTGTACATAATATCAGGTGCATCAGTCTGCATGTAACCTCCCCCAATGCCCCAAAATGCCTTTTCTCTCTATGTTTTCTCTCCACAGAGTACCAGCGTACTCACCAGGGGAAGGGGCGCAGTGGTAGGTCCTGCCTGTAAGGGGAGGAGCTTTACAAATACATGGCCAGGGCAGAGAGGACCATGCCCAAGGGAGATGCGGGTCTGCTAACAGAGACCATTCCACTGAAAATATATCACAGGGGGTTACCTGAGTAATTGGCACCTGTGGAGCACTTATCCCAGTACAGGGTATATTAGTAACCATAGTGGGTCTTGCTGTGAACTCCTCCGCCGAATTTGCGAGCCCCAGGTCTAGGGAGAAAAGACATCCAAGATCCATGACATTGTGAACTCGACTGGGGGTAAAAGCACACGCTTTCGCCTCAGGGGAGGGGAAAGGCGCCATACGCAAGCTATACACCTGGTCAGTTGTTCTGTAGACTCTACCTGTTCGTACCTGACAAAACACGGGACTAAACCAGCTCAGCCCGATATTGTCAAATCTTGCAAAATTATTGGGTGTAGCCCAGCCCGCTGTTCTACAGATGTCTCCTAGAGAGGTGCCATGGGCCCGTGCCCACGAGGATGCCACACTCCTAGTAGAGTGTGCTCGTAATACCAAAGGGTCGGGCACTGCCTGGGCCTGGTATGCTAGAGCGATGGCATCCACGATCTAGTGGCCAAGCCTCTGTTTGGAGACAGCATTCCCTTTTTGCTGTCTACCGAAGCTGACAAAGAGCTGCTCAGAGCGCCTAAATCTCTGCGTGCGATCCAAGTATGTGTGCAAAGCATGCACCGGACACAGTAATGACAGGGTTGGGTCTGCCTCTTCCCAGGGCAGAGCTTGCAGGCTCACCACCTGATCCCTGAAGGCCTGAGTGATCATGTCTACCACTGCTGGTGGTAGGCCACTTAGATCTCCCACGTCCCATCCAAGGGCCAAACATGGAGGTTCCAGAGGTCTGGGCATGGGTGCCAGATGGTTGCACTGTCCCTAAGAAATAAGGTCCTTCCTCAGGGGAATCTGCCAGGGGATGCTTTCTCGAGGAGCGTGAGGTCCGAAAACCAAGTCTGGGTGGGACAATATAGGGCCATGAGGGTGACTCATTCCTCATCCTCCCTGACCTTACACAGGGTCTGTTCAAGTAGGCTCACTGGGGGGAACGCATATTTGTACAGCCCCCGAGGTCAGCTGTGTGCCAGTGCGTCTGTCACGAGGGGGCTCCCATCAGGGAATACCAGAGCGAGCAGTGTGAGGATTCAAGGGAAGTGAACAGGTCTGACTGTGCTTTGCTGAATCGACTCCGAATCAGATGGACCACCTGGGGGTGGAGTCTCCACTCTCCGCTGAGCATTGCCATCCGCAACAGCATGTCCGCTGTAGCGTTGAAGCTGCTGGGATGTGAGTGTCCCGCAGCAACCTCAGCCACCCGATGCATCTGGACACCTGCTTTAGGGGAACTCCTGCCCATAAAAACATGAGGTCTGTCCAAGGGCTGAATAAGTGGCGGTAGAGCGACGAGTTAGCTAAGCGATGCCATGCCCATCTCGGGACTCGTGTCTGAAGCCAGTGCTGAAGCGGTCTCATATGCATCAACCCGAGTGGCGTGACCACCGCCGAGAAAGCCATATGACCCAAGAGCCCCTGTAAGTGTTTCAGTGGAACCTCTGTCCTCCTCCTGAATAACTTCAGCACAACCATGCGCACTTGCTTGTTAAGCGCGTTATCATTGGGACTCAGTCTAACTCCATGCCAAGGAAAGAGGGAGGGACCGTGTACGCGGGGCCCTGGCTGCGAGTACTTTGTGTCTGGTCGCCTTGACAAAGGTGGTTGTGAATACTGATTATGTGACTCAAGGAGTGAGGAAACTGCTCTTTTTTTCACAATTTGGGTACAGCAGACCGTTCGGGGTGCGGCGAACAAAAAAAGAGAAGGAAACTAAAGATTTACCTCCTGGCCCTTCACCGGGGATGGAGTGCTCTGGATACAAGCTACTTAGTGGACGTTTCACTCCCTGGGTCATCCATCTCAGGGGCGCTTAGGAGCCTTCAGTGTCTTTGTGCAGGCCCATGAGATGGGGGCATCAGCTTCCTGCGGGGGGCTCTATGCTGAGGCCAAGAGCAGGGCTCGGGCTGAGGCGACGTCCTCGGCAAGCAGATGGGGTGTGGGATCTTGAGCCACACTGTGGCAAGATGTGCTGGATGACCTCCATCTGTTTCTTCACCACCGAGAACTGCTGGGCGATCAGATTCAGCCACAGGTGGCACTCCTGGACCACCAAGGTGGACATCACCTGCCGGAGTGTTCATGGTGTGACCTTCGTTGTCCAGAGGCTGAGGTTGGTCACCGAGCGCAGCTCCTGCAGCACATCGGGATCAGGACTACCCCCGTGCAGTACATTTAGTGCCTTGGCCTGGTGTACCTGCAGGAGGGATGCAGGGCCGAGGCGGTCTGTCAAGCCGCACTGTAGGCTTTGGTCCTACGGGCGTTGGAGGGGAGCAATGGACGATCCCGCCAGGTGGCAACGTTTTGCGGACACAGGTGCATCGCAACCAACTTATCCACCTCTGTGTCCAACATCGCCAGTGCGCTCTCCAATGCAGCGATCAAAGCCTCATCCTGCTTAAGAGATGTCAAGCTGGCCATGAGACAGGCTGGTCTCATTTCGGAACTGGACGGTAGCAAACGAGCGTGCTGGGGAATGGGAGGTCTGCAGGGAATTACCTGGCAAGACCGCACTCATTGAACTCCCCAAATCACCCCCAGCGCCAGCTGGGCCACTGCATTTACTCAATCTCATTTCGTTCCAAACCTGTATAATTGTATAACTGTATAATAGAGCCATCCTAGAGTGCACTTAAATATTTTCTAATGATGTTCATAAATTCTGAGCAAATAATTTGTTCTAGGTATATTAACTGCACATTTGCAGATCTTAATTTTGAAGGTATAATGTCAATTTGGAGGATGACAAACTGATTCTTATTGCACTTAATTAACAGATTTCAAAGCACTGCAAAAAGAATACACAAACTAAGACGTGTGTGTGTGTGTGTGTGTGTGTGTGTGTGTGAGCGTGTATTTATCACTTTGTGGGGACCAAATGTCCCCATAAGGATGGTAAAACCTGAAATATTTAGATGTTGTGGGGACATTTTGTCAGTCCCCATGAGGAAAACAGCTTATAAATCATACTAAATTATGTATTTATGAAAATGTAAAAATACTGAAAGTTTTCTGTGATGGTTGTGTTTGGGGGTAGGGTTAGGGGATAGAATATAAAGTTTGTTCAGTATAAAAACTATTATGTCTATGGAAAGTCCCCATAAAACATGGAAACCCAAAATGTGTTTGCGTGTGTGTGTGGGCAGGTTTAAGTTGTTTATCTTTTAGGAAAATGTCACATTACTGGAGTAAAATGGGTAGTGAATGACGTTTCATATTTATGTAAAGTATCTTAGATATATTTAAAAATTAATATAAAATTATAAATATATATAAAATTCCTTAAAGGGATCAGACAAAAATGAAAATTCTGGCATCATTTACTCACCCTCATTTTGTTACAAACCTGTATAATTTTCTTTTCTCAGTGGAGCACAAAAGAAAATTGAAGTCAGAATGATAAACTCAGTCACCATTTACTTTCTTTAAGATGCAATGAAGATAAATGGTGTCTGGGACTAACACACTGCCTAACATCTCCTTTTGTGTTCCATGGAAGAAAGTCATAGAGAACATTGCTACACAATTACGAGTCAAACCCACACATGATTTTTGACACTTCTCTGCAAAACAGCAGTTTATCTGCTAATCCCTCAGGGAGTGATACAGTGATGTAATAAATGGGCTGTTTGTGTGCTATGGAGCTCTGTGTTCAATGCCAGGGATTTCCTCCACAGCGGTAACCTCTAACTCTGGCATAGGATGCTGTTTTCATTATTTATTCTTCAGAAGGGACATGCACACCCTTTATGAGAACAAAACCACTGGGGTCTTGGACTGGGATTCTTTTAGATGTTTGTTTCGTTGTCATAGTTAGCAAAACTAGGTCATTCTAATGACTGAACGTGATGTTTGTGTGGGAGACGGCGCTGATGGATAGTGCATGTGTGTATGACAAAATACTGTAGTTGTAGAAGTGGAGCTTTCAGAAAGTGGAAAATCTGACTGGACTGACTGTTATTCCAAATCTCTTGGCAAATATGTTGATACAGCCACATGTCAGCGAATGGTCCTAGCTGAAGTCATTATTGAGTGCATTGGATTTAACTAAATCTGAGATATCTTGTGTGTGTTTGGGTGTGTACACAGGTTTTGTAATACATGTTAGAGAATCTCCTTTTTGAGATTTGAAGTGGCCATAATCTCACTATATGAAATGTTAATAAAATCATGTTTTGCTATTGGTTTCTGTGAGGGTTAGGTGCAGGGGTAGTTTAAGGTTGACAATTGCAAATATAATTTGTTTTGTATCTTTCTAAAAAAGGTGGGATTGTGTGGTTTATGAGGACATCTTTTTAAGGTTACAAACAGGTAATTACAAGGGTATTATGCTATAAATGTGGTTTATGAGGACATTTCTATTGTCCCCATAATTCAAATAAATTAAATTTTTTTGTGAGGCTTAGATTTAGGGGTAGGGTTAGGGGATAGAATCTATAGATTGTGCAGAATAAAAATCATAATGTCTACGGAGAGTCCTCATAAGAATAGCTGCACCAATTGTGCATTGTGTGTGTGTGTGTGTGTGTGTGTGTGTGTGTGTTTGAATACCAGGGCAAAGACAAAACATGAAGGTGCGTATCAGTGCTGTTGGAGACACCATTACATTCAAGTTTATGCAGCCTCAATTGGACACCAGACTGGAGGGATACATCCTGGGCTATGGAAGCAGCATGTTCTCCAAACAATTTATCCAGCTACCCAAAAATGGAGAACCCTATGAAACTGAGATAGGTAAAATTTTTCTTATAAACCCACATTCTTAGAGTTTGTTCTTTATTTTAGTGGTTCTCCACTCTCCTCTAGATGCTGAGCCTAAATATCTGCTCGCATTGCAATCAGTGAAAGCTGATGAACCTAAGAAACAGTGCACAGGTAAGCTTACCATACCACCACAAGAGCAAACAACAATCTGTAATTTTCTCAAACAGTGGCCTCAAAAAGTATTTTGACACTTAAATCGCACTCAAAATGAATGAATGCCATGGCTTTAGATAACAAAATATCTAACCAATTGGCAGTTGTTTGAAAGAATGGTAACATAGACACCATTCAAAATTAATAGTTAATAGGCACTGACGTGCACAGAACGAGGGCATCAGGGGCACAAATCTAAAGGTGCCCTTTTGGTTGTCCAGAAAAAGGGGAGACATTTTAATAATTCAATTAAAATAGTTAAATAAAAAATATAAAAATATCGTCATAATCTCACTATAACAGTAATAATGTGTTATTATTAAGTATTTTTAATTACAACTGTAGCAGCCTATAATGTATTAACTACTGTTAATGTAATAACTGGCAATAATGTAATACATTTTCCATTCTTAATGTAATAAAAATCGATAATGTAATAACTTACCAATAATGTAATAAAGTTATTATGTTATTGGTTCAGAAATGCTATTACATTATTTGTAAGTTATTACATTATTGACTTATTACATTAAGAATGGAAAATGTATTACTTTATTGGCAGTTATTACATTAACGGTAATTATTATTACATTAACTGTAGTTACTACATTATTGACTGCTACAACTACTCATTCAAAAAAATAAAAATAAATCAATGCCCTTTTTTATCCTTCTGCCCCTGTCCCTGCTAAGGTCTGTGCACATCACTGTTGATAGGTATATTATTAGTAATAGAAATAAAATAACATTTGGTTCTAATTCAGAGTATCTATGGAGTAGTAATAATATTAATAGTGCATAGTTAATGTGAAGAAATACACTTGTGCTTACTCTGCTAGAGCACACATGTGAACTTGAGGAGAACTGAATTCACATACATACACTAAAAATTACTTTGGGAGCAGTTTGTTAACAGTATTGGAAATATGGCTAACAAAAGTTAAGGTAGTTTTGAAAACAGGTCTAGCATCATTTGTTTGTTATATTTTGTTACCTATTGCAATGAGATAATTAGTGTGGCTTGAGTGTCCAAATACTGCTTTGGGCCTCTGTATAATGAAGTTTAACTGATTGCTGACTTCTGACATGTAGGGAAAGTGAATCTAGAGAAGCCATTACACCTTGTAATCGGTTCAGTAACACCATCCTCTGTGCTGCTATCCTGGGGGACAATACTGACAACCCCTTTCATGGATTCTATTCTGGATGATTGTATAGATGAGGGGTATGTGTTCTTATGTGTTATTCATGTGTGTGTGTGTGTGTGTGTGTCTGTTTGTGTGTGTGTGTGAGCGTGTATTTATCACTTTGTGGGGACCAAATGTCCCCATAAGAATAGTAAAATCAGAAATTATTGACGATGTGGGTGAAAACAGCTTATAAATCATACTAAATTATGTTTTTTGAAAATGTAAAAATGCAGAAAGGTTTCTGTGAGAGTTAGGTTTAGGGGTAGGGTTAGGGGATAGAATATATAGTTTGTACAGTATAAAAATCATTAAATCTATGGAATGTCCCCATAAAACATGGAAACCCAACATGTGTGTGTGTGTGTGTGTGTGTGTGTGCGTGCGTGCGTGCGTGCGTGTGTGTGTGTGCATATTGAGGTACCAAGTGTGTGCATTGTCTGGGCTTGATCAGTATATTTTTTCCCCTCTCTCAAGATGTGCAAGTTTTTCACTGACAGTAGACAAAGAGCAGGTAAAAAATGTGTGCAGATATGTGGTCCTGAGAACAACCAGCCACTCAAACAGATCACACAAACTGAAGGACAAAGAAACAGGCTTTAAAAAGTATACAGACTGCAAACCACAGTTTAAATAGGGTAAACTAAACAATAATAATAATAATAATAAAAAAAGAAACAGTAAGACATTGTAATAAAATTAGAAAATGTTTTGGGAATAAAGTCATCTGGGGTGTGTATGCGTAGGCAAATACACACTTTGGACAAGCAAGTGGAAAGCTTAACCTCAGCCCTCTATTAAACAATTCATTTGATACTTCTAACCCATAAAAAGCCCTTAAATACCAGAAAGAGAGAGAGAGAGAGAGAAAGAAACCTTTTTAAGAAAGGAAAAAAATAAATGTAACAATATAATGCTTTATTAACATTTACCAAGCAAAGCCTTCCACAGTATAAAGATTGAAATGCACTAAAATAGCACTAATTAAGTAACATTAAATGTTTCCCAAAGTCTAAGTGGGAGGTTGACTAATTAAAATAATTAATCTCCATAGGTTTAGTATTCATTGCAATGGGCATGAAATCTCCTAAACTCTCATCATTCATAATCAGCTAGTAGACTGGCTATCCACTTTGCTATCGCAATCGTGAAACCTTGTTCACAATTGGCATCAGGGCGTCAAAGCCAGTGTCATGCAGCACTTTGAACTCCACATGAAAAGCACTTGCAGACAAAAATGTCTCATTCTGCCTTTGATGATAGTTAAGACTTGATGTGCTTCCCCCATCTGGGATTGTTTTTTCTCCATCAATTTATCACTGACACTGAATCACTGCTGTGTGTGTTTGTGGTGTGACTGTGACTCCAGGTGGGCATATCGCAAAGTTTTCACCCTTCCAACAAGTGTTAATGCTTTTATGCTTTATTAACAGTAAATGAGTTTATTGTGATTAAAAAAAAATGTATGAGTTTTAATAACTTTTTTAATCAATTGAACGCGTTAATTTTGACAGCTCTAAAAAAAAAATATTTAAGAATCAAGTCTGAAAATCATCAATTAACTTCCATTAAGTGTTAAATCAATGTTCTAAGTAGTAACAGATAGTCATGACATCATTGAAATATTTTAACACTGAATTAGGATTGGTCTTCTTACTTGCATCTATTTGTATACAACATTTTGATTGTTCTTTTCTTTCTTACATCTGTTTATCCATCCAAGAAGTCATGTTATGTGTTGACACGTTATGTGAATACACACACTCAGTGTCTTGACAATTTGCAAAGTGGCTCTGGTGCAGCAGTTGATTTATGTAGAATCAAAGCTTAAAACCTAAGATTTTATTGTTTCTTTTATTGTTATTTCCTTCAGAATATGCTAATCTAGTCTGTGGTTCTCTTTTCTCTTCTCTAAGACAGTTCACAGTGCGCTATAGAGAAAAGGAACCCAGTGAAATCTGGAATTATCAAACCTGTCCAACCACAAGCACTGTCATCGACAACCTCAAACCAGATGCTCTGTATGAGTTTGAGGTCCGAGCAGACACCGACACCACTAGTGGAGTCTGGAGCCCCCCAGCCGTCCATAACACAGCCGGTGTGTCCCACCACAATTAATCCCTTTTTACTCATTCTTTATAAATGTGTTTTGACAAAACAATCACTTTTGAAGACTGTTGTACAAAGAAAAGTTTGTATTAAATTAAAAAGGTCAAATTAAATAATCTTAAACAGCAATGCGATTTTCCTCAAGTATCCAAAAGATTTTTTTCTATTGAGTTTCTGAAGAGATATTATTAACAAAGCCACAAAGTGTGCTCAGATTTGTCAAGATAGCAAAGTCTGCAATTATAAGTCAGGGAATTCAATATAAACTCCAACATTTCTCATTGATTCCAACAACAATATCTGATCCTTTATTATTTTTAGCTATATATTCATACTTTATGTTAACATTTGTTTCATTTGTTCTTCCAAGGAATTTTAGGAGACAATAACTCAAAAAATGTATACTTAAATGAAAGATAACTTTTATGGAAATAAAACTTTTTTTTTTTTTTTTTGGTTCCTGGGTAGTAAGTGTTATTTCCTAATTGCTTATGCCTCAAAAGTATAGATAATGGCTATTTTCTCCCCACAAACATTGCCAGTACTTTGACATTTTAAAATTCCAGATAGATTCAGTGCAGAGTAAACACAGAGCAACTTCTAGAACTTTCTAGAACTTTTCAGTAAATGGTAGTATAAATACAAGGGCCTTAAGCCCACCAGTTCAGCTGCCTAAGTGTACACGTACATATCTGCATTTTTCTGAGATAGCATCAAGAGGCTGCAGCAGATGCATTTTGCTATGTCTGTGGCCAATTTATCAAGACAAGAGTGAAAAAGTACTCAGTGGAAGCATAGGCTAAGATATGTGAGGCCTACAAGGCATATTTCGGCATGCCTGTTGGGGCTCAAGACAAACCCTGGGCACCTCATTTCACCTGCAAGCACTGCAAAAAAGCTCTGAAGGTAAGATGGACAATTGTTGATCGGAATTTTGTGATGAGAATCTCTTACACATTAGTTATGGGTGAAATAAATGTATTTTTGTAGGATGGTACAGAGGGGAAAAGAGAGCCATGAAGTTCGCTATCCTAAGAATTTTGCGTGAACCCACTGACCACTCAAGCAACTGCTATTTCTGCATGGTGGACCCTTCCAAACGTCAGACTGGCAAGAATGCACCTGCTATCATGTATCCGGACCTTCATTCATCCATCGTCCCGGTGCCACACTGCCATGAGCTCCCCGTACCCACTTGTCTGGAGAGAGAGCAGCCATCTTTAGAAGAGAGCAGCAAGTCAGAGAGTGAGGAAGACATTGCAGATTCAGATGACTAATTCAGAGGTGGAGCTGAGGAGAGAAACCCATACTACTCCAACCATAAAGACCTCAATGACTTGATTAGAGATCTAGGTCTCACCAAGTCCAATGCTGAGCTTTTGACATCTAGGCTCAAGCAGTGGAACTTGTTGGATGAAAGTGTACAAGTCGCAGATCAGAGGAAGCACCAACAACCTTTTTCCAGCTTCTTCATCTGTCAAGATGGGCTCTGCTTCTGCCATAATGTGACCAGTCTGTTCGAGGCAATCGGAATCACCTGTAACCAAAATGAGTAGCAACTCTTCATTGACAGCTCGTCCAGGAGCCTCAAAGCCATGCTGCTCCATAATGGTAACAAGTACCTGTCACTTCCCCAGGCTCACTTGGTGCACCTCAAAGAGGATTACAACAGCAAGGCCTTGAAGTATGATGAGTACATTTAGGGACTGATTTGTGAAAGCCATTTACAGTATAATCCTATATCTTGAAAAACTACTCACTTCTAAATCTTCTGTAGTCATTTTTGTATTACTTTATTATAAATACATGTGTGTATTCTACATTGTGTGTAGATTATTCTACAGTGTATTCTACATTGTGTGTATTGTGTACATTTGTTATGTAAATTGTTGTGTAAGTTTATGTAAATTGTTTTGTGTAATATGTTGTTTATTGTAAAGTGGTTTATGTCTCGTCACTGTCATTACTGCTATGTTGCTCGGAACTGCACACAAGAATTTCACCTGCTGTTGCACTCGTGTACACAGTAGTGTGACAATAAAGTGATTTGATTTGATTTGTTCATTTGGATTCATATTTAGTTTTTTCTGACTTTATGTGAACAAAAAATGTGCGTGTTTTCTCATTGGAAATAGGTACATTTCAAAATATCACTGTCCTGGTCACAAACGCAAAGTTTGTGGGGAAGAATAGCCATTTTTTATACTTTTATGCAATTAGGAAATAACACATACTAGGGAAAAATTGTATTACATAGTGGGTAAGTTCCTCAAAATAAGTAATCCATTACAAATGACTAATTACTTCTCTAAAAATGTAATCATTACTTTACTGATTCCTTGATTTGAACAAGTAATCACATTCCTAATTATTTAGCTTTTTTTTTTTTTTTATCCCCTTTTCTCCCAATTTGGAATGCCCAATTCCCACAACTTAGTAGGTCCTCATGGTGGCGCGGTTACTCACCTCAATCCAGGTGGTGGAGGACAAGTCTCAGTTGCATCTGCTTCTGAGACAGTCAATCTGCACATTTTATCATGTGGCACAACTTAACATGCACCCTATTGAGAGCGAGAACCCCTAATCACGACCATGAGGAGGTTACCCCATGTGACTCTACACTCCCTAGCAACAGGGCCAATTTGGTTGCTTAGGAGACCTGGCTAGAATCACTCAGCATGCCCTGTATTCGAACTTGCGACTCCAGTCAGTGTCAGTACTCGCTGAACTATCCAGTACCCCAATTATTTTACTTTTAAATACTTTATAAATCACTTTTCCTAGAAAGGTTTTTGGTTTTCCACTCAAATCCAAAATATCTATATTTCCTCCTGTTTCATTGTTTCACACCCTTCATCTGTCATGCTAACAGACATACATATGAATTAATATTTTAAATGCATTATACATATTAGTTTAGAGCAAGTAATGTCAACACCGGCAGTATATGCTGCTGGAGCTGGAGGTGGAGGTGGCGTGGTGGCGTAGTGGCTAGAGCACAGGGCTGCTAATCAGGAGGTCGCTGGTTCGAATCCCACAGCCACCACCATTGTGTCCTTGAGCAAGGCACTTAACTCCAGGTTGCTCCGGGGGGACTGTCCCTGTAATAAGGGCTCTGTAAGTCGCTTTGGATAAAAGCATCTGCCAAATGCATAAATGTAAATGTACCAAAAGGTAATTAATTTAAATGAAAGTCAGTAACTGTAATCTAATTACAATAATTTACAACCCCAATTCTGAAAACATTGGGACAGTATGAAAAATGCTAATAAAAATGCTAAGGAGTGATTGGTAAATTATATTATATATTGTATTTTATGTACTGTAATTTCAAATCAGATGACTGTAACACACTCCAAAAAAGATGTGAAACATAACCATTTCTTCTATTAACACTTATTAAGCATTTAGGCACTGAAGACACACATTTGTTAAGTTTAAAAAGTGGAATTTTCCCCCATTCATCCATTATGCAGGTCTTCAGCTGCATAACTGTATGGGGTCTTCGTTTCCAAATTCTGCATTTCATAGTACACCACACATTCTCAATTGGAGTTGGTCAGGACTACAGTCAGGCCTATCAGCACCCACACTCTCTGCTTATTTGGCCAATATGTTGTTTGAAGTTGTTCTGCTGAAAATTCCGGGAAGTCCCTGGAAAAGATGTTGCTGGATGGCAGTATATGCTGCTCCAAAATTGTATACATCTGTCTGCATTAATGGTGCCCTCACAGATGTGCGAGTTGCCCATGCTATGGCCACTGACACACCCCTGGCCTACTTTGGACCTGATGCTGATAACAGTTTGGATGGTCCTTTTACTCTTTAGCCTGGAGAACATGATGGCTGTGTTTTTCAAAATGTATTTGAAATGTGGATTCATTGGACCAAAAAATATGGTTCCACTGTTCTGCTTTCCATCTAAGATGAGACCGAGCCCAGAGACGTCATCAGCGCTTCTGGACAGTGTTGATGTAGAGCTTCTGCTTACTTTTTAGAAAAGTCTTAACTTGCATCTGTGGATGCAGCGGTGTTGACTAACAAAGGTTTACTAAAGTAATCCCAAGCCCATGTTCATGATATCCATTACAGATGAATTATGTTTTTTAAGACAGTGATGTCTGAGGGATTACAGATCACGCACATTCAGGTTGTCATGTTGCCCTTTACGCACCAAGATTTGACCAGACACCTTGAATCTTTTAACTATATTGTGCACTTTAGAGGGTGAAATGCCCAAAATCCTTCGAATTTGTCTTTGGTGAACATTGTCCTCAAAGTTCTGGATTATTTGCTGAAACATCTGTTGGCAAATTGACAAGTCTCGAATGATCCTTGCTCTTAAAGGACTATGCTGCTTTTGGAGGCTCCTTATATACTATGACACGATTGCCTCACCTGTCTATCATCTCCTGTTTCACATTGCCATGCTATTTTAACTCAGCAAATTGTTATTAGTATTAAATTACCCCTGCCTTAAATTTTTTGGAGCGTGTTGCAATCATCTGATTTGAAATTACTGTACTTTAAAAAAAAAAAAAAAAAAAAAGGTAAAACATCATATAACGTATAGTTGTAGTACTTTCAAAATAGCAAAGGGTAAATATAATTTACAAATCACTCCGGCATTTTTCCGGCATTGGGGTTGTAAAATGTAATGATTTAAACTACTTTTTTGACTTAAAACTTAATAGATTACTGTAACTAATTACTTTGTAATCAGATACACCCAACACTGAACATAATTGAGAACGCCATTATGTCTCAAGAACTATGAGAGAGCAACAATAAATGTTATACTGATTGCAAATCATCTGGAAGTGCTTCTTTAAAAAGCTTTTTTTTTGTTTTTATATAGATCAAATCATTAATGAGCCATTTGAGGAACTGAATCAAGCAAATCCTGAGGTGAGTATACAGCTGTTCTTAATCCGCTTTTTTCCTGAACGCGAAAGTGTCCTTTGATTCTTAGCAGAAGCCTGTTTTCGTTTTCTGATCTCTAGTGTTTTCACTCACATCATCATATGTTCTTAGTAGATAATGTTTGATGTTTAGCATATTACATCTGTAAAAAATGCCCAAAAAAGCATAGGGTTCCATAGAGCCAATACTTTACAGTTGCGATGAACGTCGTTTGACAGTGCCTCACCCTCCAAATTAGGTAGGTAGATAGAGTAGGAAGATGACATCAAGCTACGACCCGAGGATAGTTACGTTGATATCATTAACATCTTTGTGTTGTTATGACAGCCAACAACTGCACAAGTTGAGCCTGAACTCATATTATTTACTTGTAATACTCAATAAGTATTAAATACTTATTAAGTATTAAATAATTATTGAGAGTGGAACCAGAAAACAGTCCAGTGGCAATGGAGTCATGATGGCGGTGCCTATTGGTTTGTCAGGAAAACAGTGGATGGTTGCAAATCTTTTATTTTTCTCTCTCTCTATCTCCCTCTCTCACTCTTTCTAAACTTGAATGTTTTTTTTCTATACAGAAGCCAGTCTTAGCAGGTCGACCATCATTCTTGCCTCCAGTACAAGGTAAAAGACCTTCCTCTTTCTCCTTGAACACAGCCAATTGTAGGCCTATTAGTAATCAATATGAAAAATGAAATGAATTTTTGTCCTTTTACCAGTCTTGTACAACATTACCCAGACCAGACCATTACATGCCCCCAACATCAGACAAACTGCACTTCCAGAACCATGGAAAACTTCAGGTAAAAGCCTTTAATGACACTCTGTAACATATGAAGCCAAACAGAATATATATTTTATAGTGATTTTTTTTATATAAATATATGACTATTGTCCCTTCTCTCTTTCCATGTTTTTTCTACCATATGATTTCAAACTTGCCTTGTCTAATGTCTTTTTTTCCTTAACCAATATTTTCCCTTCATGATATAAGAAAGTATCATTTTTAGAACTTGACTCTTCTTACACAAATAAAGGCAACAATTCTGTCTCTCTCTGGATCCAGAACAATTAATCTGTTTTAAAGCCAAGCTCTAGTTCTATACAGCTTGAAATTAAGAAAACTAACCTGTTTTCTTCTCCACCTAGGTTCCTATTCCAAATGTTTATGCTTCTTCCAAGTGAAGATTTTAATCTTCATCAAACTTACTACTTAAACAAATCAAGTAAATTTGGTCCATCTGTATGACTTTACTGATAAAAATTGCATCAGTAAAACTAACTAAACATTTCCTTCCTGATCCTGCACAGTGAGGTGCCTTATGTATTTCTTGGGCTGCTCGTACGTTTAAAGTTTTCCTGTCACAGTAATTTTCGGGATAAATGTCCTTTTTGTAAATCAAAATTCCATGCACAAGAGATAACTTTCTGTTAAAGTGGGACATTTGGAGGAAGTATTCAGCATTATCTTTCACTTATTTCTCAGTATGTGGATTAGCATGAGCAGCTCAAAAAATAATTTGAAATTCAACTTGAATGGCTGAATAAACCAATGACTGTAATCACTTTTCTTCAAAACAATGAAACCATCCATGTTAATTTTTGTCCATTCTGACATGTACCACCCAAATTTCATAATACAGGAAATTCACAATAGATCAAATTTGTTCTCTCTGAATATCCTGCTTTACTCAGAAATATATTACATTAAGGAAATAAGTTAGGTTGCGAGTTTCATATTGACTACATGCCATTTGTCATGATCAATAAATGGAAATTAAATTATTCTTATTTCTTACAACGTCTATTATACAAATTGTGTCTGTGCCCTGTTTGTTGACAAAAAATGTCTAATTCTCCCAACAGGAGCAGGGAATCCCATGGCATCTTCTATCCCTCGTGATGATCTGCCCAGCTCTACCCAGGCTCTTCCTTCCACTCACACACCACCGATCATCCTGCCCACACGAAATACCATAAGCATAGTTGACCAACCCAGCAGTCAGCCCAGAACAAACAAACCAGATTGTCTCATAAATCAGCAACGTATTAGCATAACCCCACAACAACCTACAACAACCCATCAACCTAGCTCAACCCTTCAACAAAGCAGCACTTCAGCACAGAGCACAACCCAACAACAGCCCAGTACAACCCTAGAATATTCCATCAAAACACAGATACCAAACAAAGTACAACCACATACTACCAAGCTGCAATCGATCACAGCCCAGCAACAGATTAGAGAAACAACATCTAACACCACACCAACACAAAATCCACCCACAACCAAACCACCACTTCCCCAAATCAAACCCCAACAACACACCACAAACAAAGTCCTACCTAGCACTGTCCAGGAATATCCCAACCCCTCTAAGGAACAGGACAGCGTAACACAAGACAGTCGCCATAAAGGACAAATCCAGCCCAGCACACCTCGTTCACAAGGCACGTCTAAACACCAAACCATTAACACATACCATTTCCAAAGAATTACATCTCAATATCAATCCAGTGCAATCACACTCTCTGAACTACAGGCAAACACCAAACCACCACCAAGAACACACACATATTTGTCCACAAATGGCCATTCACCAACAACCACATCTTTGACTCCACCCATTACTTTAGCAAACAGGCACAATGATTTTGTGTCACTGCAGATTACTGATGTAAGCAAACAACCAATCTTTAGTACCTGGCCATCCATCTCTAAAGAATATTCTACAAATCACCTTCCTATAACTAAAAAACCATCTCTTACTGAGAATGGACAGGAACTGACACCACACCCTATACAGCTATCCACCACCTTTAGGTACCACCCCAAACCCAGCACCACAACTCAGCATTCCAGTACAGTTAAACAGCAAACTAGCACTGCTAAATATAACACCAAAACTGAATCACATGTTGCAAATCTAATTCCTAACCCTAAAGAACAGTTGCCAACCATGAAGCCCAAAAAGTCAAAGCCTTTAACCATAGTTGATGCCATTCAAATCTCCACTGTGGCAGAGAAGGTAACAGAGTGGAAGAATCAACCAGGTGGACAAACGGGTAACTTCTCAGACATTTATCTAGGAAACAGACTAGTTCTAGTAAATTATAGCAAGCTGGCAACCTAAAATGTATTGCTTTAAAGGCTCTTTGTTTAGTGTAAAATATATGTAATGAAACCTGCTATGCATTAAACCATGTATTGAATTGACTGGTGCCAGAAATATTACTGCCAAAAAGTAATGAAGTAACAGTCAGAGATAATCTAAACAGGCTAAAAATTAGGTGCCTTTTGAGAACATTATTATCAGGCATAAATAAGAAACATAAATAAGATAACCTAAAAAAGAACGCCAAGGATAAATTAACCTGCTAATATATTCCACACTGTATGAGACTTATATAAGACTGCCTCTGTATGTCAGCAAGTTCCCAGCCAAAGGACGAACAGATTCTGTCACAGCCAACACTTACAAATGAGGTGGCCAGTAGGAACCAGGGTAATGATGCTCCATATTTATTTCTCCTAAGTGTGCTGTTTGTCACCTGTTTGTATTAACAACTTAAATCCTCATCGTACACAGTAATGCCTTGTTTGTTCCAAATCTGGTTTACCACCAATCATCACCACCATTTCCAAATGTCATCATGCTGGCCACTTCACAAACCCACCACTGCTCCACAATTGTATATAAACCAGCTCTCAAATCACACCATGCCATTCATTTAATTCTTCATCCACTTAATGTCCACCCCTTCCACTGTCTTGATGCTACGCACACCATTTCCTTCACCTTCAATTCTTGATCTGTTGGCTTCTGAGCTGGAGTTCTTTTTGAGAGTTCCAAGACTTTTCCTCATTCAGTTAGTCAACAGATCTGTTGCCATAACATTTAATCATGTTCTCTTTCCCATGGCTGACTGTGTTTGTGTTTATCTAGGCAGAGTTATCTTCCGCAACTCTTCTTCTGTTTCCCGCCCCTTGGCACGCAATGTGACACAGAAACTGAGGCCTCATGCTCGTGTCCCTCCAAATCTCCCTACAAAGTTTTTCAAGCCACCCCCTGTGTATCGAAACTCCACCCTCAACATGAAAAGGGGTATAAAAAACCTGGCCGCCTTCTCACACAGACACAAACACATTTTTTCTTTCAAGTGGAATCACTTAACCATCAAGTATTCCTGTCATACATCCAATGATCTATCCAGCCATCAATTATTTGCTTCATTGATTCATTTTGTCTGTCTGAATTCTTACATTTGTGCTGTATTTGTGAAACCAGGGTCCCAAAATGGGCACTTACCAAATGCAAAAAAATAAAGTGGAGTTACTGTTTAGTCAGCTCATGGTCAGCAATAATATTCAAATAGGCTGTGGCATTCAAGTGATGATTGATTGGTATTAACAGGCCCAAAGACTGCCAAGAAAACATTCCCCACACCATTACACCACCACCACCTGTCTGGACTGTTGACACAAGGCAGGTTGGGTCCATGGATTTATGCTATTTGTGCCAAATTCTGACCTGTGTGCCTCAGTATAAATTGAGCTTCATTAGACCAGACTAAGTTTTTCCAGTCTTTAACTGGCCAGTTTTGGTTAGGCTGTGCCTACTGCTGCCTCAGCTGTTTGTTCTTGGCTAACAGAAGTGGAAACAACTATTGTACCCCATTCGCCTCAATATTCATTGTGATTTGCATTCTGAGATGCTATTCTGCTCAATACAAATGTACAGAGTGCTTATCTGAGTTACCGTAGCCTTTCTGTCAGCGACCTCTCTCAACTACAAGGCATTTCCGTAGAACTGCTGATCACTGGGGGTTTTTTTTTGTTTTTGGCATCATTCTGAGTAAACTTGAGACTGTTGTGCATGAAAATCCCAAGAGATCAGCAGATACAGAAATACTCAAACCAGCCTGTTTGGTACCAACAATCATGCCAGAAGTTGAAATCACTGAGATCATGTTTTTTTGAAACTCCTGACCCGTATCTGCTTGATTTTATGCACTCCACTGCTACCACACGATTATCTGATTAGATTATCACATGAATATGTAGATGTACAGGTTTTCCTAATAAAGTGCTCACTGAGTGTATATTTTTAAAGAAATAAAGAAAAATACATCTGGCTGGTAATTATTTTTTATATATTTATGGCTGGTAAACTTACTCAAATTACCTTGCCATTGTTAGATGTGGCAAAATGTTACTTTTGGACCCTGCAAGTTTGATTATTAATGTGTATATATCAGAGTTATTTTTATTAGCACATTCTTAAGTTTCTGTGAAAAGGAGTGGATTTTCTATTGACTTTTTAGCAGCCTTCCATTTGACATGATTCGTGTGTTAGCTACAGGGAAACACATACACACACACACACACACACACACACACACACGCCGATCTCTTACCCTAACATGCCTAATCAAACACAAACATTTCAGAACAAAAAAAAATTAAAAATTCTCTTGGATGCTCACACTGTATGACATGTGGTTTAGATGGCTATTGATTTGAAATTGATTTGCCTGTAACAGCATTTTTTTTTTTTTTTTTTTTTGTGTGACAGTGCCAAGTGGTGAGCGTCATATTGGCCTTTGGGGGGCCAAAACTCCAAAGGAGCCCAGAAAGCATCTGGGTAAATTAATCTCACCTTTAATGTGAAACTATGCATTATCAAACTATCTGCTGTTGTATGGTTTGTATGAAATATTGACAGCCATTTATTAGATTGGTACAAATAATTGTTAACCAAGTATGTTGTAAGACTGACAGTATTCTTAGTTCTAGTTGATTTTGCTGTCCAGAATTTGCAATGGTTTTTATTTTATAAATGGTTTTAATCTCATTATTATAAGACTCCTTTGTAGATTTAGGTGTCAATAGACTACCTTAGTTTTGTCATGCATGGTGGTTGCATTATCACATGTCCATCACAATCCATAATAATAATAATAATTCAAAGTTGTACACCTGGTGTTGTTTTTTTTTTCTTGAAGTTATAGGGCTATTTTGTGGTCACTGTCCCAGAAAACTGTAAATGCAATTGTACTTAGTGCTTGGATACAGCTTTAACATGATGTTTGAGACAGATATTCCTGTTTGGTAGAAAACATCTTCTGTGGAGAGAATGATTCCCTCGCAGCTGGATTTCATGATAGTTCTAGGCCAAGGAAAATATTTATGTGCTGTTCATGTCATAATGGATTTTCAGAGCTTAAGGTTCTTTGGAAAAGAATGACAAATAAGCCATTGATAAAAACTGCTGATGAGAACCCAGCACCATCTCTCTTATATTCTCTCTCTCACTTTCTCTAACATACTCTCCAAATTAAAAACAACATTAAAGCTAAAAAACGGAGAGCCAAATCCTTCCATCCTTACCTAAATGCTCATGTCATCCATCTAATACTACTTTTATTAGAAGGTCTGCAGCCCATTAAAACATTTGGCAGACATATGATTACTTGAAAAAGACTAATACTAAATTGTTCTCCATCTAACTTTTCTTTAAAAAATAAAAGGGGGAATATTTTGAAAATTGCACATTGCAATAATGGGCCATTAGAGAGATGGGTTGTTGGAAATAATTACATTGTAGGATTGATTTATTGATGTGCTTTGGTCAATATAGTCCTATACTTCTGTTCTGAGTGAGTATCCAGCATTATAGCCATGTAGTTCTGCACTCTATCAAAGTATTTGTCCCTCAGAGCTTTTCTTGGAGAGCTTGCAGTCCTGAGAGTCTTGCCAGCATTAAAACATCCCATTTGGTTCACACATTTGACTTTGTGGACATTGGACATACAGCATTTTCTTAATCCAACCATGTGAATATTATTCAGAACATTCATTACTTTCACTTCTAAATTATATCTGGCCTTGGATTGTAAGGATCATGTCAATTAGCTTCTTGTTTAGGCTGCTATGATTTTAAAAGTGGAAATCAGTAGGCCGCAGCAGGTCCTGTCAACATTTTGTTTGTGGTTGAATGTTTTATGTTGTGGTAAAACTTGACAGCTCACTTCATACATTAGGATCTGTTCATATGTTTAACCAAAACTCAGTTTGTCAGGATCTCCTACTAATCTTCCCTCTTCTTTTATAGTGAAGACGGAGCTGAACCAGGCCTCAGAGACTAAAGAAAAGGGTGAGGATATTAAGATTCTCGAACAGTCTTGCTAGACTTGTAAATAAACTTTTGTGACTGCTAACACTTTTTAAAACTGACCAAATCAATGTGCATGTATTCAATGGTCAATTAATGAAACCGTTACTCTGTTATTCTTTAGAAAAGGTTATTGATCTGAAGCAAGTGGACCCAGTGCTGCTTCTGAAACATCTAGCTTCTCCCACTACTGAAAATACAGCCAATCGAGAGCCTACGACAACACCACCACAATCTGCTTTTAACGGTATGCTCTAATATGAGTTTTATGATTTGTAGGTTTCTTTCACAGAGAACTACAGTGAAGACAACACATTCGATGGTGAAATAAGAATGTTTGTGTGCTTATCTGCAATTTTTATTACAGTAATGGAAAGATGCAAAAAGATGTGTTGAAAATGGGAGTCTTGATCTTGTGGTCTTGTTTTAAGTCCTCTCAATACCATATAAACAAGGCCTTGGTTTGGGCCTCCTAACTCTGTCTGGGCCGCCTCCTTGGGCTGGATCTGTATCTGTCTTATGGTCTCACACAAGACTGCAACTTATTTCCAGTCTAGTTGTTGTGCGGTACATGTTCATCAAACTGAGAATCCACAATTATTCGATGCCTCTGAAAAAATGCCACCTCAAGTAACATGATGGCTGCAATAAATACAATTATTTCAAATGGAAAGCTTGGTTATTTGACTGAAAAACCTGGACCTGTGTCTAGGCTACGATACTGGTCTGTATCTGGGCCTTGAGGAGTCTAGATTTTGTCTAGTTCTTTGGGGGTTTAGTCTTGGTCTTAAGGGTTCTGGTCTTGATTCCAACTCTAGTGCTGAATGGAACTACTGAGAAAACACAGCCACACATGTTAATGTTTCGTAAACTGATATTCCTCAATCTCTGGTGTTTCATGTCTGTCTTTGAATCTTAGGTAGTCGTTTTGACATAGGTGATAACTCCTCTGGTTTCAGCCCTCATCCCGTATCTCAGGTGGATGCAATGGGCAAGACACGTTTCATAGGTAAGCATGCATGCCAAAACCACTTATATATTGCACTTATAGCACTGCAAGACATAAAATGTTGAATCGTTTACTCTGACCTGAAGGAACAGAGGTTCATTTGAGTTGTCTAAATTGCAATTCACAGTGTTTTAATTATTGTTTGACCACTGATTGGCTGTACTCTATTTGCAGCACCTCACGTGATCTATAGAACCGACAAACGTCCAGAGGAGCCCTGCTCTGTTACTCACTCACTTAGCTTCTTTCCTGATGAGGAGGTGGGATACTTGAATGTTACTGGCCCACCCAAGACCCCTCCCTCCAATCTTACTGTGGTTACAGTGGAGGGATGCCCCTCATTCATCGTCCTTGACTGGAAAAATACAGACAATGAGACTACAGGTAGATGGAGCATTTAATTAATGTCATTACAGACACAAACATTCCTAAATTGGATTTAACAAGATATTTCAGATAGTTAAAGGATTAGTTCAACTTAAAATAAAATTTCTGTCATCATTTACTGACCCTCATATTGCTTCAAACCCTTATGACTTTATTTCTTCCATTGGACTCTCTCATTTAGTGAAAGCATACAATGACCAAAATGACAAATACGCATTATAAAGGTTTCCTAAAAGTAATGTATAAGTCTTTAGAAGACATAAGACTGCTTTGTGTGGTTATTCACTGAAAATCTCACCCTCCGCTGTACAGGAGTTCAATTGGGGTTGAACGGTCTGAAACGCGTTCCAACACATTTATTCACTAATTCACCTAGAGTGGCATCTTTTAAGCCCCCACAGTTATGCTATACCTCGAAATTCCCAATTAAACCCCTTGCACCATAGCTCCAAAATCAAGTTTTCCATGCACATATTCAAACTTGATATGCCAAAATTAAAGTAATTTGGGTTTGGAATAAAAATGATTATGGGGACTATGAACATAATGTTTGGAGCTCTTTAAAACTCCTTTATTTATTTTATGTAACTCATTTTTTTTTTAACTCAACCCACCGAGGAAGAAATTAAAATGTTAATCACTGAAAGATTTTACATATGAAATCCTAGCTAATTGTTTTTAAATAAATAACATGGAATTGGTATGTATTGTTGACTGGTTGTGTTGTTTTGTGGTCACAATAGAATATGAGGTTTCTTCCGCCACCAAGGGTCCACATGGAGAGGAACTGTCCATCCTTATAACAAATCAAACTCATACAGCTGTGGAAAACCTGATACCAGAGAGGAGGTATGAACATACACACACACACACACACACACACACACTCACACACGCATATAAAAGCGGCAATATCATGGCGGGGACCACTCATTGACAACAATAGTTCTTAAATTAAGCTGATTATAATTAGAACACACTATAATGATAACCTTACCCCCTAAAACTTCCTAAACACACCTTTTGCCATTTTTAAATGGGATATCTGTAATTTGGTCCCTTACTTTCATTGTGGGGATGACAAGGTACTAGGTAT
The DNA here is from genome assembly GCA_032164185.1 of Moxostoma hubbsi. Classification (NCBI taxonomy): domain Eukaryota; kingdom Metazoa; phylum Chordata; class Actinopteri; order Cypriniformes; family Catostomidae; genus Moxostoma; species Moxostoma hubbsi. Next base: position 20,545,754 of record JAVLUX010000065.1, read on the forward strand.
CTCTCCATAACGTATAGTTTTATGAGACCAAAAACAAGAAAACACACCCAAAAATGTTGTTTGTTTGTCTTTTAAGTGTGGTTGTCAAATCAACATAATATTGAGTTCGATCAGTTTACTGCAGCTCTCTTGCAGTTATGAATTCAAAGTGACACCCAAGAACGAGCTCGGTTCAGGGCCAGCCAGTGATCCAGTCAGCTTTAGTACAGAGTCAGGTAAGTGGAGGAGAAATGTTAATATTTAGTTAATATTTTAATCTGCCCATTCGCTCTTCTTTATGAACACATGGTGTATTCAGAATAGGTCTAAGAAACTAAGCCAAAAAGTCCTGAGGTCAAACCACAGACTCTTCTAAAGTTATTGTGAAATCATCTTGCTCATTAATGCCAGAGATTTTGAGCTTTTGTTGTTCCATGTGTCATGTTACCAACTGTATAAATAAGACAAGCTTTTGTATTTTTTTTCATTTTATTTAACATTTTCCAACTTTTTATTAGTTTTAATAAAAAAAAATGGTCAATTATTCCACTTATACCACTGTTACCACATACATTTATCTCAAGAATTTTAGTTTTTGTCTCTATCCTCCAGAGACAGTGCATTTTCCAATTCCCTTTTTTATTTGTAACAAAAAAATGTCTAGAGCAAATAGTTTAATTAAAAATTGGTGTTCACATATGTGGACAGCAGGACTAAGTTGTGAAAATTTAAACAATACCAAGCTATAGAAAGTCAGATTTTTTTCATCAAATCGTTTATTATATTTCCAGGGGTGTTGGTTATTCATGCTATTGAGAAATTACATACATAATTAGCATAATTAATTCTGATTAATGGTCAGCATCATCAAATCACTGCCAACCATGTTAAAATAAAATTTAGCATAATAGATTCTGTATCTATGTACTGATTACCATTGTTCCATGTCTCCCAAACATGTTGAGTGGTCCAAACATCATCTGCACCCTGAAACTAAACTTTTTACGGATTTTAGAAGTGGATGCACTTTAGAAAGTTATAGTATGCTCTCTTGTTCTCTATTTAGTGAATTACTTAACATGTCTTCACTGGTGTCAGAACAGTTTGAAAAGCACCTTATTTTCATTCTAACTCCATATAAATCCACCTCTGAAAGCAAAATATTTTGGATGAACCCATTAATTCTTAACCCTAAAACAGGCTACGTGCACTACAAGACACATACTCTTTAGTTTCTTATAGGGGGTATAAGAAAGAGTTTTTCACCCAGTCTTGTTATCATTTATCATAGTTAGGTCTGTTTTGAGTATGTGGGTCACATGACTTGGTCCAAATTTTCTGTGATCGTTATGTCAGCCTGACCTAAAACCAACATGGCCGGTGCAGGACATGCTGACATTGTGATAATTCATTATATATTAATCTTTCTTTTCTAAAACAAACAAACAAACAAACAAACAAACAATACAACTGCTAATATTAATCACGAACATTGTCTTAAGATGCGGAAGCAGAAAATGAAGTCATATGTTTGAAGTGTGCTTATCCCCTGAGATATGTTGCCAGATTAAGGGAAGAAAAAGGGTTAATCCACAACATTACAGATTCACATTTATTACACTTACATGTCACACTTTATATTAGGTGGCCTTAGCTAACTAACATTAAATACATACAACACTATTTACTGTGTAACTACATTTTCCCACAAAAATTCCCATATTTGCTGCTACTGAGGTTGAGGTGCGGGTAGGTTTAGGAGTAACGGTGGGTTAGGGTTAGGATTAGGAGTTAGAGTTAGGTTTTGGGATAAGGGTTGGGTTAGGGGTAAAGTTAACAGTGTAACTACAAATGTAATTAAATGCAAGTACTTTTAAAGTAATTACAATGCAACAACTTGTTTGTTAACATCTTAACAGTTTAACTACAAATGTAATTAAATGCAAGTACATTTAATGCAATTACAATGCAACAACATGTTTGTTAACATGTTAACAGTTTAACTACAAATGTAATTAAATGCAAGTACTTTTAATGTAATTACAATGCAACAACTTGTTTGTACATAATAAGTGTACATAAGGTCTGTATGTGACATCTCTTTGGGGGCGTTGGGGAGGGCTACGTGCATCTGACACAGTTGCCTCTAGCACACAGTACCCTGCTTGCACCTGTCTCGACAGTTCACGTAACACGGTCAGCATGTGGCATTTTTAAATGGGACCCCTTGTGTCACTTCATTTGACACAACATCGAGTGAGTGACAGAAGGGGAACGTTATGGTTACTGTTGTAACCTCCGTTCCCCAAGGGAAGGAATGAGACGTTGTGTCCCTCCTGCCTCAGCACTAGACATACCACTGTAAACGGCCGTACCTTATTTTCGGCTCCTCAGTACAAAATTCTCTTTATACCCATATGTCCGGGGTGGGGCATGCAAATTCTGTCTGCCATTGACACATTGACTGACATTGGCCTTTTCTCAGGTTCAGAGGAACATTTGTTGTCCCAGGAAGACCCCTTGTGTCAGTTCATTCAACACAACGTCTCGTTCCTTCCCTCAGGGAGTGGAGGTTACAACAGTAACCATGACGTTTGTCATACATTTGTAATACATTTTCTCATTGTTCTTTTATGTTAAAATGATACAAGACTGTCCTACTCAAATGCAAGACATCAAATAAAATAGAATTAGGTTGGAAGTAATCCAAAAGTAATCAGATTATTGTTACTGGTTGCATTTGTCATTGAATTTGTAATCAGTATCTGATTGCAATCACATATAATCCACACAGCACTGGTTACACACACACACACACACACACACACACACACATGATATGTTTTAAAATAAGAGAAGTTAGAAACATATCTGTAACATATGCGCTCAGACACAGGAGTAGTGTTAAACCCGGAGGTTGTGTTTATTCAATAAGAGAGTTAAGGGAAGGAGATGAGTATCAGAAGTGCGTGGATCTTGGGCTGACTTCACTGGAGTGAATGAGTGTGGAGCAGGAGAATGAGCGCAGAGCTTGGACGAGCGTGGAGCTTGGGGTGACGTCACTGGAGTGAATGAGTGTGGAGCAGGAGAATGAGCGCAGAGCTTGGACGAGCGTGGAGCTTGGGGTGACGTCACTGGAGTGAATTGAGCTTCCGAGATCTCCGCTGGAGTAAAAGGAGCGAGGAGCTTGGGTTAGGAGCAAAGGAACGTGGAGATAGGAGGATCGACAAAGGAGCGTGGAGACAGGGGAAAAAAAAAAAAAAAAAACCCCACACACAGGAACGAAGGAGCGTGGAGATAACCAGATCACAGGAACGAAGGAGTGAGTCTGTAAACGATAAACGAGACCAGACCCAGAGTGAGGGGAGAACAGAGTATTTAAAGAGTGGAACGGAAACAAGAGACAGGTGATTAGTGATAAGTGGAGAGGGAGCGTGGAGCATAAAAGCAAGGAAAGACAGGGAGATCTGTGACATTACCCCCCCCCCCCCCCCCCCCCCCTTTAAAATGGGCGACTCCTGGCACCCAAAGAAAAGAAAGGGAGGAAAACAGAGAAGGAAAGACCCCAAGAGAAAGGTTAGAGAAAGAGGCGGGCTTAAGGGCAGGGAAAGGTTCAGGAGGCCTGGGAGGTGGCCGCAGGACAGGGTCAGGAGGCCAGGGAGACGGCCTAAGGGCAGAGAAGGGCTCAGGAGGCCTGGGAGGTGGCCGCAGGACAGGGATCGGGTCAGGTGGCCAGGGAGGTTTCATGGGCGGTGTCGTGGAAGGCGGAGCCATAGAAGGTTCTAGGGGTGTATCCATCGAGAACTCTAGGGGCAGAGCCGGAGGTGGCGGAGTCTTGGAAGACAGAGTCACGGAGAATTCTGGGAGCGGAGCCGTGGAAGGCAGAGATAAGGAGAACTTTATGGGCGGAGCCATGGGAGGATCAAGGGGTGTATTCAAGGAGCACTCAAGGGGCGGAGCTGTGGAGAACTCTAGGAGCGGAGTCGTGAGAGGCAGAGCTATGGAGACCTCTGGGGGCGGAGCCGGGGAAGGCGGAGCCATGGAAACTTCTAGGGGCAGAGTCATGGAAGGCAGGACCATGGAGGGTCTGAGAAGAGAGGCCCCGGTAGGCTGTAGAGGTGGAGCCGTGAAAGGCTGGTGAGGCGGAGCTCTGGGAAGCTGGTAAGGCGGAGCTCTGGGAAGCTGGTAAGGCGGAGCTCTGGGAGGAGGAGCTGTGGAAGGCTCGGGAGGTGGAGCCGTGGAAAGCTTGGGAGACGGAGCCGTGGAAGGCTCGGAAGGTGGAGCCGTGGAAGGCTCTGGAGGCGGAGCCGTGGAAGGCTCTGGAGGCGAGGAAGGCTCAGGAGGGAGTTGGGAAGATGATGTCCGCTTCCTTCGCCTTCTCTTTCCAACAGGGGTCGAGGCCACAGGCGCTGGCTCTGGGACGGTCGAGGCTACAGGCGCTGGCTCTGGGACGGTCGAGGCAACAGGCGCTGGCTCTGGGACGGTCGAGGCTACAGGTGCTGGCTCGCTGACCGTGGCAGGCATGGGTTCTGGCTCGCTGACCGTGGCAGGCATGGGCTCTGGCTCGCTGACCGTGGTCGCTACTGAGGACTGCAGTAATGAAACGACCACGGGTAACAGGATAGGGAGAGCCCCCCCAAAAAAATTATTTAAGGTATTAGAAGGCCTGGAGCATCCGCTAATACCCTCTAGGAGCGGAGCGAAGACTGGTGACTTTACCATGTCCGGAAAAAAGGGCAGAGAGGGTAAATGGAGGATAAGGGTGGTAGCAACATATTCAACCAAGGGGAGGTTCCCTACCTCAGGAAGCATCATGGGCCGATGGAAATTTAACCCCATACCAAAGATGGGTTTGAGGCAAAAATCAGAAAGTCCAGTGATGGTTGCGAGGCGAAGGAATTTGGTTGAACATTCGAGAATGGGGAGATCCTGCCTGAAGAGCTCCAGGAAAGTTTGCGTATGGTCCATATCCGAAGTTTTGTATGAGGTCTGGTCTTCTGTAACATATGCGCTCAGACACCGGAGTAGTGTTAAACCCGGAGGTTTTGTTTATTCAATAAGAGTTAAGGGAAGGAGATGAGTATCAGAAGTGCGTGGAGCTTGGGCTGACTTCACTGGAGTGAATGAGCGTGGAGCTGGAGAATGAGCGCAGAGCTTGGACAAGCGTGGAGCTTGGGGTGACGTCACTGGAGTGAATGAGCGTGGAGCAGGAGAATGAGCACAGAGCTTGGACGAGCGTGGAGCTTGGGGTGACGTCACTGGAGTGAATGAGCGTGGAGCTGGAAAATGAGCGCAGAGCTTGGACGAGCGTGGAGCTTGGGGTGACGTCACTGGAGTGAATGAGCTCGGAGCTTGGACGAGCATGGAGCTTGGGAGATCGTTGAGCTACAGAGATCTCCGCTGGAGTAAAAGGAGCGAGGAGCTTGGGTTAGAAGGAGCAAAGGAACGTGGAGATAGGAAGTTAACAGGAACGAAGGAGCGTGGAGATAGGAGGATCGACAAAGGAGCGTGGAGATAGGAGGATCGACAAAGGAGCGTGGAGACAGGAAAATCACAGGAACGAGGGAGCGTGGAGATAACCAGATCACAGGAACGAAGGAGTGAGTCTGTATACGATAAACGATTAATGAGACCAGACCCAGAGTGAGGGGAGAACAGAGTATTTAAAGAGTGGAACGGAAACAAGAGACAGGTGCAGGTGATTAGTGATAAGTGGAGAGGGAGCGTGGAGCATAAAAGCAAGGAAAGACAGGGAGATCTGTGACAATATCGTTATTCGCATCAAATAAAGTATGGAAATATTGATGACTTTAACTTTTTTGTACCTTAATAGGGCAACATATCCTTGGAGATCCAACTCATAAAATCCAAAATATATAAAATATATAAAAAATTCCTTTGAATATGTTTTACTTTAGTCCATAAAATCTAATGATATAAAAAGTGAAATGAAATGATTTTTTGCTAATAGTTTTCCACTCTTGCCTGTTTTAGGTTTAATGTGAAAATGCACATTAAATGTAGGAATAAGCAAAATAACCCATAGATTTGTTTATGTGGAAAGTTATTCAAAATAACTAACATCTTTTTTTTTTACTTTTGAGGGAATAATGTCCCACAATACACATATGTGTACATCATGTTTATCATAAAGCTAGCGAGCGAAGAATAAATAAGTGTTTTTATTTATCTCTGCCCATAAGCGTCATGTGACTTGGTGGTCAGAAGTTTTAAATTACGCATTGCATATATAACGTACATGCATGTATACACGGGGTCGCACAAAGTTAAAACAGTTGTGTGTAACACTTTATTACGCCACCAAGGAAAGGAATAGTTCACCCCCAAAAGAAAATTATGTGATCATTTATGCACCCTAGTGTTGTTTCAATCCTGTTGAAAACCCATAAATTATATTTCTTAGATCATTTGAGTAATTTCTCAGAAATGGCATTGCTGTGGCAAAGACATTGAACAATTTGAAGAAATTAGTATAAAGTCAGGCAAGCCAAGGTAACTTGAGAGCTACAGATCAAGCATACAGGTGTGCGAAAATGGCAATGAACTGTTTCTGAAATGTCTGTGTATAATTATCACACAAACATTACTGTCAGCAGTACGATAATGTGACTAATGTTAAACTAAGAGTTTCATTATGTTTCTGTGTCCATTGCCATCATTCAGGTAAAACTGCAAAACAGGGGCCCTGTAAGGCTGCCAAGTAATAATAAAAACCATAAGGATATTGACACACAAGCTCTGGAAAATTTTACATTATCATATCTAAGACAACCCAGGGGCATTCTTTGGGATTTTAGAATATAACATTGTTAGAAATAAGCACCAAAACACTTTTTGTACCTGAATATCATATGGTCTGATTTTTATTTCAGGAAAATGTACCTTTGAAGATTACAGATGGTTATGTCTTTAGATCAACATGTACAACATGTACTGTATGCAGTTTTATTGAAGCTATAACATTTTTTTAAGATAATTTGATCATTCAAAATAATGTGCAATTGCTGCAAAAGAATGACAAATCATTATAAATACAGTCCCTAAAATAGTTTCACATTAGCTCAAATGTCACTTCCCAATGCTCTTGTCCACAGACCCAATGAAATGGTTTGTGTTCTTTGTTAATGGGTACTTCTTATTTCTTAAATTGTGCATCATCATTTCCTTGCTCTCTGTCCTCGAGCCCGTGACCCAGAAACCGATCGAAGTCCACCATCTTGAAGGTAGTATCAATTCTTTAAATGCACTACGAGGAGGTGAGGATCGTGGACAGAGAAAGCTTCCTGAGGAGGCTTGAGCAAGGTGTATGGTGGATCCTATGCGAGGGTCTTTTTTGTCAAAGCACCTGATGCACCCATTAATTCTCCTCCCTCTTTACATCTGGGACTACAGTTTTAATTAATGTTTCACTTTTGTTGTATAAATAAATCATAATTATCACATACTTAAACAGTGCATCTTGCATTATTAGGATTAGGTAATGCAGCTGCATAATAAAGGCACTCTGAAGTGACGCTTGGGTGAACAACGAAATTCAGTTTTACAAATACATCTTGCTTCGATTGCTCCATCCTCATTTCATTTCCTTGCATCCTTTCCTCTCTTCCTAAAAGGGAGGAGATAGGAAGTGAGGAAAAGACGCTAGGAAAGAAAACGAGGATGCATAATTTTAGAAATGAGAAACACCCTATGTATTTCCTATTGAAACAGGAAGTGGGACATACTAATACATGCCAAAACCAAGATGTGTTGCTTGCTATTGATAATCGGTTGAAGGTGGTATTAGGGGAATGGGACATTCTCATTCTATAGAGTTATTGTTCTATTTTATTGGACAAACATTTGTACACCCAAGTCAAAAAGAAGTCATACAAAACAAGTCATCAATATTTTTAGTCCATTTTCTTAGAAGATAAAGGCTGTGAATTGTGATCTGCTAAAAGTTTATTTTGTCTTTCATGTAGAGGGCCTCAAAGACATGGACTAAAAGCCACAATACTTAGATTCAGATTCCATGGGAAACATAACACTGTATATGTCAGATTGACAGAATGCATTTCTGTTAGGGTGACATCATGTTTTTCTCTGTATTGCAGCTGATCCACGTGTGAGTGAGATCCCTACAGGTAAGTGCTCTATAAATCTTGAACAAACAATGAAAAAATGCCAAGAAACAATATCTGCCATCTATCAATATCTATAATACAGTAAATACATATCAATAGTGTAGAAGTTCATCTGATCTGTATTGGCTCTTGCAGGTAAAACTGCCATCTGGTCATCATTTCCATTCAAGTCAGACTCGTACTCCGAGTGCAACGGGAGGCAGTTCATAAAGCGAACCTGGTACCGCAAATTTGTGGGTATCCAGTTGTGCAACTCTCTTAGATATAAGATCTACCTGAGTGACTCTCTCACTGGTCAGTATCTTTACCATTTACAGACTCAGACCAGTCATTTATACACCAACTTCTCCAGCATTAATCAATTTCCCTTGTTTTATAATTTTTGTCTTTAGGGAAGTTCTACAGCATAGGAGATCAGACAGGGTATGGGGAGGACCACTGTCAGTTTGTTGACTCATTCCTAGACGGACGAACCGGTGGTCCTCTTTCACCAGAAAAGTTACCACCCAAACAAGGTTTTTACCAAGAGCATTTAAAAAAAAAAAAAAAAAACACGCACACACACACACACACACACACACACACACACACAATATCACACTAGTGCCCTGTTTACACCTGATATTAAGATCCATCTCAGGTGAGCCAATCACAAGTGGTCAGGTAAGACAATCCGTGTATCTTCCGTTCATTTCATAAACATTTTGTAATCAAAAAATGGACAAAAACATTTTGTGTCTTTATTTAGCAATTATTTTTTTTCCCTTTTAAAAAATGCATTATTCATTCGGAAATTTAAGTTTGAGAAAAAGACCTTAATACTGATTTTGTAAATGAGATTGTCCAATTTTCTGCAACTCATCTGTAGGCTGTTATTTCCCAAAATGTCCACGGAAGATCACGTAAAGTCTAATAAGGATTAATGCTTTTAACCTACTGTGTGTTCTGCTTTTCCTGTAAGGATCATAGATGCTGGAACTTATTTTTATATGGGGACGTGGGAAAAGGTAATAATTACCAAAGTTTCTCCCTGATTTTAATCCTGTGCAAATTGGTCATGCCAGAAATGTTTACGGACTGCACAATCACGTGCCAAAAAAGATTATCTTGTTGACTATTTTATCTTCTATAAAATGCCCTGTAAAAATAACCCCGGGTTATAAACCAGTACAATCTGATATGCTGGTAAAAAGCTACTGAATCTGCATTGTCCAACCTGTGAACCCTTTAACTTTTGTTGTTTCTCGAGTTATGTTGTCTGAAGTGGATGTTGGTGAACACACCATAAACTGTAAAAAGCACTTCACTTCAGGTGACGCTGGCTGTTGCCTTTGGACTGATGCATGTTTTTCTCAAGCATTTAATGCTGTCGAGTGTTTATTTAGGCCATGATATATATATATATATATATATATATATATATATATATATACACACTCACCTAAAGGATTATTAGGAACACCATACTAATACTGTGTTTGACCCCCTTTCGCCTTCAGAACTGCCTTAATTCTACTTGGCATTGATTCAACAAGGTGCTGAAAGCATTCTTTAGAAATGTTGGCCCATATTGAAAGGATAGCATCTTGCAGTTGATGGAGATTTGTGGGATGCACATCCAGGGCACGAAGCTCCCGTTCCACCACATCCCAAAGATGCTCTATTGGGTTGAGATCTGGTGACTGTGGGGGCCATTTTAGTACAGTGAACTCATTGTCATGTTCAAGAAACCAATTTGAAATGATTCGAGCTTTGTGACATGGTGCATTATCCTGCTGGAAGTAGCCATCAGAGGATGGGTACATGGTGGCCATAAAGGGATGGACATGGTCAGAAACAATGCTCAGGTAGGCCGTGGCATTTAAACGATGCCCAATTGGCACTAAGGGGCCTAAAGTGTGCCAAGAAAACATCCCCCACACCATTACACCACCACCACCAGCCTGCACAGTGGTAACAAGGCATGATGGATCCATGTTCTCATTCTGTTTACGCCAAATTCTGACTCTACCATCTGAATGTCTCAACAGAAATCGAGACTCATCAGACCAGGCAACATTTTTCCAGTCTTCAACTGTCCAATTTTGGTGAGCTCTTGCAAATTGTAGCCTCTTTTTCCTATTTGTAGTGGAGATGAATGGTACCCGGTGGGGTCTTCTGCTGTTGTAGCCCATCCGCCTCAAGGTTGTGCGTGTTGTGGCTTCACAAATGCTTTGCTGCACACCTCGGTTGTAACGAGTGGTTATTTCAGTCAAAGTTGCTCTTCTATCAGTTTGAATCAGTCGGCCCATTCTCCTCTGACCTCTAGCATCAACAAGGCATTTTCGCCCACAGGACTGCCGCATACTGGATGTTTTTCCCTTTTCACACCATTCTTTGTAAACCCTAGAAATGGTTGTGCGTGAAAATCCCAGTAACTGAGCAGACTGTGAAATACTCAGACCGGCCCGTCTGGCACCAACAACCATGCCACGCTCAAAATTGCTTAAATCACCTTTCTTTCCCATTCTGACATTCAGTTTGGAGTTCAGGAGATTATCTTGACCAGGACCACACCCCTAAATGCATTGAAGCAACTGCCATGTGATTGGTTGATTAGATAATTGCATTAATGAGAAATTGAACAGGTGTTCCTAATAATCCTTTAGGTGAGTGTATATATTTATATATCTAAAAGAGTCACTTAGGTATTCACATCTTTTTGAAGATGTTGTTCGGTAAGTGATCCTTGTACGAAAGACACATCCTGCTGTTAGATCAGCATCTCATAGAGACTGACCGTTCACGCTGTGAGGACATGAGTCTCAAGACGCTTTGCTTGTGAATCACTTTCATTCTGAGAGATGATTTAGCCTCTTGCACCCTCCCATACACCTCTTCTGTGATAAACGAGGATTCACATGAGGAGGCACGGCGGAGCCGCGGGTTTGAGCAGGATGACTTTGAGGTGGTCCTCGTGGCGACACATGCCCTGCGAGCCCCTCAATCTCTACGAAGCGCATGTTTTCCGATATGCTATGAGTGAGATGATGTCCAGCCTTCTGAAAGAGTGGGCGGCCTTGTCTTGTTCATTGGTTCTGACGCTGGGGATAATAATGATTATGTCATTTCACTTGCTGCATCAGGCGAGTGGTCAGTGGATGATGATTCCGCCCCTCCCCCCAATGAGGTGTATGTGCCACTAACTGGACGATGCTCCAGATCCTTACAGTTGAAGAGCTGTAGGGTATTACATATATAATTTAGAGACGTGGACGGGATCAGTTATGTAGGGTATTTTGCATGCATTCGACCACCGTTATATGTAGGGAATAAAGGAAATGCGACATTTAGAAGAGAATTTTGGGTCTCCAAATATGTGAGCTATGAACTAAATTAAACAGTCCTTATTATATCTTATTAGGTAATGAAATGTAGAATGGAATTAGTTAACTTGATTATTTGTCTTCATAGATTCTCAACCATTGAAATCAAAATACAATGTCTAGTTGTATCAGCTCACAATTTCTATTGTAAGAAATTAGCTTTAATAAGTGAATTATGATTAATTCACTTATTGGAGTGATATTATTCTCATGGTTTATTGAAAATAATATCACATGTATTTAGGTACAGAGTTGAAGTGAAATCTTTTAGAAACAGGGATGAGATTATTTGTCAAAATATACCACAGTCACGTCATCTTTGAACACAGACAAACTTTATTACTATTCTAAACACAAATCTAATCTAACACATGTATACATAAGACAGTTTGTTGAAAAGAGTGATCAGTACAGTGAAAATGAAGTCTATTGACAATACCTTAAAAACCATTTCATCCTTCTTTGAGTCTACATCGATTGCTATCGGATTACCTAAATTATTTAATTAATACACACCAGCGCTTTGTGCACAATATTGGAGATGTACTTGCTTGTCTTTGTGGTGTTTCCTTGCGATCTTTGTGTGGCTTGGTTCTTGGTCGAAAGTTTGTTCCTTCAAATTTTGATCTCTGTCTGATCTAAGTTTATTGTCTGTATGAATTAGGTTAGCTGTGAAGCGAGGCCTTCTCATGGGTTTGTGAACCGTAGAGAGTGATGAGCTTTCTCTGGACGTCAATGAGATGAATCATACAAAATTAAAGATTATATTTATCAATTACAGGTGATTGCACATTGCTACACACATTTTAAAGAGTTCCATCAGTCTATAATCATTAATTTGTCAGGTACAAACAAAACCACAGTTCAAAGTGATTTTCAGCATTATCTAGCAAGGCTAGATTAAGATGAAATGTCTTAGAGTTGTGCAAATCGGATGGTCCTTGTAACCTTACACAGAACAGCCTAGTGTAACTGGGTGGGGTAATTTATGACGTGGAAACATTCAAAATTAAAAGGCTGGGTTTTTCTCGTTTCAAATCATGTTGGTGGAATTCTTATGCATATATAATCTTACGTATCCCCCTTTCAATTGACGACATTTCAAGTGGAAGCAAACATCTGCAATCGCCGGAAAACAAGCAGAAGAAGATAAACACAAACAGCAAGACAACACCTCGATCGAAGCTAAAGCACTGGTGCAGAATAACTAATTATTCAATAAGTGTTCTTAGCATTGAGGATTCTTGTGATGTTTCGGTACTCAGGGACTCTTCTATGATTGTTTGTGTTTTAGAGTCATCCTTAATTATCTTAAGTGGTTCAGAAACCTGTAAAGGGTAATTTGGTTTTTATTGGGGTGAATTATTGTGAAAACGAGCGATCGTTTTCAAAATGAAACCAATTAGAGTCAGTCAGTGAATTCCTTCCACCTCGTTTCTGTCGTGATTCAGAACCAAAGTTGAAGGAGTACCCATTTAAAACCAGGAGGATTGAGTTTTGTTTGACACTCTTCACTCGGGAAGTACCGAAGGCTAAGTCATAACATAAAGGCTTGCGTTATTTTGGAAATTGATCCACATGGTTCAATTATGTAGTTTCACGCGTTAAGTTCCTTAAATTTAATATCATGCATATCACGAATAAATGTCTTATTCGCATAGGCTTTCTGAATGCTCTATGAATTCATGGTGGCTCATGAACGAAAAGCATAAGGAGTCAATCCTGATATAATGCCCTTGACTTTCTTGCTAGCTAAATGGAATTAGCATTAGCATTTTGCCTATTTGAGTGTGTCCTATTCTAATGTGTAAGTTACATAACCAATGTTGAGTTATATGTATATGTACTAGTAGTAGGTTGGGTTTCTGAGTACCTTAAAGTAATGTTGAGTGCCTTGTCTAGGAGGAAACTAGTTGGATATTTCCCTATAGTGTTTGAATGTGTTAAGGGACTGTGTCAGACTGTTTCAAACTCCCCACTTTTCTGGTCTTGGAGATTGTTTCTTTTGACTTGATTTCGGTGGACCCATTTGGAGCTTGACACTTTGTGTCTTGGCAATGTATCTGTATCCTCTAGGTGACTGTGGGTGCTGATGAAGCCACAGTTAGTTGAAGTCTTTTGCACAGTTCTTGAGCTAATGGCTGAGTTTTCAGTCCATAAGCCAGTGCCGTGTCAGACACTGCTGTGCGTGGCGCCTGTTTTCCTGTCGTTAAGTGTGACAGGAGGAGTATGAAATGTCTTTATGGTCAGCCTTGTGTGGATTCTGCTTGAAGTATGTTGTGAGTAGCTTCAGCAGTTCTGGTGAGTTTTCAGCAGGTGGCTCATCTGGCTCATGAGCAGGCTTTGATCTGTGTTCATGTGCAAGGCTCAATTCTGTGTCTGTATGCACAGTGTTGCATTAGCTTTCGTCGTCGGTTGCCTTTAAGTGTCCATCTGAATTCCCATGTCGTAATTTCTTTTGGACTGCTTGAGCGACGTGGTCTGTTCCACGGTTTCTCCCAGTGGTTGGACGTGCATATGGGTCTGGCACTGATGTGGGGGTCACGCTCTTGAACACCACATGTTTTACTTCGCTCTATGCAGAAGAAACTGGCTTTGTGATGACGCCACATATTTCCTGATGCCAGAGAAACTTGTGAGGTGAGGCTTGAGACTGACGATGACTCGTGGGCCTTTCTTGAGGACATTCTTTGCTTAACATAAGTCTTGTGTGCTAAGGCACATGGTTGTTGAGCTGTCATAGTGTGAGGACCGGTGTGAGGAGCTGTGGGACTGGTATAACACCAAAAATAGATAGTAGGGGGCTTGGATCTAAGTGGACTCGAAGAATGTCTGAAAGGATATTGAAGATAGAACTCCAAAAATGTTCAAGTTTAAAGGGAAAACATATGGATAAGATGGCAGGGAGTTGTTCCACACTTGACACAGGTGTTATCAACCTCTGGGTAAATTTCTGATAGTCTTGATTGTGAGAAATGCAATCTCTGTACTACTTTAAACTGGATAAGACCTAGGCGGGCACATGACGAAGAAGTGCGTATTCTCTTGATGGCTCTCTCCCAAAAATCTCCAAAATCAACTCCCAGTTCAGTCTCCCATGCAGCAGAGGCTTTAGAGCTAGTCTGTTTGTCAAAAGACAAAATACTTTGATATAGTTTTGAAATAAGAGATTTAACCTTGATGAGGATTATGTCGAAATAACTCTTCCTATGGTTGCCTTGGGGGTGGGGAGGGAAGCCTGAAAATACCTGAATAAGTGAGTAGGGGGTAAGTTGTGAGAGGTGGATAAGTCTAAGAAGTTGGCAAAAACATTGCCTATGAATAGGCCACTGAAGCTCACTATGCCATTTCTCTACCAAAGACGAAAGACAGGATCTAACTGAGAGGGTGAAAAGAGATAACATAAGATGGGCATAAGATGCTGCAGATGGGCATTAGAGTAGAGGCAGAACATGAGTGAAAGTGATGCCTAAATTGATACCATATTTTAAGATTGGTACAGGCAACTGGGTTGTCTGTGTAGCGAGAAGGAGATAAGGGGATGGAAGAAAACAAGAGAGCAGGTAGGGAAGACGACACACATGACCCAGCCTCAAATTGGAACCACGATGTCTGTGGAGCTTCCAGCCAAAACAAACATTTCTGGATGTTGGCTGCCCAGTAATAATACATAAAATTAGGCAGAGATAGCCCTCCGCTGAGCGTGCATTGCTGCAGCAGGGATTTCCTAACTCGGGGAGTCTTCCCTTCCCATATAAAAGAGATGAGGGCCTGATCAATAGATTTATAATACGATTTGGGTAAAAATAGGGGAATGGTTTGAAATAGGTAAAGAAATTTTGGCAGTATGTTCATTTTAATAGCATTAACTCTCCCAAGCATAGACATGGGAATGTTACGCCATTTCTGAAAAGTAGTCTTCATATGGGAAAGGAGAGGAGTGAAGTTAGCATCTAATAGGGAAGATAGTGAGTGAGTAACATTAACTCCTAAATATTTGAAACCAAGAGGATTCAATTGGAATGACAAATCAGACTGTTGAATAGGAAGCGGTGTTGCATTTAAAGGCATACATATACTTTTTTGCAGGTTGAGCTTGTACCCAGAAAAAGAGCCAAAAGTTTCCAATAAAGACAAAATCTTAGGTATGTGGGAGACAGGGTCAGTTACATACAAAAGCAAATCATCAGCATATAAGGCAAGACTGTGTTCTGACCCCCTGCGGTTTATCCCTAATAATGAGGGCGAGGTTCTGAGTGCAATTGAGAGAGGCTCAATAGCTATAGCAAAAAGCAAAGGGGAAAGTGGACAACCCTGCCGAGTTCCACAGGACAGGGTAATATAGTCAGAATTGAAATTATTAGTGTTGATGGAGGCTAGAGGCGAAGTATATAAGAGGCGTATCCAATATATGAATGCCTCTCCAAAGCCAAACTTACTCAATGTGGTAAAAAGATACTCCCACTCAACTCTATCAAAAGCCTTCTCGGCATCCAATGAAATGACTAATTCAGGGCGATTATTTATTTCTTCAGAATAAATTATATTAAACAGGGTACGAATGTTGAAAAATTAATGACGACCTTTAATGAAGCCAGTCTGTTCTTCCGATATTATGCTGGGCAGAACACCCTCTATGCGACACGACAGTAACTTTGCCAGAACCTTCACTGAGCATCAGCATTGAGAAGGCTAAGGGGCCTGTGTGATCCACATGTAGTGGGGTCCTTCCCCTCTTTTAGGAGGAGGGATATTGAGGCTTGTCTCTTTGTGGGGGGAAGAGAGCCCAACTCCAGTGACTCCTCAAACACAGACAATAGCAGTGGGGCCAGTTTGTCATTAAATTTTTTGTAAAATTCAGGGGGAAAGCCATCAGGGCCAGGGGCTTTCCCAAGACTGTAAAGACTTGATAGAGCATATGATCTCATCTAATGTTACCGGAGCATCAATTTGCTCAGCCAGCGTGGTTTCAATTGTGGGTGTCTCCAAGTTGTCCAAAAATTCTACCATCACATCAGAATTATCTGGAGACTCTGATGTGTAAAGTGAGGAGTAATACGTTTTAAAAACAGAGTTGATCTCCATAGGGTCAATTGTATGAGTTCCGGAGGGGCATTCAATTTGAGATATAGATCGCCCAGCTGCATGACGTTTAAGCTGATGGGCCAAAAGGCGACTGGCTTTGTCACCATATTCATAATACATGCCACGAGAACATAGTAACAGCCGCTCAGCTGTGCCTGTGGATAGAAGATCAAACTTTTCTTGAAGGTTGAGGCGTTGTTTATAGAGTTCAGGAGAAGGAGTCAGAGCATTTTGGTGGTCAAGGCTGAGAATAGCATTGGAGAGTTCCTCCTGTCTAGCTTTCCTAATTTTAGTTTGATGCGATGAGTGAGAAATAATCTGCCCTCTGAGATAAGCTTTGAGTGTCTCCCATAGTAAAGAGTATGATATACCATCTGTTTTGTTTATAATAAGGAAATCGTCAATAGATATAGAGATGAAGTCACAAAAGGCTGCGTCATAAAGAAGTAGAGAATTGAGACTCCAAGGGGGGCAGGTCTTACAATTGGAGGAAATGATTATGGCAAGGGTCAAGGGAGCATGATCAGAAATGACAATAGGTGGATATTCAGAGTTTGTTACCTTTGGGAGTAGAGAGCCATCTACAAAAAAGAATGCGGGAATATGTATGGTGGACATGGGAAAAAAATTAATATTCTCTGGATTGAGGGTTATGAAATCTCCAGGGATCAACACAGCCATGTTGGGCCATAAAATCAGAAAAATATTTTGACATGGCAGAGGGAACACTAGTACGTGACCCGGACCGGTCCATTTTAGGGTCCATGACACAATTTAAATCACGCCAAATAAAAATAAATGCATATTTAAGGCTGGGATCTGCATCAATAGATTGTTTGCGAATTCTATATTATCATAATTAGAGGCATAAACATTTACCAAAATAATAGGCGTGTAGTCAAGCAAGACCACAACAATCAAATATCTTCCAGCCCTATCAGAAAGAACCTTATCCAAGGAGAAGTGTATGTTTTTATGTATTAAGATTAGACTCCTCTAGCTCTGGAAACAAAATTAGAATGGAAATACTGACCAGCCCATCGGGGTTTAAGTCTAAGTTGATCTTTAATGCACAGATGGATCTCCTGAAGAAAAGCCACATCAACCCTCAGCCGCTTCAGATGCGAAAGCACTCTAGACCTCCTCACAGGACTATTTCCTCCCTTTACATTCAAACTCAGAAATCTCAAGGAGGAGCCATTTCTGTACCTATCAACCATGGCTTAGATTAGGTTGCATAAAAAAGTGAAAAAAAGATACTTGATAACATTACAGCCATTAAAATAGTGCTCAAACCGGATTGACTGACTGTAGGGGCAAGCCAACCACAACAGGTAAATACATAAGCAAGTTCAACAGGTTACCTAGGTCATATTCAGAGAGGCTCCTCAACGTAAAAAACAAGAAAATTACCTGGTGAAAACAATAGTTATTGTAACAACTCACATAAACATTGTAAGTCATTGTAAAAACACACCTAAACATTGCAATAAATCAGAACGCAACTTCAAAAACAGTTGCTTGTAAACATCAGAACATAATGACAGACAGTGTGCTCAAAATATAACATTGGTCTACAGTTTAGTGCTGGCTACTGGTAGCATTAGCATTCCTCCAACCAATAAGCAACAAACAAAAAAAAAACCTCAAAGCATGTAACATTAATTGAGCTTTAAATGAGCCATCTTACCATATCAGGTGATCATAAACTACATATTAACACAAAGAAAGGTATTTAAGTAAACCAATATCCTACTGAAGAAAATATTTGACAGCAGACAGAAAAACAGTAATGTTAGCCTACCTCAACATGGCGGGTGTACAAAACTAGCCAGTTGCGCTTTGCTATCTAGCCAGCCCAACAGCTAGGTCGCTAACATTATGCTAAAGTCTGTTAAAGCAAGTCTGAAGCAGGAATGCAAAAAATTGTTCCACAGGCCGAATACACACTAGTGTCACCTCACTCAAACGCAGATAACACTCATTCTGATGGGAAATGGTCGTCAAACCATCTCTGTGCTTTATTTGGACAGTCAAATTGTAGCTTCTCTCCACCGTAATCAATGCGGAGCTGGGCTGGAAAACGAAGGGAGAACTGCACATCCATATCACGTAAACAGCGTCTCATATTGGAGAAAGCAGCCCTCTTCTTTGCAATGCCAGTGTTATAAATTTTCCTCTCCCGGTGAAAGAGTTGTCGCCGACTGACAGCCCCCCAGCGACTGGCATGATCCTTGTTGCTGTAATAGTGGAAGCAGATTATGAAAACCCATGGTTTGCCGTTGGCCTGGTTATCCAATGGTTTAGGGCCGATTCGATGAGCTCTGTCCAGGACTGGTGGGGATGAAAAGACATCAGGTCCTAACACCTCTGCGAAGAAACTGGACATAAACGCAACAGGGTCCTGTCCTTCGGCACCTTCTGGAATGCCAATAACACGCAGATTACAGCGGCGGGAGCATGATTCGAGGTCCTCCATATTATCGGTCAGTTGCTTGTTGGATGTAGCTAGGTCCTTAACCGCTTTTTCTAGCGAGACGATGCTGACGCTATACACATTGAGGTGCTGTTCCAGTTCAACTATGCGGCAGTTTGAGCTTCAAACTTTGCCGTAAACCCCTCGAGGGAGGCGGCGATGGGTGCAAGGGCGGTATCAATGGCGGATTTCAGCTGAATGGTGATAGCTGCTGTCAGCTCTGACAACAGAACCGTGTAGAGATTTTCCAGGTCAGCAGCTCCACTGCGTGCCTCTCGCCTACATGCTCAACCGGAAGTCACCACCATTGAAATCTTAATACAACATCTAGTTATATCAGCTCACAATTTCTACTGTAAGGAATTAGCTTTTATAGGTGAATTATGATTTATTCACTTATTGGAGTGACATTATTATCATGGCTTATTGAAAATAATATCACATGTATTTAGCTAAATCTTTTAGAAACAGGGACAAGATTATTTGTCAAAATTTAACAGTCACGTCGTCTTTGAACACAGACAAACTTTATTACTATTCTAAACATAAATCTAATCTAACACATACATACATAAAACAGGTTAGTGAAAAGAGTGATCAGTACAGTGAAAATGAAATGAGTGAGAAAATGAGTCTGACAATACCTTAAAAACCATTTCATCCTTCATTGAGTCTACATTGATTTGCTATCGAATTACCCAAATTATTTAATTAATACACCAGCGCTTTGAGCACAATATTGGAGATGTACTTGTTTGTCTTTGTGGTGTTTCCTTGCGTTCTTCGTGTGGCTGTCGAAGTTTTGATCTCTGTCCGATCGAAGTTTATTGTCTGTATGAATTAGGTTATCTGTGAAGCGAGGCCTTCTCATGGGTTTGTGAACCATAGAGAGTGATGAGCTTTCTCGGGACGTCGAGACCTCACATGGCATGGAGTCAGAGGGAAGTCTGAGTAGTCAGCAGAGCAGAAGAGACCGGAGAAGAGTGAAGAGAGAATGAAGAGAAATGTTCTTCCTGTTTGGAACTATTTGAACTGAAATTGGCCGCATCCCCTAAAGGTGTCCTACGCCAATCAGAAGTGAATTTTCAGAGTCACATGGTCAACTGGGCTGTCTTTTCCAACAGTTGAGTTATGGTCCTTTGTTTCAGACTCATTAATAGTGCATATTTAATCATGAGCTTTTTTTATTTGTGCTGGTGCTTGAGCAGATAAGTACCTGCATGCAGTCCGCGCAAGCAATGGAAAGCAAAATTTGTTCATGTACCAGTAGTAAAGAGGACTGACACGGGATATGAGCGTGAAGCAATCATCTGTGTTCCGCAACTGCTTTCGGGTCCTTGGATAACATATAACATGCGAGTAAGGGCAGCCAGTGGACTTTCTGATGCTCCCCTAGGGAGTTGGTGCATTGGTACCCTACGCAGACAGCGTATTATGAGTATAGGGAGCGGAGGTACTGCTTTGAAGTATTTCCACACCGCTGACATCTGCCTTTGCTTGGTAGCGCCGTGATAATGGCTAGATCGATCGAGAGTGAAACCTGAGCAATGAGGGGCGGGGAGGCATATATTTTTGGCTCATATTTTCAGCCTTTATTCTCTTTCGGCCAAAACAAAAAATTTAATTGAAATTTTGGTGCATCCCTAATATTTAATCATGAGCTTTTATACCTTGAGAATGGTACGAGACATTATATTCGTTGTTATCAGCTTTCTCTTCATACACCAGCGAACGCTTACATACTAAACATGACATTTTGTTATGGCTGTTCTACATTTAGGTATCAAAACATGAAAATCCCTGGGTACAAAATCATATTGGTTTGACACATCATTGCATTTTATCAAGTTAAGCCTTATAGTTACAATTCTTAGTAGAATGAGATGAATCATACAAAATTGAAGATTATATTTATCAATTATAGGTGATTGCACATCGCTACACACATTTTTTCCATCAGTCTATAATCAATAATTTTTCAGGTACAAACATTACCACAGTTCAAAGTGATTTCCAGCATTATCTAGCGAGGCTAGATTAAGATGAAATGTCTGTTGTGCAAATCTGATGGTCCTTGTAACCTTACACAGAACAGCCTGGTGTAACTGGGTGTGGGTTCTGGCTGAAAGCCTGTAATTTATGACGTGGAAACATTCCAAACTGAAAGGCTGGGTTTTTCTAGTTTCAAATCATGTTGGTGGAGTGCTTCTGCATATATAATCTTACAAAGAGCTTCACCTTGAGTGGTCTCCCCCAGAGGAACCTGAACAGCCTCACCTCGATGAATGGTTTCTGCAGTCCGGATGCCGTCAATGGTCAGTGTCCTGCAAATCAACCCCATTCCTCTCCAAAGTTCAAACGAACTGTCTAAGTCTTGGCGCGTACCCTTCTCAGCGTGCTCATGCAGTGACGCATCTTATCTAATGTGGATCACGGGGAAGAAAACAGTTACTACCCTGTGGAGATGGCGGTAGCGGCACACAGCGAGTAAAGGCAGTGGAAATCATGTCCCATACATCCTTCCGAACCGTATCGACAAACATCCACACTGACAGGTAAAGCTTACTCAGTGGCAGGACAAGCTAGATCTGCACTCTACGCAATGGAGGTTCTCCAGGTATTCCAAGCCAAGCAAATGGAAGAGCATAGCTTCGATCCAGAGACATTCAGAGAGCTCTGCACTGCAGCAGACAGAGCTATATGGCATGAAAGTAACTGCGCAGGCCATCAGCAAGTCCATGGGCAACCTGGCAGTTCTGGATTGACATATATGATTGATCCTAACAGAAATGATTGATAGGGAAAACCCCGAACGCCCGAATTAAAGCCCCATAATTGTTGCCTCACAGGCAACTGTGTATCAGCATGCAAAGCAAAAGCGCTGCTGATGGGCACAACCCTTTGCAGCAGAATTGTTCCCCATGTCCTCACTACTGTTTGCAAGGAAAGGAATATTATTGTTCACAATATTGTTCAAAATGTTTCTGTATCTTGCAATCAATTAAATGCAAGATGTTCACACATTCTCAATAAAGAGCCATTTTTCCTCTACAAAGCACTCACATTATGTGCAACTGCTTCCCTATCATGAGCGACGCATTATATAATACAGTAAACAAACCGAATTGCCCTTTGTCCTGTTACGCGGACACGTGGCGAGCCCTAAAGGGTATTTCAGAATGGGTGCAAAAAATTATTGAACATGGTTATATGATTCAATCTGCACGTTCCAGCATTCAGTGTTTCCACAGTTTCACCTGAATACGCACCAGTGTTATGAGTCGAAATACACAATCTCTTTATGAAAAACATGATCGAAATTGTGCCAAAAAGGATTTTACAGCCATTATTTTCTTGTTCCTAAGAAAGATGTCAGACTTCGGCTGATCCTGGATCTGAGACATTTCAATTGCGCGCACACAAAGTACCCATTTAAAATGATTACTAAGAAACTGATTTTACCTCATGTATGCCCACGCGATTGGTTTGTGTCGATAGATCTAAAGGATGCGTACTTCATCTCCAAATTGTACGACATCACAGGATGTTTTTGAGACTCACGTTTGAGGGAACAGTGTAGCAATTCAAAGTCCTGCCCTTCGGACTGTCTCTGGTTCCTTGCACGTTCACAAAGTACATTGATGCCGGTCTCACCCCTTTGATAATGAGCAGTATGCGCATCTTGAACTACCTTGACAGTTGGCTTTTACTGGCGCAATCAGAGGCTCTGTTATGCCAGCACAGAGACTTCCTGCTTCAGCATCTAAACAGCTTGGGCCTCAATGTGATCTGAGTGAAGAGCACGGTCTCCCTCAGCCAAAATGTCTCCAAGTCTCAACGAGTGAGCGCATTCAGGACATTCTACATTTTCTGTCTCAGTTCAAACTGGGGAGAACAATTCCACTGAAGCTATTTCAGAAAGCATTGGGATTTATGGCA
The DNA here is from genome assembly GCA_032164185.1 of Moxostoma hubbsi. Classification (NCBI taxonomy): domain Eukaryota; kingdom Metazoa; phylum Chordata; class Actinopteri; order Cypriniformes; family Catostomidae; genus Moxostoma; species Moxostoma hubbsi. Next base: position 20,568,745 of record JAVLUX010000065.1, read on the forward strand.
TCCTGCTTTAGCACAATGGACAGCTCCTGCATTTTACCAGTGAGGTGTCGTGCTGGGGCAAGTTGTCAAGCGGTGTTTTGAGCTTTCAGCTGTATTTCGAGCCTTAAAGGCTTTTTGGTCAGAAATAATGAACTGTCATGTCCTGGTTCGCTCAGACAACATAACAGCTGTTGCATAAATAAACCGCCAAGGTGGAATTCAGGAGACTTCATCCTCAAATTGTACTGAGGATTTGGGAAATATTATATCCTCGGTGTAGAATACCCACTATCCCCTATGGTACTCGAAGTTCCAAGCCCCGCAGGGAACGGGCACACAAATGTTTGGCTGTATGCAAATATGCGCTTCCCCCGGTATGCCTGATTCACCCTGTCATATGGAAAGTCAGAGAGGACAAGGAAACGATTCTATTAGTTGCACCGAAATGTCCCAACCAGCCATGGTTTCCGGAATGATAGAGATGCTGTACAGCTCAACATGGGAAATACCGCTGAGGGATCTCCTCTCTCTGGCACAAGACATAATCTGTGATCCCCAAATGAGGAACCTGCATGTATTGCCCCTGAATGGAGCGCGATAGATGTACCAGAACTGACGTGTTCAGTCATGAACACCATTTTACAGGCCGGAGCGCCATCCATGAGATGCCTCTACATGCTCAAATGGAAGGTGTTCACTGATAGATGTCTCTCACATGGCAAAGACCCAGAAAACTGCCCCATACTTGAAATTCTCATATTTGTTCAAGAGCAATTAGATGCAGGTCTCACCCCATCAACGCTCAAAGTGTATCAAATCAAATCATTTTAATTGTATAGCGCCTTTCATGACACACATCGTTTCAAAGCAGCTTTACAGAAGATCATGCATAAACAGAAAATTAAACTGTTATATCTATAATGTCTTAGAGTCATCATTGTGTAGTTTGATAAAATACTTTTGTGAATTGTGTTTAAAAATAAGTAATTATATAATAATTGTATTTATAACCCCAGTGAGCAGCTGAAGGCGACTGTGGCAAGTAACACAAAACTCCATAAGATGTTAGTTAATGGAGAAAAATAACCTTGGGAGAAACCAGGCTCACTGTGGGGGCCAGTTCCCCTCTGGCTAACATCATGAATATAATGCCAATATTACTACACTATGTATAGTGCAAGTCATGGTTATTAAACTAAGTAAGTGTTAAGGGTCAGTGTTTAAACAAAGATTTTGTATGAACTGTAAGATTAATAACTTATGTCTTTGAAGTCCATCTTAGATTAACTGCAGAAGTTCACATAGATGCAATTGTCCTTGTGAGTTGGCTGATGAAGGGTTTTGTTGGCAAATAACTCATAGGCTATGTATTCCATTTCAAGAGTGTAGTCCATCATTAGTCTGAGGTGATGTAGGCAGGGATCAGTTAGGTGCATTGCAGTTCAACCTGGCCAGTAATCAGAATCAGAATCAGCTTTATTGCCAGGTATGTGTACACATACAAGGAATTTGACTCAGGATTGTACATAGCTCACGATGTGCTTACACATACAAAAATACAATAACACAATTATAAAATAAAATCAGACACAGGCTACAGTGTAGACAACACAAATATACACACTATGAACAAAAACAATATAGACAAATTGACAAATAGTGCAGTGATCAGAGTGCAAAGGATGCAGGAGTAAAATTATAATTATCATTATTATGTACATGTCGGAGGTGGATGTGATATACAGGTACACATACATGCATACATGTACACAGTGCGATGAAGCATAGTGCAAAGGATGCTGGAATAAATAGTAAAATTATTTTGTGCAGGAGTTGTGACTTGAGGTAGGTGGATTGGTATACAGTATATACAATATGACAATATAACTAGAATGTACATTTCCTGAAGAAAATGTGAGTGGTGCTTGCCGTGGCAAAATTTCTTACCACAATGTCCCACCTACTGCCCAAAGTTGAAAGAGGCAACCCCCATGACAGTAGGATGTTCTGGTGCAGAGATATAGGTGTTGTTCCATGGTTACTAGGGAAACCCATCTAGTTGATATGCAGTTACAAAGGTGACAGCCACCAACGCTACTTGCCATCCTGAGTAAAATAAGTCAACCCGGAAGTCTCTACGATTTTCTAGTACAGAGATATGTGATTTGTTACTTGGTTGCTAGGGTAACCCCATCTGGTTGCTAGGCAGTTACCAAGGGGCAAGCCAACAATGCTCCTTGTCATCCTAAATGAAATGAGTCAACACGGAATCACTACAATTTTCTGGTTCAGAGATATATGATTTGTTACTTGGTTGCTAGGGTAACCCCATCTGGTTGCTAGGCAGTTACCAAGGTGAAAGCCAACAATTCTCCTTGCCATCCTGGGTGAAATAAGTCAACCCGGAAGTCTCTGTGATTTTCTTGTGCAGAGATATGTGATTTGTTTTTTGGTTGCTAGGGTAACCCCATCTGGTTGCTAGGCAGTTACCAAGGTGACAGGCAACAATGCTCCTTGCCATCCTGAGTGAAATAAGTCAACCCGGAAGTCTCTGTGATTTTCTTGTGCAGAAATATGTTATTTGTTTCTTGGTTGCTAGGGTAACCCCATCTGGTTGCTAGGCAGTTACCAAGGTGACAGGCAACAATGCTCCTTGCCATCCTGAGTGAAATAAGTCAACCCGGAAGTCTCTGTGATTTTCTTGTGCAGAGATATGTGATTTGTTTCTTGGTTGCTAGGGTAACCCCATCTGGTTGCTAGGCAGTTACCAAGGTGACAGGCAACAATGCTCCTTGCCATCCTGAGTGAAATAAGTCAACCCGGAAGTCTCTGTGATTTTCTTGTGCAGAGATATGCTATTTGTTTCTTGGTTGCTAGGGTAACCCCATCTGGTTGCTAGGCAGTTACCAAGGTGACAGCCAACAATGCTCCTTGCCATCCTGAGTGAAATAAGTCAACCTGGAAGTCTCTGTCATTTTCTTGTGCAGAGATATGTGATTTGTTTCTTGGTTGCTAGGGTAACCCCATGCTAGGGTAACCCCATTTTTGCCCAATTTTTTGCCCCTGGGGCAAACACCGTACCCCCGATTGCTTATAAAAGTCATAGCACACCATTCCCAAATAATCCGCACGATTTGACGCCTCATTCGTGGGTCTGCGACCAAAAAATTTTGCAATAAATTCCATTGTCTTACATTGGGGCAACTTTGGGCAGCTCCTGCCCCCCAGGGGTAAAACTTCTACCCCATTGTGAGGTATGTTCTCAGAGAGCCTGTCAGCCTCTTCAAATGTGGTAAATCACACGTCTCTGCGAAATCCTCACTCTGAGCTATGACTCGTCAAAGTTCGGCTCAATGTTAAGTCAATGGGATTTTTTGCCCAATTTTTGCCCCTGGGGCAAACACCGTACCCCCGATCGCTTAGAAAAGATATAGCACACCTCTCCTCAATGAGCCGCACGATTTGATGCCTCACTCAGGGGTCTGTGACAAAAGCTGCGGGAGGAGTAGCGCGCCAAACTATGTGTGGAATAATAATAATTATAATAATAATAAGTATGCAAGAGAACAATAGTGATGCTTTGCCTATGGCAAGCACCACTAATAATAATAATAATAATAAGTTTAAATAGGATTTCAGTAAGTTGGCTTTCTCAAGCCAACCTAACTAGAATGTACATTTCCTGAAGAAAATGTGAGTGGTGCTTGCCGTGGCAAAATTTCGTACCACAATGTCCCACCTACTGCCCAAAGTTGAAAGAGGCCACCCCCATGACAGTAGGATGTTCTGGTGCAGAGATATAGGTGTTGTTCCATGGTTGCTAGGGAAACCCATCTGGTTGATATGCAGTTACTAAGGTGACAGCCACCAACGCTACATGCCATCCTGAGTGAAATAAGTCAACCTGGAAGTCTCTGTGATTTTCTTGTGCAGAGATATGTGATTTGTTTCTTGGTTGCTAGGGTAACCCCATCTGGTTGCTAGGCAGTTACCAAGGTGACAGCCAACAATGCTCCTTGCCATCCTGAGTGAAATAAGTCAACCCGGAAGTCTCTGTGATTTTCTTGTGCAGAGATATTTGATTTGTTTCTTGGTTGCTAGGGTAACCCCATCTGGTTTCTAGGCAGTTACCAAGGTGACAGGCAACAATGTTCCTTGCCATCCTGAGTGAAATAAGTCAACCCGGAAGTCTCTGTGATTTTCTTGTGCAGAGATATGTGATTTGTTTCTTGGTTGCTAGGGTAACCCCATTTGGTTGCTAGGCAGTTAACAGGGTGATATTTATCAAGTCTACTTTCGATCCTGAGTGAAATAAGTCAACCCCGAACTCTCAGTGACTTTCTTGTGCAGAGATATTTGATTTGTTTCTTGGTTGCTAGGGTAACCCCATCTGTTGCTAGGCAGTTACCAAGGTGACAGCCAACAATGCTCCTTGCCATCCTGAGTGAAATAAGTCAACCCGGAAGTCTCTGTGATTTTCTTGTGCAGAGATATGTGATTTGTTAATTGGTTGCTAGGGTAACCCCATCTGGTTGCTAGGCAGTTACCAAGGTGACAGGCAACAATGCTCCTTGCCATCCTGAGTGAAATAAGTCAACCCGGAAGTCTCTGTGATTTTCTTGTGCAGAGATATGTGATTTGTTTCTTGGTTGCTAGGGTAACCCCATCTGGTTGCTAGGCAGTTACCAAGGTGACAGCCAACAATGCTCCTTGCCATCCTGAGTGAAATAAGTCAACCCGGAAGTCTCTGTGATTTTCTTGTGCAGAGATATGTGATTTGTTTCTTGGTTGCTAGGGTAACCCCATTTGGTTGCTAGGCAGTTACCAGGGTGATATTTATCAAGTCTACTTTCGATCCTGAGTGAAATAAGTCAACCCCGAACTCTCAGTGACTTTCTTGTGCAGAGATATTTGATTTGTTTCTTGGTTGCTAGGGTAACCCCATCTGTTGCTAGGCAGTTACCAAGGTGACAGCCAACAATGCTCCTTGCCATCCTGAGTGAAATAAGTCAACCCGGAAGTCTCTGTGATTTTCTTGTGCAGAGATATGTGATTTGTTAATTGGTTGCTAGGGTAACCCCATCTGGTTGCTAGGCAGTTACCAAGGTGACAGGCAACAATGCTCCTTGCCATCCTGAGTGAAATAAGTCAACCCGGAAGTCTCTGTGATTTTCTTGTGCAGAGATATTTGATTTGTTTCTTAGTTGCTAGGGTAACCCCATCTGGTTGCTAGGCAGTTACCAAGGTGACAGGCAACAATGCTCCTTGCCATCCTGAGTGAAATAAGTCAACCCGGAAGTCTCTGTGATTTTCTTGTGCAGAGATATGTGATTTGTTTCTTGGTTGCTAGGGTAACCCCATCTGGTTGCTAGGCAGTTACCAAGGTGACAGCCAACAATGCTCCTTGCCATCCTGAGTGAAATAAGTCAACCCGGAAGTCTCTGTGATTTTCTTGTGCAGAGATATGTGATTTGTTTATTGGTTGCTAGGGTAACCCCATTTGGTTGCTAGGCAGTTACCAGGGTGATATTTATCAAGTCTACTTTCGATCCTGAGTGAAATAAGTCAACCCCGAACTCTCAGTGACTTTCTTGTGCAGAGATATTTGATTTGTTTCTTAGTTGCTAGGGTAACCCCATCTGGTTGCTAGGCAGTTACCAAGGTGACAGGCAACAATGCTCCTTGCCATCCTGAGTGAAATAAGTCAACCCGGAAGTCTCTGTGATTTTCTTGTGCAGAGATATTTGATTTGTTTCTTAGTTGCTAGGGTAACCCCATCTGGTTGCTAGGCAGTTACCAAGGTGACAGGCAACAATGCTCCTTGCCATCCTGAGTGAAATAAGTCAACCCGGAAGTCTCTGTGATTTTCTTGTGCAGAGATATGTGATTTGTTTCTTGGTTGCTAGGGTAACCCCATCTGGTTGCTAGGCAGTTACCAAGGTGACAGCCAACAATGCTCCTTGCCATCCTGAGTGAAATAAGTCAACCCGGAAGTCTCTGTGATTTTCTTGTGCAGAGATATTTGATTTGTTTCTTAGTTGCTAGGGTAACCCCATCTGGTTGCTAGGCAGTTACCAAGGTGACAGGCAACAATGCTCCTTGCCATCCTGAGTGAAATAAGTCAACCCGGAAGTCTCTGTGATTTTCTTGTGCAGAGATATGTGATTTGTTTCTTGGTTGCTAGGGTAACCCCATCTGGTTGCTAGGCAGTTACCAAGGTGACAGCCAACAATGCTCCTTGCCATCCTGAGTGAAATAAGTCAACCCGGAAGTCTCTGTGATTTTCTTGTGCAGAGATATGCTATTTGTTTCTTGGTTGCTAGGGTAACCCCATCTGGTTGCTAGGCAGTTACCAAGGTGACAGCCAACAATGCTCCTTGCCATCCTGAGTGAAATAAGTCAACCTGGAAGTCTCTGTCATTTTCTTGTGCAGAGATATGTGATTTGTTTCTTGGTTGCTAGGGTAACCCCATGCTAGGGTAACCCCATTTTTGCCCAATTTTTTGCCCCTGGGGCAAACACCGTACCCCCGATTGCTTATAAAAGTCATAGCACACCATTCCCAAATAATCCGCACGATTTGACGCCTCATTCGTGGGTCTGCGACCAAAAAATTTTGCAATAAATTCCATTGTCTTACATTGGGGCAACTTTGGGCAGCTCCTGCCCCCCAGGGGTAAAACTTCTACCCCATTGTGAGGTATGTTCTCAGAGAGCCTGTCAGCCTCTTCAAATGTGGTAAATCACACGTCTCTGCGAAATCCTCACTCTGAGCTATGACTCGTCAAAGATTGGCTCAATGTTAAGTCAATGGGATTTTTTGCCCAATTTTTGCCCCTGGGGCAAACACCGTACCCCCGATCGCTTAGAAAAGATATAGCACACCTCTCCTCAATGAGCCGCACGATTTGATGCCTCACTCAGGGGTCTGTGACAAAAGCTGCGGGAGGAGTAGCGCGCCAAACTATGTGTGGAATAATAATAATTATAATAATAATAAGTATGCAAGAGAACAATAGTGATGCTTTGCCTATGAATAGTGATGCTTATGCCTATTTGGTTGCTAGGGTAACCCCATCTGGTTGCTAGGCAGTTACCAAGGTGACAGGCAACAATGCTCCTTGCCATCCTGAGTAAAATAAGTCAACCCGGAAGTCTCTGTGATTTTCTTGTGCAAAGATATGCGATTTCTTTCTTGGTTGCTAGGGTAACCCCATCTGGTTGCTAGGCAGTTACCTACGTGATACTCATAAGGCCCCTTGCAATCCTGTGAGAAATATTTCAACCCCTATGTCTCTACGATGTTCTGGTTCAAAGATATGTGATTTGTTATTTGGTTGCTAGGGTAACCCCATCTGGTTGCTAGGCAGTTACCAAGGTGACAGCCAACAATGCTCCTTGCCATCCTGAGTGAAATAAGTCAACCCGGAAGTCTCTGTGATTTTCTTGTGCAGAGATATTTGATTTGTTTCTTGGTTGCTAGGGTAACCCCATCTGGTTGCTAGGCAGTTATCAAGGTGACAGGGAACAATGCTCCTTGCCATCCTGAGTGAAATAAGTCAACCCGGAAGTCTCTACGTCATTCTGATCCTAAGATACACATCTTAGTGATTTTTGAATGGATGTCAATGGTTCTTTGTTGCTAGGGTGCTTTAAATGGTTGCTAGGGCGTGGCTAAGTAGTTCACATGATGAAAGCTGAAGACTGATTACTCACCCAATTAAAACAAAGCAACTATCATGTCTCTAGGACATTCTGATCTGAAGATATCTTACTGTAATTGAAATCAATAAATGTGGTTGCTAGGGTGCTCTAAATTGTTGCTAGGGAGTGGCTTGGCAGCTGCCAATGATGAATCTCCAAAGGCTGCTTGTCAGTATGAATGATATAAACCAACTCCCAAGCCTCTGTGACATTCAGAATGGAAGATATCTCTCTTTGGGTTTTGGTTGCTAAGGTGCTCGAAAATGGTTGCTAGGGAGGGGCTAGGAAGTGTTGAGGGGATTCATGATTGGCTGTTTTACTGCCCCAAGTCAAACGAGACCACCCTTGTGTTTCTATGATAATTCAGTCCAGAGAAATCCCTTTGATCTCTTTCAATGGAAGTCTATGGGACTTGTTGCTAAGGTTCTGTAAATGGTTGCTAGGGCGTGGCTTGATAGCTTCACAATGATCCTGAGAGACTGATTGGTCGTCTGAGTAAAATGAGCCCGCCCCCTTGTCTCTAAGACACTGTGATCCAGAGTTATGTTCAATACAAAATCTACCATAGACTTAACATTGGGGCAAATTTGGGCAGCTCCTGCCCCCAAGGGGTGCAACTTTTACCCCATTGTGAGGTATGTTCTCACAGAGCCTGTCAGCCTCTTCAAATGTGGTAAATCACACGTGTCTGTGAAATCCTTGCTCTGAGCTATGACTTGTCAAAGTTTGGCGCAATGTTAAGTCAATGGGATTTTTTGCACAATTTTTTGCCCCTGGGGCAAATACCGTACCCCCGATCACTTATAGAAGTCATAGCACACCATTCCCAAATAATCCGCACGATTTGACGCCTCATTTGTGGGTCTGCGAGCAAAAAAAATTTCAAAAAATTCCATTGACTTACATTGGGGCAACTTTGGGCAGCTCCTGCCCCCAAGGGGTAAAACTTTTACCCCATTGTGAGGTATGTTCTCAGAGAGCCTGTCAGCCTCTTCAAAAGTGGTAAATCACACATCTCTGTGAAATCCTCGCTCTGAGCTATAACTCGTCAAAGTTCGGCTCAATGTTAAGTCAATGGGATTTTTTGCCCAATTTTTTGCCCCTGGGGCAAACAACGTACCCCCGATCGCTTAGAAAAGATATAGCACACCTCTCCTCAATGAGCCGCACGATTTGATGCCTCACTCAGGGGTCTGTGACAAAAGCTGTGGGAGGAGTAGCGCGCCAAACTATGTGTGGAATAATAATAATTATAACTAGAATGTACATTTCCTGAAGAAAATGTGAGTGGTGCTTGCCGTGGCAAAATATCTTACCACAATGTCCCACCTACTGCCCAAAGTTGAAAGAGGCCACCCCCATGACAGTAGTATGTTCTGGTGCAGAGATATTGGTGTTGTTCCATGGTTGCTAGGGAAACCCATCTGGTTGATATGCAGTTACTAAGGTGACAGCCACCAATGCTACTTACCATCCTGAGTAAAATAAGTCATCCCGGAAGTCTCTACGATTTTGTAGTACAGAGATATGTGATTTGTTACTTGGTTGCTAGGGTAACCCCATCTGGTTGCTAGGCAGTTAACAAGGGGCAAGCCAACAATGCTCCTTTCCATCCTGAATGAAATAAGTCAACCCGGAATCTCTACAGTTTTCTCCTTCAGAGATATGTGATTTGTTTCTTGGTTGCTAGGGTAACCCCATCTGGTTGCTAGGCAGTTACCAAGGTGACAACCAACAATGCTCCTTGCCATCCTGAGTGTAATAAGTCAGCCCGGAAGTCTCTGTGATTTTCTAGTACAGAGATATGTGATTTGTTTCTTGGTTGCTAGGGTAACCCCATCTGGTTGCTAGGCAGTTACCAAGGTGACAGCCAACAATGCTCCTTGCCATCCTGAGTGAAATAAGTCAACCCGGAAGTCTCTGTGAGTTTCAAGTACAGAGATATATTATTTGTTTCTTGGTTGCTAGGGTAACCCCATCTGGTTGCTAGGCAGTTACCAAGGTGACAGCCAACAATGCTCCTTGCCATCCTTAGTGAAATAAGTCAACCCGGAAGTCTCTGTGATTTTCTTGTGCAGAGATATGTGATTTGTTTCTTGGTTGCTAGGGTAACCCCATTTGGTTGCTAGGCAGTTACCAGGGTGATATTTATCAAGTCTACTTTCCATCCTGAGTGCAATAAGTCAACCCGGAAGTCTCTACGACAATCTGATCCTAATATACACATCTTAGTGATTTTGAATGGATGTCAATGGTGTTTTGTTGCTAGGGTGCTTTAAATGGTTGCTAGGGCATGGCTAAGTAGTTCACATGATGAAAGCTGAAGACTGATTACTCACCCAATTAAAACAAAGCAACTATCATGTCTCTAGGACATTCTGATCTGAAGATATCTTACTGTAATTGAAATCAATAAATCTGGTTGCTAGGGTGCTCTAAATTGTTGCTAGGGAGTGGCTTGGCAGCTACCAATGATGAATCTCCAAAGGCTGCTTGTCAGTATGAATGATACAAACCAACTCCCATGCCTCTGTGACATTCAGAATGGAAGATATCTCTCTTTGGATTTTGGTTGCTAAGGTGCTCGAAAATGGTTGCTAGGGAGGGGCTAGGAAGTGTTGAGGGGATTAATGATTGGCTGTTTTACTGCCCCAAGTCAAACGAGACCACCCTCGTGTTTCTATGATAATTCAGTCCGGAGAAATCCCTTTGATCTCTTTCAATGGAAGTCTATGGGACTTGTTGCTAAGGTGCTGTAAATGGTTGCTAGGGCGTGGCTTGATAGCTTCACAGATCCTGAGAGACTGATTGGTCGTCTGAGTAAAATGAGCCCGCCCCCTTGTCTCTAAGACACTGTGATCCAGAGTTATGTTCAATACAAAATCTACCATAGACTTAACATTGGGGCAAATTTGGGCAGCTCCTGCCCCCAAGGGGTGCAACTTTTACCCCATTGTGAGGTATGTTCTCACAGAGCCTGTCAGCCTCTTCAAATGTGGTAAATCACACGTGTCTGTGAAATCCTTGCTCTGAGCTATGACTTGTCAAAGTTTGGCGCAATGTTAAGTCAATGGGATTTTTTGCACAATTTTTTGCCCCTGGGGCAAATACCGTACCCCCGATCACTTATAGAAGTCATAGCACACCATTCCCAAATAATCCGCACGATTTGACGCCTCATTTGTGGGTCTGCGAGCAAAAAAATTTTCAAAAAATTCCATTGACTTACATTGGGGCAACTTTGGGCAGCTCCTGCCCCCCAGGGGTAAAACTTTTACCCCATTGTGAGGTATGTTCTCAGAGAGCCTGTCAGCCTCTTCAAAAGTGGTAAATCACACGTCTCTGTGAAATCCTCGCTCTGAGCTATAACTCGTCAAAGTTCGGCTCAATGTTAAGTCAATGGGATTTTTTGCCCAATTTTTTGCCCCTGGGGCAAATACCGTACCCCCGATCACTTATAGAAGTCATAGCACACCATTCCCAAATAATCCGCACGATTTGACGCCTCATTTGTGGGTCTGCGAGCAAAAAAAATTTCAAAAAATTCCATTGACTTACATTGGGGCAACTTTGGGCAGCTCCTGCCCCCCAGGGGTAAAACTTTTACCCCATTGTGAGGTATGTTCTCAGAGAGCCTGTCAGCCTCTTCAAAAGTGGTAAATCACACGTCTCTGTGAAATCCTCGCTCTGAGCTATAACTCGTCAAAGTTCGGCTCAATGTTAAGTCAATGGGATTTTTTGCCCAAATTTTTGCCCCTGGGGCAAACACCGTACCCCCGATCGCTTAGAAAAGATATAGCACACCTCTCCTCAATGAGCCGCACGATTTGATGCCTCACTCAGAGGTCTGTGACAAAAGCTGCGGGAGGAGTAGCGCGCCAAACTATGTGTGGAAAAATAATAATAATTATAATAATAATAATAAGTATGCAAGAGAACAATAGTGATGCTTTGCCTATGGCAAGCACCACTAACTAGAATGTACATTTCCTGAAGAAAATGTGAGTGGTGCTTGCCGTGGCAAAATTTCTTACCACAATGTCCCAACTACTGCCCAAAGTTGAAAGAGGCCACCCCCATGACAGTAGGATGTTCTGGTGCAGAGATATTGGTGTTGTTCCATGGTTGCTAGGGAAACCCATCTGGTTGCTAGGCAGTTACCAAGGTGACAGGCAACAATGCACCTTATCATCCTGAGTGAAATAAGTCAACCCGGAAGTCTCTGTGATTTTCTTGTGCAGAGATATGTGATTTGTTTCTTGGTTGCTAGGGTAACCCCATCTGGTTGCTAGGCAGTTACCAAGGTGACAGCCAACAATGCTCCTTGCCATCCTGAGTGAAATAAGTCAACCCGGAAGTCTCTGTGATTTTCTAGTACATAGATATGTGATTTGTTACTTGGTTGCTAGGATAACCCCATCTGGTTGCTAGGCAGTTACCAGGGTGATATTTATCAAGTCTACATTCCATCCTGAGTGAAATAAGTCAACCCGGAAGTCTCTGTGATTTTCTTGTGCAGAGATATGTGATTTGTTTCTTGGTTGCTAGGGTAAGCCCATCTGGTTGCTAGGCAGTTACCTAGGTGACAGGCAACAATGCTCCTTGCCATCCTGAGTAAAATAAGTCAACCCGGAAGTCTCTGTGATTTTCTTGTGCAGAGATATGCGATTTCTTTCTTGGTTGCTAGGGTAACCCCATCTGGTTGCTAGGCAGTTACCTACGTGATACTCATAAGGCCCCTTGCAATCCTGTGAGAAATATTTCAACCCCTATGTCTCTACGATGTTCTGGTTGAAAGATATGTGATTTGTTACTTGGTTACTAGGGTAACCCCATCTGGTTGCTAGGCAGTTACCAAGGTGACAGCCAACAATGCTCCTTGCCATCCTGAGTGAAATAAGTCAACCCGGAAGTCTCTGTGATTTTCTTGTGCAGAGATATTTGATTTGTTTCTTGGTTGCTAGGGTAACCCCATCTGGTTGCTAGGCAGTTATCAAGGTGACAGGGAACAATGCTCCTTGCCATCCTGAGTGAAATAAGTCAACCCGGAAGTCTCCATGTCATTCTGATCCTAAGATACACATCTTAGTGATTTTGAATGGATGTCAATGGTTCTTTGTTGCTAGGGTGCGTTAAATGGTTGCTAGGGCGTGGCTAAGTAGTTCACATGATGAAAGCTGAAGACTGATTACTCACCCAATTAAAACAAAGCAACTATCATGTCTCTAGGACATTCTGATCTGAAGATATCTTACTGTAATTGAAATCAATAAATGTGGTTGCTAGGGTGCTCTAAATTGTTGCTAGGGAGTGGCTTGGCAGCTGCCAATGATGAATCTCCAAAGGCTGCTTGTCATTATGAATGATATAAACCAACTCCCATGCCTCTGTGACATTAAGAATGGAAGATATCTCTCTTTGTATTTTGGTTGCTAAGGTGCTTGAAAATGGTTGCTAGGGAGGGGCTAGGAAGTGTTGAGGGGATTAATGATTGGCTGTTTTACTGCCCCAAGTCAAACGAGACCACCCTCGTGTTTCTATGATAATTCAGTCTGGAGAAATCCCTTTGATCTCTTTCAATGGAAGTCTATGGGACTTGTTGCTAAGGTGCTGTAAATGGTTGCTAGGGCGTGGCTTGATAGCTTCACAATGATCCTGAGAGACTGATTGGTCGTCTGAGTAAAATGAGCCCGCCCCCTTGTCTCTAAGACACTGTGATCCAGAGTTATGTTCAATACAAAATGTACCATAGACTTAACATTGGGGCAAATTTGGGCAGCTCCTGCCCCCAAGGGGTGCAACTTTTACCCCATTGTGAGGTATGTTCTCACAGAGCCTGTCAGCCTCTTCAAATGTGGCAAATCACACGTGTCTGTGAAATCCATGCTCTGAGCTATGACTTGTCAAATTTGGCTCAATGTTAAGTCAATGGGATGTTTTGCACAATTTTTTGCCCCTGGGGCAAATACCGTACCCCCGATCACTTATAGAAGTCAAAGCACACCATTCCCAAATAATCCGCACGATTTGACACCTCATTTGTGGGTCTGCGACCAAAAAATTTTTCAAAAATTCCATTGACTTACATTGGGGCAATTTTGGGCAGCTACTGCCCCCCAGGGGTAAAACTTTTACCCCATTGTGAGGTATGTTCTCAGAGAGCCTGTCAGCCTCTTCAAATGTGGTAAATCACACGTCTCTGTGAAATCCTCGCTCTGAGCTATAACTCGTCAAAGTTTGGCTCAATGTTAAGTCAATGGGATTTTTTTGCCCAATTTTTTGCCCCTGGGGCAAACACCGTACCCCCGATCGCTTAGAAAAGATATAGCACACCTCTCAATGAGCCGCACGATTTGATGCCTCACTCAGAGGTCTGTGACAAAAGCTGCGGGAGGAGTAGCGCGCCAAACTATGTGTGGAAAAATAATAATAATTATAATAATAAAAACTAGAATGTACATTTCCTGAAGAAAATGTGAGTGGTGCTTGCCGTGGCAAAACTCGTCAAATAGCATTTTCTAACTTGTTTCTAAGCACTAAAATAAAGGTCATAGAATGTTGCTAACATGTGTTTTTCATGATGGTAGCACGTTTTTAGAATGTTTTAGCACTTCGCTAGGTGAAGCTAGCATGTGTTAGCATGATACTAGCACATTATTAGCATGTTTTAGCACTTCGTTTGGCAATGCTAACATGTGTTAGCATGATGCTAGCATGTTTTTAACATGTTTTAGCAATCCCCTAAGCAATGCTAACATGCATTAGCATAATGCTAGCACATTTTAACATGTTTTAGCACTTCGCTAGGTGAAGCTAGCTTGTGTTAGCATGATACTAGCACGTTTTTAGCATGTTTTAGCACTTCGCTAGGCGATGCTAACATGTGTTAGCATGATGCTAGCACGTTTTTAACATGTTTTAGCAATCCCTTAAGCAATGCTAACATGCGTTAGCATAATGCTAGCACGTTTTAACATGTTTTAGCACTTCGCTAGGCGATGCCAGCATGTGTTAGCATGATGCTAGCACATTTTTATCATGTTTTAACACTTCGCTAGGCAATACTAGCATGTGTTAGCATGTTGTTAGCACGTTTTTAGCATGTTTTAGCACTTCGCTAGGCGATGCTAACATGTGTTAGCATGATGCTAGCACGTTTTTAACATGTTTTAGCAATCCCCTAAGCAATGCTAACATGCGTTAGCATAATGCTAGCACGTTTTAACATGTTTTAGCACTTTGCTAGGTGAAGCTAGCATGTGTTAGCATGATACTAGCACGTTTCTAACATGTTTTAGAACTTTGCTAGGCGATGCTAACGTGTGTTAGCATGATGCTAGCACGTTTTTAACATGTTTTAACAATCCCCTAAGCAATGCTAACATGCATTAGCATAATGCTAGCACGTTTTAACATGTTTTAGCACTTTGCTAGGTGAAGCTAGCATGTGTTAGCATGATACTAGCACATTTTTAGCATGTTTTAGCACTTCCTTTGGCAATGCTAACATGTGTTAGCATGATGCTAGCATCTTTTTAACATGTTTTAGCAATCCCCTAAGCAACGCTAACATGCATTAGCATAATGATAGCACGTTTTAACATGTTTTAGCACTTTGCTAGGTGAAGCTAGCATGTGTTAGCATGATACTAGCACGTTTCTAACATGTTTTAGCACTTTGCTAGGCGATGCTAACGTATGTTAGCATGATGCTAGCACGTTTTTAACATGTTTTAGCACTTCGCTAGGCGATGCCAGCATGTGTTAGCATGATGCTAGCATGTTTTTAGCATGTTTTAGCACTTCGCTAGGCGATGCTAACATGTGTTAGCATGATGCAAGCAAGTTTTTAACATGTTTTAGCACTTCGCTAGGCGATGCCAGCATGTGTTAGCATGATGCTAGCATGTTTTTAGCATGTTTTAGCACTTCGCTAGGCGATGCTAACATGTTTTAGCATGATGCTAGCACATTTTTAACATGTTGTAGCAATCCCCTAACCAATGCTAACATGCATTAGCATAATACTAGCACGTTTTTAGCATGTTTTAGCACTTCACTAGGCGATGCTAACATGTGTTAGCATGATGCTAGCACGTTTTTAACATGTTTTAGCAATCCCCTAAGCAATGCTAACATGCATTAGCATAATGCTAGCACGTTTTAACATGTTTTAACATTTTGCTAGGCAATGCCAGCATGTGTTAGCATGATACTAGCACGTTTTTAGCATGTTTTAGCACTTCGCTAGGCGATGCTAACATGTGTTAGCATGATGCTAGCACGTTTTTAACATGTTTTAGCAATCCCCTAAGCAATGCTAACATGCATTAGCATAATGCTAGCACGTTTTAACATGTTTTAACACTTTGCTAGGCAATGCCAACATGTGTTAGCATGATGCTAGCACGTTTTTAGCATTTTTTAACACTTCGCTAGGCAATACTATCATGTGTTAGCATGTTTTTAGCACGTTTTTAGCATGTTTTAGCACTTCGCTAGGTGATGCCAACATGTGTTAGCATGTTGCTAGCACGTTTTTAGCATGTTTTAGCACTTCGCTAGGTGATGCCAACATGTGTTAGCATGTTGCTAGCACATTTTTAGCATGTTTTAGGGTGTGGCTATGAAGATTTTTATTGACTGCTTGATAAAAGAAATCCTCTGAGGGAGAGAGAGAGAGAGACGCAGGGCTGACAGGCCCTTTTTTGTCTGTGTGTGTGAAAAAGTCAGTTGGGATTTAAATTTCTGAACATTCCGCAATGTAAAGTCAATGGGATTTTTTTGGCCGCTTTTTCGTCCGCTGTTCGAACATCGTACACCCGATCGCTTAGAAAAGATATAGCACACCTCTCCTCAATGAGCCGCACGATTTGATGCCTCACTCAGGGGTCTGTGACAAAAGCTGCAGGAGGAGTAGCGCGCCAAACTTTGTGTGGAAAAATAATAATAATTATAACTAGAATGTACATTTCCTGAAGAAAATGTGAGTGGTGCTTGCCGTGGCAAAATTTCTTACCACAATGTCCCACCTACTGCCCAAAGTTGAAAGAGGCCACCCCCATGACAGTAGGATGTTCTGGTGCAGAGATATTGGTGTTGTTCCATGGTTGCTAGGGAAACCCATCTGGTTGATATGCAGTTACTAAGGTGACAGCCACCAATGCTACTTACCATCCTGAGTAAAATAAGTCAATCCGGAAGTCTCTACGATTTTGTAGTACAGAGATATGTGATTTGTTTCTTGGTTGCTAGGGTAACCCCATCTGGTTGCTAGGCAGTTACCAAGGTGACAGCCAACAATGCTCCTTGCTCTCCTGAGTGAAATAAGTCAACCCGGAAGTCTCTGTGATTTTCTTGTGCAGCGATATGTGATTTGTTTATTGGTTGCTAGGGTAACCCCATCTGGTTACTAGGCAGTTACCAAGGTGACAGGCAACAATGCTCCTTGCCATCCTGACTGAAATAAGTCAACCCGGAAGTCTCTGTGATTTTCTAGTACAGAGATATGTGATTTGTTTCTTGGTTGCTAGGGTAACCCCATCTGGTTGCTAGGCAGTTACCAAGGTGACAGCCAAGAATGCTCCTTGCCATCCTGACTGAAATAAGTCAACCTGGAATCTCTACGATTTTCTGGTTCAGAGATACGTGATTTGTTAATTGGTTGCTAGGGTAACCCCATCTGGTTGCTAGGCAGTTACCAAGGTGACAGCCAACAATGCTCCTTGCCATCCTGAGTGAAATAAGTCAACCCGGTAGTCTCTGTGATTTTCTTGTGCAGAGATGTGTGATTTGTTTCTTGGTTGCTAGGGTAACCCCATCTGGTTGCTAGGCAGTTACCAAGGTGACAGGCAACAATGCTCCTTGCCATCCTGAGTGAAATAAGTCAACCCGGAAGTCTCTGTGATTTTCTTGTGCAGAGATATGTGATTTATTTCTTGGTTGCTAGGGTAACCCCATCTGGTTGCTAGGCAGTTACCAAGGTGACAGCAAACAATGCTCCGTGCCATCCTGAGTGAAATAAGTCAACCCGGAAGTCTCTGTGATTTTCTTGTGCAGAGATATGTGATTTGTTTATTGGTTGCTAGGGTAACCCCATTTGGTTGCTAGGCAGTTACCAGGGTGATATTTATCAAGTCTACTTTCCATCCTGAGTGAAATAAGTCAACCCGGAAGTCTCTACGACATTCTGATCCTAAGATACACATCTTAGTGATATTGAATGGATGTCAATGGTGTTTTGTTGCTAGGGTGCTTTAAATGGTTGCTAGGGCGTGGCTAAGTAGTTCACATGATGAAAGATGAAGACTGATTACTCACCCAATTAAAACAAAGCAACTATCATGTCTCTAGGACATTCTGATCTGAAGATATCTTACTTCAATTGAAATCAATAAATGTGGTTGCTAGGGTGCTCCAAATTGTTGCTAGGGAGTGGCTTGGCAGCTGCCAATGATGAATATCCCATGGCTGCTTGTCAGTATGAATGATACAAACCAACTCCCATGCCTCTGTGACATTCAGAATGGAAGATATCTCTCTTTGGATTTTGGTTGCTAAGGTGCTCGACAATGGTTGCTAGGGAGGGGCTAGGAAGTGTTGAGGGGATTCATGATTGGCTGTTTTACTGCCCCAAGTCAAACGAGACCACCCTCGTGTTTCTATGATAATTCAGTCCGGAGATATCCCTTTGATCTCTTTCAATGGAAGTCTATGGGAGTTGTTGCTAAGGTGCTCTAAATGGTTGCTAGGGCGTGGCTTGATAGCTTCACAATGATCCTGAGAGACTGACTGGTCATCTGAGTAAAATGAGCCCGCCCCCTTGTCTCTAAGACACTGTGATCCAGAGTTATGTTCAATACAAAATCTACCATAGACTTAACATTGGGGCAACTTTGGGCAGCTCATGCCCCCCAGGGGTGCAACTTTTACCCCATTGTGAGGTATGTTCTCACAGAGCCTGTCAGCCTCTTCAAATCTGGTTAATCACACGTCTCTGTGAAATCCTCGATCTGAGCTATGACTCGTCAAAGTTCGGCGCAATGTTAAGTCAATGGGATTTTTTGCCCAATTTTTTGCCCCTGGGGCAATCACCGTACCCCCGATCGATTATAAAAGTCATAGGACACCATTCCCAAATAATCCGCACGATTTGACGCCTCATTTGTGGGTTTTCGACCAAAAAATTTTGAAAAAAATTCCATTGACTTACATTGGGGCAACTTTGGGCAGCTCCTGCCCCCCAGGGGTGCAACTTTTACCCCATTGTGAGGTATGTTCTCACAGAGCCTGTCAGCCTCTTCAAATGTGGTAAATCACATGTCTCTGCGAAATCCTCGCTTTGAGCTATGACTCGTCAAAGTTCGGTGCAATGTTAAGTCAATGGGATTTTTTGCCCAATTTTTTGCCCCTGGGGCAAACACCGTACCCCCGATCGCTTATAAAAGTCATAGCACACCTCTCCTCAATGAGCCGCACGATTTGACACCTCATTCATGGGTCTACGCCAAAAGGTGCGGGACGAGTTAGGTGCCGAAGTTTTGTACGGAAGAAGAAGAAGAAGAAGAAGAAAAATAAGTATGTGAGATTACAATAGTGTTGCTTTGCAAGCACCACTAATAACTAGATTAAAAAGTTTGAGTACAAACTTTAGGTTGGCTTGAGAAAGCCTAGCATAAAGTTTGAAGTAGTTGTAAAAGTTTGAAGATTTAAGGTTTTTAGTTTGATGTAATTATAAGTAGTAGTTTTCAAAGTTCAAAGTTTAGAGATTATAAAACCATTCAGTCTATCAAATAGATAGATAGATAGATAGATAGATAGATAGATAGATAGATAGATAGATAGATATTGACCATCAGATAGACAGATAGAGTATGACCCACAGATAGATAGATAGATAGATAGATAGATAGATAGATAGATAGATATTGACCATCAGATAGATAGATAGATAGATACATAGATAGATATTTACCCTCAGATAGATAGATAGATAGATAGATAGATAGATATTGACCCTCAGATAGATAGATAGACAGATAGATAGATAGAGTATGACCCACAGATAGATAGATAGATAGATAGATAGATAGATATTGACCCTCAGATAGATAGATAGATAGATAGATAGATAGATATTGATCCTCAGATAGATAGATAGATAGATAGATAGATAGATAGATAGTCATTGACCCTTAGATAGATAGATAGATAGATAGATAGATAGATAGATAGATAGTTATTGACCCTCAGATAGATAGATAGATAGATAGATAGATATTGACCCTCAGAAAGATAGATAGATAGATAGAGTATGACCCACAGATAGATAGATAGATAGACAGATAGATAGACAGATAGATAGATAGATAGATAGATAGATAGATAGTCATTGACCCTTAGATAGATAGATAGATAGATAGATAAATAGATAGAGTATGACCCACAGATAGATAGATAGATAGATAGATAGATAGATAGAGTATGACCCACAGATAGATAGATAGATATTGACCCTCAGATAGATAGATAGATAGATAGACAGATAGATATTGACCCTCAGAAAGATAGATAGATAGACAGATAGATAGATATATTATTTTTTACTTGGTTGCTAGGGTAACCCAATCTGGTTGCTAGGCAGTTTCCAGGGTGATCCTTATCAAGCCTCCTTTTCATTCTGAGTGAATAAAGTCAACCTGGAAGTCTCTACGATTTTCTTTTGCATAGATATGTGATTTGTTACTTGGTTGCTAGGGTAACCATATCTGGTTGATAGGCAGTTACCAGAGTGATACATATCAAGGCTACTTTCCATTCTGAGTGAAATAATTCAAACAGGAAGTGTATACGATTTTCTGGTGCAGAGATATGTGATTTGTTACTTGGTTGCTAGGGTAACCCCATCTGGTTGCTAGGCAGTTACCAACGTGTTACTCATAAGGCTCCTTGCAATCCTGTGTGAAATATGTCAACCCCTAAGTCTTTATGATTTTCTGGTTCAAAGATATGTGATTTGTTACTTGGTTGCTAGGGTAACCACATCTGGTTGCTATGCAGTTACCAACGTGTTACTCATAAGGCTCCTTGCAATCCTGTGTGAAATATGTCAACCCCTAAGTCTTTATGATTTTCTGGTTCAAAGATATGTTATTTGTTACTTGGTTGCTAGGGTAACCCCATCTGGTTGCTATGCAGTTACCAGGGTGATACTTATCAAGCCTCCTTTCCATCCTGAGTGAATTATGTCAACCCGGAAGTCTCTACGATTTTCTGTTGCAGAGATATGTGATTTGTTACTTGGTTGCTAGGGTAACCGCATCTGGTTGCTAGGCAGTTACCAGAGTGATACATATCAAGGCTACTTTCCATCCTGAGTGAAATAAGTGAAACAGGAAGTCTCTACGATTTTCTGGTGCAGAGATATGTGATTTGTTACTTGGTTGCTAGGGTAAACACATCTGGTTGCTAGGCAGTTACCAAAGTGATACTCATAAGGCTCCTTGCAATCCTGTGTGAAATATGTCAACCCCTAAGTCTCTATGATGTTCTGGTTCAAAGATATGTGATTTGTTACTTGGTTGCTAGGGTAACCCCGTCTGGTTGCTAGTTAGTTACCAAAGTGATACTCATAAGGCTCCTTGCAATCCTGAGTGAAATATGTGAAACAGGAAGTCTCTACGATGTTCTGGTTCAAATATATATGATTTGTTACTTGGTTGCTAGGGTAACCATATCTGGTTGCTAGGCAGTTACCAGAGTGATACATATCAAGGCTACTTTCCATCCTGAGTGAATAAAGTCAACCCGGAAGTCTCTATGATTTTCTGTTGCAGAGATATGTGATTTGTTACTTGGTTGCTAGGGTAATCACATCTGGTTGCTAGGCAGTTACCAGAGTGATACATATCAAGGCTACTTTCCATCCTGAGTGAAATAAGTGAAACAGGACGTCAGTATGATTTTCTGGTGCAGAGATATGTGATTTGTTACTTGGTTGCTAGGGTAACCCCATCTGGTTGCTAGGCAGTTACCAGAGTGATACATATCAAGGCTACTTTCCATCCTGAGTGAAATAAGTGAAACAGGAAGTCTGTATGATTTTCTGGTGCAGAAATATGTGATTTGTTATTTGGTTGCTAGGGTAACCCTGTCTGGTTGCTATGCAGTTACCAGGGTGATACTTATCAAGCCTCCTTTCCATACTGAGTGAACAAAGTCAACCTGGAAGCTACTATACTGTGGCTATGAAGATTTTAGGTCATTACTTATTGGCTGCTTGATAAAATAAATCCTCTGAGGGAGAGAGAGAGGGAGAGACGCAGGGCTGACAGGCCCTTTTTTGTCTGTGTGTGTGAAAACGTCAGTTGGGATTTAAATTTCTGAACATTCCGCAATGTTAAGTCAATGGGAGTTTTTCCGAGTTTTGATCGTCATTTTTAGGAAAACTGTAAGTCCAATCAGTTAGAAAAGATATAGCACACTATTCGGGATTAGTCTGAAGGTCTGTGCCGAGTTTGGTGCATGTAGCTTAAAAGCTCTAGGAGGAGTTAGATTTAGAAATTTAGTCTCAGAAGAATAATAATAATATTAAGTTTAAATAGGATTTCAGTAAGTTGGCTTTCTCAAGCCAACCTAATAATAAGTATGCAAGAGAACAATAGTGATGCTTTGCCTATGGCAAGCACCACTAATAACTAGAATGTACATTTCCTGAAGAAAATGTGAGTGGTGCTTGCCGTGGCAAAATTTCTTACCACAATGTCCCACCTACTGCCCAAAGTTGAAAGAGGCCACCCCCATGACAGTAGGATGTTCTGGTGCAGAGATATTGGTGTTGTTCCATGGTTGCTAGGGAAACCCATCTGGTTGATATGCAGTTTCTAAGGTGACAGGATGGCAAGTAGTATTGGTTGATGAGTAAATTAAGTCAACCCGGAATCTCTGCGATTTTCAAGTACAGAGATATGTGATTTGTTACTTGGTTGCTAGGGTAACCCTATCTGGTTGCTAGGCAGTTAACAAGGAGCAAGCCAACAATGCTCCTTTCCATCCTGAATGAAATAAGTCAACCCGGAAGTCTCTGTGATTTTCTTGTGCAGAGACAAGTGATTTGTTACTTTGTTGCTAGGGTAACCCCATTTGGTTGCTAGGCAGATACCAAAGTAACATCCAACAATGCTCCTTGCCATCTTGAGTGAAATAAGTCAGCCCGGAAGTCTCTGTGATTTTCTTGTGCAGAGATATGTGATTTGTTTCTTGGTTGCTAGGGTAACCCCATCTGGTTGCTAGGCAGTTACAAAGGTGACAGCCAACAATGCTCCTTGCCATCCTGAGTGAAATAAGTCAACCCGGAAGTCTCTGTGATTTTCTAGTAAAGAGATATGTGATTTGTTTCTTGGTTGCTAGGGTAATTCCATCTGGTTGCTAGGCAGTTACCAAGGTGACAGCCAACAATGCTCCTTGCCATCCTGAGTGAAATAAGTCAACCCGGAAGTCTCTGTGATTTTCTTGTGCAGAGATATTTGATTTGTTTCTTGGTTGCTAGGGTAACCCCATCTGGTTTCTAGGCAGTTACCAAGGTGACAGGCAACAATGCTCCTTGCCATCCTGTATGAAATAAGTCAACCCGGAAGTCTCTGTGATTTTCTTGTGCAGAGATATGTGATTTGTTTCTTGGTTGCTAGGGTAACCCCATCTGGTTGCTAGGCAGTTACCAAGGTGACAGCCAACAATGCTCCTTGCCATCCTGAGTGAAATAAGTCAACCCGGAAGTCTCTGTGATTTTCTTGTGCAGAGATATGTGATTTGTTTCTTGGTTGCTAGGGTAACCCCATTTGGTTGCTAGGCAGTTACCAGGGTGATATTTATCAAGTCTACTTTCCATCCTGAGTGAAATAAGTCAACCCGGAAGTCTCTACGACATTCTGATCCTAAGATACACATCTTAGTGATTTTGAATGGATGTAAATGGTGTTTTGTTGCTAGGGTGCTTTAAATGGTTGCTAGGGCGTGGCTAAGTAGTTCACATGATGAAAGAGTTAGACTGATTACTCACCCAATTAAAACAAAGCAACTATCATGTCTCTAGGACATTCTGATCTGAAGATATCTTACTGTAATTGAAATCAATAAATGTGGTTACTAGGGTGCTCTAAATTGTTGCTAGGGAGTGGCTTGGCAACTGTCAATGATGAATCTCCAAAGGCTGCTTGTCAGTATGAATGATATAAACCAACTCCAATGCCTCTGTGACATTCAGAATGGAAGATACCTCTCTTTGGATTTTGGTTGCTAAGGTGCTCGAAAATGGTTGCTAGGGAGGGGCTAGGAAGTGTTGAGGGGATTCATGATTGGCTGTTTTACTGCCCCAAGTCAAACGAGACCACCCTCGTGTTTCTATGATAATTCAGTCTGGAGAAATCCCTTTGATCTCTTTCAATGGAAGTCTATGGGACTTGTTGCTAAGGTGCTCTAAATGGTTGCTAGGTTGTGGCTTGATAGCTTCACAATGATCCTGAGAGACTGATTGGTCATCTGAGTAAAATGAGCCCGGCCCCTTGTCTCTAAGACACTGTGATCCAGAGTTATGTTCAATACAAAATCTACCATAGACAACATTGGGGCAAATTTGGGCACCTCCTGCCACCAAGGGGTGCAACTTTTACCCCATTGTGAGGTATGTTCTCACAGAGCCTAACAGCCTCTTCAAATGTGGTAAATCACACGTCTCTGTGAAAACTTGTTTCTAAGCACTAAAATAAAGGCCATAGACTGTTGTTAGCACATGTTTTTCATGATGGTAGCACGTTTTTAGAATGTTTTAGCACTTCGCTAGGCCATGCTAGCATGTGTTAGCATGTTTTAGCAATTCCATAGGCAATGCTAACATCTGTTGGCATAATACTAGCATGTTTTAGCACTTCATTAGACGATGCTAGCATGTGTTAGCATAATGCTAGCACGTTTTTAGCATGTTTTATCACTTCGGTAGGCGATGCTATTATGTGTTAGCATGATTCTAGCACGTTTTTAGCATGTTTAGCACTTTGTTAGGTGATGCTAGCATGTGTTAGCATGTTTCTAGCATGTTTTTAGCATGTTTTAGCACTTCACTAGGCGATGCCAGTATGTGTTAGAATGATGCTAGCATGTTTTTAGCATGTTTTATCATTTTGCTAGGCAATACTAGCATGTGTTAGCATGTTGTTAGCACATTTTTAACATGTTTTAGCACTTTGCTAGGCGATGCCAACATGTGTTAGCATGATGCTAGCACATTTTTAGCATGTTTTAGCACTTTGCTAGGCGATGCCAACATGTGTTAGCATGATGCTAGCACGTTTTTAGCA
This sequence comes from Moxostoma hubbsi, assembly GCA_032164185.1. Lineage (NCBI taxonomy): Eukaryota > Metazoa > Chordata > Actinopteri > Cypriniformes > Catostomidae > Moxostoma > Moxostoma hubbsi. Next base: position 20,593,779 of record JAVLUX010000065.1, read on the forward strand.
TGTTTTAGCACTTTGCTAGGCGATACTAGCATGTGTTAGCATGTAATTAGCACGTTTTTAGCATGTTTTAGCACTTTGCTAGGTGATACTAGCATGTGTAAGCATGATGCTAGCACGTTTTTAGCATGTTTTAACACTTCAGTAGGCAATACTAGCATGTGTTAGCATGTTGTTAGCACGTTTTTAGCATGTTTTATATCTTCGCTAGACAATGCCAACATGTGTTAGCATGATGGTAACACGTTTATAGCATGTTTTAGCACTTCGCTAGACAATGCCAACATGTGTTAGCATGATGGTAACACGTTTATAGCATGTTTTAGCACTTCGCTAGACAATGCCAACATGTGTTAGCATGATGGTAACACGTTTATAGCATGTTTTAGCACTTCGCTAGGCGATGCCAGCATATGTTAGCATGATGCTAGCACGTTTTTAGCATGTTTTAGCACTTTGCTAGGTGATACTAGCATGTGTTAGCATGATGCTAGCACGTTTTTAGCATGTTTTAACACTTCAGTAGGCAATACTAGCATGTGTTAGCATGTTAGCACGTTTTTAGCATGTTTTAGCACTTCGCTAGACAATGCCAACATGTGTTAGCATGATGGTAACACGTTTATAGCATGTTTTAGCACTTCGCTAGACAATGCCAACATGTGTTAGCATGATGGTAACACGTTTATAGCATGTTTTAGCACTTCGCTAGGCGATGCCAGCATATGTTAGCATGATGCTAGCACATTTTTAGCATGTTTTAGGGTGTGGCTATGAAGATTTTTATTGGCTGCTTGATAATATAAATCCTCTGAGGGGGGGGGGGAGAGAGAGAGAGAGAGACGCAGGGCTGACAGGCCCTTTTTTGTCTGTGTGTGTGAAAATGTCAGTTGGGATTTAAATTTCTGAACATTCCGCAATGTAAAGTCAATGGGACTTTTTTGGCCGCTTTTTCGTCCGCTGTTCGAACATCGTACACCCGATCGCTTAGAAAAGATATAGCACACCTCTCCTCAATGAGCCGCACGATTTGATGCCTCACTCAGGGGTCTGTGACAAAAGCTGCGGGAGGAGTAGGGCGCCAAACTTTGTGTGGAATAATTTATGCAAGAGAACAATAGTGATGCTTTGCCTTTGGCAAGCACCACTAATAAGTATGCAAGAGAACAATAGTGATGCTTTGCCTATGGCAAGCACCACTAATAATAAAAATAATAAGTATGCAAGAGAACAATAGTGATGCTTTGCCTATGGCAAGCACCACTAACTAGATTAAAAAGTTTGAGTACAAACTTTAGGTTGGCTTGAGAAAGCCTAGCATGAAAGTTTGAAGTAGTTGTAAAAGTTTGAAGATTTAAGGTTTTTAGTTTGATGTAATTATAAGTAGTGGTTTTCAAAGTTCAAAGTTTAGAGATGATAAAACCATTCAGTCTATCAAATAGAATAGATAGATAGATAGATAGATAGATAGATAGATAGATAGATAGATATTGACCCTCAGATAGATAGATAGATAGATAGATAGATAGAGTATGACCCATAGATAGATAGATGGATAGATAGATAGATATTGACCCTCAGATAGATAGATAGATAGATAGATAGATAGATAGATATTGACCGTCAGATAGATAGATAGATAGATAGCTAGATAGATAGATAGTTATTGACCCTCAGATAGATAGATAGATAGATATTGATCCTCAAATAGAAAGATAGATATTTACCCTCAGATAGATAGATAGATAGATAGTCATTGACCCTTAGATAGATAGATAGATAGATAGATAGATATTGACCCTCAGATAGATAGATAGATAGATATTGACCCTCAGATAGATAGATAGATAGATAGATAGATAGATAGATAGAGTATGACCCATAGATAGATAGATGGATAGATAGATAGATATTGACCCTCAGATAGATAGATAGATAAATAGATAGATAGATAGATAGATATTGACCGTCAGATAGATAGATAGATAGATAGATAGATAGATAGATAGTTATTGACCCTCAGATAGATAGATAGATAGATATTGATCCTCAAATAGAAAGATAGATATTTACCCTCAGATAGATAGATAGATAGATAGTCATTGACCCTTAGATAGATAGATAGATAGATAGATAGATAGTCATTGACCCTTAGATAGATAGATAGATAGATAGATAGATAGATAGACAGATAGATAGATAGATAGTTATTGACCCTCAGATAGATAGATAGATAGATAGATAGATAGATAGATAGATAGAGTATGACCCACAGATAGATAGATAGATATTGACCCTCAGATAGATAGATTGACAGATAGATATTGACCCTCATAAAGATAGATAGATAGATAGATAGATAGATAGACAGATAGATATATTATTTTTTACTTGGTTGCTAGGGTAACCCAATCTGGTTGCTAGGCAGTTTCCAGGGTGATCCTTATCAAGCCTCCTTTTCATTCTGAGTGAATAAAGTCAACCCGGAAGGCTCTACGATTTTCTGTTGCATAGATATGTGATTTGTTACTTGGTTGCTAGGGTAACCATATCTGGTTGATAGGCAGTTACCAGAGTGACACATATCAAGGCTACTTTCCATTCTGTGTGAAATATGTCAACCCCTAAGTCTCTACGATTTACTGGTTCAAAGATATGTGATTTGTTACTTGGTTGCTAGGGTAACCGCATCTGGTTGCTAGTCAGTTACCAGAGTGGTACATATCAAGGCTACTTTCCATCTTGAGTGAAATAAGTGAAACAGGAAGTCTCTATGATTTTCTGGTGCAGAATTATGTGATTTGTTACTTGGTTGCTAGGGTAAGCCCTTGTCGTTGCTAGGCAGTTACCAGAGTGACACATATCAAGGCTACTTTCCATTCTGTGTGAAACATGTCAACCCCTAAGTCTCTACGATTTACTGGTTCAAAGATATGTGATTTGTTACTTGGTTGCTAGGGTGAGCTCTTGTCGTTGCTAGGCAGTTACCAGAGTGATACTTTTCAAGACTCCTTGCAATCCTGAGTGAAATAAGTCAAACAGGAAGTCTCTACAATTTTCTGGTGAAGAGATATATTATTTGTTACTTGGTTGCTAGGGTAACCATATCTGGTTGCTAGGCAGATACCAGAGTCATACATATCAAGGCTACTTTCCATCCTGAGTGAATAAAGTCAACCCGGAAGTCTCTATGATTTTCTGTTGCAGAGATATGTGATTTGTTACTTGGTTGCTAGGGTAATCACATCTGGTTGCTAGGCAGTTACCAGAGTGATACATATCAAGGCTACTTTCCATCCTGAGTGAAATAAGTGAAACAGGACGTCAGTATGATTTTCTGGTGCAGAGATATGTGATTTGTTACTTGGTTGCTAGGGTAACCCCATCTGGTTGCTAGGCAGTTACCAGAGTGATACATATCAAGGCTACTTTCCATCCTGAGTGAAATAAGTGAAACAGGAAGTCTGTATGATTTTCTGGTGCAGAGATATGTGATTTGTTATTTGGTTGCTAGGGTAACCCCATCTGGTTGCTAGGCAGTTACCAAGGTGATACTCATAAGGCTCCTTGCAATCCTGTGTGAAATATGTCAACCCCTACGTCTCTACAATGTTCTGGTTCAAAGATATGTGATTTGTTACTTGGTTGCTAGGGTAACCACATCTGGTTACTAGGCAGTTACCAGAGTGATACATATCAAGGCTACTTTCCATCCTGAGTGAAATAAGTGAAACAGGAAGTCTGTATGATTTTCTGGTGCAGAGATATGTGATTTGTTACTTGGTTGCTAGGGTAACCACATCTGGTTGCTAGGCAGTTACCAAAGTGATACTCATAAGGCTCCTTGCAATCCTGAGTGAAATATGTCAACCCCTAAGTCTCTACGATGTTCTGGTTCAAAGATATGTGATTTGTTACTTGGTTGCTAGGGTAACCACATCTGGTTGCTATGCAGTTACCAGAGTGATACATATCAAGGCTACTTTTCATCCTGAGTGAATAAAGTCAACCCGGAAGTCTCTATGATTTTCTGTTGCAGAGATATGTGATTTGTTACTTGGTTGCTAGGGTAATCACATCTGGTTGCTAGGCAGTTACCAGAGTGATACATATCAAGGCTACTTTCCATCCTGAGTGAAATAAGTCAACCCGGAAGTCTCTCTGATTTTCTGTTGCAGAGTTATGTGATTTGTTACTTGGTTGCTAGGGTAAGCCCTTGTCGTTGCTAGGCAGTTACCAGAGTGATACTTTTCAAGACTCCTTGCTATCCTGAGTGAAATAAGTCAAACAGGAAGTCTCTACGATTTTCTGGTGAAGAGATATATTATTTGTTACTTGGTTGCTAGGGTAACCCTGTTTGGTTGCTATGCAGTTACCAGGGTGATAACTTGTCAAGCCTCCTTTCCATCCTGAGTGAATAAAGTCAACCCGCAAGTCTGTATGATTTTCTGGTGCTGAGATATGTGATTTGTTATTTGGTTGCTAGGGTAACCCTGTCTGGTTGCTATGCAGTTACCAGGGTGATACTTATCAAGCCTCCTTTCCATCCTGAGTGAATTAAGTCAACCCAGATGTCTCTACGATTTTCTGGAGCAGAAATATATGATTTGTTACTTGGTTGCTAGGGTAACCCAATCTGGTTGCTAGGCAGTTACCAGAGTGATGCATATCAAGGCTACTTTCCATCCTGAGTGAAATAAGTGAAACAGGAAGTCTGTATGATTTTCTGGTGCAGAGATATGTGATTTGTTAGTTGGTTGCTAGGGTAACCCCATCTGGTTGCTAGGCAGTTACCAAGGTGATACTCATAAGGCTCCTTGCAATCCTGTGTGAAATATGTCAACCCCTAAGTCTCTACGATGTTCTGGTTCAAAGATATGTGATTTGTTACTTGGTTGCTAGGGTAACCACATCTGGTTGCTAGGCAGTTACCAGAGTGATACATATCAAGGCTACTTTCCATCCTGAGTGAAATAAGTCAACCCGGAAGTCTCTCTGATTTTCTGTTGCAGAGATATGTGATTTGTTACTTGGTTGCTAGGGTAATCACATCTGGTTGCTAGGCAGTTACCAGAGTGATACATATCAAGGCTACTTTCCATCCTGAGTGAAATAAGTGAAACAGGAAGTCTCTATGATTTTCTGGTGCAGAGATATGTGATTTGTTATTTGGTTGCTAGGGTAACCCCATCTGGTTGATAGGCAGTTACCAGGGTGATATTTATCAAGCCTCCTTTCCATACTGAGTGAATCAAGTCAACCTGGAAGCTACTATACTGTGGCTATGAAGATTTTAGGTCATTACTTATTGGCTGCTTGATAAAAGAAATCCTCTGAGGGAGAGAGAGAGGGAGAGACGCAGGGCTGACAGGCCCTTTTTTGTCTGTGTGTGTGAAAACGTCAGTTGGGATTTAAATTTCTGAACATTCCGCAATGTTAATCAATGGGAGTTTTTCCGAGTTTTGATCGTCATTTTTAGGAAAACCGTAAGTCCGATCAGTTAGAAAAGATATAGCACACTATTCGGGATTAGTCTGAAGGTCTGTGCCGAGTTTGGTGCATGTAGCTTAAAAGCTCTAGGAGGAGTTACATTTAGAAATTTAGTCTCAGAATAATAATAATATACTAGAACTAGATTAAAAAGTTTGAATACAAACTTTAGGTTGGCTTGAGAAAGCCTAGCATAAAGTTTGAAGTAGTTGTAAAAGTTTGAAGATTTACGGTTTCTAGTTTGATGTAATTATTAGTAGTAGTTTTCAAAGTTCAAAGTTTAGAGATTATAAAACCATTCAGTCTATCAAATAGATTAGATAGATAGATAGATAGATAGATAGATAGATAGATATTGACCATCAGATAGATAGATAGATAGATAGATAGATAGATAGATATTGACCATCAGATAGATAGATAGATAGATAGATAGATATTGACCATCAGATAGATAGATAGATAGATAGATAGATAGATAGATAGATAGATAGATATTGACCCTCGATAGATAGATAGATAGATAGATATTGACCATCAGATAGATAGATAGATATTGACCCTCAGATAGATAGATAGATAGATAGATATTGACCCTCGATAGATAGATAGATAGATAGATAGATATTGACCATCAGATAGATAGATAGATAGATAGATAGATAGATATTGACCATCAGATAGATAGATAGATAGATAGATAGATAGATAGATAGATAGATAGATAGATAGATATTGACCATCAGATAGATAGATCGATAGATAGATAGATATTGACCATCAGATAGATAGATAGATATTGACCCTCAGATAGATAGATAGATATTGACCCTCAGATAGATAGATAGATAGATAGATAGATAGATAGATAGATAGAGTATGACCCACAGATAGATAGATAGATAGATAGATAGATAGATATTGACCATCAGATAGATAGATCGATAGATAGATCGATAGATAGATAGATAGTTATTGACCATCAGATAGATAGATAGATAGATAGATAGATAGATATTGATCCTCAGATAGATAGATAGATAGATAGATAGATAGATAGTTAGATAGATAGATAGATATTGACCCTCAGATAGATAGATAGATAGATAGATAGATAGATAGATAGATAGATAGTTAGATAGATAGATAGATATTGACCCTCAGATAGATAGATAGTTAGACAGATAGATATATCATTTTTTACTTGGTTGCTAGGGTAACCACATCTGGTTGCTATGCAGTTACCAGAGTGATACATATCAAGGCTACTTTTCATCCTGAGTGAATAAAGTCAACCCGGAAGTCTCTATGATTTTCTGTTGCAGAGATATGTGATTTGTTACTTGGTTGCTAGGGTAATCACATCTGGTTGCTAGGCAGTTACCAGAGTGATACATATCAAGGCTACTTTCCATCCTGAGTGAAATAAGTCAACCCGGAAGTCTCTCTGATTTTCTGTTGCAGAGTTATGTGATTTGTTACTTGGTTGCTAGGGTAAGCCCTTGTCGTTGCTAGGCAGTTACCAGAGTGATACTTTTCAAGACTCCTTGCTATCCTGAGTGAAATAAGTCAAACAGGAAGTCTCTACGATTTTCTGGTGAAGAGATATATTATTTGTTACTTGGTTGCTAGGGTAACCCTGTTTGGTTGCTATGCAGTTACCAGGGTGATAACTTGTCAAGCCTCCTTTCCATCCTGAGTGAATAAAGTCAACCCGCAAGTCTGTATGATTTTCTGGTGCTGAGATATGTGATTTGTTATTTGGTTGCTAGGGTAACCCTGTCTGGTTGCTATGCAGTTACCAGGGTGATACTTATCAAGCCTCCTTTCCATCCTGAGTGAATTAAGTCAACCCAGATGTCTCTACGATTTTCTGGAGCAGAAATATATGATTTGTTACTTGGTTGCTAGGGTAACCCAATCTGGTTGCTAGGCAGTTACCAGAGTGATGCATATCAAGGCTACTTTCCATCCTGAGTGAAATAAGTGAAACAGGAAGTCTGTATGATTTTCTGGTGCAGAGATATGTGATTTGTTAGTTGGTTGCTAGGGTAACCCCATCTGGTTGCTAGGCAGTTACCAAGGTGATACTCATAAGGCTCCTTGCAATCCTGTGTGAAATATGTCAACCCCTAAGTCTCTACGATGTTCTGGTTCAAAGATATGTGATTTGTTACTTGGTTGCTAGGGTAACCACATCTGGTTGCTAGGCAGTTACCAGAGTGATACATATCAAGGCTACTTTCCATCCTGAGTGAAATAAGTCAACCCGGAAGTCTCTCTGATTTTCTGTTGCAGAGATATGTGATTTGTTACTTGGTTGCTAGGGTAATCACATCTGGTTGCTAGGCAGTTACCAGAGTGATACATATCAAGGCTACTTTCCATCCTGAGTGAAATAAGTGAAACAGGAAGTCTCTATGATTTTCTGGTGCAGAGATATGTGATTTGTTATTTGGTTGCTAGGGTAACCCCATCTGGTTGATAGGCAGTTACCAGGGTGATATTTATCAAGCCTCCTTTCCATACTGAGTGAATCAAGTCAACCTGGAAGCTACTATACTGTGGCTATGAAGATTTTAGGTCATTACTTATTGGCTGCTTGATAAAAGAAATCCTCTGAGGGAGAGAGAGAGGGAGAGACGCAGGGCTGACAGGCCCTTTTTTGTCTGTGTGTGTGAAAACGTCAGTTGGGATTTAAATTTCTGAACATTCCGCAATGTTAATCAATGGGAGTTTTTCCGAGTTTTGATCGTCATTTTTAGGAAAACCGTAAGTCCGATCAGTTAGAAAAGATATAGCACACTATTCGGGATTAGTCTGAAGGTCTGTGCCGAGTTTGGTGCATGTAGCTTAAAAGCTCTAGGAGGAGTTACATTTAGAAATTTAGTCTCAGAATAATAATAATATACTAGAACTAGATTAAAAAGTTTGAATACAAACTTTAGGTTGGCTTGAGAAAGCCTAGCATAAAGTTTGAAGTAGTTGTAAAAGTTTGAAGATTTACGGTTTCTAGTTTGATGTAATTATTAGTAGTAGTTTTCAAAGTTCAAAGTTTAGAGATTATAAAACCATTCAGTCTATCAAATAGATTAGATAGATAGATAGATAGATAGATAGATAGATATTGACCATCAGATAGATAGATAGATAGATAGATAGATAGATAGATATTGACCATCAGATAGATAGATAGATAGATAGATAGATAGATAGATAGATATTGACCATCAGATAGATAGATAGATAGATAGATAGATAGATAGATAGATAGATAGATATTGACCCTCGATAGATAGATAGATAGATAGATATTGACCATCAGATAGATAGATAGATATTGACCCTCAGATAGATAGATAGATAGATAGATATTGACCCTCGATAGATAGATAGATAGATAGATAGATAGATAGATAGATAGATATTGACCATCAGATAGATAGATAGATAGATAGATAGATAGATATTGACCATCAGATAGATAGATAGATAGATAGATAGATAGATAGATAGATAGATATTGACCATCAGATAGATAGATCGATAGATAGATAGATATTGACCATCAGATAGATAGATAGATATTGACCCTCAGATAGATAGATAGATATTGACCCTCAGATAGATAGATAGATAGATAGATAGATAGATAGATAGATAGATAGATAGAGTATGACCCACAGATAGATAGATAGATAGATAGATAGATAGATATTGACCATCAGATAGATAGATCGATAGATAGATCGATAGATAGATAGATAGTTATTGACCATCAGATAGATAGATAGATAGATAGATAGATAGATATTGATCCTCAGATAGATAGATAGATATTGACCCTCAGATAGATAGATAGTCATTGACCCTTAGATAGATAGATAGATATTGACCGTCAGATATATATAGATAGATAGATTGTCATTGACCCTGAGATATAGATAGATAGAGTATGACCCACAGATAGATAGATAGATAGTTATTGACCCTCAGATAGTTAGATAGATAGATAGATATTGACCCTCAGATAGATAGATAGATAGATAGATAGATAGATAGTTAGATAGATAGATAGATATTGACCCTCAGATAGATAGATAGTTAGACAGATAGATATATCATTTTTTACTTGGTTGCTAGGGTAACCACATCTGGTTGCTATGCAGTTACCAGAGTGATACATATCAAGGCTACTTTTCATCCTGAGTGAATAAAGTCAACCCGGAAGTCTCTATGATTTTCTGTTGCAGAGATATGTGATTTGTTACTTGGTTGCTAGGGTAATCACATCTGGTTGCTAGGCAGTTACCAGAGTGATACATATCAAGGCTACTTTCCATCCTGAGTGAAATAAGTCAACCCGGAAGTCTCTCTGATTTTCTGTTGCAGAGTTATGTGATTTGTTACTTGGTTGCTAGGGTAAGCCCTTGTCGTTGCTAGGCAGTTACCAGAGTGATACTTTTCAAGACTCCTTGCTATCCTGAGTGAAATAAGTCAAACAGGAAGTCTCTACGATTTTCTGGTGAAGAGATATATTATTTGTTACTTGGTTGCTAGGGTAACCCTGTCTGGTTGCTATGCAGTTACCAGGGTGATAACTTGTCAAGCCTCCTTTACATCCTGACTGAATAAAGTCAACCCGCAAGTCTGTATGATTTTCTGGTGCTGAGATATGTGATTTGTTATTTGGTTGCTAGGGTAACCCTGTCTGGTTGCTATGCAGTTACCAGGGTGATTCTTATCAAGCCTCCTTTCCATCCTGAGTGAATTAAGTCAACCCAGATGTCTCTACGATTTTCTGGAGCAGAAATATATGATTTGTTACTTGGTTGCTAGGGTAACCCAATCTGGTTGCTAGGCAGTTACCAGAGTGATGCATATCATGGCTACTTTCCATCCTGAGTGAAATAAGTGAAACAGGAAGTCTGTATGATTTTCTGGTGCAGAGATATGTGATTTGTTAGTTGGTTGCTAGGGTAACCCCATCTGGTTGCTAGGCAGTTACCAAGGTGATACTCATGAGGCTCCTTGCAATCCTGTGTGAAATATGTCAACCCCTAAGTCTCTACGATGTTCTGGTTCAAAGATATGTGATTTGTTACTTGGTTGCTAGGGTAACCACATCTGGTTGCTAGGCAGTTACCAGAGTGATACATATCAAGGCTACTTTCCATCCTGAGTGAAATAAGTCAACCCGGAAGTCTCTCTGATTTTCTGTTGCAGAGATATGTAATTTGTTACTTGGTTGCTAGGGTAATCACATCTGGTTGCTAGGCAGTTACCAGAGTGATACATATCAAGGCTACTTTCCATCCTGAGTGAAATAAGTGAAACAGGAAGTCTCTATGATTTTCTGGTGCAGAGATATGTGATTTGTTATTTGGTTGCTAGGGTAACCCCATCTGGTTGATAGGCAGTTACCAGGGTGATACTTATCAAGCCTCCTTTCCATACTGAGTGAATCAAGTCAACCTGGAAGCTACTATACTGTGGCTATGAAGATTTTAGGTCATTACTTATTGGCTGCTTGATAAAAGAAATCCTCTGAGGGAGAGAGAGAGGGAGAGACGCAGGGCTGACAGGCCCTTTTTTGTCTGTGTGTGTGAAAACGTCAGTTGGGATTTAAATTTCTGAACATTCCGCAATGTTAATCAATGGGAGTTTTTCCGAGTTTTGATCGTCATTTTTAGGAAAACCGTAAGTCCGATCAGTTAGAAAAGATATAGCACACTATTCGGGATTAGTCTGAAGGTCTGTGCCGAGTTTGGTGCATGTAGCTTAAAAGCTCTAGGAGGAGTTACATTTAGAAATTTAGTCTCAGAATAATAATAATATACTAGAACTAGATTAAAAAGTTTGAGTACAAACTTTAGGTTGGCTTGAGAAAGCCTAGCATAAAGTTTGTAGTAGTTGTAAAAGTTTGAAGATTTACGGTTTCTAGTTTGATGTAATTATTAGTAGTAGTTTTCAAAGTTCAAAGTTTAGAGATTATAAAACCATTCAGTCTATCAAATAGATTAGATAGATAGATAGATAGATAGATAGATAGATAGATATTGACCCTCGATAGATAGATAGATAGATAGATAGATAGATAGATAGATAGATAGAGTATGACCCACAGATAGATAGATAGATAGATAGATAGATATTGACCATCAGATAGATAGATAGATAGATAGATAGATAGATAGATATTGACCATCAGATAGATAGATCGATAGATAGATAGATAGATAGATAGATAGATAGATATTGACCATCAGATAGATAGATAGATAGATAGATAGATAGATAGATAGATATTGACCCTCAGATAGATAGATAGATAGATAGATAGATAGATAGATAGATAGATAGATAGATAGAGTATGACCCACAGATAGATAGATAGATAGATAGATAAATAGATAGATATTGACCATCAGATAGATAGATCGATAGATAGATCGATAGATAGATAGATAGTTATTGACCATCAGATAGATAGATAGATAGATAGATAGATATTGATCCTCAGATAGATAGATAGATATTGACCCTCAGATAGATAGATAGATAGTCATTGACCCTTAGATAGATAGATAGATATTGACCGTCAGATATATATAGATAGATAGATTGTCATTGACCCTGAGATATAGATAGATAGAGTATGACCCACAGATAGATAGATAGATAGTTATTGACCCTCAGATAGTTAGATAGATAGATAGATAGATAGATATTGACCCTCAGATAGATAGATAGATAGATAGATAGATAGTTAGATAGATAGATAGATAGATATTGACCCTCAGATAGATAGATAGATAGACAGATAGATATATCATTTTTTACTTCGTTGCTAGGGTAACCCAATCTGGTTGCTAGGCAGTTTCCAGGGTGATCCTTATCAAGCCTCCTTTTCATTCTGAGTGAATAAAGTCAACCCGGAAGTCTCTTTGATTTTCTGTTGCATAGATATGTGATTTGTTACTTGGTTGCTAGGGTAACCATATCTGGTTGATAGGCAGTTACCAGAGTGATATATATCAAGGCTACTTTCCATCTTGAGTAAAATAAGTGAAACAGGAAGTCTCTACGATTTTCTGGTGCAGAGTTATGTGATTTGTTACTTGGTTGCTAGGGTAAGCCCTTGTCGTTGCTAGGCAGTTACCAGAGTGATACTTTTCAAGACTCCTTGCTATCCTGAGTGAAATAAGTCAAACAGGAAGTCTCTACGATTTTCTGGTGAAGAGATATATTATTTGTTACTTGGTTGCTAGGGTAACCCCATCTGGTTGCTATGCAGTTACCAGGGTGATACTTATCAAGCCTCCTTTCCATCCTGAGTGAATTATGTCAACCCGGAAGCCTAGCATAAAGTTTGAAGTAGTTGTAAAAGCTTGAAGATTGAAGGTTTAGTTTGATGTAGTTATTAATTTTAGTAGTTCTCAAAGTTCAAAGATTATAAGACCATTCAGTCTATCAAATATGATAGATAGATAGATAGATAGATAGATAGATAGATAGATAGATAGATAGATAGATAGATAGATAGATAGATAGATAGATAGAGAATGACCCTCAGATAGATAGATAGATAGATAGATAGATAGATAGATAGAGAATGACCCTAAGATAGATAGATAGATAGATAGATAGAGAATGACCCTAAGATAGATAGATAGATAGATAGATAGAGAATGACCCTCAGAGAGATAGATAGATAGATAGAGAATGACCCTCAGATAGATAGATAGATAGATAGATAGAGAGATAGATAGATAGATAGAGAATGACCCTCAGATAGATAGATAGATAGATAGATAATGACCCTCAGATAGATAGATAGATAGATAGAGAGATAGATAGATAGATAGATAGAGAATGACTCTCAGATAGATAGATAGATAGAGAATGACCCTCAGATAGATAGATAGATAGATAGATAGATAGATAGATAGATAGATAGATAGATAGACAGAGAATGACCCTCAGATAGATAGATAGATAGATAGATAGACAGAGAATGACCCTCAGATAGATAGATAGATAGATAGATAGATAGACAGAGAATGACCCTCAGATAGATAGATAGATAGATAGATAGATAGACAGAGAATGACCCTCAGATAGATAGATAGATAGATAGATAGATAGACAGAGAATGACCCTCAGATAGATAGATAGATAGATAGATAGATAGACAGAGAATGACCCTCAGATAGATAGATAGATAGATAGAGAGATAGATAGAGAATGACCCTCAGATAGATAGATAGACAGAGAATGACCCTCAGATAGATAGATAGATAGATAGATAGAGAGTGACCCTCAGATAGATAGATAGATAGATAGATAGATAGATAGACAGACAGATAGATAGACAGAGAATGACCCTCAGATAGATAGATAGATAGATAGATAGATAGATAGACAGACAGAGAATGACCCTCAGATAGATAGATAGATAGATAGATAGATAGATAGAGAGAGAGATAGAGAGATAGATAGAGAATGACCCTCAGATAGATAGATAGATAGACAGAGAATGACCCTCAGATAGATAGATAGATAGATAGATAGATAGATAGAGAGTGACCCTCAGATAGATAGATAGATAGACAGATAGATAGATAGAGAATGACCCTCAGATAGATAGATAGATAGATAGACAGACAGATAGATAGATAGAGAATGACCCTCAGATAGATAGATAGATAGATAGATAGATAGAGAATGACCCTCAGATAGATAGATAGATAGATAGAGAATGACCCTCAGATAGATAGATAGATAGATAGATAGATAGATAGATAGATAGATAGAGAATGACCCATAGATAGATAGATAGATAGATAGATAGATAATGACCCTCAGATAGATAGATAGAGAGATAGATAGATAGATAGATAGATAGATAGAGAATGACCCTCATATAGATAGATAGATAGATAGACAGAGAATGACCCTCAGATAGATAGATAGATAGATAGATAGATAGATAGATAGATAGATAGGCAGAGAATGACCCTCAGATAGATAGATAGATAGATAGATAGATAGATAGATAGACAGAGAATGACCCTCAGATAGATAGATAGATAGAGAGAGAGATAGATAGAGAATGACCCTCAGATAGATAGATAGATAGACAGAGAATGACCCTCAGATAGATAGATAGATAGATAGATAGATAGATAGATAGAGAGTGACCCTCAGATATATAGATAGATAGATAGATAGATAGACAGACAGATAGATAGATAGAGAATGACCCTCAGATAGATAGATAGATAGATAGATAGAGAATGACCCTCAGATAGATAGATAGATAGATAGATAGATAGATAGATAGATAGATAGAGAATTACCCTCAGATAGATAGATAGATAGATAGATAGACAGATAGATAGATAAAGAATTACCCTCAGATAGATAGATAGATAGATAGATAGATAGATAGATATTGACCCTCAGATAGATAGATAGATAGATAGATAGATCGATAGATAGAGAATGACCCTCAGATAGATAGATAGATAGATAGATAGATAAATAGATAGAGAATGACCCTCAGATAGATAGATAGATAGATAGATAGATAAATAGATAGAGAATTACCCTCAGATAGATAGATAGATAGACGGATAGATAGATCCTTGCTACCCTGAGTCCCATGAACAAAACCAGAATTCTTTATGTTGTTCTGGTGCAGAGATATGTGATTTGTTACTTGGTTGCTAGGGTAACCCCATCTGGTTGCTAGGCAGTTACCAAAGTGATACTCATAAGGCTCCTTGCAATCCTGTGTGAAATATGTCAACCCCTAAGTCTCTACGATTTTATGGTTCAAAGATATGTGATTTGTTACTTGGTTGCTAGGGTAACCGCATCTGGTTGCTAGGCAGTTACCAGAGTGATATATATCAAGGCTACTTTCCATCTTGAGTAAAATAAGTGAAACAGGAAGTCTCTACGATTTTCTGGTGCAGAGATATATTATTTGTTACTTGGTTGCTAGGGTAACCCTGTCTGGTTGCTATGCATTTACCAGGGTGATACATATCAAGGCTCCTTGCAATCCTGAGTGAAATATGTGAAACAGGAAGTCTCTACGATTTTCTGGTGCAGAGATATGTGATTTGTTACTTGGTTGCTAGGGTAACCACATCTGGTTGCTAGGCAGTTACCAGAGTGATACATATCAAGCCTACTTTCCATCCTGAGTGAAATAAGTTAAACAGGATATCTCTACGATTTTCTGGTGCAGAGATATGTGATTTGTTACTTGGTTGCTAGGGTAACCCCATCTGGTTGCTAGGCAGTTACCAAAGTGATACTCGTAAGGCTCCTTGCAATCCTGAGTGAAATATGTCAACCCCTAAGTCTCTACGATGTTCTGGTTCAAAGATATGTGATTTGTTACTTGGTTGCTAGGGTAACCACATCTGGTTGCTATGCAGTTACCAGAGTGATACATATCAAGGCTACTTTCCATCCTGAGTGAAATAAGTGAAACAGGTAGTCTCTACGATTTTCTGGTGCAGAGATATGTGATTTGTTACTTGGTTGCTAGGGTAACCCCATCTGGTTGCTAGGCAGTTACCAGAGTGATACATATCAAGGCTACTTTTCATCCTGAGTGAATAAAGTCAACCCGGAAGTCTCTATGATTTTCTGTTGCAGAGATATGTGATTTGTTACTTGGTTGCTAGGGTAATCACATCTGGTTGCTAGGCAGTTACCAGAGTGATACTTTTCAAGACTCCTTGCTATCCTGAGTGAAATAAGTCAAACAGGAAGTCTCTACGATTTTCTGGTGAAGAGATATATTATTTGTTACTTGGTTGCTAGGGTAACCCCATCTGGTTGCTATGCAGTTACCAGGGTGATACTTATTAAGCCTCCTTTCCATCCTGAGTGAATCATGTCAACCCGGAAGTCTCTATGATTTTCTGTTGCAGAGATATGTGATTTGTTACTTGGTTGCTAGGGTAATCACATCTGGTTGCTAGGCAGTTACCAGAGTGATACATATCAAGGCTACTTTCCATCCTGAGTGAAATAAGTCAACCCGGAAGTCTCTCTGATTTTCTGTTGCAGAGATATGTGATTTGTTACTTGGTTGCTAGGGTAACCCCGTCTGGTTGCTAGGCAGTTACCAGAGTGATACATATCAAGGCTACTTTCCATCCTGAGTGAATCAAGACAACCCGGAAGTCTCTATGATTTTCTGGTGCAGAGATATGTGATTTGTTACTTGGTTGCTAGGGTAATCACATCTGGTTGCTAGGCAGTTACCAGAGTGATACATATCAAGGCTACTTTCCATCCTGAGTGAAATAAGTCAACCCGGAAGTCTCTCTGATTTTCTGTTGCAGAGATATGTGATTTGTTACTTGGTTGCTAGGGTAATCACATCTGGTTGCTAGGCAGTTACCAGAGTGATACATATCAAGGCTACTTTCCATCCTGAGTGAAATAAGTGAAACAGGAAGTCTCTATGATTTTCTGGTGCAGAGATATGTGATTTGTTATTTGGTTGCTAGGGTAACCCCATCTGGTTGCTAGGCAGTTACCAGGGTGATACTTATCAAGCCTCCTTTCCATACTGAGTGAATCAAGTCAACCTGGAAGCTACTATACTGTGGCTATGAAGATTTTAGGTCATTACTTATTGGCTGCTTGATAAAAGAAATCCTCTGAGGGAGAGAGAGAGGGAGAGACGCAGGGCTGACAGGCCCTTTTTGTCTGTGTGTGTGAAAACGTCAGTTGGGATTTAAATTTCTGAACATTCCGCAATGTTAATCAATGGGAGTTTTTCCGAGTTTTGATCGTCATTTTTAGGAAAACCGTAAGTCCGATCAGTTAGAAAAGATATAGCACACTATTCGGGATTAGTCTGAAGGTCTGTGCCGAGTTTGGTGCATGTAGCTTAAAAGCTCTAGGAGGAGTTACATTTAGAAATTTAGTCTCAGAATAATAATAATAACTAGATTAAAAAGTTTGAGTACAAACTTTAGGTTGGCTTGAGAAAGCCTAGCATAAAGTTTGAAGTAGTTGTAAAAGTTTGAAGATTTACGGTTTCTAGTTTGATGTAATTATAAGTAGTAGTTTTCAAAGTTCAAAGTTTAGAGATTATAAAACCATTCAGTCTATCAAATAGATTAGATAGATAGATAGATAGATAGATAGATAGATATTGACCCTCAGATAGATAGATAGATATTGACCCTCAGATAGATAGATAGATAGATAGATAGATAGATAGATAGAGTATGACCCATAGATAGATAGATAGATAGATATTGACCCTCAGATAGATAGATAGATAGATAGATAGATAGATAGATAGATAGATAGTTATTGACCATCAGATAGATATATAGATAGATTGTTATTGACCATCAGATAGATAGATAGATAGATAGATAGATAGATAGATAGATAGATAGATAGACAGATATTGACCATTAGATAGATAGATAGATAGATAGATAGATATTGATCCTCAGATAGATAGATAGATATTGACCCTCAGATAGATAGATAGATAGATAGATAGAAAGATAGAAAGATAGATTGATAGTCATTGACCCTTAGATAGATAGATAGATATTGACCGTCAGATATATAGATAGATAGATAGTCATTGACCCTGAGATATAGATAGAGTATGAACCACAGATAGGTAGATAGATAGATAGATAGATATTGACCCTCAGATAGATAGATAGATAGATAGATAGTCATTGACCCTTAGATAGATAGATATTGACCGTCAGATATATAGATAGACAGATAGTCATTGACCCTGAGATATAGATAGATAGAGTATGACCCACAGATAGATAGATAGATAGATAGTTATTGACCCGCAGATAGTTAGATAGATAGATAGATAGATATTGACCCTCAGATAGATAGATAGATAGATATTGACCATCAGATAGATAGATAGATAGATAGATAGATATATCATTTTTTACTTGGTTGCTAGGGTAACCCAATCTGGTTGCTAGGCAGTTTCCAGGGTGATCCTTATCAAGCCTCCTTTTCATTCTGAGTGAATAAAGTCAACCCGGAAGTCTCTATGATTTTCTGTTGCATAGATATGTGATTTGTTACTTGGTTGCTAGGGTAACCATATCTGGTTGATAGGCAGTTACCAGAGTGATATATATCAAGGCTACTTTCCATCTTGAGTGAAATAAGTGAAACAGGATGTCTCTATGATTTTCTGGTGCAGAGATATGTGACTTGTTACTTGGTTGCTAGGGTAAACACATCTGGTTACTAGGCAGTTACCAAAGTGATACTCATAAGGCTCCTTGCAATCCTGTGTGAAATATGTCAACCCCTAAGTCTCTACGATGTTCTGGTTCAAAGATATGTGATTTGTTACTTGGTTGCTAAGGTAACCCTGTCTGGTTGCTATGCAGTTACCAGAGTGATACATATCAAGGCTACTTTCCATCCTGAGTGAAATAAGTGAAACAGGTAGTCTCTACGATATACTGGTGCAGATATATGTGATTTGTTACTTGGTTGCTAGGGTAACCCCGTCTGGTTGCTAGGCAGTTACCAGAGTGATACATATCAAGGCTACTTTCCATCCTGAGTGAATCAAGTCAACCCGGAAGTCTCTATGATTTTCTGATGCAGAGATATGTGATTTGTTACTTGGTTGCTAGGGTAATCACATCTGGTTGCTAGGCGGTTACCAGAGTGATACATATCAAGGCTACTTTCCATCCTGAGTGAAATAAGTCAACCCGGAAGTCTCTCTGATTTTCTGTTGCAGAGATATGTGATTTGTTACTTGGTTGCTAGGGTAATCACATCTGGTTGCTAGGCAGTTACCAGAGTGATACATATCAAGGCTACTTTCCATCCTGAGTGAAATAAGTGAAACAGGAAGTCTCTATGATTTTCTGGTGCAGATATATGTGATTTGTTACTTGGTTGCTAGGGTAACCCCGTCTGGTTGCTAGGCAGTTACCAGAGTGATACATATCAAGGCTCCTTGCAATCCTGTGTGAAATATGTTAACCCCTAAGTCTCTACGATGTTCTGGTTCAAAGATATGTGATTTGTTACTTGGTTGCTAGGGTAATCGCATCTGGTTGCTAGGCAGTTACCAGAGGGATACATATCAAGGCTACTTTCCATCCTGAGTGAAATAAGTGAAACAGGAAGTCTCTATGATTTTCTGGTGCAGAGATATGTGATTTGTTACTTGGTTGCTAGGGTAAACACATCTGGTTGCTAGGCAGTTACCAAAGTGATACTCATAAGGCTCCTTGCAATCCTGTGTGAAATATGTCAACCCCTAAGTGTCTACGATGTTCTGGTTCAAAGATATGTGATTTGTTACTTGGTTGCTAAGGTAACCCTGTCTGGTTGCTATGCAGTTACCAGAGTGATACATATCAAGGCTACTTTCCATCCTGAGTGAAATAAGTGAAACAGGTAGTCTCTACGATTTTCTGGTGCAGAGATATGTGATTTGTTACTTGGTTGCTAGGGTAACCCCGTCTGGTTGCTAGGCAGTTACCAGAGTTATACATATCAAGGCTACTTTCCATCCTGAGTGAATTAAGTCAACCCGGAAGTCTCTATGATTTTCTGTTGCAGAGATATGTGATTTGTTACTTGGTTGCTAGGGTAATCACATCTGGTTGCTAGGCAGTTACCAGAGTGATACATATCAAGGCTGCTTTCCATCCTGAGTGAAATAAGTCAACCCGGAAGTCTCTTTGATTTTCTGTTGCAGAGATATGTGATTTGTTACTTGGTTGCTAGGGTAACCCCATCTGGTTGCTAGGCAGTTACCAGAGTGATACATATCAAGGCTACTTTCCATCCTGAGTGAAATAAGTGAAACAGGAAGTCTGTATGATTTTCTGGTGCAGAGATATGTGATTTGTTACTTGGTTGCTAGGGTAACCCCATCTGGTTGCTAGGCAGTTACCAGAGTGATACATATCAAGGCTACTTTCCATCCTGAGTGAAATAAGTGAAACAGGATGTCTGTATGATTTTCTGGTGCAGAAATATGTGATTTGTTATTTGGTTGCTAGGGTAACCCTGTCTGGTTGCTATGCAGTTACCAGGGTGATACTTATCAAGCCTCCTTTCCATACTGAGTGAATCAAGTCAACCTGGAAGCTACTATACTGTGGCTATGAAGATTTTAGGTCATTACTTATTGGCTGCTTGATAAAAGAAATCCTCTGAGGGAGAGAGAGAGGGAGAGACGCAGGGCTGACAGGCCCTTTTTCGTCTGTGTGTGTGAAAACGTCAGTTGGGATTTAAATTTCTGAACATTCCGCAATGTTAATCAATGGGAGTTTTTCCGAGTTTTGATCGTCATTTTTAGGAAAACCGTAAGTCCGATCTGTTAGAAAAGATATAGCACACTATTCGGGATTAGTCTGAAGGTCTGTGCCGAGTTTGGTGCATGTAGCTTAAAAGCTCTAGGAGGAGTTACATTTAGAAATTTAGTCTCAGAAGAATAATAATAACTAGATTGAAAAGTTTGAGAACAAACTTTAGGTTGGCTTGAGAAAGCCTAGCATAAAGTTTGAAGTAGTTGTAAAAGTTTGAAGATTTACGGTTTCTAGTTTGATGTAATTATAAGTAGTAGTTTTCAAAGTTCAAAGTTTAGAGATTATAAAACCATTCAGTCTATCAAATAGATTAGATAGATAGATAGATAGATAGATAGATAGATAGATAGATAGATAGATATTGACCCTCAGATAGATAGATAGATAGATAGATAGATAGAGTATGACCCACAGATAGATAGATAGATAGATAGATAGATAGATAGATAGATAGATAGATATTGACCCTCAGATAGATAGATAGATAGATAGATAGATAGAGTCTGACCCACAGATAGATAGATAGATAGATATTGACCGTCAGATATATAGATAGATAGATAGTCATTGACCCTGAGATATAGATAGATAGAGTATGACCCACAGATAGATAGATAGATAGTTATTGACCCGCAGATAGTTAGATAGATAGATAGATAGATAGATATTGACCCTCAGATAGATAGATAGATAGATATTGACCCTCAGAAAGATAAATAGATATATAGATAGATAGATAGATAGATAGATAGATAGATAGATAGCTAGACAGATAGATATATCATTTTTTACTTGGGTGCTAGGGTAACCCAATCTGGTTGCTAGGCATTTTCCAGGGTGATCCTTATCAAGCCTCCTTTTCATTCTGAGTGAATAAAGTCAACCCGGAAGTCTCTATGATTTTCTGTTGCATAGATACGTGATTTGTTACTTGGTTGCTAGGGTAACCATATCTGGTTGATAGGCAGTTACCAGAGTGATATATATCAAGGCTACTTTCCATCTTGAGTAAAATAAGTGAAACAGGAAGTCTCTACGATTTTCTGGTTCAGAGTTATGTGATTTGTTACTTGGTTGCTAGGGTAACCATATCTGGTTGATAGGCAGTTACCAGAGTGATATATATCAAGGCTACTTTCCATCTTGAGTAAAATAAGTGAAACAGGAAGTCTCTACGATGTTCTGGTTCAAAGATATGTGATTTGTTACTTGGTTGCTAGGGTAACCCCATCTGGTTGCTAGGCAGTTACCAAGGTGATACTCATAAGGCTCCTTGCAATCCTGTGTGAAATATGTCAACCCCTAAGTCTCTACGATGTTCTGGTTCAAAGATATGTGATTTGTTACTTGGTTGCTAGGGTAACCGCATCTGGTTGCTAGGCAGTTACCAGAGGGATACATATGAAGGCTACTTTCCATCCTGAATGAATAAAGTCAACCCGGAAGTCTCTATGATTTTCTGTTGCAGAGATATGTGATTTGTTACTTGGTTGATAGGGTAATCACATCTGGTTGCTAGGCAGTTACCAGAGTGATACATATCAAGGCTACTTTCCATCCTGAGTGAAATAAATCAACCCGGAAGTCTCTCTGATTTTCTGTTGCAGAGATATGTGATTTGTTATTTGGTTGCTAGGGTAAACACATCTGGTTGCTAGGGAGTTACCAAAGTGATACTCATAAGGCTCCTTGCAATCCTGTGTGAAATATGTCAACCCCTAAGTCTCTACGATGTTCTGGTTCAAAGATATGTGATTTGTTACTTGGTTGCTAAGGTAACCCTGTCTGGTTGCTATGCAGTTACCAGAGTGATACATATCAAGGCTACTTTCCATCCTGAGTGAAATAAGTGAAACAGGTAGTCTCTACGATTTTCTGGTGCAGAGATATGTGATTTGTTACTTGGTTGCTAGGGTAACCCCATCTGGTTGCTAGGCAGTTACCAGAGTGATACATATCAAGGCTACTTTCCATCCTGAGTGAATAAAGTCAACCCGGAAGTCTCTATGATTTTTTGTTGCAGAGATATGTGATTTGTTACTTGGTTGCTAGGGTAACCCCGTCTGGTTGCTAGGCAGTTACCAGAGTGATACATATCAAGGCTACTTTCCATCCTGAGTGAATAAAGTCAACCCGGAAGTCTCTCTGATTTTCTGTTGCAGAGATATGTGATTTGTTACTTGGTTGCTAGGGTAAACACATCTGGTTGCTAGGGAGTTACCAAAGTGATACTCATAAGGCTCCTTGCAATCCTGTGTGAAATATGTCAACCCCTAAGTCTCTACGATGTTCTGGTTCAAAGATATGTGATTTGTTACTTGGTTGCTAAGGTAACCCTGTCTGGTTGCTATGCAGTTACCAGAGTGATACATATCAAGGCTACTTTCCATCCTGAGTGAATAAAGTCAACCCGGAAGTCTCTATGATTTTCTGTTGCAGAGATATGTGATTTGTTACTTGGTTGCTAGGGTAACCCCGTCTGGTTGCTAGGCAGTTACCAGAGTGATACATATCAAGGCTACTTTCCATCCTGAGTGAATAAAGTCAACCCGGAAGTCTCTCTGATTTTCTGTTGCAGAGATATGTGATTTGTTACTTGGTTGCTAGGGTAATCACATCTGGTTGCTAGGCAGTTACCAGAGTGATACATATCAAGGCTACTTTCCATCCTGAGTGAAATAAGTGAAACAGGAAGTCTGTATGATTTTCTGGTGCAGAGATATGTGATTTGCTATTTGGTTGCTAGGGTAACCCTGTCTGGTTGCTATGCAGTTACCAGGGTGATCCTTATCAAGCCTCCTTTTCATTCTGAGTGAATAAAGTCAACCCGGAAGTCTCTATGATTTTCTGTTGCATAGATACGTGATTTGTTACTTGGTTGCTAGGGTAACCATATCTGGTTGATAGGCAGTTACCAGAGTGATATATATCAAGGCTACTTTCCATCTTGAGTAAAATAAGTGAAACAGGAAGTCTCTACGATTTTCTGGTTCAGAGTTATGTGATTTGTTACTTGGTTGCTAGGGTAACCATATCTGGTTGATAGGCAGTTACCAGAGTGATATATATCAAGGCTACTTTCCATCTTGAGTAAAATAAGTGAAACAGGAAGTCTCTACGATGTTCTGGTTCAAAGATATGTGATTTGTTACTTGGTTGCTAGGGTAACCCCATCTGGTTGCTAGGCAGTTACCAAGGTGATACTCATAAGGCTCCTTGCAATCCTGTGTGAAATATGTCAACCCCTAAGTCTCTACGATGTTCTGGTTCAAAGATATGTGATTTGTTACTTGGTTGCTAGGGTAACCGCATCTGGTTGCTAGGCAGTTACCAGAGGGATACATATGAAGGCTACTTTCCATCCTGAATGAATAAAGTCAACCCGGAAGTCTCTATGATTTTCTGTTGCAGAGATATGTGATTTGTTACTTGGTTGATAGGGTAATCACATCTGGTTGCTAGGCAGTTACCAGAGTGATACATATCAAGGCTACTTTCCATCCTGAGTGAAATAAATCAACCCGGAAGTCTCTCTGATTTTCTGTTGCAGAGATATGTGATTTGTTATTTGGTTGCTAGGGTAAACACATCTGGTTGCTAGGGAGTTACCAAAGTGATACTCATAAGGCTCCTTGCAATCCTGTGTGAAATATGTCAACCCCTAAGTCTCTACGATGTTCTGGTTCAAAGATATGTGATTTGTTACTTGGTTGCTAAGGTAACCCTGTCTGGTTGCTATGCAGTTACCAGAGTGATACATATCAAGGCTACTTTCCATCCTGAGTGAAATAAGTGAAACAGGTAGTCTCTACGATTTTCTGGTGCAGAGATATGTGATTTGTTACTTGGTTGCTAGGGTAACCCCATCTGGTTGCTAGGCAGTTACCAGAGTGATACATATCAAGGCTACTTTCCATCCTGAGTGAATAAAGTCAACCCGGAAGTCTCTATGATTTTTTGTTGCAGAGATATGTGATTTGTTACTTGGTTGCTAGGGTAACCCCGTCTGGTTGCTAGGCAGTTACCAGAGTGATACATATCAAGGCTACTTTCCATCCTGAGTGAATAAAGTCAACCCGGAAGTCTCTCTGATTTTCTGTTGCAGAGATATGTGATTTGTTACTTGGTTGCTAGGGTAAACACATCTGGTTGCTAGGGAGTTACCAAAGTGATACTCATAAGGCTCCTTGCAATCCTGTGTGAAATATGTCAACCCCTAAGTCTCTACGATGTTCTGGTTCAAAGATATGTGATTTGTTACTTGGTTGCTAAGGTAACCCTGTCTGGTTGCTATGCAGTTACCAGAGTGATACATATCAAGGCTACTTTCCATCCTGAGTGAATAAAGTCAACCCGGAAGTCTCTATGATTTTCTGTTGCAGAGATATGTGATTTGTTACTTGGTTGCTAGGGTAACCCCGTCTGGTTGCTAGGCAGTTACCAGAGTGATACATATCAAGGCTACTTTCCATCCTGAGTGAATAAAGTCAACCCGGAAGTCTCTCTGATTTTCTGTTGCAGAGATATGTGATTTGTTACTTGGTTGCTAGGGTAATCACATCTGGTTGCTAGGCAGTTACCAGAGTGATACATATCAAGGCTACTTTCCATCCTGAGTGAAATAAGTGAAACAGGAAGTCTGTATGATTTTCTGGTGCAGAGATATGTGATTTGCTATTTGGTTGCTAGGGTAACCCTGTCTGGTTGCTATGCAGTTACCAGGGTGATACTTATCAAGCCTCCTTTCCATACTGAGTGAATCAAGTCAACCTGGAAGCTACTATACTGTGGCTATGAAGATTTTAGGTCATTACTTATTGGCTGCTTGATAAAAGAAATCCTCTGTGGGAGAGAGAGAGGGAGAGACGCAGGGCTGACAGGCCCTTTTTTGTCTGTGTGTGTGAAAACGTCAGTTGGGATTTAAATTTCTGAACATTCCGCAATGTTAAGTCAATGGGAGTTTTTCCGAGTTTTGATCGTCATTTTTAGGAAAACCGTAAGTCCGATCAGTTAGAAAAGATATAGCACACTATTCGGGATTAGTCTGAAGGTCTGTGCCGAGTTTGGTGCATGTAGCTTAAAAGCTCTAGGAGGAGTTAGATTTAGAAATTTAGTCTCAGAATAATAATAATAATAATAATAAGTTTAAATAGGATTTCAGTAAGTTGGCTTTCTCAAGCCAACCTAACTAGATTAAAAAGTTTGAGTACAAACTTTAGGTTGGCTTGAGAAAGCCTAGCATAAAGTTTGAAGTAGTTGTAAAAGTTTGAAGATTTACGGTTTCTAGTTTGATGTAATTATAAGTAGTAGTTTTCAAAGTTCAAAGTTTAGAGATTATAAAACCATTCAGTCTATCAAATAGATTAGATAGATAGATAGATAGATAGATAGATAGATAGATAGATAGATAGATATTGACCCTCAGATAGATAGATAGATATTGACCCTCAGATAGATAGATAGATATTGACCCTCAGATAGATAGATAGATAGATAGATAGAGTATGACCCATAGATAGATAGATAGATAGATAGATAGATAGATAGATATTGACCCTCAGATAGATAGATAGATAGATAGATAGTTATTGACCATCAGATAGATATATAGATAGATTGTTATTGACCATCAGATAGATAGATAGATAGATAGATAGATAGACAGATATTGACCATTAGATAGATAGATAGATAGATAGATATTGATCCTCAGATAGATAGATAGATATTGACCCTCAGATAGATAGATAGATAGATAGATAGAAAGATAGAAAGATAGATTGATAGTCATTGACCCTTAGATAGATAGATAGATATTGACCGTCAGATATATAGATAGATAGATAGTCATTGACCCTGAGATATAGATAGATAGAGTATGAACCACAGATAGGTAGATAGATAGATAGATAGTTATTGACCCGCAGATAGCTAGATAGATAGATAGATAGATATTGACCCTCAGATAGATAGATAGATAGATAGTCATTGACCCTTAGATAGATAGATATTGACCGTCAGATATATAGATAGACAGATAGTCATTGACCCTGAGATATAGATAGATAGAGTATGACCCACAGATAGATAGATAGATAGATAGATAGATAGTTATTGACCCGCAGATAGTTAGATAGATAGATAGATAGATATTGACCCTCAGATAGATAGATAGATAGATATTGACCATCAGATAGATAGATAGATAGATAGATAGATAGATATATCATTTTTTACTTGGTTGCTAGGGTAACCCAATCTGGTTGCTAGGCAGTTTCCAGGGTGATCCTTATCAAGCCTCCTTTTCATTCTGAGTGAATAAAGTCAACCCGGAAGTCTCTATGATTTTCTGTTGCATAGATATGTGATTTGTTACTTGGTTGCTAGGGTAACCATATCTGGTTGATAGGCAGTTACCAGAGTGATATATATCAAGGCTACTTTCCATCTTGAGTGAAATAAGTGAAACAGGATGTCTCTATGATTTTCTGGTGCAGAGATATGTGACTTGTTACTTGGTTGCTAGGGTAAACACATCTGGTTACTAGGCAGTTACCAAAGTGATACTCATAAGGCTCCTTGCAATCCTGTGTGAAATATGTCAACCCCTAAGTCTCTACGATGTTCTGGTTCAAAGATATGTGATTTGTTACTTGGTTGCTAAGGTAACCCTGTCTGGTTGCTATGCAGTTACCAGAGTGATACATATCAAGGCTACTTTCCATCCTGAGTGAAATAAGTGAAACAGGTAGTCTCTACGATATACTGGTGCAGATATATGTGATTTGTTACTTGGTTGCTAGGGTAACCCCGTCTGGTTGCTAGGCAGTTACCAGAGTGATACATATC
Source organism: Moxostoma hubbsi (assembly GCA_032164185.1). Classification (NCBI taxonomy): domain Eukaryota; kingdom Metazoa; phylum Chordata; class Actinopteri; order Cypriniformes; family Catostomidae; genus Moxostoma; species Moxostoma hubbsi. The sequence goes on from JAVLUX010000065.1 coordinate 20,621,498, forward strand.
AAGGCTACTTTCCATCCTGAGTGAATCAAGTCAACCCGGAAGTCTCTATGATTTTCTGATGCAGAGATATGTGATTTGTTACTTGGTTGCTAGGGTAATCACATCTGGTTGCTAGGCGGTTACCAGAGTGATACATATCAAGGCTACTTTCCATCCTGAGTGAAATAAGTCAACCCGGAAGTCTCTCTGATTTTCTGTTGCAGAGATATGTGATTTGTTACTTGGTTGCTAGGGTAATCACATCTGGTTGCTAGGCAGTTACCAGAGTGATACATATCAAGGCTACTTTCCATCCTGAGTGAAATAAGTGAAACAGGAAGTCTCTATGATTTTCTGGTGCAGATATATGTGATTTGTTACTTGGTTGCTAGGGTAACCCCGTCTGGTTGCTAGGCAGTTACCAGAGTGATACATATCAAGGCTCCTTGCAATCCTGTGTGAAATATGTTAACCCCTAAGTCTCTACGATGTTCTGGTTCAAAGATATGTGATTTGTTACTTGGTTGCTAGGGTAATCGCATCTGGTTGCTAGGCAGTTACCAGAGGGATACATATCAAGGCTACTTTCCATCCTGAGTGAAATAAGTGAAACAGGAAGTCTCTATGATTTTCTGGTGCAGAGATATGTGATTTGTTACTTGGTTGCTAGGGTAAACACATCTGGTTGCTAGGCAGTTACCAAAGTGATACTCATAAGGCTCCTTGCAATCCTGTGTGAAATATGTCAACCCCTAAGTGTCTACGATGTTCTGGTTCAAAGATATGTGATTTGTTACTTGGTTGCTAAGGTAACCCTGTCTGGTTGCTATGCAGTTACCAGAGTGATACATATCAAGGCTACTTTCCATCCTGAGTGAAATAAGTGAAACAGGTAGTCTCTACGATTTTCTGGTGCAGAGATATGTGATTTGTTACTTGGTTGCTAGGGTAACCCCGTCTGGTTGCTAGGCAGTTACCAGAGTTATACATATCAAGGCTACTTTCCATCCTGAGTGAATTAAGTCAACCCGGAAGTCTCTATGATTTTCTGTTGCAGAGATATGTGATTTGTTACTTGGTTGCTAGGGTAATCACATCTGGTTGCTAGGCAGTTACCAGAGTGATACATATCAAGGCTGCTTTCCATCCTGAGTGAAATAAGTCAACCCGGAAGTCTCTTTGATTTTCTGTTGCAGAGATATGTGATTTGTTACTTGGTTGCTAGGGTAACCCCATCTGGTTGCTAGGCAGTTACCAGAGTGATACACATCAAGGCTACTTTCCATCCTGAGTGAAATAAGTGAAACAGGAAGTCTGTATGATTTTCTGGTGCAGAGATATGTGATTTGTTACTTGGTTGCTAGGGTAACCCCATCTGGTTGCTAGGCAGTTACCAGAGTGATACATATCAAGGCTACTTTCCATCCTGAGTGAAATAAGTGAAACAGGAAGTCTCTATGATTTTCTGGTGCAGATATATGTGATTTGTTACTTGGTTGCTAGGGTAACCCCGTCTGGTTGCTAGGCAGTTACCAGAGTGATACATATCAAGGCTCCTTGCAATCCTGTGTGAAATATGTTAACCCCTAAGTCTCTACGATGTTCTGGTTCAAAGATATGTGATTTGTTACTTGGTTGCTAGGGTAATCGCATCTGGTTGCTAGGCAGTTACCAGAGGGATACATATCAAGGCTACTTTCCATCCTGAGTGAAATAAGTGAAACAGGAAGTCTCTATGATTTTCTGGTGCAGAGATATGTGATTTGTTACTTGGTTGCTAGGGTAAACACATCTGGTTGCTAGGCAGTTACCAAAGTGATACTCATAAGGCTCCTTGCAATCCTGTGTGAAATATGTCAACCCCTAAGTGTCTACGATGTTCTGGTTCAAAGATATGTGATTTGTTACTTGGTTGCTAAGGTAACCCTGTCTGGTTGCTATGCAGTTACCAGAGTGATACATATCAAGGCTACTTTCCATCCTGAGTGAAATAAGTGAAACAGGTAGTCTCTACGATTTTCTGGTGCAGAGATATGTGATTTGTTACTTGGTTGCTAGGGTAACCCCGTCTGGTTGCTAGGCAGTTACCAGAGTTATACATATCAAGGCTACTTTCCATCCTGAGTGAATTAAGTCAACCCGGAAGTCTCTATGATTTTCTGTTGCAGAGATATGTGATTTGTTACTTGGTTGCTAGGGTAATCACATCTGGTTGCTAGGCAGTTACCAGAGTGATACATATCAAGGCTGCTTTCCATCCTGAGTGAAATAAGTCAACCCGGAAGTCTCTTTGATTTTCTGTTGCAGAGATATGTGATTTGTTACTTGGTTGCTAGGGTAACCCCATCTGGTTGCTAGGCAGTTACCAGAGTGATACACATCAAGGCTACTTTCCATCCTGAGTGAAATAAGTGAAACAGGAAGTCTGTATGATTTTCTGGTGCAGAGATATGTGATTTGTTACTTGGTTGCTAGGGTAACCCCATCTGGTTGCTAGGCAGTTACCAGAGTGATACATATCAAGGCTACTTTCCATCCTGAGTGAAATAAGTGAAACAGGATGTCTGTATGATTTTCTGGTGCAGAAATATGTGATTTGTTATTTGGTTGCTAGGGTAACCCTGTCTGGTTGCTATGCAGTTACCAGGGTGATACTTATCAAGCCTCCTTTCCATACTGAGTGAATCAAGTCAACCTGGAAGCTACTATACTGTGGCTATGAAGATTTTAGGTCATTACTTATTGGCTGCTTGATAAAAGAAATCCTCTGAGGGAGAGAGAGAGGGAGAGACGCAGGGCTGACAGGCCCTTTTTCGTCTGTGTGTGTGAAAACGTCAGTTGGGATTTAAATTTCTGAACATTCCGCAATGTTAATCAATGGGAGTTTTTCCGAGTTTTGATCGTCATTTTTAGGAAAACCGTAAGTCCGATCTGTTAGAAAAGATATAGCACACTATTCGGGATTAGTCTGAAGGTCTGTGCCGAGTTTGGTGCATGTAGCTTAAAAGCTCTAGGAGGAGTTACATTTAGAAATTTAGTCTCAGAATAATAATAATAATAATAAGTTTAAATAGGATTTCAGTAAGTTGGCTTTCTCAAGCCAACCTAACTAGATTGAAAAGTTTGAGTACAAACTTTAGGTTGGCTTGAGAAAGCCTAGCATAAAGTTTGAAGTAGTTGTAAAAGTTTGAAGATTTACGGTTTCTAGTTTGATGTAATTATAAGTAGTAGTTTTCAAAGTTCAAAGTTTAGAGATTATAAAACCATTCAGTCTATCAAATAGATTAGATAGATAGATAGATAGATAGATAGATAGATAGATAGATAGATAGATATTGACCCTCAGATAGATAGATAGATAGATAGATAGATAGATAGATAGATAGATAGATAGATAGAGTATGACCCATAGATAGATAGATAGATAGATAGATAGATAGATAGATATTGACCCTCAGATAGATAGATAGTTATTGACCATCAGATAGATAGATAGATAGATAGATAGATAGATAGATAGATAGATAGTTATTGACCATCAGATAGATAGATAGATAGATAGATATTGACCATTAGATAGATAGATAGATAGATAGATATTGATCCTCAGATAGATAGATAGATATTGACCCTCAGATAGATAGATAGATAGATAGAAAGATAGAAAGATAGATTGATAGTCATTGACCCTTAGATAGATAGATAGATAGATATTGAACGTCAGATATATAGATAGATAGATAGTCATTGACCCTGAGATATAGATAGATAGATAGATAGATATTGACCCTCAGATAGATAGATAGATAGATAGATAGATAGTCATTGACTCTTAGATAGATAGATAGATATTGACCGTCAGATATATAGATAGACAGATAGTCATTGACCCTGAGATATAGATAGATAGAGTATGACCCACAGATAGATAGATAGATAGTTATTGACCCGCAGATAGTTAGATAGATAGATAGATAGATATTGACCCTCAGATAGATAGATAGATAGATAGATAGATATTGACCATCAGAAAGATAGATAGATAGATAGATAGATAGACAGATAGATATATCATTTTTTACTTGGTTGCTAGGGTAACCCAATCTGGTTGCTAGGCAGTTTCCAGTGTGATCCTTATCAAGCCTCCTTTTCATTCTGAGTGAATAAAGTCAACCCGGAAGTCTCTATGATTTTCTGTTGCATAGATATGTGATTTGTTACTTGGTTGCTAGGGTAACCATATCTGGTTGATAGGCAGTTACCAGAGTGATATATATCAAGTCTACTTTCCATCTTGAGTAAAATAAGTGAAACAGGAAGTCTCTACGATTTTCTGGTGCAGAGTTATGTGATTTGTTATTTGGTTGCTAGGGTAAGCCCTTGTCATTGCTAGGCAGTTACCAGTGTGATACTTATCAAGCCTCCTTTCCATCCTGAATAAATTATGTCAACCCGGAATTCTCTACGATTTTCTGGTGCAGAGATATGTGATTTGTTAGTTGGTTGCTAGGGTAACCCCATCTGGTTGCTAGGCAGTTACTAAGGTGATACTCATAAGGCTCCTTGCAATCCTGTGTGAAATATGTCAACCCCTAAGTCTCTACGATGTTCTGGTTCAAAGATATGTTATTTGTTACTTGGTTGCTAGGGTAACCGCATCTGGTTGCTAGGCAGTTACCAGAGGGATACATATCAAGGCTACTTTCCATCCTGAGTGAAATAAGTGAAACAGGAAGTCTCTATGATTTCCTGGTGCAGAGATATGTGACTTGTTACTTGGTTGCTAGGGTAAACACATCTGGTTGCTAGGCAGTTACCAAAGTGATACTCATAAGGCTCCTTGCAATCCTGTGTGAAATATGTCAACCCCTAAGTCTCTACGATGTTCTGGTTCAAAGATATGTGATTTGTTACTTGGTTGCTAAGGTAACCCTGTCTGGTTGCTATGCAGTTACCAGAATGATACATATCAAGGCTACTTTCCATCCTGAGTGAAATAAGTGAAACAGGTAGTCTCTACGATATACTGGTGCAGATATATGTGATTTGTTACTTGGTTGCTAGGGTAACCCCGTCTGGTTACTAGGCAGTTACCAGAGTGATACATATCAAGGCTACTTTCCATCCTGAGTGAATAAAGTCAACCCGGAAGTCTCTATGATTTTCTGTTGCAGAGATATGTGATTTGTTACTTGGTTGCTAGGGTAATCACATCTGGTTGCTAGGCAGTTACCAGAGTGATACATATCAAGGCTACTTTCCATCCTGAGTGAAATAAGTCAACCCGGAAGTCTCTCTGATTTTCTGTTGCAGAGATATGTGATTTGTTACTTGGTTGCTAGGGTAATCACATCTGGTTGCTAGGCAGTTACCAGAGTGATACATATCAAGGCTACTTTCCATCCTGAGTGAAATAAGTGAAACAGGTAGTCTCTACGATTTTCTGTTGCAGAGATATGTGATTTGTTACTTGGTTGCTAGGGTAACCCCGTCTGGTTGCTAGGCAGTTACCAGAGTGATACATATCAAGGCTACTTTCCATCCTGAGTGAATAAAGTCAACCCGGAAGTGTCTATGATTTTCTGTTGCAAAGATATGTGATTTGTTACTTGGTTGCTAGGGTAATCACATCTGGTTGCTAGGCAGTTACCAGAGTGATACATATCAAGGCTGCTTTCCATCCTGAGTGAAATAAGTCAACCCGGAAGTCTCTTTGATTTTCTGTTGCAGAGATATGTGATTTGTTACTTGGTTGCTAGGGTAATCACATCTGGTTGCTAGGCAGTTACCAGAGTGATACATATCAAGGCTACTTTCCATCCTGAGTGAAATAAGTCAACCCGGAAGTCTCTCTGATTTTCTGTTGCAGAGATATGTGATTTGTTACTTGGTTGCTAGGGTAATCACATCTGGTTGCTAGGCAGTTACCAGAGTGATACATATCAAGGCTACTTTCCATCTTGAGTGAAATAAGTGAAACAGGAAGTCACTACGATTTTCTGGTGCAGAAATATGTGATTTGTTACTTGGTTGCTAGGGTAACCCCATCTGGTTGCTAGGCAGTTACCAGAGTGATACATATCAAGGCTACTTTCCATCCTGAGTGAAATAAGTGAAACAGGAAGTCTGTATGATTTTCTGGTGCAGAGATATGTGATTTGTTACTTGGTTGCTAGGGTAACCCCATCTGGTTGCTAGGCAGTTACCAGAGTGATACATATCAAGGCTACTTTCCATCCTGAGTGAAATAAGTGAAACAGGATGTCTGTATGATTTTCTGGTGCAGAAATATGTGATTTGTTATTTGGTTGCTAGGGTAACCCTGTCTGGTTGCTATGCAGTTACCAGGGTGATACTTATCAAGCCTCCTTTCCATACTGAGTGAATCAAGTCAACCTGGAAGCTACTATACTGTGGCTATGAAGATTTTAGGTCATTACTTATTGGCTGCTTGATAAAAGAAATCCTCTGAGGGAGAGAGAGAAGGAGAGACGCAGGGCTGACAGGCCCTTTTTCGTCTGTGTGTGTGAAAACGTCAGTTGGGATTTAAATTTCTGAACATTCCGCAATGTTAATCAATGGGATTTTTTCCGAGTTTTGATCGTCATTTTTAGGAAAACCGTAAGTCCGATCAGTTAGAAAAGATATAGCACACTATTCGGGATTAGTCTGAAGGTCTGTGCCGAGTTTGGTGCATGTAGCTTAAAAGCTCTAGGAGGAGTTACATTTAGAAATTTAGTCTCAGAAGAATAATAATAATAATAAGTTTAAATAGGATTTCAGTAAGTTGGCTTTCTCAAGCCAACCTAACTAGATTAAAAAGTTTGAGTACAAACTTTAGGTTGGCTTGAGAAAGCCTAGCATAAAGTTTGAAGTAACTTTAAAAGTTTGAAGATTTAAGGTTTTTAGTTTGATGTAATTATTAGTAGTTTTCAATGTTCAAAGTTTAGAGATTATAAAACTATTCAGTCTATCAAATAGATTAGATAGATAGATAGATAGATAGATAGATAGATATTGACCATCAGATAGATAGATAGATAGATAGATAGATAGATAGTTATTGACCCTCAGATAGATAGATAGATAGATAGATAGATAGATAGATAGTTATTGACCCTCAGATAGATAGTTAGATATTGACCCTCAGATAGATAGATAGATAGATAGATAGATAGTTATTGACCCTCAGATAGATAGATAGATAGATAGATATTGACCCTCAGATAGATAGATAGATATTGACCCTCAGATAGATAGATAGATAGATAGTTATTGACCATCAGATAGATAGATAGATAGATAGATATTGACCCTCAGATAGATAGATAGATAGATAGATAGATAGATAGATAGTTATTGACCCTCAGATAGATAGATAGATAGATAGATAGATAGATATTGACCCTCAGATAGATAGATTGATAGATAGATAGATATTGACCCTCAGATAGATAGATAGAGACCCTCAGATAGATAGATAGATAGATAGATAGATAGATAGATAGATAGATAGATAGATATTGACCCATAGATAGAGAGATAGATAGATAGATAGATATTAACCCTCAGATAGATAGATAGTTCGAAAGATAGATATAGATAGATTGATAAATAGACAGACAGACATACAGATAGATAGATAGATCCTTGCAACCCTGAGTCCCATGAACAAAACCAGAAGTCTTTATGTTGTTCTGGTGCAGAGATATGTAATTTGTTACTTGGTTGCTAGGGTAACCCTATCTGGTTGCTAGGCAGTTACCAGAGTAATACATATCAAGGCTACTTTCCATCATGAGTGAAATAAGTCAACCTGGAAGTCTCTACGATTTTCTGTTAAATAGATATGTGATTTGTTACTTGGTTGCTAGGCTATCCCCATCTGGTTGCTAGGCAGTTACCAAAGTGTTACTAATAAGGCTCCTTGCAATCCTGAGTGAAATATGTCAACCCCTAAGTCTCTACGATGTTCTGGTTCAAAGATATGTGAATTGTTACTTGGTTGCTAGGGTAACCCTGTCTGGTTGCTATGCAGTTACCAGGGTGATACTTATCAAGCCTCCTTTCCATCTTGAGTGAATAAAGTCAACCCCCAAGTCTGTATGATTTAATGGTGCAGAGATATGTGATTTGTTATTTGGTTGCTAGGGTAACCCTGTCTGGTTGCTATGCAGTTACCAGGGTGATCCTTATCAAGCCTCCTTTCCATCCTGAGTGAATTAAGTCAACCCAGATGTCTCTACGGTTTTCTGGAGCAGAAATATATGATTTGTTACTTGGTTGCTAGGGTAACCCAATCTGGTTGCTAGGCAGTTACCAGAGTGATGCATATCAAGGCTACTTTCCATCCTGAGTGAAATAAGTGAAACAGGAAGTCTCTACGATTTTCTGGTGCAGAGATATGTGATTTGTAACTTGGTTGCTAGGGTAACCCCATCTGGTTGCTAGGCAGTTACCAAAGTGATACTCATAAGGCTCCTTGCAATCCTGAGTGAAATATGTCAACCCCTAAGTCTCTACGATGTTCTGGTTCAAAGATATGTGATTTGTTACTTGGTTGCTAGGGTAACCATATCTGGTTGCTATGCAGTAACCAGGGTGATACATATCAAGCCTCCTTTCCATCCTGAGTGAATAAAGTCAACCCGGAAGTCTGTATGAATTTCTGGTGCAGAGATATGTGATTTGTTATTTGGTTGCTAGGTTAACCCTGTCTGGTTGCTATGCAGTTACCAGGGTGATAACTTGTCAAGCCTCCTTTCCATCCTGAGTGAATTAAGTCAACCCGGAAGTCTGTATGAATTTCTGGTGCAGAGATATGTGATTTGTTATTTGGTTGCTAGGGTAACCCTGTCTGGTTGCTATGCAGTTACCAGGGTGATGCATATCAAGGCTACTTTCCATCCTGTGTGAAATATGTCAACCCCTAAGTCTCTACGATGTTCTGGTTCAAAGATATGTGATTTGTTACTTGGTTGCTAGGGTAACCACATCTGGTTGCTAGGCAGTTACCAGAGTGATACATATCAAGCCTCCTTTCCATCCTGAGTGAAATAAGTGAAACAGGAAGTCTCTACGATTTTCTGGTGCAAAGATATGTGATTTGTTACTTGGTTGCTAGGGTAACCCCATCTGGTTGCTAGGCAGTTACCAAGGTGACAGCCAACAGTGCTCCTTGCCATCCTGAGTGAAATAAGTCAACCCGGAAGTCTCTGTGATTTTCTAGTACAGAGATATGTGATTTGTTTCTTGGTTGCTAGGGTAACCCCATCTGGTCACTAGGCAGTTACCAAGGTGACAGCCAACAATGCTCCTTGCAATCCTGAGTGAAATAAGTCAACCCAGATTTCTCTGTGATTTTCTAGTACAGAGATATGTGATTTGTTTCTTGGTTGCTAGGGTAACCCCATCTGGTTGCTAGGCAGTTACCAAGGTGACAGGCAACAATGCTCCTTGCCATCCTGAGTGAAATAAGTCAACCCGTAAGTCTCTGTGATTTTCTTGTGCAGAGATATGTGATTTGTTACTTGGTTGCTAAGGTAACCCCATCTGGTTGCTAGGCAGTTACCAAGGTGACAGGCAACAATGCTCCTTGCCATCCTGAGTGAAATAAGTCAACCCGGAAGTCTCTACGTCATTCTGATCCTAAGATACACATCTTAGTGATTTTGAATGGATGTCAATGGTTCTTTGTTGCTAGGGTGCTTTAAATGGTTGCTAGGGCGTGGCTAAGTAGTTCACATGATGAAAGCTGAAGACTGATTACTCACCCAATGAAAACAAAGCAACTATCATGTCTCTAGGACATTCTGATCTGAAGATATCTTACTGTAAATGAAATCAATAAATGTGGTTGCTAGGGTGCTCTAAATTGTTGCTAGGGAGTGGCTTGGCAGCTGCCAATGATGAATCTCCAAAGGCTGCTTGTCAATATGAATGATATAAACCAACTCCCATGCTTCTGTGACATTCAGAATGGAAGATATCTCTCTTTGGATTTTGGTTGCTAAGGTGCTCGAAAATGGTTGCTAGGGAGGGGCTAGGAAGTGTTGAGGGGATTCATGATTGGCTGTTTTACTACCTCAAGTCAAACGAGACCACCCTCGTGTTTCTATGATAATTCAGTCCGGAGATATCCCTTTGATCTTTTTCAAAGGAAGTCTATGGGAATTGTTGCTAAGGTGCTGTAAATGGTTGCTAGGGCGTGGCTTGATAGCTTCACAATGATCCTGAGAGACTGATTGGTCGTCTGAGTAAAATGAGCCCGCCCCCTTGTCTGTAAGACACTGTGATCCAGAGTTATGTTCAATACAAAATCTACCATAGACTTAACATTGGGGCAAATTTGGGCAGCTCCTGCCCCCCAGGGGTGCAACTTTTACCCCATTGTGAGGTACGTTCTCACAGAGCCTGTCAGCCTCTTCAAATGAGGTAAATCACACGTCTCTGCGAAATCCTCGCTCTGAGCTATGACTCGTCAAAATTCGGCTCAATGTTAAGTCAATGGGATTGTTTGCCCAATTTTTTGCCCCTGGGGCAAACACCGTACCCCCGATCGCTTATAAAAGTCATAGCACACCATTCCCAAATAATCCGCACGATTTGACGCCTCATTCGTGGGTCAGCGACCAAAAATTTTTGCAAAAAATTCCATTGACTTACATTGGGGCAATTTTGGGCAGCTCCTGCCCCCCAGGGGTAAAACTTTTACCCCATTGTGAGGTATGTTCTCACAGAGCCTGTCAGCCTCTTCAAATGTGGTAAATCACATGTCTCTGCGAAATCCTCGCTCTGAGCTATGACTTGTCAAATTTCGGCTCAATGTTAAGTCAATGGGATTTTTTGCCCAATTTTTTGCCCCTGGGGCAAACACCGTACCCCCGATCGCTTAGAAAAGATATAGCACACTATTCGGGATTAGTCTGAAGGTCTGTGCAGAGTTTGGTGCATGTAGCTTAAAAGCTCTAGGAGGAGTTAGATTTAGAAATTTAGTCTCAGAAGAATAATAATAATAATAATAAGTTTAAATAGGATTTCAGTAAGTTGGCTTTCTCAAGCCAACCTAACTAGATTAAAAAGTTTGAGTACAAACTTTAGGTTGGCTTGAGAAAGCCTAGCATGAAAGTTTGAAGTAGTTGTAAAAGTTTGAAGATTTAAGGTTTTTAGTTTGATGTAATTATAAGTAGTGGTTTTCAAAGTGCAAAGTTTAGAGATTATAAAACCATTCAGTCTATCAAATAGATAGATAGATAGATAGATAGATAGATAGATAGATATTGACCCTCAGATAGATAGATAGATAGATAGATATTGACCCTCAGATAGATAGATAGATAGATAGATAGATAGATAGAGTATGACCCATAGATAGATAGATGGATAGATAGATAGATATTGACCCTCAGATAGATAGATAGATAAATAGATAGATAGATAGATAGATATTGACCGTCAGATAGATAGATAGATAGTTATTGACCCTCAGATAGATAGATAGATAGATATTGATCCTCAAATAGAAAGATAGATATTTACCCTCAGATAGATAGATAGATAGATAGTCATTGACCCTTAGATAGATAGATAGATAGATAGATAGATAGTCATTGACCCTTAGATAGATAGATAGACAGATAGATAGATAGATAGTTATTGACCCTCAGATAGATAGATAGATAGATAGATAGAGTATGACCCACAGATAGATAGATAGATATTGACCCTCAGATAGATAGATTGACAGATAGATATTGACCCTCATAAAGATAGATAGATAGATAGATAGATAGACAGATAGATATATTATTTTTTACTTGGTTGCTAGGGTAACCCAATCTGGTTGCTAGGCAGTTTCCAGGGTGATCCTTATCAAGCCTCCTTTTCATTCTGAGTGAATAAAGTCAACCCGGAAGGCTCTACGATTTTCTGTTGCATAGATATGTGATTTGTTACTTGGTTGCTAGGGTAACCATATCTGGTTGATAGGCAGTTACCAGAGTGACACATATCAAGGCTACTTTCCATTCTGTGTGAAATATGTCAACCCCTAAGTCTCTACGATTTACTGGTTCAAAGATATGTGATTTGTTACTTGGTTGCTAGGGTAACCGCATCTGGTTGCTAGTCAGTTACCAGAGTGGTACATATCAAGGCTACTTTCCATCTTGAGTGAAATAAGTGAAACAGGAAGTCTCTATGATTTTCTGGTGCAGAATTATGTGATTTGTTACTTGGTTGCTAGGGTAAGCCCTTGTCGTTGCTAGGCAGTTACCAGAGTGACACATATCAAGGCTACTTTCCATTCTGTGTGAAATATGTCAACCCCTAAGTCTCTACGATTTACTGGTTCAAAGATATGTGATTTGTTACTTGGTTGCTAGGGTGAGCTCTTGTCGTTGCTAGGCAGTTACCAGAGTGATACTTTTCAAGACTCCTTGCAATCCTGAGTGAAATAAGTCAAACAGGAAGTCTCTACGATTTTCTGGTGAAGAGATATATTATTTGTTACTTGGTTGCTAGGGTAACCATATCTGGTTGCTAGGCAGATAACAGAGTGATACATATCAAGGCTACTTTCCATCCTGAGTGAATAAAGTCAACCCGGAAGTCTCTATGATTTTCTGTTGCAGAGATATGTGATTTGTTACTTGGTTGCTAGGGTAACCCCATCTGGTTGCTAGGCAGTTACCAGAGTGATACATATCAAGGCTACTTTCCATCCTGAGTGAAATAAGTGAAACAGGAAGTCTGTATGATTTTCTGGTGCAGAGATATGTGATTTGTTATTTGGTTGCTAGGGTAACCCCATCTGGTTGCTAGGCAGTTACCAAAGTGATACTCATAAGGCTCCTTGCAATCCGGTGTGAAATATGTCAACCCCTAAGTCTCTACGAAGTTCTGGTACAAAGATATATGATTTATTACTTGGTTGCTAGGGTAACCCTGTCTGGTTGCTATGCAGTTACCAGGGTGATAACTTGTCAAGCCTCCTTTCCATCCTGAGTGAATAAAGTCAACCCGCAAGTCTGTATGATTTTCTGGTGCTGAGATATGTGATTTGTTATTTGGTTGCTAGGGTAACCCTGTCTGGTTGCTATGCAGTTACCAGGGTGATACTTATCAAGCCTCCTTTCCATCCTGAGTGAATTAAGTCAACCCAGATGTCTCTACGATTTTCTGGAGCAGAAATATATGATTTGTTACTTGGTTGCTAGGGTAACCCAATCTGGTTGCTAGGCAGTTACCAGAGTGATGCATATCAAGGCTACTTTCCATCCTGAGTGAAATAAGTGAAACAGTAAGTCTCTACGATTTTCTGGTGCAGAGATATGTGATTTGTTAGTTGGTTGCTAGGGTAACCCCATCTGGTTGCTAGGCAGTTACCAAGGTGATACTCATAAGGCTCCTTGCAATCCTGTGTGAAATATGTCAACCCCTAAGTCTCTACGATGTTCTGGTTCAAAGATATGTGATTTGTTACTTGGTTGCTAGGGTAACCACATCTGGTTGCTAGGCAGTTACCAGAGTGATACATATCAAGGCTACTTTCCATCCTGAGTGAAATAAGTCAACCCGGAAGTCTCTCTGATTTTCTGTTGCAGAGATATGTGATTTGTTACTTGGTTGCTAGGGTAATCACATCTGGTTGCTAGGCAGTTACTAGAGTGATACATATCAAGGCTACTTTCCATCCTGAGTGAAATAAGTGAAACAGGAAGTCTCTATGATTTTCTGGTGCAGAGATATGTGATTTGTTATTTGGTTGCTAGGGTAACCCCATCTGGTTGATAGGCAGTTACCAGGGTGATACTTATCAAGCCTCCTTTCCATACTGAGTGAATCAAGTCAACCTGGAAGCTACTATACTGTGGCTATGAAGATTTTAGGTCATTACTTATTGGCTGCTTGATAAAAGAAATCCTCTGAGGGAGAGAGAGAGGGAGAGACGCAGGGCTGACAGGCCCTTTTTTGTCTGTGTGTGTGAAAACGTCAGTTGGGATTTAAATTTCTGAACATTCCGCAATGTTAATCAATGGGAGTTTTTCCGAGTTTTGATCGTCATTTTTAGGAAAACCGTAAGTCCGATCAGTTAGAAAAGATATAGCACACTATTCGGGATTAGTCTGAAGGTCTGTGCCGAGTTTGGAGCAGGTAGCTTAAAAGCTATAGGAGGAGTTACATTTAGAAATTTAGTCTCAGAAGAATAATAATAACTAGATTAAAAAGTTTGAGTACAAACTTTAGGTTGGCTTGAGAAAGCCTAGCATAAAGTTTGAAGTAGTTGTAAAAGTTTGAAGATTTACAGTTTCTAATTTGATGTAATTATAAGAAGTAGTTTTCAAAGTTCAAAGTTTAGAAATTATAAAACCATTCAGTCTATCAAATAGATAGATAGATAGATAGATAGATAGATAGATAGATAGATAGATAGATAGATATTGACCCTCAGATAGATAGATAGATAGATAGATATTGACCCTCAGATAGATAGATAGATACATAGATGATAGATAGATAGATATATATTGACCCTCAGATAGATAGATAGATAGTTATTGACCATCAGATAGATAGATAGATAGATAGATAGATAGATAGTTATTGACCATCAGATAGATAGATAGATAGATAGATAGATAGATAGATAGATATTGACCATTAGATAGATAGATAGATAGATAGATAGATATTGATCCTCAGATAGATAGATAGATATTGACCCTCAGATAGATAGATAGATAGATAGAAAGATAGAAAGATAGAAAGATAGATTGATAGTCATTGACCCTTAGATAGATAGATAGATATTGACCGTCAGATAAATAGATAGATAGATAGTCATTGACCCTGAGATATAGATAGATAGAGTATGAACCACAGATAGATAGATAGATAGATAGATAGTTATTGACCCGCAGATAGTTAGATAGATAGATAGATAGATAGATATTGACCATCAGATAGATAGATAGATAGATAGATAGATAGTCATTGACTCTTAGATAGATAGATAGATATTGACCGTCAGATTTATAGATAGACAGATAGTCATTGACCCTGAGATATAGATAGATAGAGTATGACCCACAGATAGATAGATAGATAGTTATTGACCCGCAGATAGTTAGATAGATAGATATTGACCCTCAGATAGATAGATAGATAGATATTGACCCTCAGATAGATAGATAGATAGATAGATAGATAGATAGATATTGACCCTCAGATAGATAGATAGATAGATAGATAGATAGATAGATATTGACCATTAGATAGATAGATAGATAGATAGATAGATAGATATTGATCCTCAGATAGATAGATAGATATTGACCCTCAGATAGATAGATAGATAGATAGAAAGATAGAAAGATAGATTGATAGTCATTGACCCTTAGATAGATTGATAGATATTGACCGTCAGATAAATAGATAGATAGATAGTCATTGACCCTGAGATATAGATAGATAGAGTATGAACCACAGATAGATAGATAGATAGATAGATAGTTATTGACCCGCAGATAGTTAGATAGATAGATAGATAGATATTGACCATCAGATAGATAGATAGATAGATAGTCATTGACTCTTAGATAGATAGATAGATATTGACCGTCAGATATATAAATAGACAGATAGTCATTGACCCTGAGATATAGATAGATAGAGTATGACCCACAGATAGATAGATAGATAGTTATTGACCCGCAGATAGTTAGATAGATAGATAGATAGATAGATATTGACCCTCAGATAGATAGATAGATAGATAGATAGATATTGACCCTCAGATAGATAGATAGATAGATAGATAGATAGAGTATGACCCATAGATAGATAGATAGATAGATAGATAGATAGATAGATAGATATTGACCCTCAGATAGATAGATAGATAGATAGATAGCTATTGACCATCAGATAGATAGATAGATAGATAGATAGATAGTTATTGACCATCAGATAGATATATAGATAGATAGATAGATAGATAGATAGATATATTGACCATTAGATAGATAGATAGATAGATAGATAGATATTGATCCTCAGATAGATAGATAGATATTGACCCTCAGATAGATAGATAGATAGATAGATAGAAAGATAGAAAGATAGAAAGATAGATTGATAGTCATTGACCATTAGATAGATAGATAGATATTGACCGTCAGATATATAGATAGATAGATAGTCATTGACCCTGAGATATAGATAGATAGAGTATGAACCACAGATAGATAGATAGATAGATAGATAGATAGTTATTGACCCGCAGATAGTTAGATAGATAGATAGATAGATATTGACCCTCAGATAGATAGATAGATAGATAGATAGATAGATAGATAGATAGTCATTGACTCTTAGATAGATAGATAGATAGATATTGACCGTCAGATATATAGATAGACAGATAGTCATTGACCCTGAGATATAGATAGATAGAGTATGACCCACAGATAGATAGATAGATAGTTATTGACCCGCAGATAGTTAGATAGATAGATAGATAGATATTGACCCTCAGATAGATAGATAGATAGATAGATAGATAGATATTGACCATCAGAAAGATAGATAGATAGATAGATAGATAGACAGATAGACAGATAGATATATCATTTTTTACTTGGTTGCTAGGGTAACCCAATCTGGTTGCTAGGCAGTTTCCAGGGTGATCCTTATCAAGCCTCCTTTTCATTCTGAGTGAATAAAGTCAACCCGGAAGTCTCTATGATTTTCTGTTGCATAGATATGTGATTTGTTACTTGGTTGCTAGGGTAACCATATCTGGTTGATAGGCAGTTACCAGAGTGATATATATCAAGGCTACTTTCCATCTTGAGTAAAATAAGTGAAACAGGAAGTCTCTACGATTTTCTGGTGCAGAGTTATGTGATTTGTTACTTGGTTGCTAGGGTAAGCCCTTGTCGTTGCTAAGCAGTTACCAGAGTGATACTTATCAAGCCTCCTTTCCATCCTGAGTGAATTATGTCAACCCGGAAGTCTCTACGATTTTCTGGTGCAGAGATATGTGATTTGTTAGTTGGTTGCTAGGGTAACCCCATCTGGTTGCTAGGCAGTTACTAAGGTGATACTCATAAGGCTCCTTGAAATCCTGTGTGAAATATGTCAACCCCTAAGTCTCTACGATGTTCTGGTTCAAAGATATGTGATTTGTTACTTGGTTGCTAGGGTAACCGCATCTGGTTGCTAGGCAGTTACCAGAGGGATACATATCAAGGCTACTTTCCATCCTGAGTGAAATAAGTGAAACAGGAAGTCTCTATGATTTTCTGGTGCAGAGATATGTGATTTGTTACTTGGTTGCTAGGGTAAACACATCTGGTTGCTAGGCAGTTACCAAAGTGATACTCATAAGGCTCCTTGCAATCCTGTGTGAAATATGTCAACCCCTAAGTCTCTACGATGTTCTGGTTCAAAGATATGTGATTTGTTACTTGGTTGCTAAGGTAACCCTGTCTGGTTGCTATGCAGTTACCAGGGTGATGCATATCAAGGCTACTTTCCATCCTGTGTGAAATATGTCAACCCCTAAGTCTCTACGATGTTCTGGTTCAAAGATATGTGATTTGTTACTTGGTTGCTAGGGTAACCATATCTGGTTGCTAGGCAGTTACCAGAGTGATACATATCAAGCCTCCTTTCCATCCTGAGTGAAATAAGTGAAACAGGAAGTCTCTACGATTTTCTGGTGCAAAGATATGTGATTTGTTACTTGGTTGCTAGGGTAACCCCATCTGGTTGCTAGGCAGTTACCAAGGTGACAGCCAACAGTGCTCCTTGCAATCCTGAGTGAAATAAGTCAACCCAGATTTCTCTGTGATTTTCTAGTACAGAGATATGTGATTTGTTTCTTGGTTGCTAGGGTAACCCCATCTGGTCGCTAGGCAGTTACCAAGGTGACAGCCAACAATGCTCCTTGCAATCCTGAGTGAAATAAGTCAACCCAGATTTCTCTGTGATTTTCTAGTACAGAGATATGTGATTTGTTTCTTGGTTGCTAGGGTAACCCCATCTGGTTGCTAGGCAGTTACCAAGGTGACAGGCAACAATGCTCCTTGCCATCCTGAGTGAAATAAGTCAACCCATAAGTCTCTGTGATTTTCTTGTGCAGAGATATGTGATTTGTTACTTGGTTGCTAAGGTAACCCCATCTGGTTGCTAGGCAGTTACCAAGGTGACAGGCAACAATGCTCCTTGCCATCCTGAGTGAAATAAGTCAACCCGGAAGTCTCTACGTCATTCTGATCCTAAGATACACATCTTAGTGATTTTGAATGGATGTCAATGGTTCTTTGTTGCTAGGGTGCTTTAAATGGTTGCTAGGGCGTGGCTAAGTAGTTCACATGATGAAAGCTGAAGACTGATTACTCACCCAATGAAAACAAAGCAACTATCATGTCTCTAGGACATTCTGATCTGAAGATATCTTACTGTAAATGAAATCAATAAATGTGGTTGCTAGGGTGCTCTAAATTGTTGCTAGGGAGTGGCTTGGCAGCTGCCAATGATGAATCTCCAAAGGCTGCTTGTCAATATGAATGATATAAACCAACTCCCATGCTTCTGTGACATTCAGAATGGAAGATATCTCTCTTTGGATTTTGGTTGCTAAGGTGCTCGAAAATGGTTGCTAGGGAGGGGCTAGGAAGTGTTGAGGGGATTCATGATTGGCTGTTTTACTGCCCCAAGTCAAACGAGACCACCCTCGTGTTTCTATGATAATTCAGTCCGGAGAAATCCCTTTGATCTTTTTCAAAGGAAGTCTATGGGAATTGTTGCTAAGGTGCTGTAAATGGTTGCTAGGGCATGGCTTGATAGCTTCACAATGATCCTGAGAGACTGATTGGTCGTCTGAGTAAAATGAGCCCGCCCCCTTGTCTCTAAGACACTGTGATCCAGAGTTATGTTCAATACAAAATCTACCATAGACTTAACATTGGGGCAAATTTGGGCAGCTCCTGCCCCCCAGGGGTGCAACTTTTACCCCATTGTGAGGTACGTTCTCACAGAGCCTGTCAGCCTCTTCAAATGAGGTAAATCACACGTCTCTGCGAAATCCTCGCTCTGAGCTATGACTCGTCAAAATTCGGCTCAATGTTAAGTCAATGGGATTGTTTGCCCAATTTTTTGCCCCTGGGGCAAACACCGTACCCCCGATCGCTTATAAAAGTCATAGCACACCATTCCCAAATAATCCGCACGATTTGACGCCTCATTCGTGGGTCAGCGACCAAAAATTTTTGCAAAAAATTCCATTGACTTACATTGGGGCAATTTTGGGCAGCTCCTGCCCCCCAGGGGTAAAACTTTTACCCCATTGTGAGGTATGTTCTCACAGAGCCTGTCAGCCTCTTCAAATGTGGTAAATCACATGTCTCTGCGAAATCCTCGCTCTGAGCTATGACTCGTCAAAGTTCGGCTCAATGTTAAGTCAATGGGATTTTTTGCCCAATTTTTTGCCCCTGGGGCAAACACCGTACCCCCGATCGCTTAGAAAAGATATAGCACACTATTCGGGATTAGTCTGAAGGTCTGTGCAGAGTTTGGTGCATGTAGCTTAAAAGCTCTAGGAGGAGTTAGATTTAGAAATTTAGTCTCAGAATAATAATAATAATAATAATAAGTTTAAATAGGATTTCAGTAAGTTGGCTTTCTCAAGCCAACCTAACTAGATTAAAAAGTTTGAGTACAAACTTTAGGTTGGCTTGAGAAAGCCTAGCATAAAGTTTGAAGTAGCTTTAAAAGTTTGAAGATTTAAGGTTTTTAGTTTGATGTAATTATTATTAGTTTTCAATGTTCAAAGTTTAGAGATTATAAAACTATTCAGTCTATCAAATAGATTAGATAGATAGATAGATAGATAGAGTATGATAGATAGAGTATGATAGATAGATAGATAGATATTGACCATCAGATAGATAGATAGATAGATAGATAGATAGTTATTGACCGATAGATAGATAGATAGATAGATAGATAGTTATTGACCCTCAGATAGATAGATAGATAGATATTGACCCTCAGATAGATAGATAGATAGATAGATAGATAGATAGATAGTTATTGACCCTCAGATAGATAGATAGATAGATTGATAGATAGATAGATAGATAGATAGATAGATATTGATCCTTAGATAGATAGATAGATATTGACCCTCAGATAGATAGATAGATAGATAGATAGATAGATAGATAGATAGTTATTGACCCTCAGATAGATAGATAGATAGATAGATAGATATTGACCCTCAGATAGATAGATTGATAGATAGATTGATAGATAGATAGATATTGACCCTCAGATAGATAGATAGAGACCCTCAGATAGATAGATAGATAGATAGATAGATATTGACCCATAGATAGATAGATAGATAGATATTAACCCTCAGATAGATAGATAGTTCGAAAGATAGATATAGATAGATTGATAAATAGACAGACAGACATACAGATAGATAGATAGATCCTTGCAACCCTGAGTCCCATGAACAAAACCAGAAGTCTTTATGTTGTTCTGGTGCAGAGATATGTAATTTGTTACTTGGTTGCTAGGGTAACCCTATCTGGTTGCTAGGCAGTTACCAGAGTAATACATATCAAGGCTACTTTCCATCATGAGTGAAATAAGTCAACCTGGAAGTCTCTACGATTTTCTGTTAAATAGATATGTGATTTGTTACTTGGTTGCTAGGCTATCCCCATCTGGTTGCTAGGCAGTTACCAAAGTGTTACTCATAAGGCTCCTTGCAATCCTGAGTGAAATATGTCAACCCCTAAGTCTCTACGATGTTCTGGTTCAAAGATATGTGAATTGTTACTTGGTTGCTAGGGTAACCCTGTCTGGTTGCTATGCAGTTACCAGGGTGATCCTTATCAAGCCTCCTTTCCATCCTGAGTGAATTAAGTCAACCCAGATGTCTCTACGGTTTTCTGGAGCAGAAATATATGATTTGTTACTTGGTTGCTAGGGTAACCCAATCTGGTTGCTAGGCAGTTACCAGAGTGATGCATATCAAGGCTACTTTCCATCCTGAGTGAAATAAGTGAAACAGGAAGTCTCTACGATTTTCTGGTGCAGAGATATGTGATTTGTAACTTGGTTGCTAGGGTAACCCCATCTGGTTGCTAGGCAGTTACCAAAGTGATACTCATAAGGCTCCTTGCAATCCTGAGTGAAATATGTCAACCCCTAAGTCTCTACGATGTTCTGGTTCAAAGATATGTGATTTGTTACTTGGTTGCTAGGTTAACCATATCTGGTTGCTATGCAGTAACCAGGGTGATAACTTGTCAAGCCTCCTTTCCATCCTGAGTGAATAAAGTCAACCCGCAAGTCTGTATGATTTTCTGGTGCAGAGATATGTGATTTGTTATTTGGTTGCTAGGGTAACCCTGTCTGGTTGCTATGCAGTTACCAGGGTGATACTTATCAAGCCTCCTTTCCATCCTGAGTGAATTAAGTCAACCCAGATGTCTCTACGATTTTCTGGTGCAGAAATATATGATTTGTTATTTGGTTGCTAGGGTAACCCATCTGGTTGCTAGGCAGTTACCAGAGTGATGCATATCAAGGCTACTTTCCATCCTGAGTGAAATATGTCAACCCCTAAGTCTCTACGATGTTCTGGTTCAAAGATATGTGATTTGTTACTTGGTTGCTAGGGTAACCACATCTGGTTGCTATGCAGTTACCAGAGTGATGCATATCAAGCCTACTTTCCATCCTGAGTGAAATAAGTGAAACAGGAAGTCTCTATGATTTTCTGTTGCAGAGATATGTGATTTGTTACTTGGTTGCTAGGGTAACCACATACGGTTGCTAGGCAGTTACCAGAGTGATACATATGAAGGCTACTTTCCATCCTGAGTGAAATAAGTGAAACAGGAAGTCTCTACGATTTTCTGGTGCAGAGATATGTGATTTGTTACTTGGTTGCTAGGGTAATCACATCTGGTTGCTAGGCAGTTACCAGAGTGATACATATCAAGGCTACTTTCCATCCTGAGTGAAATAAGTCAACCCGGAAGTCTCTCTGATTTTCTGTTGCAGAGATATGTGATTTGTTACTTGGTTGCTAGGGTAATCACATCTGGTTGCTAGGCAGTTACCAGAGTGATACATATCAAGGCTACTTTCCATCCTGAGTGAAAAAAGTGAAACAGGAAGTCTCTACGATTTTCTGGTGCAGATATATGTGATTTGTTACTTGGTTGCTAGGGTAACCCCGTCTGGTTGCTAGGCAGTTACCAGAGTGATACATATCAAGGCTACTTTCCATCCTGAGTGAATCAAGTCAATCCGGAAGTCTCTATGATTTTCTGATGCAGAGATATGTGATTTGTTACTTGGTTGCTAGGGTAATCACATCTGGTTGCTAGGCAGTTACCAGAGTGATACATTTCAAGGCTACTTTCCATCCTGAGTGAAATAAGTCAACCCGGAAGTCTCTCTGATTTTCTGTTGCAGAGATATGTGATTTGTTACTTGGTTGCTAGGGTAATCACATCTGGTTGCTAGGCAGTTACCAGAGTGATACATATCAAGGCTACTTTCCAATCTGAGTGAAATAAGTGAAACAGGAAGTCTCTACGATTTTCTGGTGCAGATATATGTGATTTGTTACTTGGTTGCTAGGGTAACCCCGTCTGGTTGCTAAGCAGTTACCAGAGTGATACATATCAAGGCTACTTTCCATCCTGAGTGAAATAAGTCAACCCGGAAGTCTCTCTGATTTTCTGTTGCAGAGATATGTGATTTGTTACTTGGTTGCTAGGGTAATCATATCTGGTTGCTAGGCAGTTACCAGAGTGATACATATCAAGGCTACTTTCCATCCTGAGTGAAATAAGTGAAACAGGAAGTCTCTACGATTTTCTGTTGCAGATATATGTGATTTGTTACTTGGTTGCTAGGGTAACCCCGTCTGGTTGCTAGGCAGTTACCAGAGTGATACATATCAAGGCTACTTTCCATCCTGAGTGAATCAAGTCAACCTGGAAGCTACTATACTGTGGCTATGAAGATTTTAGGTCATTACTTATTGGCTGCTTGATAAAAGAAATCCTCTGAGGGAGAGAGAGAGGGAGAGACGCAGGGCTGACAGGCCCTTTTTTGTCTGTGTGTGTGAAAACGTCAGTTGGGATTTAAATTTCTGAACATTCCGCAATGTTAATCAATGGGAGTTTTTCCGAGTTTTGATCGTCATTTTTAGGAAAACCGTAAGTCCGATCAGTTAGAAAAGATATAGCACACTATTCGGGATTAGTCTGAAGGTCTGTGCCGAGTTTGGTGCATGTAGCTTAAAAGCTCTAGGAGGAGTTACATTTAGAAATTTAGTCTCAGAAGAATAATAATAATAATAAGTTTAAATAGGATTTCAGTAAGTTGGCTTTCTCAAGCCAACCTAACTAGATTAAAAAGTTTGAGTACAAACTTTAGGTTGGCTTGAGAAAGCCTAGCATAAAGTTTGAAGTAGTTGTAAAAGTTTGAAGATTTACGGTTTCTAGTTTGATGTAATTATAAGTAGTAGTTTTCAAAGTTCAAAGTTTAGAGATTATAAAACCATTCAGTCTATCAAATAGATTAGATAGATAGATAGATAGTTAGATAGATAGATAGATAGATATTGACCCTCAGATAGATAGATAGATAGATAGATAGATAGATAGATAGATAGATATTGACCCTCAGATAGATAGATAGATAGATAGATAGTTATTGACCATCAGATAGATAGATAGATAGATAGATAGTTATTGACCATCAGATAGATAGATAGATAGATAGATAGATATTGACCATTAGATAGATAGATAGATATTGATCCTCAGATAGATAGATAGATATTGACCCTCAGATAGATAGATAGATAGAAAGATAGAAAGATAGATTGATAGTCATTGACCCTTAGATAGATAGATAGATAGATAGATATTGAACGTCAGATATATAGATAGATAGATAGTCATTGACCCTGAGATATAGATAGATAGAGTATGAACCACAGATAGATAGATAGATAGATAGTTATTGACCCGCAGATAGTTAGATAGATAGATAGATAGATATTGACCCTCAGATAGATAGATAGATAGATAGATAGTCATTGACTCTTAGATAGATAGATAGATATTGACCGTCAGATATATAGATAGACAGATAGTCATTGACCCTGAGATATAGATAGATAGAGTATGACCCACAGATAGATAGATAGATAGTTATTGACCCGCAGATAGTTAGATAGATAGATAGATAGATATTGACCCTCAGATAGATAGATAGATAGATAGATAGATAGATATTGACCATCAGAAAGATAGATAGATAGATAGATAGATAGATAGATAGACAGATAGATATATCATTTTTTTGCTTGGTTGCTAGGGTAACCCAATCTGGTTGCTAGGCAGTTTCCAGGGTGATCCTTATCAAGCCTCCTTTTCATTCTGAGTGAATAAAGTAAACCCGGAAGTCTCTATGATTTCCTGTTGCATAGATATGTGATTTGTTACTTGGTTGCTAGGGTAACCATATCTGGTTGATAGGCAGTTACCAGAGTGATATATATCAAGTCTACTTTCCATCTTGAGTAAAATATGTCAACCCGGAATTCTCTACGATTTTCTGGTGCAGAGATATGTGATTTGTTAGTTGGTAGCTAGGGTAACCCCATCTGGTTGCTAGGCAGTTACTAAGGTGATACTCATAAGGCTCCTTGCAATCCTGTGTGAAATATGTCAACCCCTAAGTCTCTACGATGTTCTGGTTCAAAGATATGTGATTTGTTACTTGGTTGCTAGGTTGCTAGGGTAACCCCGTCTGGTTGCTAGGCAGTTACCAGAGTGATACATATCAAGGCTACTTTCCATCCTGAGTGAATAAAGTCAACCCGGAAGTCTCTATGATTTTCTGTTGCAGAGATATGTGATTTGTTACTTGGTTGCTAGGGTAATCACATCTAGTTGCTAGGCAGTTACCAGAGTGATACATATCAAGGCTACTTTCCATCCTGAGTGAAATAAGTCAACCCGGAAGTCTCTCTGATTTTCTGTTGCAGAGATATGTGATTTGTTACTTGGTTGCTAGGGTAATCACATCTGGTTGCTAGGCAGTTACCAGAGTGATACATATCAAGGCTACTTTCCATCCTGAGTGAAATAAGTGAAACAGGAAGTCTCTACGATTTTCTGGTGCAGAGATATGTGATTTGTTAGTTGGTTGCTAGGGTAACCCCATCTGGTTGCTAGGCAGTTACCAAGGTGATACTCATAAGGCTCCTTGCAATCCTGTGTGAAATATGTTAACCCCTAAGTCTCTTCGATGTTCTGGTTCAAAGATATGTGATTTGTTACTTGGTTGCTAGGGTAACCGCATCTGGTTGCTAGGCAGTTACCAGAGGGATACATATCAAGGCTACTTTCCATCCTGAGTGAAATAAGTGAAACAGGAAGTCTCTATGATTTTCTGGTGCAGAGATATGTGATTTGTTACTTGGTTGCTAGGGTAAACACATCTGGTTGCTAGGCAGTTACCAAAGTGATACTCATAAGGCTCCTTGCAATCCTGTGTGAAATATGTCAACCCCTAAGTCTCTACAATGTTCTGGTTCAAAGATATGTGATTTGTTACTTGGTTGCTAAGGTAACCCTGTCTGGTTGCTATGCAGTTACCAGAGTGATACATATCAAGGCTACTTTCCATCCTGAGTGAAATAAGTGAAACAGGTAGTCTCTACGATTTTCTGGTGCAGAGATATGTGATTTGTTACTTGGTTGCTAGGGTAACCCCGTCTGGTTGCTAGGCAGTTACCAGAGTGATACATATCAAGGCTACTTTCCATCCTGAGTGAATAAAGTCAACCCGGAAGTCTCTATGATTTTCTGTTGCAGAGATATGTGATTTGTTACTTGGTTGCTAGGGTAATCACATCTGGTTGCTAGGCAGTTACCAGAGTGATACATATCAAGGCTACTTTCCATCCTGAGTGAAATAAGTCAACCCGGAAGTCTCTCTGATTTTCTGTTGCAGAGATATGTGATTTGTTACTTGGTTGCTAGGGTAATCACATCTGGTTGCTAGGCAGTTACCAGAGTGATACATATCAAGGCTACTTTCCATCCTGAGTGAAATAAGTGAAACAGGAAGTCTCCACGATTTTCTGGTGCAGAGATATGTGATTTGTTAGTTGGTTCCTAGGGTAACCCCATCTGGTTGCTAGGCAGTTACCAAGGTGATACTCATAAGGCACCTTGCAATCCTGTGTGAAATATGTTAACCCCTAAGTCTCTACGATGTTCTGGTTCAAAGATATGTGATTTGTTACTTGGTTGCTAGGGTAACCGCATCTGGTTGCTAGGCAGTTACCAGAGGGATACATATCAAGGCTACTTTCCATCCTGAGTGAAATAAGTGAAACAGGAAGTCTCTATGATTTTCTGGTGCAGAGATATGTGATTTGTTACTTGGTTGCTAGGGTAAACACATCTGGTTGCTAGGCAGTTACCAAAGTGATACTCATAAGGCTCCTTGCAATCCTGTGTGAAATATGTCAACCCCTAAGTCTCTACGATGTTCTGGTTCAAAGATATGTGATTTGTTACTTGGTTGCTAAGGTAACCCTGTCTGGTTGCTATGCAGTTACCAGAGTGATACATATCAAGGCTACTTTCCATCCTGAGTGAAATAAGTGAAACAGGTAGTCTCTACGATTTTCTGGTGCAGAGATATGTGATTTGTTACTTGGTTGCTAGGGTAACCCCGTCTGGTTGCTAGGCAGTTACCAGAGTGATACATATCAAGGCTACTTTCCATCCTGAGTGAAATAAGTCAACCCGGAAGTCTCTTTGATTTTCTGTTGCAGAGATATGTGATTTGTTACTTGGTTGCTAGGGTAATCACATCTGGTTGCTAGGCAGTTACCAGAGTGATACATATCAAGGCTACTTTCCATCCTGAGTGAAATAAGTCAACCCGGAAGTCTCTCTGATTTTCTGTTGCAGAGATATGTGATTTGTTACTTGGTTGCTAGGGTAATCACATCTGGTTGCTAGGCAGTTACCAGAGTGATACATATCAAGGCTACTTTCCATCTTGAGTGAAATAAGTGAAACAGGAAGTCACTACGATTTTCTGTTGCAGAAATATGTGATTTGTTACTTGGTTGCTAGGGTAACCCCATCTGTTTGCTAGGCAGTTACCAGACTGATACATATCAAGGCTACTTTCCATCCTGAGTGAAATAAGTCAACCCGGAAGTCTCTTTGATTTTCTGGTTCAAAGATATGTGATTTGTTACTTGGTTGCTAGGGTAACCGCATCTGGTTGCTAGGCAGTTACCAGAGGGATACATATCAAGGCTACTTTCCATCCTGAGTGAAATAAGTGAAACAGGAAGTCTCTATGATTTTCTGGTGCAGAGATATGTGATTTGTTACTTGGTTGCTAGGGTAAACACATCTGGTTGCTAGGCAGTTACCAAAGTGATACTCATAAGGCTCCTTGCAATCCTGTGTGAAATATGTCAACCCCTAAGTCTCTACGATGTTCTGGTTCAAAGATATGTGATTTGTTACTTGGTTGCTAAGGTAACCCTGTCTGGTTGCTATGCAGTTACCAGAGTGATACATATCAAGGCTACTTTCCATCCTGAGTGAAATAAGTGAAACAGGTAGTCTCTACGATTTTCTGGTGCAGAGATATGTGATTTGTTACTTGGTTGCTAGGGTAACCCCGTCTGGTTGCTAGGCAGTTACCAGAGTGATACATATCAAGGCTACTTTCCATCCTGAGTGAAATAAGTCAACCCGGAAGTCTCTTTGATTTTCTGTTGCAGAGATATGTGATTTGTTACTTGGTTGCTAGGGTAATCACATCTGGTTGCTAGGCAGTTACCAGAGTGATACATATCAAGGCTACTTTCCATCCTGAGTGAAATAAGTCAACCCGGAAGTCTCTCTGATTTTCTGTTGCAGAGATATGTGATTTGTTACTTGGTTGCTAGGGTAATCACATCTGGTTGCTAGGCAGTTACCAGAGTGATACATATCAAGGCTACTTTCCATCTTGAGTGAAATAAGTGAAACAGGAAGTCACTACGATTTTCTGGTGCAGAAATATGTGATTTGTTACTTGGTTGCTAGGGTAACCCCATCTGGTTGCTAGGCAGTTACCAGAGTGATACATATCAAGGCTACTTTCCATCCTGAGTGAAATAAGTGAAACAGGAAGTCTGTATGATTTTCTGGTGCAGAGATATGTGATTTGTTACTTGGTTGCTAGGGTAACCCCATCTGGTTGCTAGGCAGTTACCAGAGTGATACATATCAAGGCTACTTTCCATCCTGAGTGAAATAAGTGAAACAGGATGTCTGTATGATTTTCTGGTGCAGAAATATGTGATTTGTTATTTGGTTGCTAGGGTAACCCTGTCTGGTTGCTATGCAGTTACCAGGGTGATACTTATCAAGCCTCCTTTCCATACTGAGTGAATCAAGTCAACCTGGAAGCTACTATACTGTGGCTATGAAGATTTTAGGTCATTACTTATTGGCTGCTTGATAAAAGAAATCCTCTGAGGGAGAGAGAGAAGGAGAGACGCAGGGCTGACAGGCCCTTTTTCGTCTGTGTGTGTGAAAACGTCAGTTGGGATTTAAATTTCTGAACATTCCGCAATGTTAATCAATGGGAGTTTTTCCGAGTTTTGATCGTCATTTTTAGGAAAACCGTAAGTCCGATCAGTTAGAAAAGATATAGCACACTATTCGGGATTAGTCTGAAGGTCTGTGCCGAGTTTGGTGCATGTAGCTTAAAAGCTCTAGGAGGAGTTACATTTAGAAATTTAGTCTCAGAAGAATAATAATAACTAGAATGTACATTTCCTGAAGAAAATGTGAGTGGTGCTTGCCGTGGCAAAATTTCTTACCACAATATCCCACCTACTGCCCAAAGTTGAAAGACGCTACCCCCATGACAGTAGTATGTTCTGGTGCAGAGATATTGGTGTTGTTCCATGGTTGCTAGGGTAACCCCATCTGGTTGCTAGGCAGTTACCAAGGTGACAGCCAACAATGCTCCTTGCCATCCTGAGTGAAATAAGTCAACCCGGAAGTCTCTGTGATTTTCTTGTGCAGAGATATGTGATTTGTTTCTTGGTTGCTAGGTTAACCCCATCTGGTTGCTAGGCAGTTACCAAGGTGACAGGCAACAATGCACCTTATCATCCTGAGTGAAATAAGTCAACCCGGAAGTCTCTGTGATTTTCTTGTGCAGAGATATGTGATTTGTTTATTGGTTGCTAGGGTAACCCCATCTGGTTGCTAGGCAGTTACCAAGGTGACAGCCAACAATGCTCCTTGCCATCCTGAGTGAAATAAGTCAACCCGGAAGTCTCTGTGATTTTCTAGTACATAGATATGTGATTTGTTACTTGGTTGCTAGGATAACCCCATCTGGTTGCTAGGCAGTTACCAGGGTGATATTTATCAAGACTACATTCCATCCTGAGTGAAATAAGTCAACCCGGAAGTCTCTGTGATTTTCTTGTGCAGAGATAGGTGATTTGTTTCTTGGTTGCTAGGGTAACCCCATCTGGTTGCTAGGCAGTTACCAAGGTGACAGCCAACAATGCTCCTTGCCATCCTGAGTGAAATAAGTCAACCCGGAAGTCTCTGTGATTTTCTTGTGCAGAGATATGTGATTTGTTTCTTGGTTGCTAGGGAAACCCCATCTGGTTGCTAGGCAGTTACCAAGGTGACAGGCAACAATGCTCCTTGCCATCCTGGGTGAAATAAGTCAAACCAGAAGTCTCTGTGATTTTCTTGTGCAGAGATATGTGATTTGTTTCTTGGTTGCTAGGGTAATCCCATTTGGTTGCTAGGCAGTTACCAGGGTGATATTTATCAAGTCTACTTTCCATCCTAAGTAAAATAAGTCAACCCTGAAGTCTCTACGTCATTCTGATCCTAAGATAGACATCTTAGTGATTTTGAATGGATGTCAATGGTTCTTTGTTGCTAGGGTGCTTTTATTGGTTGCTAGGGCATGGCTAAGTAGTTCACCTGATGAAAGCTGAAGACTGATTACTCACCCAATGAAAACAAAGCAACTATCATGTCTCTAGGACATTCTGATGTGAAGATATCTTACTGTAATTGAAATCAATAAATGTTGTTGCTAGGGTGCCCTAAATTGTTGCTAGGGAGTGGCTTGGCAGCTGCCAATGATGAATCTCCAAAGGCTGCTTGTCAGTATGAATGATATAAACCAACTCCCATGCCTCTGTGACATTCAGAATGGAAGATATCTGTCTTTGGATTTTGGTTGCTAAGGTGCTCGAAAATGGTTGCTAGGGAGGGGCTAGGAAGTGTTGAGGGGATTCATGATTGGCTGTTTTACTGCCCCAAGTCAAACGAGACCACCCTCGTGTTTCTATGATAATTCAGTCCAGAGAAATCCCTTTGATCTCTTTCAATGGAAGTCTATGGGACTTGTTGCTAAGGTACTGTAAATGGTTGCTAGGGCGTGGCTTGATAGCTTCACAATGATCCTGAGAGACTGATTGGTCGTCTGAGTAAAATGAGCCCGCCCCCTTGTCTCTAAGACACTGTGATCCAGAGTTATGTTCAATACAAAATCTACCATAGACTTAACATTGGGGCAAATTTGGGCAGCTCCTGCCCCCCAGGGGTAAAACTTTTACCCCATTGTGAGGTATGTTCTCACAGAGCCTGTCAGCCTCTTCAAATGTGGTAAATCACACGTCTCTGTGAAATCCTCGCTCTGAGCTATAACTCGTCAAAGTTCGGCTCAATGTTAAGTCAATGGGATTTTTTGCCCAATTTTTTGCCCCTGGGGCAAATACCGTACCCCCGATCACTTATAGTAGCCATAGCACACCATTCCCAAATAATCTGCACGATTTGACGCCTCATTTGTGGGTCTGCGAGCAAAAAATTTTTCAAAAAATTCCATTGACTTACATTGGGGCAACTTTGGGCAGCTCCTGCCCCCCAGGGGTAAAACTTTTACCCCATTGTGAGGTATGTTCTCAGAGAGCCTGTCAGCCTCTTCAAATGTGGTAAATCACACGTCTCTGTGAAATCCTCGCTCTGAGCTATAACTCGTCAAAGTTTGGCTCAATGTTAAGTCAATGGGATTTTTTTGCCCAATTTTTTGCCCCTGGGGCAAACACCGTACCCCCGATCGCTTAGAAAAGATATAGCACACCTCTCCTCAATGAGCCGCACGATTTGATGCCTCACTCAGAGGTCTGTGACAAAAGCTGCGGGAGGAGTAGCGCGCCAAACTATGTGTGGAAAAATAATAATAATTATAATAATAATAATAAGTATGCAAGAGAACAATAGTGATGCTTTGCCTATGGCAAGCACCACTAATAATAACTAGATTGAAAAGTTTGAGTACAAACTTTAGGTTGGCTTGAGAAAGCCTAGCATAAAGTTTGAAGTAGTTGTAAAAGTTTGAAGATTTACGGTTTCTAGTTTGATGTAATTATAAGTAGTAGTTTTCAAAGTTCAAAGTTTAGAGATTATAAAACCATTCAGTCTATCAAATAGATTAGATAGATAGATAGATAGATAGATAGATAGAGTATGACCCTCAGATAGATAGATAGATAGATAGATAGATAGATATTGACCCTCAGATAGATAGATAGATAGATAGATAGATAGATAGAGTCTGACCCACAGATAGATAGATAGATAGATAGATATTGACCGTCAGATATATAGATAGATAGATAGTCATTGACCCTGAGATATAGATAGATAGAGTATGACCCACAGATAGATAGATAGATAGTTATTGACCCGCAGATAGTTAGATAGATAGATAGATAGATAGATATTGACCCTCAGATAGATAGATAGATAGATAGATATTGACCCTCAGAAAGATAGATAGATAGATAGATAGATAGATAGATAGATAGATAGATAGACAGATAGATATATCATTTTTTACTTGGGTGCTAGGGTAACCCAATCTGGTTGCTAGGCATTTTCCAGGGTGATCCTTATCATGCCTCCTTTTCATTCTGAGTGAATAAAGTCAACCCGGAAGTCTCTATGATTTTCTGTTGCATAGATATGTGATTTGTTACTTGGTTGCTAGGGTAACCATATCTGGTTGATAGGCAGTTACCAGAGTGATATATATCAAGGCTACTTTCCATCTTGAGTAAAATAAGTGAAACAGGAAGTCTCTACGATTTTCTGGTGCAGAGTTATGTGATTTGTTACTTGGTTGCTAGGGTAAGCACTTGTCGTTGCTAGGCAGTTACCAGAGTGATACTTTTCAAGACTCCTTGCTATCCTGAGTGAAATAATTCAAACAGGAAGTCTCTACGATTTTCTGGTGAAGAGATATATTATTTGTTACTTGGTTGCTAGGGTAACCCCATCTGGTTGCTATGCAGTTACCAGGGTGAGACTTATCAAGCCTCCTTTCCATCCTGAGTGAATTATGTCAACCCGGAAGTCTCTACGATTTTCTGTTGCAGAGATATGTGATTTGTTACTTGGTTGCTAGGGTATCCCTGTCTGGTTGCTATGCAGTTACCAGGGTGATACTTATCAAGCCTCCTTTCCATCCTGAGTGAAATAAGTGAAACATGAAGTCTCTACGATTTTCTGCTGCAGAGATATGTGATTTGTTAGTTGGTTGCTAGGGTAACCCCATCTGGTTGCTAGGCAGTTACCAAGGTGATACTCATAAGGCTCCTTGCAATCCTGTGTGAAATATGTCAACCCCTAAGTCTCTACGATGTTCTGGTTCAAAGATATGTGATTTGTTACTTGGTTGCTAGGGTAACCGCATCTGGTTGCTAGGCAGTTACCAGAGGGATACATATCAAGGCTACTTTCCATCCTGAGTGAAATAAGTGAAACAGGAAGTCTCTATGATTTTCTGGTGCAGAGATATGTGATTTGTTACTTGGTTGCTAGGGTAAACACATCTGGTTGCTAGGGAGTTACCAAAGTGATACTCATAAGGCTCCTTGCAATCCTGTGTGAAATATGTCAACCCCTAAGTCTCTACGATGTTCTGGTTCAAAGATATGTGATTTGTTACTTGGTTGCTAAGGTAACCCTGTCTGGTTGCTATGCAGTTACCAGAGTGATACATATCAAGGCTACTTTCCATCCTGAGTGAAATAAGTGAAACAGGTAGTCTCTATGATTTTCTGGTGCAGAGATATGTGATTTGTTACTTGGTTGCTAGGGTAACCCCGTCTGGTTGCTAGGCAGTTACCAGAGTGATACATATCAAGGCTACTTTCCATCCTGAGTGAATAAAGTCAACCCGGAAGTCTCTATGATTTTCTGTTGCAGAGATATGTGATTTGTTACTTGGTTGCTAGGGTAACCCCGTCTGGTTGCTAGGCAGTTACCAGAGTGATACATATCAAGGCTACTTTCCATCCTGAGTGAATAAAGTCAACCCGGAAGTCTCTCTGATTTTCTGTTGCAGAGATAAGTGATTTGTTACTTGGTTGCTAGGGTAATCACATCTGGTTGCTAGGCAGTTACCAGAGTGATACATATCAAGGCTACTTTCCATCCTGAGTGAAATAAGTCAACCCGGAAGTCTCTCTGATTTTCTGTTGCAGAAATATGTGATTTGTTACTTGGTTGCTAGGGTAACCCCATCTGGTTGCTAGGCAGTTACCAGAGTGATACATATCAAGGCTACTTTCCATCCTGAGTGAAATAAGTGAAACAGGAAGTCTGTATGATTTTCTGGTGCAGAGATATGTGATTTGTTACTTGGTTGCTAGGGTAACCCCATCTGGTTGCTAGGCAGTTACCAGAGTGATACATATCAAGGCTACTTTCCATCCTGAGTGAAATAAGTGAAACAGGATGTCTGTATGATTTTCTGGTGCAGAAATATGTGATTTGTTATTTGGTTGCTAGGGTAACCCTGTCTGGTTGCTATGCAGTTACCAGGGTGATACTTATCAAGCCTCCTTTCCATACTGAGTGAATCAAGTCAACCTGGAAGCTACTATACTGTGGCTATGAAGATTTTAGGTCATTACTTATTGGCTGCTTGATAAAAGAAATCCTCTGAGGGAGAGAGAGAAGGAGAGACGCAGGGCTGACAGGCCCTTTTTCGTCTGTGTGTGTGAAAACGTCAGTTGGGATTTAAATTTCTGAACATTCCGCAATGTTAATCAATGGGAGTTTTTCCGAGTTTTGATCGTCATTTTTAGGAAAACCGTAAGTCCGATCAGTTAGAAAAGATATAGCACACTATTCGGGATTAGTCTGAAGGTCTGTGCCGAGTTTGGTGCATGTAGCTTAAAAGCTCTAGGAGGAGTTACATTTAGAAATTTAGTCTCAGAAGAATAATAATAACTAGAATGTACATTTCCTGAAGAAAATGTGAGTGGTGCTTGCCGTGGCAAAATTTCTTACCACAATGTCCCACCTACTGCCCAAAGTTGAAAGAGGCCACCCCCATGACAGTAGGATGTTCTGGTGCAGAGATATTGGTGTTGTTCCATGGTTGCTAGGGAAACCCATCTGGTTGATATGCAGTTACTAAGGTGACAGCCACCAATGCTACTTACCATCCTGAGTAAAATAAGTCAATCCGGAAGTCTCTACGATTTTGTAGTACAGAGATATGTGATTTGTTTCTTGGTTGCTAGGGTAACCCCATCTGGTTGCTAGGCAGTTACCAAGGTGACAGCCAACAATGCTCCTTGCTCTCCTGAGTGAAATAAGTCAACCCGGAAGTCTCTGTGATTTTCTTGTGCAGCGATATGTGATTTGTTTATTGGTTGCTAGGGTAACCCCATCTGGTTACTAGGCAGTTACCAAGGTGACAGGCAACAATGCTCCTTGCCATCCTGACTGAAATAAGTCAACCCGGAAGTCTCTGTGATTTTCTAGTACAGAGATATGTGATTTGTTTCTTGGTTGCTAGGGTAACCCCATCTGGTTGCTAGGCAGTTACCAAGGTGACAGCCAAGAATGCTCCTTGCCATCCTGACTGAATTAAGTCAACCTGGAATCTCTACGATTTTCTGGTTCAGAGATACGTGATTTGTTAATTGGTTGTTAGGGTAACCCCATCTGGTTGCTAGGCAGTTACCAAGGTGACAGCCAACAATGCTCCTTGCCATCCTGAGTGAAATAAGTCAACCCGGTAGTCTCTGTGATTTTCTTGTGCAGAGATGTGTGATTTGTTTCTTGGTTGCTAGGGTAACCCCATCTGGTTGCTAGGCAGTTACCAAGGTGACAGGCAACAATGCTCCTTGCCATCCTGAGTGAAATAAGTCAACCCGGAAGTCTCTGTGATTTTCTTGTGCAGAGATATGTGATTTATTTCTTGGTTGCTAGGGTAACCCCATCTGGTTGCTAGGCAGTTACCAAGGTGACAGCAAACAATGCTCCGTGCCATCCTGAGTGAAATAGGTCAACCCGGAAGTCTCTGTGATTTTCTTGTGCAGAGATATGTGATTTGTTTATTGGTTGCTAGGGTAACCCCATTTGGTTGCTAGGCAGTTACCAGGGTGATATTTATCAAGTCTACTTTCCATCCTGAGTGAAATAAGTCAACCCGGAAGTCTCTACGACATTCTGATCCTAAGATACACATCTTAGTGATATTGAATGGATGTCAATGGTGTTTTGTTGCTAGGGTGCTTTAAATGGTTGCTAGGGCGTGGCTAAGTAGTTCACATGATGAAAGATGAAGACTGATTACTCACCCAATTAAAACAAAGCAACTATCATGTCTCTAGGACATTCTGATCTGAAGATATCTTCAATTGAAATCAATAAATGTGGTTGCTAGGGTGCTCCAAATTGTTGCTAGGGAGTGGCTTGGCAGCTGCCAATGATGAATATCCAATGGCTGCTTGTCAGTATGAATGATACAAACCAACTCCCATGCCTCTGTGACATTCAGAATGGAAGATATCTCTCTTTGGATTTTGGTTGCTAAGGTGCTCGAAAATGGTTGCTAGGGAGGGGCTAGGAAGTGTTGAGGGGATTCATGATTGGCTGTTTTACTGCCCCAAGTCAAACGAGACCACCCTCGTGTTTCTATGATAATTCAGTCCGGAGATATCCCTTTGATCTCTTTCAATGGAAGTCTATGGGAGTTGTTGCTAAGGTGCTCTAAATGGTTGCTAGGGCGTGGCTTGATAGCTTCACAATGATCCTGAGAGACTGATTGGTCATCTGAGTAAAATGAGCCCGCCCCCTTGTCTCTAAGACACTGTGATCCAGAGTTATGTTCAATACAAAATCTACCATAGACTTAACATTGGGGCAACTTTGGGCAGCTCATGCCCCCCAGGGGTGCAACTTTTACCCCATTGTGAGGTATGTTCTCACAGAGCCTGTCAGCCTCTTCAAATCTGGTTAATCACACGTCTCTGTGAAATCCTCGATCTGAGCTATGACTCGTCAAAGTTCGGCGCAATGTTAAGTCAATGGGATTTTTTGCCCAATTTTTTGCCCCTGGGGCAATCACCGTACCCCCGATCGATTATAAAAGTCATAGGACACCATTCCCAAATAATCCGCACGATTTGACGCCTCATTTGTGGGTTTTCGACCAAAAAATTTTGAAAAAAATTCCATTGACTTACATTGGGGCAACTTTGGGCAGCTCCTGCCCCCCAGGGGTGCAACTTTTACCCCATTGTGAGGTATGTTCTCACAGAGCCTGTCAGCCTCTTCAAATGTGGTAAATCACATGTCTCTGCGAAATCCTCGCTTTGAGCTATGACTCGTCAAAGTTCGGCGCAATGTTAAGTCAATGGGATTTTTTGCCCAATTTTTTGCCCCTGGGGCAAACACCGTACCCCCGATCGCTTATAAAAGTCATAGCACACCTCTCCTCAATGAGCCGCACGATTTGACACCTCATTCATGGGTCTACGCCAAAAGGTGCGGGACGAGTTAGGTGCCGAAGTTTTGTACGGAAGAAGAAGAAGAAGAAGAAGAAGAAGAAAAATAAGTATGTGAGATTACAATTATAGTGTTGCTTTGCAAGCACCACTAATAAGTTTAAATAGGATTTCAGTAAGTTGGCTTTCTCAAGCCAACCTAA
This sequence comes from Moxostoma hubbsi, assembly GCA_032164185.1. Taxonomy (NCBI): domain Eukaryota; kingdom Metazoa; phylum Chordata; class Actinopteri; order Cypriniformes; family Catostomidae; genus Moxostoma; species Moxostoma hubbsi. The sequence goes on from JAVLUX010000065.1 coordinate 20,658,617, forward strand.
TAATAATAATAATAAGTTTAAATAGGATTTCAGTAAGTTGGCTTTCTCAAGCCAACCTAATAATAAGTTTAAATAGGATTTCAGTAAGTTGGCTTTCTCAAGCCAACCTAATAATAATAATAATAATAAGTTTAAATAGGATTTTAGTAAGTTGGCTTTCTCAAGCCAACCTAAATAGGATTTCAGTAAGTTGGCTTTCTCAAGCCAACCTAATAATAATAAGTATGCAAGAGAACACTAGTGATGCTTTGCCTTTGGCAAGCACCACTAATAATAATAATAATAAGTTTAAATAGGATTTCAGTAAGTTGGCTTTCTCAAGCCAACCTAATAATAATAAGTTTAAATAGGATTTCAGTAAGTTGGCTTTCTCAAGCCAACCTAATAATAAGTTTAAATAGGATTTCAGTAAGTTGGCTTTCTCAAGCCAACCTAATAAGTATGCAAGAGAACAATAGTGATGCTTTGCCTATGGCAAGCACCACTAATAAGTATGCAAGAGAACAATAGTGATGCTTTGCCTTTGGCAAGCACCACTAATAATAAGTATGCAAGAGAATAATAGTGATGCTTTGCCTTTGGCAAGCACCACTAATAATAAGTATGAGCAATAACAATAGTGATGCCTTGCCTTTGGCAAGCACCACTAATAAGAATAATAAAAATAATAATAAGTATGAGCAATAACAATAGTGATGCCTTGCCTTTGGCAAGCACCACTAATAATAATAATAATAAGTATGAGCAATAACAATAGTGATGCCTTGCCTTTGGCAAGCACCACTAATAATAAGTATGTGAGATTACAATAGTGTTGCTTTGCAAGCACCACTAATAAGTAGTAACCAGTAAATAGGTGGCTGAATAGAGACAGAGTTACTGGGTTATTGCATAGGAATTGTTCCTAACACTGTGAGTCAGAAATCAGCTGTTCATCAGAGTGATGGTTTGTGGGAAGAAACTGTTTCTGTGTCTGTTGGTTTTGGCGTACATTGCTCTGTAGCACCTACCAAAGGGGAGAAGCTGGAACAGGTTGTGTCCGGGGTGAGATGGATCTGCAGTGATGTTTCCTGCCCGTTTCCTGTCTCTGGAAATGTAGAAGTCCTGAATGGAGGGCAGGTTGGCACCAATTATATTTTCTGCAGTCCTGACAGTCCGTTGTAGTCTGCTCCTATAATTTCTTTGAGGTCTATCCTAAATCCAAGGTTCAGGCAATGGTATATGAAGTATACCATGTCTTATGGTTGGTGTTGGCATTAGTTCATTGATTGATTTATTGATGACAAGCTAAATTTCACAGACCACATCTCAAAGACTGCAAGATCATGTAGATTTACACTCTACAATATCAGGAAGATAAGACCTTTCCTCTCTGAACATGCCACACAACTGCTTGTTCAGTCACTTGTCATAACTAGACTGGACTACTGTAATGCTCTCTTTGCAGGCCTTCCTGCATGTGCTATTAGACCTCTGCAAATGATCCAGAATGCAGCAGCATGTCTGGTCTTTAATGAACCAAAGAGAGCTCATGTTATACCACTCTTTGTCTCTCTCCACTGGCTGCCGGTTCATGCACGTATTAAATTCAAGGCCCTGATGCTGGCATACAGAACAATCACTGGGTCTGCTCCAGCATACCTAAAAACATTTATGCAGAGCTACACTCCCACCAGAAGCCTGCGGTCGGCAAATGAGCGGCGCCTTGTTGTACCAAAACAAAGAGGCACCAAAACACTTTTCCGGACTTTCAGCTTTATCATACCACGTTGGTGGAATGACCTCCCCAACTCAATCCGTGAAGCTGACTCACTCTCTATATTCAAAAAACGGCTAAAAACACATCTTTTCCAAGAGTATTTAACCAGCCGCTAAAAAAAAAAAAAAAAAAAAAAAAAAAATTCTAAATGTATTAACAATTCTTGTCGCACTTAAATCGGTTTTGTATACTATTGTGATGATACTGAAACTTTGTAGTATGACACTTTTCGTACCACTGTCTCCTTAAGATGATTCGCTTATGTTCTTCCTCTTTTGTAAGTCGCTTTGGATAAAAGCGTCTGCCAAATTAATAAATGTAAATGTAAATGTAAGTTCATCCTCTGAAGTCCATTGTAATAGACTGACCTCAGGATAGGAGTCTCGAGGTTTAGACAGGGAAACAAATAGAATAATTTTAGCATAGATGCCATTCAATTTATTGCAGAGTTATAGATTACAGTCAATGTTTCTGGTTTCTGGTTCCAGCAGACCTAACTAAAACAGCCTAATTGTGAGTTGAAGGATAAATTAGGTGTATGCCTGGCTAAATAGATGAGTCTTTAGTCTAGACTTGAACTGAGTGAGTGTGTCTGCATCTCGAACAAATGTTAGGGAGACTATTCCATAGTTTAGGAGCCAAATATGAAAAGGCTCTACCTCCTTTTGTGGATTTTGATACTCTAGGAACTATTATAGGCCAGAATTTTGCGATCGTAATGAACGTGATGGGATATAGCTTAGTAGAAGTTTTAAGTACTGCGGAGCTAGACCATTCAAAACTTTGTACATAGTTAACAGAATTTGCAACTCTACAAATGCCAATATAATTCTCTATCCTATTCAAGAGAATGTCGTGATCTATCATGTTGAATGCAGCACTAAGATCTAAAAGCACTAGAAGTTACTGTAAATGCAGCCGCAATCAGATGACAAGAGCATGTAATTTGTAACTTTGATAAGTGCAGTCTCTGTACTGTGATGAGGACTGAAATCGATCTAAAATCGATCTAATAACATTTGCGATTTAAATGTTGCCTGCAATAAATTTCATTTTGTTGGTTATGCTGCATTCCATTCAAGTTGGATGTGGGATATTCCTACTTGATATCTCCGACCATAAATGCATTCCATTCCCTGATATTCAGAAGATGACGTTTAATAAAACAAAACTGCAATGCTCCTGTTAGCTTAGCAGGGGTTTGACTCTCATTAGAGATGTCTCCTAGCAAACCAACTGATAAACAATGCTGCAGTGCTAGCATTTGTGCTTCAGGTGTACGACTATCATTAGAGATTATTATGTTTTATACACCTGTTTCTGCAGGTGGGTGTTAAGCAAGCTTTAATATCATGTAATGTGGAAACGAACTCATTTATCGAAATTACTTAATAAAGTGAATGTTTATCACTTACTTTGTATATCACTTTAGTGTCAACATGTTTGTGTGACATCATGCCCCTGCATCTCGGCGAAATCGGAGTTGAGAATTTCTGCACAAGCCTACAAGTTGTAATTTTCACTTCAAGATGCATTCCATTGCACTTTTCCTAGTGGGAAGTTGTAAAATCAGACTTTCTGAGTTGAATTGAATGCAGCACTACTTTTCAAAACTTGATCTGACACTGAATTCTCAAGGAGCCTAATTTTCACTTAGAAAAAGTCTGATGTTGCTCTAACCAATTTACTTGATGTGAAAATCAGTGCTCCTTTCCCATTTAATAAAGTAAGCAATCACATGGTCATGCAGAACATCTCTCGTTTTTAAATCCATAAGGATCTCTTTCTCAGTGGCAATAGAAAGCGGCATTAAATCGACACAATTCTCCCAATTATACTTGCATTTTAATCTAACTACAAATGTGCTATTTCATGCAGAAAATATATAAACGGAGTTCCAGTATAAAATTAACTTTGAATATGCATGCTTCAAACAATCTGTCTCTGCATGTTGATATCAGCCATACTAAAGAAGTTCTGTGAAGTCTTGAGCTTGTATATGCATGCATGTTGTAGGTTTTTTCTATTGGACAGTTAGTATGTCACACGTAGCCTTGTTTTAGTGCAGTGGTTTTGACTACTTGTAAAGGTGGTTTGAGTGATCTGATCTCAAAATGTTATGCACCCTATTTACACCTGTTTTTAGTTCTGTCCACTTGTAACTGGATCACTTGAAATGGATCTTAATATCAAGTTTAAATAAGGCCGAGGTCGAGAGGCATGATGATTTTTCCTCTTTTATCAAGGCTATTTCCGGGCTATGCGTCAAGAGCCTGTCAGGTTCGGGGAGACTGGAGGAAATTCACAGATCAACTATGTGGCCTGGTATGAGTGTGGGATCCCCATTCCAGGAAAGTGGTAGGATCCTGAGGCACAGATGGAAGATACAACTGATATGAAACATCAGGTCACAAGAGAAGTGGTGTTGTGCAAGATTCGATACCCTCAAAGTATCCTATTCCCCTTGGACCCCAAGAGGTAGCTGTGCCAGCCTGTTCTGATTATCTAGAACTAGATAACAAGATTGTGATATCTAGTTCTAGATAATCAAAATAGCCTTTTCGTTTTTCATTTTGTAGCAGTGTAGCCACAAATAATAAATAGTAGGTCTACAAAGATATACAAACTTAATATAATTCTAGCAAAATTGAAGAAAGAACGCAAAATAATAATTTTAAACAAAATCTGGCCAAAAAGGTGTTTTTAAGTTTGTTTCGGTAGTTTGAAACAGCTTGCCAGCACGAACATGGGAAAATATTGTACCACTATTGTTACACCTTCTCACTGCGATTGGTCCACATTGTCGGTGGGTGTAATCCGGTACCCTACCTCCTTTGATGCTATAAAAAATGTTTTTAAATTGAGTATACAAAAGTCTGTAAAATACAATATTAAATGGTAACCATTTCATATTATGTCCACGTATAGCATATGTAAGCATTAGCACCATTAATGCACAATGTAAACATTACACATTATCTATCATATTTTACTTTAAATCAACACAGAGTGGTTAAAACAACTTATTTTCCTGATTTTGTGTATTCTACTCATAGAATGAGGCAGTAATTCATAACTTTCATCTTAATGTTAATGTTTTACATGTAGTTTCTTGACAAGACTGCATGCATCTAAATGCTCCGCTAAACCCCGGCCCAATCGCGGAATGGACAGTTCGCAAATAATATGCTGTTGCAAACTTTTTTACAACTGACCAAGTAATTTGTGTAGGGTATGCTCATCTAGTAGGTTAATATATTTGTATAGGGATGTCCCGATATCAATACTGGTATCGAAATACGCTCAAGCATTGTACACGTAAAAATGCTTTGATACCAATAACTGATACATCTGACCAGCGAATGACATTACTTAAACATTCAGCGTATATTAAAATCACGTCATGTAATTGTGAGATTATTAAATAGCAAAAACTGTGATTTAATTTTCTAAATATATCGTTTGTATATGCAGCATTTTAAATGTGAGTGCTTGTAAATGTGTGGAGCCGGTGTTGTGCTGACATTTAGACACAAATTGCTCATAGGCCTACCATTTAGAGCTTGTACATGGAAAAACACTATCATGTTCTGTATAAAAGCATTTAATTTGACAAAGAATAATACAATATCATATTGAAATTTAATTGTTATACTTTCATTTGATTGAATTTTTAATGAATTTATTTATTTAATCAACATTTTTATGATAAAATTGAAAAAGAAAAAAAAGCTATTGATATGGAGTTCAGAAATAATATTTAAAACAATAAACAGATATCGGACTCTGTATTGGCGAGTACCAACAAAAAAATTATTGTAACTCATATACTCGTTCTCAAAAAAATGTGACCACTAAATAGTTATACTAAGTTAGCAGGCTAATCAGCTAGCACTATTTTATTGGCTAAGAACATGCTAAGTTAGTAGCCCAACCATAACCGTATCCGGCTATATGGTTATGTTATATGGGCATACATCATAAAGTGATTTTGTTGGATTTATAATCAAGCACCAAATACAAATTCAATAGAATAGAATAGCCAATAGAATCACTTTGTGGTCAAGGGGTGTAGGATTATTGGGGGGATTGAATCTTCCACAACACCTGACTTGTTATATGATTAAAGTGTATATAGAATGATTTTGTAGATTGAATATGCATCTAAGTTTTTGGTTATCAGGCACATATAAAATTATTTATATGCTCAAGCAGTGCATTAAACAGAGAATACGAGTGAATATTACCATTAAGAGCAAGATGTTTAATTTGGGAGAAAAAAGGGAAGCAGGCTCCCTCAACGGCTAAAGCAAAATATATATTATTTATCAAAATCTTCAGATGGGCAATAGTTACAATTGTTGTTTGTACACAATGCTCTCTGCAACAAACATTAACACCTGCCTTACTGAAAGGAATTTTCCAACTTTTGTAATGTTCAGTATAAGTTAACCTTTATGGACAACAACTGTGACATACTCTTGATCACAGACAATAATTTTGACTGGTCCCTCAGCTTGTACGATCAGTTGTAAAATTGGGTGTACATTAATGTACAAAAAATGGAGGTTTAACGCTGAAATGTGCATCTCATATTTTTATTAAAGTGGTTATATTATTTTTTTCCATTGAAACTTGTTTTTGAGCTGTAAAGTTGTCTAGATCAGCCTTAGTTGTATGGCTGTGACCACTGTTCTTGGTGGATTCACTTCTGGTTTTCTGTTAACATTGCAATTTTAACAGCCCGAGACCAATATTAATAAGGTGAATTTTAAGACTAGGTCATATAAATTCTCAACATACACAGCTCTTCAAAGGACAGTTAACCAAAAAAAAAAAAAAAAAATCACAATCCTCTCATCGTTTACTCACTCATGCATCCCTTTTTCTGCAGAACACAAACAAAGATTTTTAGAAGAATATCTCAGTTCTGTAGGTCCATACAATACAAGTGAATGGGGTCCAACACTTTTGAACTTCAAAAAGCACATAAATGCAGCATAAAAGTAATCCATAAGACATGAATTCCATGTCTTCTGAAGTGATCAATCGAATCGGTTTTGGGTGAGAACCGACTCAAATGTAACACCTTTTTCACTGTACATCTTGCCATTGCAGTCTCTAGGCACGATCATGATTTCAAGCTTGATTACACTTCCTAGCATCTAACACTCATGCATCAAGCACTAGGAAATGTAATCAAGCTTGAACTCATGATCGTGCCTAGAGACTGCAATGGCAAGATGTACAGTGAAAAAGCATTTACATTTGGGTCTGTTCATACCCGAAACAGATTGGATTGCTTCAGAATACATGGATTAAACCACTGTAGTCTTATGGATTACTTTTTTTTATAGCCTTTTGCGTGCTTTTTGGGTCACCATTCTCTTGCATTGTATGGACCTACAAAGCCAAGATATTCTTCTAAAACTGTGTTCTGCAGAAGAAACATCTAAGATGGCATAAGAAAATTAAGAAATCATTTTTGGGTGACTTACACCAAGAAAAGCTTAAGACTTTAAATAAGTATATTTTGTATTTGTCAGGAATTTAAAAAAAAAAAAAAATGAATCTTTTCATTGTTTTGTACAGAAGTTCAATGACTCATGATTTCCAGGGAAGGTTTATAACAGCCACATTTTATAAACTTGTTATTCCTTAAACTCATTTGATTTTTATGTGGTTTGAAATGAATCTGCTCTAACAATAAAATCACAAACAGTGTATTTTATGTTTTAATTTTTTACAAACCACTGTTTGAAAAAAAAAAAATGCAACTCAAAAAAATATTCTATAAAGTACTGGCAGCATTTCTCCCAAATAAAAATATTGTAATTCTGCATTTATTTGCAGAAAATGACAACTGGTCAAAATAACAAAAAAGATGCAGTGTTTTGATTAGTGTTAAATGATGATATTTTTATTTGGAATTTGGAAAACAATGTTGTCAGTCCTTTATAGTAGTTCATTTATAGAAAATCAGATCTAAACAGCAGATAAACACATTAATTCTATGATTTAATACATTAAAAAAAAAAATCTCCCATCTTTTCACTCTCAAAGATTTTATTAACTTCCTGAAAACAATGTTACATTTTATACAGAAATGAAAGGCTTCACTGCAGAGGGCCAGTCAGGGATTAGTAAAACCAGGATAGAGGGCTTTGAAAAAGTAAAGAAATAGAGAAAACTAAACAAATGTCATGTCCTTAGATTATTATTTTATAGTGTTTAAACAGAGACCATATAAATGACATGGTTTATGACAAAATAACACCAACGAGGAGACCGGTGATAAAATAAAATGCACACACACAAAACACATTTTCACTTTTCATACAACAGACACACAGCAATCCACTACCACACTGTTTGGTCTCCTATGTGTGCAAACACACACATATACAAATCGCACTAGATCATTCTCATTCTTTCAAACAGCCATCAACAGTCACCCAAAGCACAAACAAACATGATATTAGGATATCAAACACAGATTCAGAGGGGTCAATGCACTGGAGACACAAAAAAAGACCACAGATGCTGTGGGGTTATTAAAGGGCTTTTACCGATACCCAGGGCCTGGCTGGGCGTAGCCCTGGCCATAAGGGGGGCGGTTTCGGGCATAGGGGTTAGCACTCCCAGGAGGAGGGGTGGCGCCAGGCGGAGGGGTGTATCCAGGGCGAGGTTGATAACCCCCTGTGGCCTGTGAGGTCGGAGCCAGGCTATAGTTAGCTGGCTGCTGAGAGGCCTGGGATGAGTAGTTTTGATGCGGAAATGCTCCGGGAGCGTACTGGGCTGGTCCTTGGGGAGCAGGAGGTTGTGATTGGCCGGAAAATCCAGGGGCGGAGCCAGGAGCACCAGCAGCCTGAGAGGTAGGGGTGGGGTAATTCTGGAACTGCTGTTGACCAGCAGCAGCCTGGGGAGCACCAGGCTGAGGTGTATAACCCGCTGAAAAAGATAGAAATGTAATAATGCAAACAGAAATGTTAATTTTCAAGTTTTATTTGTCAAGTGTGGAAAAACACAGCAAATAGCAGTACTTTACGACAATGAAATGTGCTTTTCAGAAAATTCCTAGATAAAATAAATACCTTATATTATTAAATATAACAATAAAAAACAAAACATGTAAACTATAAATATGATTGTAATTCAAATTCTAAAGAGGCATACTGCTACTGAAACTTGAAGCCATTTTGAAGCCGTGTTTTTAACAAAATGTGTCAAACAAATCTTTATTTATCTAAGCCTTTATTTCTGAAAATGACAAATTTGATATTGGACTAATTTAAATAGTAAAAAACTGTTTGCCAAAGATTGCATCGGACAGAGCTAAAAGTTGCTCTAATGTACAAAAGCCTCAGTATTATGCATTTAATAGAGAATTACCAGAGTACTGCATCCCGTACTGCTGCTGGAGTCCAGCTGGTGGAGGGTATCCACCTGGAGCCTGATACTGCTGATACATCTGACCTGTTAATGACAGCAAAAAGGTTTATCAGTTTAAGAAAACACAAGTTATCATATGAGTCAGAGTGTTAAGGGCACAGAGAGGGAATTTCTATAAGAAATCCAGGACATCTAAGGATCAGCATACAGCTGGTGGATTAGGGTGAGGATATCCCACAGTTACTGAACTACAAAAAAAATAAAATAATTTCCTTGCCTGTCTCTTTCTTCTGTGCTAGCATCTTCACTACTCCAGCCACTGTGAGAACTTGGCAGTCCTATACTGCATATGTTGTTAAACTTTGTATGGCAAATTGCCATACAAAGAGTCTCATTTGTAAGTCGCTTTGAATAAAAGCATCTGCTAAATGACTAATTGTAAATGTTTCTTGGTTTCATCAGATGTTTAAGAAATAGCTGGGACACCAGAGGGATATAAATATTAAAAACTGATCTCTCTCTCTCTCTCTCTCTCTCTCTCTCTCTCTGTAGTGATATATTTTATTGTGTGATATTTGGCATATTCCTTTGAAATATCAACAATACACAGAATTCAAAGGTGCTGATTGGAAACATAAAAATGAGAAAGCTAAAAGCCACTAATATAATGAACAAACAAACAGCAGACGTACAAGGAGCATGGATCATCCACACGTTGGCCTGTGACAGTCTATTGACAGCATTTGGCAGAAGTTGAGGAGAGACCTCGGACCAACACCCATTAGCCACACACACACACACACACACACACACACGGCTCATAAATTAATTGTGTGCATCACAACCAAGAAGCTAATGAGGAAAGGCTGTGCGTGTGCACCACAGTGCAACAAATGATGGAAATTATAAAGCAAAGAGAGGCATCACAGACCCACAACTCTGTGCAACCATGGAAACCAGCTGCATGATTTGTCAAATCTAGATTTAGCTCTGCACAATTCCACTTATGCAATGGGCTGATGTGGATTTTGGAAAAAAAGGAGGAGGAGATCAAATGCAGTGGATGAAAATATGCTCTGAACCCACTACAGACTTGCCAATTGAACCATTGTTCATTTCTCTTTTGATAGAATCTTTGCAATGACCATTAGCAGAGAACATCTGCATGGGGCTTTTATACAGCACTCACATAACAAGTAAAGATTTCCCTAAATATTTTGTGTATGAGCGTGTGAGAATGTGCACTATAACACAACCCTGCAAAGGAAAAACGCATAAATGTACATATTTTGTCAATAATTTAGTTTTAACCAAAATCTTGTCTCTTAGACTATTATATTAAGGCGAAGTCACATTTACCTTTGTACAGTGAAATTCTGCGGGAAGTTCTGTGAAGGCATTGTAGATATGAAGCATGTATGAAACCAGCAAAAAGCTAATTGGCAAGCAGTCTATTTTTAAAGCTGCACTTTATCCTCTGGGAGAGTGAAATGAAAAGAAACTCACTGCTAAATTTATATCCTTGTCCATTGTGAATATTCAGTGTAGCTCTGTAAGAAGCACTGCCCACAAAAAGGTCACTGCCAAACCAAGCAACTTATTGGTCAATGCAGCAAATTTGCCTGTCAAAGTTCACCAAACTTGAACTTCCGTGAACAATCCATGAAGGGAAATTCCTCACTGCCGGAAGTCCAATGTGCAGATTCACATTGATATGACTGTATTTCGCCAGCGGAATTTCACAGTGTGTGAGAAAATGTGGTAAATGTAAACGTGACTTTAGACTATCATCAACAGCATTGTTTTACGAAACACTTTTGCATTTTTGTACACACACACACACACACAATACAATAACATACAATATCATACAAATATGTATATACACACATATTTGTGTATATACAGTACCTCACAAGTGAGTACACCCCTCGCATTTTTATAAATATTTGAATATATCTTTTCATTTGACAACACTGAAGAAATGACACTTTGCTACAAAGTAGTGAGTGTACAACTTGTATAACAGTGTAAATTTGCGGTCCCCTCAAAATAACTCAACACACAGCCATTAATGTCTAAACCACTGGCAACAAAAGAGAGTACACCCCTAAGTGAAAATGTCCAAATTGGGCCCAATTAGCCATTTTCCCTCCCCGTTGTCATGTGACTCAGTGTTACAAGGTCTCAGGTGTGAAAGGGGAGCAGGTGTGTTAAATTTGGTGTCATCTCTTTCAGACTCCCTCATACTGGTCACTGGAATTTACAGATGGCACCACATGGCAAAGAACTCTTGAGGATCTGAAAAAAAGAACTGTTGCTCTACATACAGATGGCCTAGGCTTTAAGAAGATTGCCAAGACCCTGACACTGAGCTGCAGCACGGTGGCCAAGAACACACAGCTGTTTAACAGGACAGGTTCCACTCAGAACAGGCCTCGCCATGGTCGACCAAAGAAGTTGAGTGCACGTGCTCAGCGTCATACCCAGAGGTTGTCTTTGGGAAATAGACGTATGAGCACTGCAGAGGTTGAAGGGGTGGGGGTAAGCCTGTCAGTGCTCCGACCATACGCTGCACACAGCATCAAATTGGTCTGCATGGCTGTCGTCCCAGAAGGAAGCCTCTTCTAAAGATGATGCACAAGAAAGCCCGCAAACAGTTTGCTGAAGACAAGCAGACTAAGGACATGGATTACTGGAACCATGTCCTGTGGTCTGATGAGACTAAGATAAACTTTATTTGGTTCAGATGGTGTCAAGCGTGTGGCGGAAACCAGGTGAGGAGTACAAAGACAACTGTGTCTTGCCTACAGTCAAGCATGGTGGTGGAAGTGTCATGGTCTGGGGCAGCATGAGCCGGCACTGGGGAGCTACAGTTCATTGAGGGAACCATGAATGCCAACATGTACTGTGACATACTGAAGCAGATCATGATCCCCTCCCTTCGGAGACTGGGCCGCAGGGCAGTATTCCAGCATGATAATGACCCCAAACACACCAAGACGACCACTGCCTTGCTAAAGAAGCTGAGGACGAAGGTGATGGACTGGGCCAAGCAAGTCTCCAGACCTAAACCCAATTGAGCATCTGTGGGGCATCCTCAAACGGAAGGTGGAGGAGCACACGGTCTCTAACATCCAACAGCTGTAATGTCGTCATGGAGGAGTGGAAGAGGACTCCAGTGGCAACCTGTGAAGCTCTGGTGATCTCCATGCCCAAGAGGGTTAAAGCAGTGCTGGAAAATAATGGTGGCCACACAAAATATTGACACTTTGGGCCCAATTTGGACATTTTCACTTAGGGGCGTACTCACTTTTGTTGCCAGCAGTTTAGACATTAATGGCTGTGTGTTGAGTTATTTTGAGGGGAAAAATCTTTTTACAGCAAATTTACAGTTATACAAGCTGCACACACACACACACACACACACACACACACACACACGCGCCCATGTCCCAATTGTAACCATTCAATTTGACAATGATGATAATCTTGGATATTTGAGACAATCTACATAATTTAAATAAACTATCACTCTGAACTGAATTAGAAATGGCTCAGGATACAGCTTAAAATATTAAAATGTATTTGCAGATATGTCAAATTTAATTTAACATAGTACCAATCAACTAGATATTGAATGCTATAGGCATACTGAAAAATCAGGCCATGACTGGAAAAAAGCCATTATGTTTCTGTTTGTATAAATTGTACAGCCATCGAATACACGTGACCTCCTTCAACTATAACCACAAATTCTACTAGTCTGGACAGTGAAGGAAAAACTCTGAAAATTAATGTATGCAAAATTCAAGTGCTATAGAAATTACACAGTTTTAACTTTGTGTAAATAAGAGAATTAATCCATTGCATTAGTTTGCTCACTTTTAGTTCCAACTCTGACTCAACATTTTTCAATTCATTGCATTTGTCAATTGTATCTCCTCATAGTATTAGATTTTGTAATCATTTGAGCCATGAGTGTGTTAGATTTGTATATGGTCCTGGCTGAAACTACAGAAGCCAGTAGTTCACAATTGTCATGCATTGTTAATCGCAGAAATCAGTTTATTTTTGGAGTATGGGGCAAATCCACATTTTAAAATGTAGCTGGTTTTGTCCTTTCCACATGTGAAACATTTGGCTATTTGCGAATCAGGAAACATTGCCTGGAACAACTCAAACATCTTCATTTGATGCGTATGAATGGTGCTGCACGCTCTGGTGTCTGAAACGTCTGCCTGCAGCATCGCATTCGAACCAAACGCTGGTCAAAGTTCGATCGATTTGCGGTGGTCACTACAGCAGCAGTTGTGGTGGTAGTAGTAGTTGCGGAAGATGTTACTTTGTCGGTCACGGCGAAGTAACCAGAGATAGTTAATTGCTGTCTGCCTTTTAAAGCCGATTTGTGGCCATCAGACTGAATATGAGATTTAACGGCTCCATGTTGACAACCATGTCCTAAATTCTTTGTCTTTTAGCCACTTTTGCTGGAATTTGCACTTACCCATTTCTTAGCAACTTTACTAAATTTACGTTCTCTGTTCTAACTCCTCCAGGTCCCAGCCCGCCGCTGTCCAAACATCCGGCGTTACGTCAATTTTACACCGGCCGGAGGCAATTACCAAACTGGATCCGCGTGTTTATCACACCAATATACATATTTTGCAACAGCAAATTCAAATTATTAATTGTGAAGGCTCTATTCAAAATAAATTGGTAATATTATTTTTTCAAAACTATCTAAAATTTTTAATGCCGGTAGGAATAACATTTAATGCTTTTTAACGCTATTTAAGGCCTTCATTTTCGCAAAAACCATTTAATGACTTTTAATGCTTTTTAATGCCCCGCGGAAACCCTGTTTAAATTGTAGCAAAGTGTCATTTCTTCACTGTTGTCACATGAAAAGAAATAATCAAATATTTACAAAAATGTGAGGGGTGTACTCACTTTTGTGAGATACTGTACATACACTTGCATGCATCCTTGAGACATGACAACATTGTCGGTAAGAAAACATGGTGAGCGGCCAATGCTCAATGGTTTTTACAATACATTCTGGGAACTTTTGTGTACGTTTCAGTGCACTATAGAAATGGACTAACTGAACAGTGCCCTGGCAGTTAATTAAGACACATCCTTTGAAAATAGCAAGAAATGGTCCCATCTTGCACAACAGTAAGACAATTCAATTTTGTGGCTTTTAGTCTATATCTATTATTAGATTTTACACCATCTATACACTAGTGTACTCCTTAAAGTTGACAAAGTTAGCCTTAAGCAGATATACGCAACATATATTAAATCTCTCCTCTGGTAATGCCAAATTTTGGTTCATGGCAGTGACATAACGAAGTCCTGCCCCAGTTTCAAAAGGAAATATGTCACACAGAATAAGAAAACTGCACTCATCAAGAGATTTCATGGAATCTTTAACAAACATCTGGGTCTGAATGACTTTTTTGTTTGTTTGTTTTTGCATTTCTTCCAAATGACACTCAACCTCTTATAGAAATCACAATAGATACTGATTTTTAGACATTAGGTACCGTAAGTGCATTTACCATCCACTGCAGCAGAGGAAGGTTGTTGGACCCCCGAGTAAGGTGGGGGGGCCTGGGGAGCCACAGGAGGAGGTGGTGCTGCTGAGGATGAGCCAATACTGTCTGGAGTAGCAGAGCGCTCCTCTGCAGCAGTGTTGGCAGCTACAGCAGGAACTGAAATACAAGGAAGACACAAGGAAATAAGAATTCATTACAAAACAGATAGTTCTGGTTATAAAATTTGACTGAATGAGCCATGTGTGAAGTCATTGTAAAATAACACACCAAGACGTCATAAGAAACTAGTCTTTAAGAATGGCCGCCAAAATAAATTCTAAGAACTTGGGTAACACATTTCTAATTGAAGATAAGTAAAATAAAATACGGTGTCTATGTACCTGGGGCAGGTTCCTCAGACAGGCCAAATGCTGAGATGACATTCTTGTTGACCTCTTCCTGGTTTTTCAGCGGGTCAAACGCAGACATGCTAGCAGCACTGACCGGAGGAGCCAACTTCACTGTTGAATCTACTGCTTCATTCATGCATTCTGTCACACACAGATATCAGAACAAGACAGCTTTAGTACTGCCTGTCATCATCACTCTAGAACAGTGGTTCCCAACCCTGTTTCTGGAGGCCCCCCAACACAACACATTTTGGATACCTCCTTAAATCAATCATACGCAATTCAACTCATCAGGTTGTTAGCGAAGACTCCAAGACCTGAAGTGGGTGTGTCAGAAAATGGAGATATACAAAATGTGCAGTGTTGGTGGGCCTCCAGGAACAGGGTTGGGAACCATAGCTCTAGACACATTTATGAGGTTCCAAAGGAATAGTTCACCAAAAAATAAAATGTCTGTCATTAAATCACCCTCATGTGGTTCAAACTTGTATGCCATTCTTCCATGGAACACAACAAATACTAAATGTTCATATTTGCTTTGTTTCATACAATTTCTTCTAGACTTATATTATAGAATATAGTGCACAAATCACTCATAATAGAATCTTCATTTTCTTTTAGTGAACTAACCCTTTAAAATATTCCAACTACCATAATCTGAATGATTTTATATAGTGGACTTTATTACACTTGGTTTTATGTTTTAAATGCTTTGGATATAGTAGCCTACTGGATATGAAGAATATGCAGTGTGCATGTATGCATGTACCGGTTGCTGGGTTGTTGCTCCCTGGGACAGACTCGGAGGGCGGCTCCAGGCTATCCAGCAGGCTGTTCACTTTATTCCTCAAATGGATCAATTCTCTACGCAGATGCTTCACCTGAGACGACTCCAGTGGCCTAGGCTGCCCATTCACTGCAAAAACACAAGATTTTTGACCACACTTTGAAAGGTCAAACACCATGTCCTAATCAATTAAGTCATGATAATGTTAAAGAGTTTTCATTCTAACAAGTCTTAAAGGTGCTGTAAGTGATTTTGGCCCCCTGGAACGTCCACCAGACTAGCCATTAAATTAACTATGCCCCCCACTTTTGCAAAACCACACTCCAAAGATGCAAAAACACAAACACTCTAGAGACTGCATTGTGTTGGAGCCTACAGTGGGGGTTAGCATTTTGCCATCAACTATGACTGTTTCACAGGAACAGGACACCATACCGGCACTTATACAAGCATATATGGACAACCCTGTGAAAGTGCTCTCTGATTTACAGGCAGCAAGTCTTCTGATTGGCTAAACAAATGATCTAACCGTGGATATCTGTCCCCCACAGTCTACCCAGCCTTGAGCTGTTACAGAGACAAGTGTGACCCATTTCAGTGATATCTGACAGGTAAGAGTGTCATTTCATTAAAAAGAAAAAAAAGGGGAAAAAAAAAAACAAAACAAAAAAAAACACTTAAAGCACCTTTAATAGTGGAAAAACATTTTGTTGGTCATTTAGTTTCTTTATCGGTGCTTTGAAAAATATGGCGCCGCAGATGGCTGCTTCGGTGTGGAGCTCTATAGCGTTTTTTGTTACTTTTGTTTGTCATGTTTTTTTTGGTCACTCTTTCCTGATCAGTTTCACCAGGGATGAACTGCTGAATATTCAGCAGAGCATACCTGATCATATTTTGCCAGCATTTGATTAGGCATCTTAGTTGGAGGCGCGAGTGAAGTGTGCTGGCATGCTTGTGAAGCTTTGTAAACGAGGCTTTAGGTCTCCGCTGCAGAGTATTCATCTGGCAAATGTCCACTACCTCACCAACAAAACGAACAAACTGCTTCTGCTCACTCAAACAAATACGGACCTTTCTAACTCCGCTGCGATTAACAGAAACCTGAGTGAAGCCATTTAGGACAGCGCATTACATCTGCCGGGCTTTCAGCTGTCAGAGCAGATTGCATCATGGAGTTATCAGGGAAAATAAGAGGCAGTGGAACATGCTTTTACATCAACAAAAGTTTGTGTACAGATGTAACAGCATTGAAAATGTTTTGTCCTAATTTAGAGGTGCTCTTCATCAACTGAGTTTACCTCATTTATTCTGGTGAGTGTTTATATACCGCCACAAGCATGCGTTAATGCAGCATTGCAATAGTTGGCTGATCACAGACACGGAGCAACAACACCCAAACTAGCATATTATTCTGGGAAATTTTAATAAAGCTAACCTCCCCCGTAAATTGTCAAAATACAAACAAATCATCACATGTCACACCAGAGAAAGAAATATACTGAATAACTGCCACACCACTGTAAAGGATGCATATCGCTCTGTCCCACGTGCAGCTTTAGGACTCTCAGATCACTGTCTGGTTCATCTTCTCCCGACCTACGAGCAGAAACTAAAATCAGCTAAGCCTGTAGTAAGGACAGTAAAGAGTCCTGCATCTCTTTGGAAATGCCTATAAAGCATCATCAAGTACAAGATACCTCCCCCTCGCTCTGTATAGAGTCAAGTAACGGCTGATGAACTGAATGTGTTTTACTGCAGGATTGAAAAGCCCAGTCTCACACCCCTCCCCCGCTCTGATCTTCACACACGCAGCAACAACTCCTGGAACCCTCCTCCTCAATATTCTCTTATGATCTGTGAGGAAGATGCATGTCAGGTCTTTCAGAAAAAAAAAAAAGACACTCATCCTGAACAGCACTGTGGCAGCAGTGGAATCATTCAAGTTCCTGAGCTCTACCAGCTATCAAGACCTAAAGTGGGACACCCACATTGACTCCATTGTGAAGAAGGCTGAGCAGAGTTGGTACTTCCTTCGCCAGCTGAGGAAGGTTCAACCAGTCACAGGAGATGCTGACATCATTCTACACGGCCGTCATCGCGTCTGTCTTGTGTACATCTATAAATGTCTGGTTTGGTTCAGCCACCAAATCAGACATAAGGAAACTACAACGGACAGTCAGGACAGCTGAGAAGATTCTTGGTGACCCCCCTGCCCTCACTCCAAAATATGTTTGTCTCTAGAGTGAGGAAACATGCAGGTAGTATCACTCTGGCCCACTCCCTCTTTGAACTGTTGCTCTCTTTGGCCGGCTTTACAAAGCACTGAGCGCCAGGACATCCAGGCACAAGAACAGTTTTTACACAAAGGCATTTTCCTCGTGAACAATTAATCTGCCTCAGGACTCCCCCATAGTGGAATAATGTAATACATATCTCATGTACATATGAAAATTCACATATTTAATTCAATAACTGTACATACCCATACCACATACCATAATCTACACATACATTACCACTTGCACATGTACGTAGACCATGCTGTTATATGTCCTATTATTTGTATGTCTATTTATACTTTTACCTTGTTTCTGTCTCTCACTGTGTCTGTGTTCACTTGTTTCTACTATAACCAAAAAAATTTCTTGTGTATGTGAGAACACTTGGCAATAAAGCTCAAAGCTCATTCTGATTATTCGGTGCCTCACTCTGTATCTCCGGCCACAGCGAATTCTTAATTGGTCCAAACTCCTGCTCTACATATAAAACATTACATATCGCATGATTTGTTGTGATTGTTACTTTATGCAGCATTTTGGCTTTTTGTGAAGACAGAAAAATGATAAAACACAGGAAATTTGTTCCACTGCACCTGGTTAGGTCATGGTGTCAAAGCCAACAAGCTAAATAAAATAATTTAAGTAACCAGACTATGTGTATGACGAGGTAATCCAAAGTTTTTGACCTCGGAATGCTCTCTCTCAAGTCCATATGTGTAAGATCAGCTGCTGCTTGAACCATTCCAGGCTGTTCAGAGATCACATGAGCTGTGGCAGGCGTCCAACCCAACCCCTAGGCCCCAGACACACATTTGGGATACATGCACGCATGTGACATTTTTCAACTATGAATCAGTACATTTGAGATCTATAAATGCTTACCCCAAAATCACATCACTCTCTCTTTCTTTCCCTTCTGCCCAAAACACTCTGAAAGAGTGTTTTTTTCTTTTAAAGGAGAGATGCACAGGTCCAATCTTTAAGTATGTGAAATTGTTCTTTATTACATTTTCAAGATAAGAATATATAAAAGATAAATTGCCAAGTTGCAGGATTTTGTTGCACCCACACATATTGCAATCCTTGAGTTTGGTTAGGCCAGCCAAATAAATCACGGTGTTAAATAGTGCATACGTAAACCAGCCCAAAACTCCAGCCTCTGTAGCTTTTGTGAAACCATTTGAAGAATAGCTGGGCACATGCTGAGAACTGGCTCTGAAACAGCACTGCAGATGTACCTGAATAAGCCAAACATTGCAGGATGACATCACTGGGTGAGAAAATTGGTCTAAGTCACTTCACTTTGAAATAATGATTTGCTACATACTAGTGTGAAAAGAGAGTAGCTTTTTTTAACCATGTGATTGAGAACAGGCAACAGCCAAACAGAACTAAAATGATGAGCCTGTTACTTACATTGCTGAAAAGTTTGTTAAAATCTTTAACCTAACTTTACATTTAATTGTTTACATTCTTGAAGAGCTTTGGAAATGTCAATTTTAAAGTGCTATATTAAATCTTTCATACATTTAAAATGTCCTGCTAAGCCATTTTACAGTGGCCCTAAAGACACTTAGACCAGACTTAAAATGTATGAATATCATTTGCCTTTAAAAAATATATATAAAAATAAAAAAAATAATTTCACTTTTATTAAACATTTTTTACAGTTAATTTTAACCAACTGGTCTCGAGGTACTTTTTGTGAATGTATGAGGTTTTCATTTTAGAAGAAAATACCCATTTTATCATTACTAACCTATATGCTTTTAGTAAAAAAAAAAAAAAGCATATAAAAATTTAAAGTCCTCTTGTCTTTCGTTTAAACCAATTCCATTAGGTTTGGGTGACTTCACAGTCCAAATAGTTTTTTGAGCCACTGAATATACTGTTGACTTTTGTTAGATATTTAACCAATGATTAAATACAATAATACACTTTATGAAAAATAAGCTAATTAGGTTTTAGTCATAACTGAATAAATACTGATTTATTGTAGTCTGACTTTTTCCATCATCATTAACCTATTTTACAACATTTGACAAATAACCTTACACATCCAGATACACAGACCCAATATCAACTTAATTATTGTTCTCCTGTGCCCTCTGCTGGACACTAAAACCTTCAGACGAGTTAACCCACAAGGAAAAACGACATCTCCTGGTTTAAAGAAATATTACCATGGACAGTATTTTTAAGATTAAAAGAGCTTAAATCTACAATATTGCACTATCCTGCTGCTGTGGCATTATCTGCTTAACAGTCCATTTTAACCTAAAGGTTACATTACAACACACTGTTTTCTGTCACAAAGACACAGTGTGGAATCGAGAAGCTTGATATGCCTCTTTTATATTGGCATGAAAAACTCAATACACAGTGCATAAGGACTATGGGCTGCTTATGAGCTGCCACGTTTGTTTAGTCCAGTATACCTTTCTGATTCTGTCATTATTCTGTTTTGCACAGACACCATTACCACTGAAGCGTTTATGGAATATGATCCTCCTACAGGTAAGGTAAACCCAACATGCTCAATGACCTTAACTGTGGGCATGATTAGCACTGACGTTAAGGGTTTTGTTGTGATCTAGTTTTGAAGACAATTCCAGGATAAACAACTTTGGATAATCGATAGAGCATAAGTTGTATTTAACCTGGAACATTCCTTTAATGGCAGGGAGAGCAAAAATCCCTAAAGATTGCTATTTTCTTACCAAAAAGAGTGAGCTTCAATATTCTACTGCACTGGATTGCAAAGGACAAATCAGAACTGTCGAATATAGTGATATGGTCATCATCTGAAAAAGAATGGACAAAAGAATGAAGAAAGAAATTTTAGAGAATGGACAAACAAGCAGGAGTACATTCCTGTTATTACATTCCTAGCCCAAATCTATGAAGGTATAAACCTACCAAGAGATTAGTTTGTCATAGATATAGTTTAATGTTAAATGACTCATGATATACATATGAAGAAATACAGACATGCTTGGTGTATACAGTTTTCATAAACAATCTTTATGTTTGTGTGAATGATACATGCATGTATTAAAGCCTATAACTGACCTTCATCCTTATATTTAATTGTGACCTCATCGCTACTTTGTAGCTGCCCACGGAAGACACGCTGCATCATCAGCAGGAGCTCATCATAGGTAATGTCTTCATTGTGGATGGGGATCTGGCGGATATCATCCCCCAGCTGAGCTTTAATGATCAGCTTCCCGCTTAGGTCCAGCTGGCCATTCATACTGCTGGAAAAAAAAAAAAATAATTTTACTAGATGCTCATGGATGACTGATACAGGTTTTTTTTTTTTAACGGCTGATATTTGTTGCTGATATTTAAAGTGCAGGGTTGCCAATGTACTACAATGGCAAATGAGAGGCACATACAATTTTCAAATTAAATGAGCACAATTTTACACAACATTTACACAAAAGGCCTCAATCCTGAAACACGAGCAGAATTAATTTTTGTGTAAAGCTGTTTTGTAGTAAATTCTCTGATTCATTAAAGTTTTTATTTTCAAAAAGTTAGTAGTTACAAACTAAATTTACACCTGCTCCCGATCACGAGTAAATTGTATGCAAGACATACAAACGTGTTGTGTTCTTTCAGGCAAACATTTGATAGAAGTGAACTTAAGTAACTAGGCCAGTGTTTATAAAATAACCGTCTGATCGCTGTTATTTGATACAACCATTATTATTGGGCATTCAAATTCCAATCACATTTTAATGTGCTAATAAGTTAATTTTCAATAACATTAATTAATATGATCTATAAGGACACAATCATCTCATCTACCTAAAGCACAGAATATGTCACTTCCACCCAGACCACATGCTACAATTAACCATGAAATGTGATAGTTGTAACTCAATGAGTGTCTCTTTACCCATAGTTGGTTCTCATGCCTTTGTTATGGATACAAAAACGTCACAACAGTCACACAATGTATAATCAATTATGTAATTCTCCATATGACATTGTGGGGAAGTATCTTATGACTAGAATAATACAATCATGTGGGAGACCTTCTGAAAATATATTTTCACCTTAATTTGGCTAGATGTACACGTACAAATTATAATAAAGTAAAAACAAGCAGCGAGATTTTCCTCATTTCCACTCTTGCTTTACCTTTGTATTAGCAGACCACACTTTCTAGAAATAATTATTAATATCTCTAACATGTTTATCTGGTTTGGTATGCTATTAGAAACTATACGTTGCCCGTCACGCTTTTCCAACAGCTCTTTGCAGTGATACCTTGCCTTAAGTTTATTTTTTATTTTTCTAAAAACTGTAATTCGTTTTAGACCGGTTGATAATGTGGTTTCTGGGATGTAAAGCTGACTTGCATCAGATATCAGGCCGCCGCATGACGTTCAAAATTCTTGCCAAAAGATGGTCCACTAAAAACAAACCAACAGGCCTCATGCACCTGATGATGCAGCAACTTCCTGCCAAATCAGGGTCTTGGCATAACAAGCCATGACACCGGCGTAAAAGGACAAAAGATTGTACAAAAATTTAAAGCAAATAATTAAAACGACCATTCCCCGTGTTTTACAGATTATTACTGTAGCACGTCATACTGTTATTTAAAACCAATGACTTTAGTAGACAAAACCACTTTTTTTAAAAAAAATTTTAGCATGCCCTAGTTTCAAACAGGCTAAGCTAGGGCTAATGCTAGCTAGCGTGGCATCCAGTAAACTGCTAATGCTTAATTTTTTTATGCACCCTAAAAAAAATACCATATAAAGTATATAAATGTTTATAAGAGTGGCCTCATGTCTCTACCTGGTAGTTTGGACGTGGTAATCCCAGCAGCAAGCCTGTGTGTCCTAGACTTCAACTGAACGACGCCTGACTGACAAGGAACGCCTCACACTGTACGTGGCAAAAAACAAAAAGTCGCATGCGCGGTGTCTACACGGTCCGTGTATAAATGCATTCGATTTTCCTTTTAGAAACTGGTATCAAAAAACAAGTGGCTATTTGATTTTTGTTGTAAAATACACAAATTTAAATTAAAATACAAAGCGTTTCTCTTTTTCAGTGTCAAAATGGGATGAGTGATATTTTCAACATAATTTGAGTTTCATTTTCTATTTCGGATAACAAAAAATAAAATTACTTTAAAACAGAAACGAAAAAGGCCCGTTTGTTCATATTCCGGATGTGGTCATTTACGTTTCAAGAGCGCCAATGAGGACGGAGCTGTGTAGAAAAAAAGAAAAAAGTACGTGCTGTGTAATTGAGCCAAGCGTGCCGCACAAGCCCTCAAAAGTGAAGCCAAAACGTCTCGATCGCCCCCCAGAGGCCGGTCCTAGTATAGGTCATAAACCCCGCCTCCCCATGTTATTCAACGGGACGTGAGACCAACTAAACAATTAAATTACACTTCACATATCTTTTTTCCAAAGACAGTTTCTGTCATTTACTGTAGTTTTTATCACGCTGATGTAATTTCAAGTGTTTGTTTTTAAAATAAGTTTGTTTTTAGTTAGTTATTTGATGCTATAAAAACGGTGCTGTTACGTCATGATTGACAGCTGTGATTGACAGGTTCTCTGAGCGAAGTAGTCACTGAAGCACCAACGGACTTTTTTTCGGGATATTCGGAGGATTGAGGAGATTGGAGCTTTTAAATTACATATCTAAATTTCTATAATTAATTATTTCACACCGACATAATGGGTTGTTCTGCAGTAGAATGTGCTAACCGATCTGGCAGGGGCGTGTGCTTGCGATTGATTCTGCGAGAGTGAGGGCGGGGCCTTGTTTTCGCGGCTTTACTTCCTGCTCACTACTGCGCATGACTGGTCCCGAAAACGCAAGTGCGCAGACTCAAGTTCCAAGATGTCAGCGCCATATCGGGACACTGGCGGCTTCAGTTCTCTCCGATGGAAAAGAGCGAAGGGGCGTCGTCCATCTTTTTTACAGTCTATGAATTGAGCGATACGTGTCACAGCCTGAGAGACAGTGGGTGAATCTGTGTTGTGTGTTTTACCCCTGTGTGTCACCCCAATGTTCACCACAGTGACCCTCAGTTTATGTGTGTATATTCATTTATGTGTAAATATATGTCAGTTATTTAAAACACTGTGGTCTTCAGCAGTTCTGAACCTGTTCTCTATTTATTTTTATTATTTGTTAAATGTGTTAATTAAGGTCTAGTTCTTCTTTTTTTTTTTTTACACAGCCTCTGCTTTGGCAATACTGTATTATATACATTCATGCCAATAAAGCCCCTTTGAATTGAATTGAATTGATACATGGAGCAATAAGTTGTTTTCCGAAACAATAAAAGAGTCTCTCTCAGGGAAGAAGACATGACTGCTGAAAAACTAAGTCGCATTTTCCAGGTTCAGTTCACCTATGCTACAGCCGTAAAAGGCAAACATGCCACACACAAAAATCATTTTAATCAATTTAGTGAGGCTAGCCTAACGTTAACCCCATTAGTGGAGGAGTTGTCTAACTTTAGCGGACAGTCAGAAGTCCGCCTCGTCGTGGATTATCACCGTGAACCTCATAGTGAGCTCTTGGAGTAAGGTCCAATGTACTGAAAACGTATTAAAATGTTAAACCTCTAAATTATTAGATAACGTTACATATAGAGTATTTAACGTTAAGGAATAATCCACGACGAGGCGGACTTCTGACTGTCCGCTAAAGTTAGACAACACCTCCACTAACTTTAATAGGGTAAACGTTAGGCTAGCGACTTTCTGCAGTCATGTCTTCTTCCCAGTGAGAGACTCTTTTATTGTTCCGGAAAACAACGCATTGCTACATGTCCATGTATCACGCACTGTGATCACGCTCAATTACACAGCACGTACTTTTATCTTTTTTTCTACACAGCTCCGTCTTTTTTCTTCTTTTTTTATTATGCTCAAAACAGTACAGTAAAAAGTAACCGTCAACAACAAAATACATAAAAAAAAACTAAACTAAAAGCTGGGGGTGCACATAATATAAATTGTACATATTAAATCAAATCACTTTATTGTCACACTACTGTGTACACGAGTGCAACAGTAGGTGAAAGTCTTGTGTGCAGTTCCGAGCAACATTGCAGTCATGACAGTGACGAGATATACCAATTACAATAGACAACATATTTACACAACACAATTTACATAACAAATGTACACATAATTACACAACAATTTACATATCAAATGTACACAATTACACAACATAGTACTGATATACAATGTACAGTAAACAATACACACAATATAGAATACACATACACTAGATAAGGGTATTTAAAAATATATATACACTATTGAATTGGAGAGAATATATTTGACAGAATGAAGATTAATAAAGTGCAGTGCTGAGAGATCATGTGTTCAGAAGTCTTATTGCTTGGGGGAAGAAGCTGTCATGTAGTCGACTGGTGCGGGTCCTGATGCTGCGATACCGCCTGCCTGATGGAAGCAGTGAGAGCAGCCCATGACTCGGGTGGCTGGAGTCTCTGATGATCCTACAAGCTTTTTTCACACACTGCCTGTTATATATGTCCTGGAGGGAGGGAAGCTCACCTCCGATGATGTTTCTGGCAGTTCGCACCACCCTTTGCAGTTCTTTGCAGTTGTGGGCGGTGCTATTGCCGTACCAGGTGGTGATGCAGCCAGTCAGGATGCTCTCAACAGTGCTGGTGTAGAACCGTGTGAGGATGTGGTGGTTCATTCCAAACTTCCTCAGCCGTCTCAGGAAGAAGAGGCGCTGGTGAGCCTTCTTCACAACGGCCTCAGTGTGGACGGACCATGTGAGTTCCTCAGTAATGTGGACAACGAGGAATTTGAAGCTGCTGACTCTCTCCACTGGTGCTCCATTAATGGTGATGGGGCTGTGTTCTCTGTCTTTCTTCCTGAAGTCCACTTCAGGAAGCTCCTTGGTTTTACTGACGTTGAGGGAGAGGTTGTGCTCCTGACACCAGCGTGTCAGAGTGTGCACCTCCTCTCTGTAGGCTGTTTCATCATTGTCAGTGATCAGACCTACCACCGTCGTATAGTCAGCAAACTAATTATTAACAAATTATGAGAATTACATGACACTGAAAAAAGGAAAAGTATTGCAAAGAGATAATGTCTTTAAGGCTTTTCTGTTCTCAGACAATTTAATTGAAATTAGGTATTTTTCAAGTTCTTTCATAAAAAGAAGAAAGAGAGGTTTAGCATTTAGATATTTAGATTTATGAATGTGGAACTTGGCGAGTAACAAGATCAGATTAATTACATAAAAATGACCTTTTTGTTGATTGATCATAATCAACAAAGCCTAGTACCACATCCTTCCAATACAACACACATTCATTAAGAATTTCATTCCTAATAAATCCTAAAACATATTTACATTTTAGTAAAGGAACTCATTGGCACTCTTGTCACGTAAATGACCACATCCGGTCTCGGAATATGAACAAACGGGCCTTTTTTCGTTTCTGTTTTAAAGTCATTTTATTTTTTGTTATCCGAAATAGAAAATGAAACTCAAATTATTAAAAAAAAAATCTCACATCTCTTTTGACACTGAAAAAGAGAAACGTACTTTGTATTTTAATTTTATTTTTTGTATTTTAATAAAAAAATCAAATAGCCACGTTTTTTTCGTTTTTTAATACCCGATTCTAAAAGGAAAATCGAATGACCAAAAGATACACGGACCCTACACACTGCTTGTCAAGTTGTCATGTCTTTGAAATGTAATCACAACTGAAGAGTTTTTTTTTTTTTTAATTCAATGCCATTAGAACAAGATGTTATGGATAGCCGTTACCATAAAAATGTTTGACATAAACTGCAGTTCCTTTTAAACTTCACATGTTTTCAGTGCTTTTTTGTTTTTCCAACAGGTTTAGGTTATACGATTCAAAATCACATACTTTGAAAATCTACCGGAACTAGTAGACCATGCGTGCAACTTTGGCATACCTTTTTAAACATAAAGTGATTTGAGACATACTAATTCTCATTTCACATATTATTTACGATGGATTACGTAAGCTCTGAACCACAAGGGGGGGGAAATGTTTTTTACATTTTAAAAAAAGTGTCTTAGTTCCTTCCTGAGCCTAATGGTGCGTTCACATACAATGTTAGCAAGCATTTCACGTGGCGCAATCACATACAAAGTCAATGCAAAGACACAAGTATACGCGAATTCGCAGCAGATGGCGCGAATGGCACGACTGGAACACACACAATCGTTTCATTGTCGCGAAAGCCTATCAGCATTGAGACTATCCTGATGTCACTGACGTACTGACATAGTAGCAGAAGAAATCTGGAAAAATGCATGAAAAAATTGTTGTAGTGGTGTGTGGGCACACGGAATTGTATGACACAACATCATACATGTACAGAGACCGGACGAAAAAAGTCATCACTAGGAGTAAAGTGAGCAAGGAAGTTGGACTACCTGGAAAATTCTGAAAATATGCGCGTCTACTTGATCCCAGCTATTGGTTGTACTTTACTATGAACCAAGTCATAGAAGGCCCTCATTTATAAATGATCTTTTCGTTTAGATTACTTACAACAATATTAACATTTCCAGATGTACCTCTAACACTTTAAAAGGACAGACATAATAATAATTTCCTCATGTTTACCGTTTTCTTCAATATATTCCTTCACTTCCACCATGTAACACTGTGCAAACGGCATACAAGTGTTTAGAAAGACCAACAATTTCAAACAAAAAATAACTCCAGTTGTTACACGACAACGAATGCCATATCAAACATATGCAACCTGATTTTGTCTTGATTACGGTTTGCAAACCCTTAAACAAATAATAAATGTATTATTCAACTATACAGCAACAGAGAAAGCATTAAAAGCATAAGATTACATATTTACTGATAGTGGCACCTGGTGGCCGTTTGGTACCGCATGCATTTTTTAAAGAGCGAAAAAAAAAATTCTGAAGAGAGAAAAAACTTTTTGGAAGAGAGAAAAAAAATGTTAGGAAGAGACTTAGAGGGCTTAAGACTTTTTCCCCCCACCTTGCGGTTCAGGGCTTCTTTAACGGAAAGTATGCACAGTGAGACGCTGTGTCTCGTTTTGAAGGCTGCATCCTCCGGAGGTTGCGTTTGACGACCGCATACATCAACGAGGCAGTCTCATTTCATAAAAGCCAGTAAGACACTTCGAAATCAGCCTTCGAATGCGACCATCTTTCACGGGAATTCGGAGGATGCATAATGTGTATCATTCGTGGGCACTCACAACCCACAATTCTTGCTTTAATGGAAATGTCTGAAAAAAAGGACGCCAATTTGGCCGAAAATATGACGTTAAAACACAAGTAATGTTAATTCCCAAGTTGACGTACCTCAGTAAACGGATGCAGAGTAAATCATATGTAAAATTATCGTAATGTATAATTAAAATAAAGTATTGTAGACTAAAAGTACACCTGTAAAATCTATTTTATTTTCTCTCTACATCATTATAACTCTCCTAAAATTTACCTCATACATTCCCTTCCAAATGGACTTTGTTCCCTTCTCACCCAAAGCGCTTGTGCTTGTTAAAGAGTGGCGTGCTGTCATAGCAACCATAAGTTTTGTTTCTGTTTGTCCTACAAAGGCCGTCTCGTTTAAACTAGATTTGTTTAAAGGACACAGTATACCGCTGCCTTCAAATGAAGCGTCCGACCTAGCTCGCAGCCTTCGAAAGGAGACTTTAATTTTATGCACAATTACACTTCCTGGCATTTAAAGGTGCACTCAGTAATTTTTATCCTCATTAAAAAAAGTTTAACTTCTAAATATATGAATTGTAATTTTGCAATACATGTAGGCAGTCATGACCACTCACATTAAAATGAAAACAATTAAATAATAATTCTATGTGGAGAGGATACGCACGTGGGGTCTGCACGTGGGTTCTACTCGCTTGATCTCAGGAACTGTCCTGTTATTTGACACACACTCACTGATTAAAGTAATCATGGCTGACTGTGAATACTTCTAAAATGGCCTCAAAAACTAAAAACGATTGATTTTTAAATGATCCAAGCCACTAGGTGTCAGTAAGTCAGATGACACAAAGACCAAAGTTACGGAGTTCACCTATAATAAGTTAAATAACTTATGAATTTAGGAAATGTAATCATGCTTGAAATCATGATTGCCAAGGATACTGCTATAGTAAAAAAAAAAAAAAAAAAAGTACATTTTTACATTGGCATTGAAAACCAGGGTTGGGAGGGTTCTTTTTTTAAAAAATGTAATCTGTTGCAAATACTGATTACTTAGTAATCAGTAATAAGTAACAATCCCAATACCATAATAAGAACATAATGTAATCAGATTACTTTTAATTACGTTTTGGTTACCTCAAGGTCACATATGTGAATAAAGTGAAGAGAAAAGCAATATGATCTAGAACACTTTTAATATGCCTTCTGGATGCAAACAAAACATATTTTAATAACACAATGAGTGATGAGCTAATATGATTTATACGAAAAATAGGAAAATCAGGGATAGTGCTTCCTTAATAGGACAACATAATATATTAAAATGTCGAACAAATCAGGCGAGTCCTCTATCTGCAGAATTACTTAATTGGGTTCACATTAAATATATATTAAAAATGTTAGCTATAATGACAGATATGCCCATGTTAGATCTTGCTTGAATAAAAAAAAATCTTATGATGAAATCAGAATTAAATAAATTACAAAAAAATGTCCATAGTAGTCTTTTATTTATAAAGCATTAAAAACCCATGTAGTTTTTGATGCAGTTTTGTAGTGTAACTGAATTTTAGGCTTTAAGCACTGAATCACATTAAAAGTATCATTAAAACAAAATGCACATAAATGTTAAAGTAAAAAGTCAACATTGAGGTATGCTTGTTGGCTTACAAATGTCTATATTTTAATCTCATGCATTGCAGAATAAAAACTGAGGCAGCAATAGAGATGATGTTTATAGGTAAATTCAAGTCCCCCTACAATGACATATTTATTTCTTCTTCTTCTCTTGTGTTGAGTTGAACCAGGCATCCAAGAGCTTCTTGCTGTAGTAGATTTGCCATGCATGTACCTGAATAGCTATCACCATGAGTAGATACATTACAGAGACAGCCGAGAAGCCAAAGATGAAGCGGTAAGCTTTCCCGTGTCGGTATAGCTGTTGGGCCAGTGGAAACATTTCCATTGCACCAAAAATTAAGGGTGCCACTGAGAACAAACCAGCACTGATCATGGAGATCACCAGGTAGCTTATGTTGTTCTTTGGCATGGAGAGTGCTCCAATCAACGAAGGCAGGAGACTCAAAAGATATGGGTACTCCCACTGATAGGGTAAGGCCACCAGGTCATGTGAAACTAGGTTGAGGTGACTTACAACCACCTGGGCTGCCACCAGTACCCATATTAAGAGATGTACTACGGTGAGTTTCTTGATCTCTGATTTCAGTGAAGCACTGCAAAACATATTTAAAATTACAAATACATATTCTAATAGATAATGCAATTATTTGTCATGTCATAATTTTTGCAACAGTATGGGGTTACAGTTACCTCATCTGATAGGGTGACGTCACTTTCTCTCTGTGTTTAAATTCACTCCCATCAGCCCCTGCAGCTCTAGGGCCTGCACGTGATGCCATGGCAATTTCCAGACGACTGCTAACATCAAACCAAATGTTACCCACAGACCCCAATGCATGACATAGCAGTTTAAAGGCATATTTCACCCAAAAATGAAAATTCTCTCTAATCTCTTATTACACACACACACACACACACACACACACACACACACACACACACACAGGTCATATAATTAGAATATCATCATAAAGTTTATTTATTTCAGTAATTCCATTCAAAAAGTGAAACTTGTATAATGTATACATTCATTCCACACAGACTGATGTATTTCAAGTGTTCATTCCTTATAATTTTGCTGATTATAACTGACAACTAATGAAAACCCCAAAATCAGTATCTCAGAAAATTAGAATATTGTGAAAAGGTTCAATATTGAAGACACCTGGTGCCACACTCTAATCAGCTAATTAACTCAAAACACCTGCAAAGGCCTTTAAATGGTCTCTCAGTCTAGTTCTGTAGGCTACACAATTATGGGGAAGACTGCTGACTTGACAGCTGTCCAAAAGACGACCATTGACATCTTGCACAAGGAGGGCAAGACACAAAAGGTCATTGCTAAAGAGGCTGGCTGTTCACAGAGCTCTGTGTCCAAGCACATTAATAGAGAGGTGAAGGGGAAAAAAAAGATGTGGTAGAAAAAAAGTGTACAAGCAATAAGGATAACCGCAACCTGGAGAGGATTGTGAAACAAAACCCATTAAAAAATGTGGAGGAGATTCACAAAGAGTGGACTGCAGCTGGAGTCAGTGCTTCAAGAACCACCACGCACAGACGTATGGAAAACATGGGTTTCAGCTGTCGCATTCCTCGTGTCAAGCCACTCTTGAACAAGAGACAGCGTCAGAAGCGTTTTGCCTGGGCTAAAGACAAAAAGGACTGGACTGCTGCTGAGTGGTCCAAAGTTATGTTCTCTGATGAAAGTAAATTTTGCATTTCCTTTGGAAATCAAGGTCCCAGAGTCTGGAGGAAGAGAGGAGAGGCACAGAATCCACGTTGCTTGAAGCCAAGTGTAAAGTTTCCACAGTCAGTGATGGTTTGGGGTGCCATGTCATCTGCTGGTGTTGGTCCACTGTGTTTTCTGAGGTCCAAGGTCAATGCAGCCAGCTACCACAAAGTTTTAAGGCACTTCATGCTTCCTGCTGCTGACCAATTTTATGGAGATGCAGATTTCATTTTGCAACAGGACTTGGCACCTGCACACAGTGCCAAAGCTACCAGTACCTGGTTTAAGGACCATGGTATCCCTGTTCTTAATTGGCCAGCAAATTCACCTGACCTTAACCCTATAGAAAATCTATGGGGTATTGTGAAGAGGAAGATGCGATACGCCAGATCCAACAATGCAGAAGAGCTGAAGGCCACTATCAGAGCAACCTGGGCTCTCATAACACCTGAGCAGTGCCACAGACTGATCGACTCCATGCCACGCCGCATTGCTGCAGTAATTCAGGCAAAAGGAGCCCCAACTAAGTATTGAGTGCTGTACATGCTGATACTTTTCATGTTCATACTTTTCAGTTGGCCAACATTTCTAAAAATCCTTTTTGTATTGGTCTTATGTAATATTCTAATTTTCGGAGATACTGAATTTGGGATTTTCATTATTTGTCAGTTTTAATCAACACAATTAAATGAAATAAACATTTGAAATATATCAGTCTGTGTGTAATGAAAGAATATAATATCCAAGTTTCACTTTTTTAATGGAATTACTGAAATAAATCAACTTTTTGATGATATTCTAATTATATGACCAGCACCTGTATATAAACAAGAATATTTCAACTGTGTAGGTCCATACAATGTGAGTGAATGGTGACCAAACCTTTAAAGCTCCAAAAATCCAATAAAGGCAAGCATAAAAGTAATCCATATGACTCCAGTGGTTCAATGACATCTTTAGAAGCTATATGATACGTGTGGGTGTGAAACAGATCAATATTTAAGTCTTTTTACTATAAATCTATAAGACTTAAATATTGATCTGTTTCTCACCCAAAGTGATTGCATTGCTTCAGGGGACATACATTAAACCACTGGAGTCATGTGGATTACTTTTATGTAATTGAAAATGTGCTTGAAAGTTCTGGACACCATTTACTTGCATTGAATGGACCTACAGAGCTAAAAGTCTCTTCTAAAAATCTTTGTTTCTCTAATGCAGAAGAAAGTCATACACATCTGGGATGGCATTAGGTAAATGATGACATAGTAAATGAGAAAATGTTTATTTTTGGGTGAACTATCCCTTTAAGACGGTTACGGTCCTTTTCATACAAAGGATTATCGGACCTTCAATTTGATACATTTTTGAATGAAAATGTAATTATTCCCAAACCTTAAAATAAATAATTCAGCAGGTAATATATATCGGATCCCATAATAGACATATACTATATTATTAAATGCTGAGGCCTAGTAGAGAGAATGCATTGTCCTGTAATATCACAGCATCTAAATATTTTGAACAAGGACAGTTTACACACAATCACACTCCATTACACGCTTATTAATTTCATATGCTCTGACATAGACATGCAATGTGAAACACATTGGAAACAAATACATGTAGCCTCTGCTTATTGGGCGCAGATTATCAAAGAGCTGGTCTATATAAAGAACATATCGACAAATCTTGCCTGTCGGCTTCCTAATGAATGATACATTTGTTTTGACCGACAGACGGACTTTTAAACAAGTCTAACCTGCGTCTTTGAAGACAAAACTTACCGTACAGTCGATGGATGATATGCGGCCGAAAACGACAGTGAATCGGCCTAGATTAGGGAGGAAATGTTGAAACACAAAGCCGTTTTTGTTTTTACCAATGAATGGAATAGATGCAGCTCATGCGCAATACAGAGCAATGCAATAATCTCTCCGCCCCTTCGCGGGATGAGATTTGACAGTGTAGCATCTCAGTCTGCGCATCCTCAGCATCTGAGAAGTGCGCTAAGGCTTGGCTAATTAATATTAATTAGTTTTGGGGCGTCGACAGTTATGATTTTTGCTAAAATCGTGCCTTAAAGTGGGTATATATGAATGTGTATGTATTGTTTGTTTCTATTTCTCATATGACTGATACTCGTAACACGAACACTGTTATTATTTTTGGTATGGCTGGCCATTCTCGCACAGTTAACAAAACCTCTCCCATTTTAGCTTAGCGGTCCATTCGGTATTGACCTAGGTAGCGTGCGGCAGTGGCTGCTAAATGAAAGCCAGGCTGGTGGAATCTTGAATCATGAATAATTAGAATATTGATTAATTAGGATAGGTGACTTAACAGTACAGGAAGTTCTAGACAGAAAATCAGCATGATAACGTTTTATATTAAAAAACCAAGCCCTCACCATAGTAAATGGTCTGCACTTATATAGCGCTTTTTTAACCTTAGAGGTTACCAAAGCACTTTACACTGTGTCCCAATCACACACCAATGGCGGCAGAGCTGCCATGCAAGGCACTAGCCTGACATTGGGAGCAACTTGGGGTTCAGTGTCTTGCCCAAGGACACTTTGGCATGTGGAGTCATGTGGGCCAGGAATCAAACCACCAGCCCTGCGATTGGCAGCCGACCCACTCTACCACCTGAGCCACAGCCACCCCAGTAGGAATAAATATGGTCTATTGAGATGTCAATGTAGATTATGCAAGTACAAGTGTATGCAGATGCATTCAGGGAAGGAGTGAAATAAGTGCTGTCAGACAGTAATTACAATTCTGTTGCATTTCTATAAAAATTAATATATGATTAACAAGTCACCCAATGTGTCTGTGTGCTGTACCTACATCAGTCACAGCATATCACGCAATGTTTGCTCCCTTTTTGGCAGATGAAGTGGAATTCAGATAGACAGATGTTTGAATTTTACATATATATATGAACATATATAATTACTGATATTTGCCTTATATGCTAGAGAAACTAGGCAGCCATCTCGAAAATTTTGTCTCTGAACTTCCGTTCAAGCGGTTCTGTATAGATATCTGTGGTGTTGACGTCTAAGTGTAATTTGCTAGCGAAGTGGATTTACAGGTTATAGAGTTGTCAAAAGCAGTATTTTAAAGTTTCCAGGGGATGTAATAACAACTGAAAGCAGAGAGAGGAGATTTTAGAGTATTTTATTCATAAATACAAAATATCCTACCTTTACGCTGTGGATGTACTGATATGCCTCTGTGCTCATGAAACTCCAAGAGACAACACAAAGTCATTAAAAATATCTTGTACAACATCTCTGACCATCTTCTCATGTCATTCACACATTGCGTTATAGGTAAGGTGTGTAGATTTTTGACAGATAAACCAGGACAGGGGAGGGGTGCAGCTATATATATATATATATATATATATATATATATATAAACACACACACGCACACACATGTGAAAGTGTATGTTTTATTTTAGACTCTGTTTACAACCATTTTAATCATTTTAATTTTGGTGTGTTACTTTCAATAAAAGTTACTTTTAATTTTATTGGCTTGTAGTGCTTATTGGCTTCAATTCAGATTAATAAAATTCATGAAATTAATTAAAAAAGTATTATATTAATACAATTGTAAAAAAAAAATAATAATAATTCGGCCAAGTGCATCCTGAATTTTCGGTTTAGGCCCAGAATTTTCATTTTGGTGCATCACTATTAAATATGCACTATTTTTGAGTGGGAAATTTTTAAGAGTCTGAAACAAAGGACCATGTGGCAGCGGGGGCGCGCTCAAGCGCCCGTCCGGAGAGGGAAAGCGGTAAGGGCGCTTGCACCTGAGCTAAATTATGTCTAACACCTGTCTCTAATTTCAGTGAGCACAGGGAGAGCGGCATAAAAGAGCCACAACACTGCCAGTTAAAGAGAGAAATGCCAGTCCAGTGTTGGCCTTGAGAGAGAGCTCTGTATAGATTGTTTCATGTTCACTGTCCTCTAAATATTAATTAAAAGCTTCCCTTTTTGAGTTACACCCCCGCCTCTGTGTCCACCCTCCTCGTCAGTCGTCTGAACCCCGTTTACACTGGTGCCGAAACCCGGGAACACTTCCAACGATGGAGAAGGGTCACCCCGTAGAGTCCTCCCAGCTGGCCGAAGTCCTCCAGTCCCTCGCTACCCTCCATCAGAGCCACCAACAGTCCCTGCTTGAGCTCAGGCAGAACCAAGATCGGCGGTTCTTCGAGATCATGCGGGCTCAAGCAGAGGATCGCCGCGTCATCCGGAGCCTGCTCAGCCAGGAGGCCTCACCAGTCACAGCCGCGACCCCGGACGCCCGTGCCATGCTGCCGCCGCCCACGTTACAGAAGATGGGGGCGGCCGACGATGCAGAAGCCTTTATAGATTTGTTCGAGAGAATGGCGGAAATCTGGGGCTGGCCGCAAGACCAATGGGCAGCCCGCCTCATTCCTCTCTTGTCCGGGGAAGCCCAACTCGCGGCGCAACAACTGCCGACAACAAGCCTCCTGGCCTACGCCGATTTAAAGAAAGCCATCTTGCAGCGGGTAGGTCGGAGCCCCGAGGAAAACCGACAACGCTTCCAGGGCATGAAGATAGAGAAGTCCGACCGCCCGTTTGCTTTTGCCCAGCGGCTCCGTGATGCCTGCCGGAGGTGGCTGTTAGTGGGGGACCGCGACGTCGAGGGTCTTGTCGATCAGGTGGTGCTGGAGCAGTTCATCCAACGCTTGCCCCAGAAAACGGCGGAGTGGGTCCAGTGCCACCGCCCGGCGTCGCTGGAAGCTGCCGTCCAGTTGGCGGAGGACCATATCGCAGTGATCCCGAGGGCGGACGAGCTCACTTTCTCTCTCTCTCTCTCTCCCTCTCTTCCCCCTTCCCCTGTGTTTACTTCCGCTCTTCCCCACTCCCCCCAACCCTCTTCCTCTGTCCTCTCTCCAGGTCCCGTTGCTGCCCCACGCAGTCGAGGAGCCTGGCAGAGTTCAACATCCCAGAGGACAGCCTCATCACATTCCCCCTCCATAACCTACAGCCGCTCTCCCCCTCAGGTGGGGGCGTCCGTCGAAGCAGGTACGGGTGTGATGTCTGGGCCGGCCTGTCGGAGGTCCGGGGACCCGAGCCACTTCCGCGAGCGGTGTCCGTTGATGAAGGTGGGGGCGGTGGTCCGGGTCGCCGATCTCCCACATGCTGCCCCCGATCGGGCTGGAGCGTACCGGGTTCCGGTAAGAATCCAGGGGGGTACACACCAAGCTTTGCTGGATACCGGTTGTAATCAGACCACCATCCATCAACGCTTGGTTCAACCCGAGGCTTTGGGCACGGCTAAGCGGGTAAGGGTGAGGTGCGTGCACGGGGATGTTCACAGCTATCCGATGGTGACCTTGCTGCTTAAATTTCGAGGGGAAAAACATAAAGTGGAGGCAGCGGTTAGTTCCCGTCTCACCCATCCTCTGATTTTGGGGACCGATTGGCCTGCATTTAAGGATGTTTTGGGGGGAACTGGGAAGGATGGGTCCTGCATTAAAACGGGGAGATGTGCGTTGTGCGATGCTTTGGCAGGGGAGGCGGAGCCGGGGCCATCCTCGGCTGCTCCGAATGGGGATGACGAGGGAAGGGGCGGGCCTTCTGCCCCTCCCCTTCGCAGGGAATTCCCTGACATAGATTTCCCTTTGGAGCAGTCGCGGGATGAAACCCTTAAGCACGCGTTTGATCAGGTGAAAACAATTGATGGTCAGCGTCTCCAGCCAGACATCGCTCTCGCATACCCCTATTTCGCGATTATAAATGAGCGGTTGTATAGAGTGACGCAGGACACTCAGACAAAGGAAAATATAACTCAATTGTTAATTCCACGGAGCTGTCGGGAAATGCTGTTCCAGGCAGCTCATTATAATCCCATGGCGGGTCACCTAAGTGAAAGGAAAACACTGCTCCGTCTAATAGCCCGTTTTTATTGGCCGGGCATTAGCGGCGACGTCCGCAGGTGGTGTGCGGCGTGCCGCGAATGTCAGCTGGTAAATCCGCTGGCCACCCCAAAAGCGCCATTGCGCCCCCTTCCATTAATCGAGGTTCCCTTTGAAAGAATTGGAATGGACCTCGTCGGGCCATTAGATCGGACAGCACGCGGACATCGTTTTGTATTAGTCCTGGTGGATTACGCAACACGATATCCGGAAGCAGTGCCTCTAAGCAATATCTCTGCACGTAGTGTTGCAGGGGCACTCTTCAAAATAATCTCCCGGGTGGGGATTCCGAAAGAAATCCTCACCGATCAAGGCACGTCCTTTATGTCACGAACACTCCGCGAACTTTATGAACTATTGGGCATTAAATCGATTCGCACTAGTGTGTACCATCCGCAGACAGATGGCCTAGTGGAACGATTTAATAAAACGCTCAAGAATATGATTCGTAAGTTCGTACACGAAGACGCTAGGAATTGGGATAAATGGCTTGACCCCCTGTTATTTGCAGTACGAGAGGTCCCGCAAGCCTCCACGGGATTTTCCCCGTTTGAACTGCTGTATGGGCGGCGCCCGCGCGGAGTGCTGGACGTCATCCGTGAAGCCTGGGAGGAAGGACCTTCGAGTAGTAAAAATGAAATTCAGTACGTTCTTGATCTTCGAGCAAAACTCTACACACTGGGGAAACTAACACAGGAGAATTTGCTCCGGGCTCAAGCACGCCAACGCCGGCTGTATGACAGGGGTACTCAGCTAAGGGAATTTGCACCGGGAGACAAAGTTCTTGTATTGCTCCCCACATCGAGCTCCAAATTACTCGCCAAGTGGCAAGGGCCCTTTGAGGTCACATGACGAGTGGGGGATCTCGATTATGAGGTTAAGCAAACCGATAGGGGGGACGCGCGCCAAATATACCACCTCAATCTCCTTAAATTATGGAGGGAGGCGGTCCCTGTGTCATTGGCTACGGTGGTCCCTGAGAGGGCGGAGCTCGGACCGGAGGTGAACCCAAAACATGATCTCAATGCCCCGGTCATTTGTGGAGACCACCTCTCCCCGTGCCAACGTTCAGAGGTTGCCAAGTTGCAAAAGGAGTTTGCTGACGTGTTTTCTCCCCTACCGGGTCGCACGAACATCATCGAACACCACATCGAGACCGAGCCGGGGGTAGTGGTTCGTAGCCGCCCTTATCGCCTCCCCGAGCATAAAAAGAAAATTGTTCGGAACGAATTGGATGCCATGCTCGATATGGGCATAATAGAAGAGTCCCACAGTGACTGGTCTAGCCCGGTCGTTCTTGTTCCCAAGAGTGACGGGTCTGTCCGGTTCTGTGTGGACTATAGAAAAGTCAACGCGGTGTCTAAATTTGACGCGTACCCAATGCCTCGGGTTGATGAACTGCTCGATCGGTTAGGTACTGCTCGCTTTTATTCGACTCTGGATTTAACAAAGGGTTATTGGCAGATCCCCTTGACACCAATTTCCCGTGAGAAAACCGCCTTCACCATGCCGTTCGGATTACACCAATTTGTGACACTTCCGTTCGGTTTGTTCGGGGCTCCAGCCACGTTCCAGCGTCTAATGGACCGTATCCTCCGCCCGCACTCCGCTTACGCCGCTGCCTATTTAGATGATATTATTATCTATAGTAATGACTGGCAGCGGCATATACAACACTTGAGGGCGGTCCTGAAGTCGCTGCGGCGGGCGGGGCTCACGGCAAACCCCAAGAAGTGCGCGATTGGGCGTGTCGAGGTACGGTATCTGGGGTTCCACTTGGGTCATGGCCAGGTGCGTCCCCAAATTGACAAGACCGCGGCGATTGCGACTTGCCCTAGACCTAAGACCAAAAAGGGGGTGAGGCAGTTCCTGGGGCTGGCTGGCTATTATAGGAGATTTGTGCCTAATTATTCGGATGTCACCAGCCCGCTGACTGACCTCACTAAAAAGGGGGCTCCAGATCCGGTCCAATGGCCGGAGCAGTGCCAACAGGCATTTACACAAATTAAAGCCGCACTCTGTGGAGGGCCGCTCTTATATTCACCCAACTTCTCTCTCCCTTTCTTATTGCAGACGGACGCTTCAGACAGGGGGCTGGGGGCCATACTCTCGCAGGTGGTGGAGGGGGAGGAGCACCCCGTGCTGTACATCAGCAGGAAGCTCTCCTTGAGAGAAACTAAGTACAGCACTGTAGAGAAGGAGTGTCTGGCCATCAAGTGGGTGGTCCTCACGCTCCGCTACTACCTGCTGGGGCGGGCCTTCACTCTCTGCTCGGATCATGCCCCACTGCAGTGGCGCCACCGCATGAAGGATACTAACGCCCGGATCACCCGTTGGTATCTGGCTCTCCAGCCTTTTAAGTTTGAGGTGGTCCACAGACCGGGGGTGCAGATGGCTGTCGCCGACTTCCTTTCCAGGAATGGGGGGGGGAGTGGTAGGCAGGCCGGATGACGCCCCGGCCTGAGTCGGGCGGTGGGGGTATGTGGCAGCAGGGGCGCGGTCAAGCACCCGTCCGGAGAGGGAAAGCGGTAA
The DNA here is from genome assembly GCA_032164185.1 of Moxostoma hubbsi. Lineage (NCBI taxonomy): Eukaryota > Metazoa > Chordata > Actinopteri > Cypriniformes > Catostomidae > Moxostoma > Moxostoma hubbsi. The sequence goes on from JAVLUX010000065.1 coordinate 20,698,897, forward strand.
GGGCGCTTGCACCTGAGCTAAATTATGTCTAACACCTGTCTCTAATTTCAGTGAGCACGGGGAGAGCGGCATAAAAGAGCCACAACACCGCCAGTTAAAGAGAGAAATGCCAGTCCAGTGTTGGCCTTGAGAGAGAGCTCTTTATAGATTGTTTCATGTTCACTGTCCTCTAAATATTAATTAAAAGCTTACCTTTTTGAGTTACACCCCTGCCTCTGAGTCCACCCTCCTCGTCAATCGTCTGAACCCCGTTACAGACCATAACTGAACTGTTGGAAAAGACAGCCCAGTTGACCATGTGACTCTGAAAAGTCACATCTGATTGGTGCAGGACACCATTGGGGATGCGGCCAATTTCAGTTCAAATAATTCCAAACAGGAAGAACATTCTCTCTTCGCTCTTCTTCTCTTGCCTCTGGTGTCTCGTCTGTTCATCCTCTTGAGGCTCTTTGCTCTTCTGCCTGCACGTTCCCATGTGAGGCCCACGGAAGCTCGGGACTCGACGTCATGTGAAGGAGTGAGAAGGCCTCACTTCACAGCTAACCTCACTAATTCATATAGACAATAAACTTTGATCAGACAGAGATCAAAAACATAGACAAAACTGAACTTTCGAACAAGAACCAAGCCACACAAAGAACGCAAGGAAACACCAAAAAAACACAAGTACATCTCCAATATTGTGCTCAAAGTCCTGGTGTATTAATTAAATAATTTGGGTAATCCGATTGCAAATCGATATAGACTCAAAGAAGGATAAATGGTTCTTCAGATATTGTCAACAAACTCCTTAAAGTTAATTTTCAAAATCAAATCAAATCAAATCAAATCACTTTATTGTCACACTACTGTGTACACGAGTGCAACAGCAGGTGAAATTCTTGTGTGCAGTTCCGAGCAACATTGCAGTAATGACAGTGACGAGACATAAACCACTTTACAATAAACAACATATTACACAAAACAATTTACATAAACTTACACAACAATTTACATAACAAATGTACACATACCTACACAACAATTTACATAACAAATGTACACAATACACACAATGTAGAATACACACACTAGAGAAGGGTATAAATATATATATATATATATATACACTGACTGAATTGGGAGCGAGAATATATTAACAGAATGAGGATTAATAAAGTGCAGTGCTGATTGTAGATCGTGAGAGATCATGTGTTCAAAAGTCTTATTGCTTGTGGGAAGAAGCTGTCATGTAGTCGGGTGGTGCGGGTCCTGATGCTGCGATACCGCCTGCCTGATGGAAGCAGTGAGAGCAGCCCATGACTCGGGTGGCTGGAGTCTTTGATAATCCTCCGAGCTTTCTTCACACACCGTCTGTTATATATATCCTGGAGGGAGGGAAGCTCACCTCCGATGATGTTTCTGGCCGTTCGCACCACCCTTTGCAGGTCTTTGCGGTTGTGGGCGGTGCTATTGCCGTACCAGGCGGTGATGCAGCCAGTCAAGATGCTCTCAACAGTACTAGTGTAGAACTGTGTGAGGATGTGTTGGTTCATTCCAAACTTCCTCAGCCGTCTCAGGAAGAAGAGGCGCCGGTGAGCCTTCTTCAGAACGGCCTCAGTGTGGACGGACCATGTGAGTTCCTCAGTAATGTGGACACCGAGGAACTTGAAACTGCTGACTCTCTCCACCGGTGCTCCATTAATGGTGATGGGGCTGTGTTCTCTGTCTTTCTTCCTGAAGTCCACCACAAGCTCCTTGGTTTTACTGACGTTGAGGGAGAGTTTGTGCTCCTGACACCAGCGCGTCAGAGTGTGCACCTCCTCTCTGTAGGCTGTTTCATCATTGTCAGTGATCAGACCTACAACCGTCGTATCGTCAGCAAACTTAATGATGGCATTGGAGCTATGTGTCGCCACACAGTCATGTGTGTAAAGGGAATACAGGAGTGGGCTGAGAACGCAGCCCTGCGGGGCTCCAGTGTTGAGGGTCAGTGATGAGGAGATGTTGCTGCCCATTCTAACCACCTGACGTCTGCCTGACAGGAAATCCAGGATCCAGACGTCAGGTGGTTAGAATGGGCAGCAACATCTCCTCATCACTGACCCTCAACACTTCACTGTACTGATCACTCTTTTCACCAACCTGTCTTATGTATATATGTGTTAAATTAGATTTAGATCAGATTTTTTCTTCGGAGCCGAGCGGTTGTACTATCAGCGAGCTGAATACTACTGCTGTTCTATTCACCTCTTAAGAAACATATGCTGTTGGATATACTGCGCATTTCCAGCTGCTTTCGCTCCTTCTGCATGTCGAGTGCAGATTTCACCCCTTGGCGCTTCGACGGTGCTAAAAGAGTGTATATTCATGCTAAAGAGTTTATTTCCTCTATTAGAGCACACACATTGATGTTGAACATCTTTTTAAAGAAGCATCTTTTTAAAGATGCCTTTCCGTCTTTGTGTGGTTCCTTGATGCTCAAAATGAGAAAAGCCTGCCTCACAGCCAGCATGACGTCTCTTTTGTGGCCTGTGAGCAGGATGAGACTTCTATCGCTGCATCGGAGAGTGCACTGGTGATGTCGGACACTGATGACACGACTGGGCTGCCACCTTCAGGTCTGCCCGCCCAGTCTGAGGCTGACACAGAGCTGACCACCATGCTTGCCCGGTGAACAAATGAGGTTATGGAAGGCACGTTTCGCTGCCCGAAACAGACTTCCGAGTTCGTCTGCTGTCACTACCCTCGACGGCGGGGCTGGTCCACTGGTCCCTCAGGTGGATAAGGCAGTTGCGATTCACCTCTGACCGCAAAACGCAGCCACCTTGCGGGATCGACCGGTGCTCCCCTCCAGAGCCTGTAGGACTACATCATCTCTGGCGACCAAAGTTATCTCCCAGATTGGACTGTTCTGCAACACCATTGATGACTTCACCCAGCAGTTCTTGGCGGTGAAGAAGCAGAAGGAGGCCATCCAGCACATCTTGCCCAGGCGCGGCTCAAGATCCTGCATCTCGTCTGCTCGCCGATGGTATCCCCCCTGTGGCGGGTGAAAGCTCAGGCAGCTCCTCCTCAACCCAAGCCCAGTTCTCGGCCCCAGCGTAGAGCCCCCCGTCTCTCGGGCTGGCATTAGGACCCAGAAGGCTCCTAAGCGCCCCTGAGATGGATGACCCAGGGAGTAAGACATCTGCTGCGGAGCTGGTATCCAGACCACTCATTCCCCCGCTGGAGGGCCGGGAGGTAAATTCTTTGTTTCCTTTTCTCTTTTGTTTGCCGCACCCCAAACAGGCTGTGGTACCCACATTGTCAAAAAGAGAGCAGTTTCCTCACTCCTTGGGTCACGTAATCGCATCAGCACTGGCTTCAGACTCAAGTCCTGAGATGGGCATGGCATTGCATACATATCGTGCCGCTCTGCTGCCACTTATTCAGTCCTTGGACAGACCTTGTGATTCAATGGGCAGGAGTTCCCCTACAGCAAGTGTCCAGACTTGTCATGGTCACCACAGAGGCCTCTAAACTGGGCTGGGCACTGTGTGCAATGGGCACATGGTCAGGACTGCGACTGGGTTGGACATCATTTTTTGCCTGAGTTGCTGGCTGTACTACTCGCCCTGCGGAGGCTACTGCCTTTGATCCAGGGCAAGTATGTGTCGTCGCATGCCGCAACTAGCCCTCACTCATATCCCGGCCTCTCTTCTCACGTGATCCTGAGACCCTGACCGTGCTATGTGCCCAAGGTTCCCACGACCCCCTTCAAGGATCAGGAGGTGAATCTGCAAGCGCTGCCCCTGGAGCAGGCAGACCCAACCCTGTAGTTGCTGTATCCGGTGCATGCTTTGCGCACCTACTTGGATCGCTCGCATAGCTTTAGACGCTCTGAGCTGCTCTTTGTCTGCTTTGGTGGACAGCGGAAAGGGAATGCTGTCTCTAAGCAGAAGCCTTCCCACTGGATCGTGGATGCCATTGCATCGCCTACCAGACCCAGGCCGTGCCCGCCCCTTGCGGGTTCGATCACACTCTAAACAGAATGTAGTTCCCCAGACAGACCGTGGTGTGACAGCGTGCAGTCTCTTGGAACATGCCCATCTAAGGATCTCACAATTTGTTTCTACCTTCCGATTTGTATTTTTTATGAGTGCTGCAATTGACCTCAGACATCTCAGTTTAGGAGATGCTTTGAGTTCAGTTCACTTTATTTCCACAGAGCAGTTTATTGTGAACGCAACTCTGCAGCCTGTAAAATAATACAAACTATATATATTGAATTTAGAAATTTATTTGATTTAAGTTTTTCGTTTTTTTTTTAATATAAATTATTTAATTTTCAATGCAAAATCAATAAAGCTAGAAAAGAGTTTTACGATGTAATTGGATATATATATATATATCGTGAAGGGATCAAAATGAATTTATTCACACACATGATAGATTTTCCTGGATAACGAAATACCAGACAGGTAGAGAATTCATGGATGAAGCTTCTTTGCCAGAGAGATGTTCACAAATGTAGTAAAGCCATCTTTCAAAAAGTTAACAACATATTTTAAATGCACTTATTTTTTCCAGTTTCATTTCAACTTTTAGTTAAAATAAATAAAAAATAGCATTCAAAGTTTGAAATCAAGGTGTCTTGCTTTATTATGTAAGCCTAACCCTAAACATATTTACCGAAAATTATCCCATAGTACCACCTAGCATCCAACCAGCGGTAATGCCGTTGTTCATCGTTTTCCTGCCCCAACCAAAGTATAGAAAAAAAGTATCGTTTAGGAACCGGTATCGATATCGAAAAATTTGGAACGATACCCAGCCCTTCTTGTGGCTAGCGAGCCATAGGTTCCCGACCCCTGATCTAGAGACTAACATAACTCTTTTCCACCGACATGGTTTGGGGCGGGTTCATGGGCCAAAATGAACAGGAACCCGCCCCTGAACCATGTAGATGGAAAAGGGCTATGAGAGCACAAAAAGATACACAAGTGCACAGGACATATTTTGAGTGCTTGCAGGGAGATTTCACAAGAGAACAGCATATATTTGAGTGCGCGTGGCCAGTTTTGTGCGAATCTACATGCAAGCGGAAAGATTTGCGCTCGTGCATTACATGCTTGCGCACTTGGCATTTTACAGTAATATAACTCTATAATGGATTTGTCTTTGTCTTCATATTGCTGTGCTATTTATAGGTAGGACTGTCATGCATTCTGTGTATTTGATACAATCCATCAGTTTGTACGTGTTAGTGTGGTTGTCATAAAATGAAATAATAAATGGAAAAGACTATTTCTTTAAATTGACAAACATTTATTTACTATCCTGATTACAATGTGTTGTTTGGTTATACAAAATATTTCTGTTCAAACAGGTATAAAAAAATAATTTTGTGTTATTGCTAATTATTTGATTATTCCTGTTCAGTCCTGTTCAGTGTGGTCCAATGGAATTACTGATTATTTTCCGTTGGGAGTTTTCACCTTTAGGGGGCGCTGCTCAGACAATACAGAGACTGGCAGCGAAGCAGCAGCTCTGTGTCTTGTATCTTTTTATGTAACACTTTATATCTCCCCTCATCAGGCAGCGAGGGTGCTACATTTACTCTTTATTGTGATTATTCTGGCTAAGAGTGGCAAAGAGTTTTGTTTTATTTTCTTTTGGCAGCATTATCTGTGTTACCAAAATGCAATACGAACACATTCGACAAAAACACACATTTGGCAGCATTTTTTGAAACACAAGGGAATTTATTAGGCTTATTTATTATGATGATTAATATAATTATATTTAGCCTACATTTATTTTTCTCTTTAGTTCTTAATTTGTAGGCTATTAGTAATTTTCCAATTTGTTGGAATGCTGCTTGACGGATGCTTGCTTGAGAGCAAATGGGGCTGTTGGAGACGGTAAATGTTTGAATTTGTGGTGGTTTTACATATAAGATTTTTTAATCACTTCGCTATTTTAATTGCCTTTTACATTTCATTTAAAGTGCCACTTGAATTTAGAAATGTATTATGTTTCAATAAATTACTTTCATTTTTAGAACAAAATCAATAAAGCAAATATATTCACTGAACCCTGGCAGGGGGGTTGACCATATAATCGGATATCGTGAAATTTTAAAGGTTTTAAAATTTTTATAAGTTACATTTTTCATGAACAATTGTGAAATGAAGTAATTTTATGGAGATCCGCACAAACACGTGTACTCAATTGCATATTGCTACACGTTACCTATTAATTTTTTGCATATTTGTTTGTTTTTGAGTAGTCTATGTGCAATATAAACATTTTATTTTATTGAAAACTTTGTAAATGACTCTTTGTGCTATGGCTCTTTCGAAAAAATACATCAACTAAAAATGTCAAAATTGGCTCCTTAGTGAAAAAAGGTTCTTGACCCATCGAATCAACAATCTCAGGTATTTAATGTAATATTTATTGTTTAATATGTTATTTGGATGGTATATATCGGGGTAGCCCCATCTGTTAAATTTTCGAAAACAGAGACTATCCAGTGGTCTGCTAAGTACCATTACAAAAAAGTACAGTGGCAGTATCATGGAACAGTGAGGTCTTAGAAAATAAATACTGTGGTACATTGATAGATATCATGGCAATATTTACATGGTAATAGTAACTTCAAATGAATATTCCCCCAAATGTTTTAAATGTTACAAAAAACATAGTAATACCATGGTTCTTTTTTGTAAACGCAACTACAGTAAAGATCCCCTGAATAACGTCTCGGTTACGTCCTGATGGAGGGAACGAGACGTTGTGACGAAGAAGCGACACTAGGGGTCTCTCTTGAGCGTCGAATATGCCTCTGATCTATGAAAAAAGGCCAATGAGAAGTTGGCAGACAGCATTTGCATACCCCAACCTGGACATATGGGTATAAAAGCGGGGAAATACATCCAGTTGATTCAGGATTTTTCTGAGGAGCCGGAAATGGTCCGGCCATTGCAGTGGCTCGGCTCAGCGACGTGGACACGGCGTCTCGTTCTCTCCATCAAGGAACGGAGGTTACATACATAACCGAGACATTCCCCGTCTGTCGCTCACTTCGACGTCGCATCGAAGAAGTGTGGCGTCACTTCAAATCACACCATGCGCTGAGCCATGTACGTGTACTGCTGACACAGGAGCGGGCAGGTATTTCACGTGCACAAGCGACCAACTGAGTTTCAGACGGCACGTACCCTTCCCCAATGCCCCAAAAAAGTCATTGGAATCCTTCTGGTTACCCTAGAGGGGAACAAGGCGACGCTTGCCAACCTGGGAATGGGCCAAGCCTGGCTGGGCCTCTTTTCCCTCTATGTTTCTCGGCATAGAGCGAGAACAGCAGGGCCCTTACATGCATCGAGGGAAGGGGGTCTTACCCAGTTTTCTATTCTTTCAGGGGGAAAAGACCCTGTGGAGGCCACACCTGCCCTAAAGGGGAGGTAAAGGTGGCGAATACATCACATGGGTTTTTTAGGCAACATGTGGAATGTGGTGCAGTGGTAGATCCAACCTCAAGGAGGGGGGAGTTGCTACAGCAAAGCGACCGGAGGACAGCAAAAGACCCAGAAGGCTCCTAAGCGCCGGAGGGCAGCAAAAAACTGCCTAAGGGAGACGCAGGGCACTTTGTAAGGGGACCGTACTGTGGAAAATACACACAGGGGGATTCCGTGTTGGAGTCCCGATCTGTGGAGCTGAAATGTGGACCCAATTGGGCTAGGGAGGAATCAACCAGGGTTGGAAGGGGAAAGGGGACAGCCTCCCTTGCAGCCTTTCTTGCAGACATATGAGCACTGACCCAGTTGCACACCTCTGTGGGTCTTCAGCATGGGCAGAACACTAATTTGCGAACAAGCGCCATTTCGCCATTTTAAAGTTGCCTGGTAGGAGGGGCTCTGGCTTGGTTGATCGTGGCTACAACAGTGGGTGGTAGACCAACTAGATCTTCCGCATCCCGTCCAGGGGCCAGACGTGGAGGTTCCAAAGGTCTGGGTGCGGATGCCAGAGCGTGCCCCATCCCTGAGAAAGAAGGTCTTTTTGATGCTGGGGCTTAGAGCTGGGCCCGGGTTGAGGTGGAGCAGGGTGTTTCATAGCAGCAGGAGGACGCCCTCGGCAAACAGACATGGCATGGCCCATGGTGGCAGGTTTGCGGCGGTGCAGGATGTGAAATGGCCTTCGTCTGCTTCACCGCTGAGGACTGCTGGGTGGAGTCGTCAATGGTGCCGCCGAATGGACGGAGCTGGGAGACGGGGGCATTCGAGAAGGTGTGCCTTGTCTACCTCCTGCATTTCGACCAGGTCCGTTCCATAGATTGTGTTTCATAGATCCCGTTCGAGTGGCGGCACTTCTGACTTTCGTGGCCTGGGGGTGTGGTTGGTCATCGAGCGCAGTTCCTGCAGCACATCAAGAACAGGACTACCAAAGTGCAAGTTTTGAAGCGTCTTGGCCTGGTGTTGGTTGCAGGAAGGGCCGTGGCGTGCAGGGCGGAAGCGGTCTGGCTCCAATGCGAGGGTAGTAAGAGCAGAGGAGCGAGGAAGCCGCGGCTTACTCAACTCGTCATGCACGTCCGGGAAGAAAGGAATCGGGGTGGGCACGTCTGTGAGCGGCGCACATGCCTGCGGGACCAATCAAGTAGCCGAGAGGGGGGGGGGGGCGGGGTTTACCGGTCCAGCCTCTCGCTCGCGGTAGCCCGGGAAAGCATAGCGGACCTCTGTGCGTCAGGCTCAGACTGGGCGAGCAGACCCGAAGGTGGCAGCCCAGGCGAGTCATTAGCATCAGACGCCACTGTAACGCTCTCCAATGCAACAGAGATGTAGTCCAATTCTGAAGCAAACAAGCATGCTGGGGAGGCGGGTTGCTCGAGGGGGTTTACCCGGCAAAATGCAACCCGTCATTATCCCCAAATCGCCTTCATCACTCGCGGCGCCTGCCCCAATCCCGTAGGAAGGAGGCGAGGCGCGGCTGAAGTGGCTTTCTCTCATGACAAAAGAAAGCCGCGACTGCAATGCTGGAATGGCCATGTTCTTGCACTGAGAACATGAACCATTGGAGAAAAATCACTCATCCTGAGCTCAGACAGAAGCAAGCAAGCGTGCCGGGGAGGCGGGTGGTTCGAGGGGGTTTACCCGGCGAAACAGAATCCGTCATTATCCCCAAATCGCCTTCATCGCCCACAGCACCTGCCCCACTCCCGTAGGAAGGAGGCAAGGCGTGGGGGGGCGGCTGAAGTAGCTTTTTCTCATGACAAAAGAAAGCCGTGACCGCAATGTTGCCATGGCTATGTTCTCGCACTGAGAACATGAACCATTCATAAAACGCTAACTGCGTTTGATCGCAGCCCAGGCACGCGAAGCAGCTTTTATGACCATGAGAGGTAGGGAGAAATCACAGCATCCAGAAATTACACAGGGGCGGAATGGCATCTTTATAAAGACGCGTCCTGAAATATCACTCTTTTACTATGCTCTTGCACTGTCGAAGCACCCAGGGGCGAATTGAACTGCCGTGCAAGGAAGGAAAAAGCTGCTGCAGTGCGCCGTAGATCCAACAGCAGAGAGCGTCAGAGGAACAGGAACGGGTGTGTGACTCGCAGCTCGCTGCAGTACAACCATCGGCTCCTAAGAAATTTTCTGAATGAACTCGACGTATTTCCCCGATTTTAATCCCGTATGTCCGGGGCGGGGTATGCAAATACTGTCTGCCAACTTCTCATTGGCCTTTTTTCATAGATCAGAGGCATATTCGCCGCTCAAGAGAGACCCCTAGTGTCGCTTCTTCGACACGACGTCGAAGTGAGCGACAGACGGGGAACATAAGGTTTCATTCTCCAGGTCTTGCAGCAAATGTTGGCTCAAAATGCTTTATACGTTTACTGTCTGGCAGAAGTGTACCAGTAAGTTTTATTAGATTTTGTGAAGGATTTGCAACTGATTGCACAAGCAGTTCATGTTTAATAGTCATGGATTATAAAGAATACTGTAAAGGAATTTAGATGGGCAAAGAGGAGACGAGAATGGCTGGAAAATATAAATAATGAGAAACTTAAACAAAAGACACAGACACACACACACACACACACACACACACACACATATCACGGACATGCCCATAAACGATCTCTCTCTCTCCCGCACCATCTTCCGCAGTCGGCCTTTATCCCTCTCGGAGGCTTGATTTGCTGATAAGAGACCGGGTGTGTAGAATAACCACCCGGCCCGCCCTCCGCCCTGCCACAAATACGCTATATAATTATTTAATTTAACTATATAATCTGCTCTTTTCACCAATTAATTTATCTGAAGATAACAACTGTCAGACTCACTATTTATGTCAATGAAGTGTCTCACACAGAATAATTACAATTTTTTTTATATTTCAGTGCTTGCTTGACTTTTGGAGAGCAGTGTTGAAGAGGATGGCCTGTTGGGACTGTTAAACATGGTTGAGGGCTGCAACTATCAAACCCACCACATATAAAGAAATATGGGGAGCCATGTCTGAGCACCTGGAGTCAGCTGAGCAAGAGGTGGTCTCTTTGAAGTTTGCCCTCCTGACTGAGCTCACGTCCATCAAGAGAGTAGGGGACCTGAAGACATTCTCTGTCAGTGACAAGTGCCTGGATTTCAGTCCGGAATACTCTCACGTGGTTCTGAGACCCCGACCGGGCTATGTGCCCAAGGTTCCCACAACCCTGTTTTGGGATCAGGTGGTGATCCTGCAAGCACTGCCCAATTAGGAGGCAGACCCAGCCTTGTCAATGCTTTGCACATCTATTTGGATTGCATGTAGAGCTTTAGACGCTCTGAAGAGCTCTTTGTCTGCTTCGGAGGACAGCGAAAAGGGAGCGCTGTCTCCAAACAGAGGATCACCAACTGGGTCATTGACGCCATCGCTTTGGCATATCACACCCAGGGCATGCTGCTCTTCCTGGAGTGTGGCGACCTCATGAGCCCTGACCAATGGTTGCCTTTTTAGCAGACATCTGTAGAGCAGTGGGCTGGGCAACATCTGATACGTTTGCAAGGTTCTACAATCTCCGGGTTGAACCGGTTTTGTCCGATATGTTGTCAGGGACGAACAGGTATGTTTGCAGGACAACTGGCTGGGTGAGCCACTTGTGTACAGCGTCTTTCTCTCCTGGAGGGGGAGACGTGCGCTGTTTACCCCCCAGCTGTGTTCACAAGGTTGTGGACCCTGGATGTCCTTCCTCCTCAGCCCTGTGGCAGGCGAGTTTGCGGAGAAACTCTATGCCCGCCCAGTACTTGTGCTATTAGACCCTGTACTGGGGTAGGTGCTCCACATGCGCTGGTTGCCTGTTTGTTACCCCTTATGATGTATCTTCTGCAAGACAGTTTCCCCGTTTGTCTTCTTTGGGCAGAGTTCCCCTCTGCAACCCGTCACCATGTTTGTAGAGCTCCATCCCCTCTGGGTAGGAACTACCATGGGGAATTTTCCACATGCGGCACTGCCGACAAGACTCGGTAAGACCATGTGATGTATTTCCACACAATTGCCTCTCCTTTGGGCAGGCTGTGGTCTCTGTGGTGTCTTCACCTTGGGAATGGACTGACTTGGACGCTTGGACACTTATGACCCCCTGACTTGGACACTTATGACCCCCAGCTGAATGACTTCCATTCTTTTTTGGGGAGAAAAAATAAGAGAAGTGGCCATGTCTGGTGTGGCCTGTCCCCATTTTTTATAGTCGATTTGTCCCTGAGGTGTGGGGGACCATGCGGCACTCATTGGAGCATTGGGGGAGGTTACCTGATGGTCAGGTGCACTGGCTACGAGGCATGCACTGCCCGCCAGTCCACGTAAGACAGTTCAGCTAGTTGTGGCATTTCGAATAGGGACCCCTAGTGACTCTACATCAACACAACATCAAGTGAGTGACAGATAGGGAATGTCCTGGTTACTTTCATAACCTCCGTTCCCTGATGGAGGGAATGAGACGTTGTGTCCCTCCTGCCACAACACTGAACTACCTACTAAAATGGCCGGGACCTCAGGGTAACCTGTACCGGTTTCACGGTATACCACGGTTTGAAATTTGACAGTTATCATACCATGTACATTTGCTTATCTACAGTATTGAGAAAAAAATGCAACCGGAGAATCTCACATGCGCATCTCCTTTCCTCATTGTCTGCCTGTCAGACTTGTCAACTTGCGACATGCACGCGCTCGTGCAGTGGAGAAAATGTCATTGAGAAGTGAGGCTAGGGGGTCTGACATGAGTTTGTGTGTGAATTAAAGCAGTGTTTCTCAACTGGTCTATTCGGACTGGGTCATGGACAGCAGGGAAAGAACAATGCCATGGTTCTCCCATTGAAGATATTTCAGCGGCCGCCCAAGTGATCGAATATTTAAGACTGCCGACATAGATTTAATGATAATCTCGCAAACAGCTAAAGCATACATGAGCAACATACGGCCCGCGGCTCATTTATCGTAAAAGCGTTTTTATTTTTCATTGGATATTTCAGTTAACTTGCATTGGGACCTAATGCGCATCCACACACATTTAACTTGCTCAGGGTTGCCAGATAAGAGACAAAACACCCCCAGTTTGAGATTTATAATTGCGCAAATTGGAAATATTCCACCTAATGTAATACTTACATTGTGCAATCTGGCAACCATGCACGCAAGTGCACTATTTCTATCTGGCTTTCCCCTTTGAACAAATTTGAGGAGCCTTTCCTCCTGTGTAATATGTGTATACATATGTAATATTAGGTAACAAATGGGATAATAATGGGCTCATATATGTAAATATGTTCTTAAATTTTTAAAAGGTGGAGAGAAAACTTCCTGTAGATTTTGACATCAACAACAAAAATAATGTCACTTGATGCATGCTCTTGTACTGGAAAACCATGAACAAAACTATGCAACATAAAAGGAAATGCAACCCATGATTCATTAAATACAGGTTATGTTTAATCTATGGCAAGTCGACACTTGATGTCCAATGTATAATCTGTCCTGAAGCAAAAGCAGTTTAGAAGCACTGAGTTAAAGATACAGACAGGAGCAGTATATGTTAACTGTTAATAATCAGAGGACATTACTTCAAATCCAGTTGAGAAGCACTGAGTTAAAGCTACAGACAGGAGCAGTATATGTTCATTATTAATAATCATAGGACATTACGAAAGCTCACACAGCTGATGTTATTTTTCATTTAGTAGTTAATTTAACATGCTATGCTAACATGTAAACTAACATGCTTTAGTTATATAACATGTTATAGTTACATGCTATTTTTATCATGTTTATAATTCGGTTTATTATTATAATTCTGTTAGCTTTTTTATTCTATTTATTTTATTTATTTTCAAAAGGGAGAATTTTTTTACACATACTTAAATGGTTTCAATTATAATAAAGTGTTTGCTCAAAAATAAATAAATAAATAAAATAACCCTTCTGTTTTCACTGATATACTAATTGTGTAATACTGTATACCATGATACCGTGAAACCGTGATATTTTCTGAGACGGTTATCATACATGCAGACAAACAGAATTACTAATCTGACCCCGCATGAAACGCTGACAGGGAGACCTATGCCAGTGCCTTATCTGAGAGGACCATATGAGGGTCCATCATTGGAACAGTTAGAAATGGAATTGAAAGCATATATGAGGCAATTGACTACCATACATGGAAAAATCTGTTCGCAGGAACAAAGGAGAAATCCTAGACAAGACGAGAATGCACCTTGTTCAATAGTTCCTGGAGACCAAGTATACCTGAGAGTGTTTAGGCGGAGTGTTTAGGTGGAATGAGCCAAGGAGAGAAGGACCTTATGAAGTGGTGCAGGCAACCCCAACAGCAGTAAAGGTAAGAGGCAGTAACACGTGGTATCATTTAAATCACTGTACTAGAGTACGCAGAAGAAATCTGCCAAGCGATCAAGAACCTGAGGAAGCTGCAGATCCACAGGTACCGCCTAGAGAGTTTGAAGAGAGTGAAGAGGAAGTAGAAGAAGGACAAACGCACGTAGGGGAAGAGCACGTTGAGGCAGAAAGAGAGATTGAAGTACGTGCCACAGCGGAGCAGGAAAGCACAGAAAGTGAGACGGAAGTACATGTTGCAGAAGAACAGGAACAAGCAAGTGCAGAAGGAGAGGAAGAAAGTGTTAATTTTACTGAACCAGACACAGAATCAACTGAAGAAAATGAAACAGGCCAGCAAAATCAGCCGCTGGACGAAGTATTGCAGGATGCGGAGGAAAGAATGGACACTCAAGAAGGTACTGGTGTGGATGATGCTGTTAATAACTTATTTGGGACAGGTATTGCCTCCCAAACATAGCCTACCGGAGAGGCGAGCCAGGAAAGATCAGACTTCTCAGATGAAGGACCATCACTGCGACCATGGTATGATGAATATCCTACAATCGACACCACAGACCTTGCATTCTATTTCCCAGACTGAGCAGAGATAAGATAGCATAAAACAAGAAATCAGACAGAAACGAGCACCTGGATCCTTGAACAAACATGCACCCAATCAAGCCAAACCACGTAATCCAATTAACAAAAATGCAGAATGGATCAATTATATTTTCTATAACCAGCAGAGATTTATAAACTATACTGATGAGGCATTGAAGGTGTTGGGAGATCAATTAGCAGCAACTAGTAAAATGGCATGGCAAAATCGTCAAGCATTAAATTGGTTATTAGCAGATAAAGGGGGAGTATGTGTTATGTTTGGAGCAGATTGCTGCACATACATACCAAATAATACATCTCCAGAAGGAGCTTTTACCCAGGCAATGAAGAAACTGCACGACTTGCGAAAAGAAGTTAAAGCTAATGCAGGAAGAGATCAGTTGTTTGGGCAATGGTTTGATGATCTTTTTGGATCATGGAAGATGGGGCTCATGAAGATAGGGATAATGATAACTGTAGGAGTGACTTTATTTGGCTTATTGTTCTGTTGTGTTATTCCCATTCTAAGATCTATAATGACTCAAACAGTAGCTAAGCAAATGGTGACTGTTTCAATTATGCCATCGGGAACAAGTATAGAAACCAGACAATATAGCATTGGATGAACTTGACGAGTTTTGAAAGCCATAGAAAACAATACTAAAAAACATATTAAAAAAAAAAAATGAAGGAAACAAAAGCGACTTATATTGAAGCTTACGAGAGAACCTGAGTACTTAACATCTTTTTTCATGTGATTGTTAAAAAGGGACATGTCTTGGTAATTGTATTTTCTTTTGCATTATGAAATGAAGAAAAAATTGGAAAAAAGGAGAAAGGAGTTGCAGTGTGTTTTTGTTTGCTTATTATTTTGACATCTTTTTGTTGTTTTACTGATGTTATCAGTTGATTTAATACTGTAGAAGGAGGTGTCTATAAAACACCGTAATAGATTTAATCAAGTAGAAATAGTGGGATTACTACTTATGTGTCAATATGCATGACGACTGTCATTGTGAGTATTTGCCCAGAGAGAACAAGAATGACTACAACAAGAAGACATGAAGCAAGGAGCGATGAGTACCTCAGTGCTTGGCTGCAAGAGCAAATAGACTCAACTGGTGGTTTAAAAACCCGCTGTCTGCTCCAACACACCACCAGATAGCACTCCAGGCTACCGGATATGTCTGTGAGTTCCTCTGGCACTGCAGGATGCATATTACTAAATTAGTTACTCTAGTGATTGTTAATGTATCTACTAAACAAAGTGTAATCAATTGTACTCTACATCACGCAAGGCTTTGCGATTGCACGCACATGCTTATTACAAATAAGTTGACTTGTTGCCACCCTCCCCCAAGGAAAAGTGATAGCTAGAGGATTGGGATCTTTTACTCCTTTCTAGCCAAGTGTGGAAGGAGAGGTTTGGTCCCAAGTCCTGCAGAGTGCAGCCCCATAAAGACAGCGTTGGATAAAGGACTATTTTGGCTACATGATGGAAATGGGACAGGCTGGCTTGTGTGACTGCACTCTGGTTAAGGGCAATAGTGTGTGAGACATTTTGTAAGTCTCAAAGGGGGGAGATATATAGTGTATTTCTCTGTGCACTTCTCTAAAAACAGATATATGGTGTATTTCTTTGTGTGTTTCTCTAAAAACAGGTGTTTCTGTTAATTAGTCGTATCTTCTTACAAAGATGCTTTTTGGTAAGGGAGTTATCTTACATCCTGACATGGTGTCTGCCCTAACAAGCTGAATGTATGATGAATATCTTTAGAGCTTGTACTCCCTTTCATTGATCTAATAATATTGTGTGTGTGAGCAAAAGAAGCCCCCTCATCAAGAGGGCACACTGACCTGTAGGTCAAGGGTAAAGGATATGTGATGAGGACATGGCTGTTTTTCTCATACACAGGTGTTTCTTGATTAGGAGTGCCCTTTCCATGAACTATGAGATATGTCCAAAACATGAGAAGTAACCAGCTGAATATGAAAGAAATATGTTTTTTTTTTTAATAGATAAGTGAGGGATTTTCTACCAATATTTAATTATGACTATAAAATATATGAGATATATGACTTGCCTATTGAATTGCTATGTGTAAAAAAAGTTATTCTTATTTCTACATACTCACTTCTAGGTGGCACTTATTTTCGACCTGATTTTATTTTGTTATTTTATTAATAACAAAAGTTGGTGTTCTATGAAAATTCAGATTATAAGCTTTTAAATAGTACCTCATATGAGTGACTTGTGTATTGGGACTCATTGCAAGGTTCTGGCTTGTCCACTGACCTGCCGGTGGGTCAAAGAGTTTTTAAAGAGGGATTAAAGAGGTTTTTAAGTATATTTTATCTTATTATTTTGGCATAAATGCCAGTCATGTTACACAACACTTGATGTAATCATAATTAGGTGATTTTTTGAAAAAGAAATATGCTGTTATTTCATGTACTTTGAATATTTAATGCAATCATTTAACATATGAGTTTGGATGTAAACCAGCTTTATTAAAAAAATCACAGAAAATACACAAAAAATAAAGGGAAATAAAAAGAGAGGGAAACCTCAAACATATTTTTTCATTGTATTTTACAAGTTTAGCACTGTTGCTGTAAAAGTGACAAACATATCTAAAACAGAGATTTGCCTGTAAGACTGTTAGTAGTCAAACAACAGCTATGAAATATAAAGGTGCATTTTCAAGTGAAAAGCTAGCTACTGAATTCAGCTCATGACAGAGATTTAAATGTTTGAGTTTGAATGAGACTATGTATAAATTAAGCAAAAATATTCATTTATTTTAGTTTTTATTTACTAAATAATCATTATGATGATTGTTCATTCTAGAAACAGGAGTGGTTTTCATACAAATAAGTTTAAAACTGTAATAATTTTGGGGGCGGGCAAGAAAGACAATCTACTAGAAAACAATTCAATAACAGATTATTACGGATTGAGCACACATACATACACACAAACATCTACATACATACTCACACACACACATACACAAACAACTCTTTATCTAATCAGAAATTGGTTGCAGTTCATGCAGAGCTTATGTTACAATATTACATGTGTGAAAAACCTATAACATTTAAAAAATAATTGATAAAAAAGGAAAAATGTAATGTGTGAAAAAATGTTAAAACCACAGTTTTTTTGTCATTCTGAAATAATATATGTTAGTTTTGTTATCATGTAAATATCACAGTGACATACAATGAAGTGAAAAGTTTAAACATTTTAAAGCACGTATACCTGTTGGACAACAAATGCATTCCAAGTACAATCTTTTCAAAAAATCTCTCTTTAAATTTGGTGGTGCATTGAATATTTGTTTTACACGTCTTTGTGCAGGTAGTTGTATCTTTATAGATACAGTACTCTGTTATTTACCATTTCATATACCCATACAGTCTGTAGATATATATAGTTGGGTTGCATTTAAAGAAGCTGTTTCTATGGGTCATCTTCTTTCTTTCCTGTGTGAATGTACCGAAAAATACTGACATTTTATAAAAGTTTCAAATTCAATGCCAGTCCATACTTTACAATTTCTCCTTCAATTTACTTCTCATTTATTCTTGCTGTTTACATTGGGTATAGTAAAAAGCCAGAGAAGGAGGAGTGGACATACTGTCCTGCATAAAATCCAGCCGCCTGGTCAGATGGTAATTGTAAGTAAATTGTGTCTCCTGGTTGTAATGGAATTACAGCACTCCCGGATGCTTGATCCAGGATTCCCTTCTTGTACTCATCATATGTGTACATGACTGGTTCCCCATTCCTGTGGAGCCCCACCCAGACATTGGCACCCTTGCAGTGCACATGATAGGCAAAGTAGTAGATTCCTGGGAGGTCACAGGTGAACACACCTGTCTGAGGGTTGTAATTCTGACGCCCATTATACAGCAGTTTGTCAAAAACTATTGGTGTGCCAACTGGAGGGAATGGTGTGGTCAGTTGGGCAGTAAAAGCAGGCATCTCCAAACCATTGGCACCCATCATATCACCTCCACCTGCATACTTCACTTTCTTATACACACCAGTTTTCATACCATCCAGGGCTGGGCCCATCTCAGGAAGAACACCCATCAGATCAGGGGAAAGTGGTGGACCTGGGGGTCCAGGAGGTCCTGGGAGACCTGGAGTTCCTGGTTGACCTGGGGGGCCATTTGGGCCAGGTGGACCTGGAGGACCAAGAGGACCAGGGACACCAGAGTTGCCTTCACCAGGTGGACCAACTTGACCTTGTGGACCAACTTCTCCTTTTGGCCCAGCAGGTCCTGGATGTCCAATTGGTCCTCCTGGTCCTGCAAGTCCTGGAATTCCTTTAGGACCTTGAGGTCCTTCGAGACCAGACTTACCAGGTTCTCCTTTCAGACCAGGTAGGCCAGTTTGACCAGGAGGACCAGGTAGACCTTTTTGTCCTCCTTCTCCTTTGGGACCAATAGGTCCAGGTAGCCCTCTAGGCCCAGATTCTCCATCCTCACCTTGCTGGCCTGGTTGGCCAGAAAAACCTGGGGGACCTGGTTGCCCCATAGGTCCTGGATCTCCTTTTGCTCCTTCTGCACCTCCCTCTCCTTTAAGTCCTGGGCTGCCAATTTCACCTGGGGGCCCGACTGGACCTGGAGGGCCCGAGGGACCAGTTGGACCTGGTGGACCCATTATACCTGGTTGACCACCATAACCTTTGTCTCCTTTTTGGCCTTGAACACCAGATGGGCCTCCAATTCCTTTGTCACCCTTTTGGCCAGGGTATCCAGGTTTGCCAAATCCAGGTAATCCAGGTTTTCCGGGTAACCCTGGTGGTCCTGATAATCCTTTGTGACCAGGCACACCTGGCTGGCCTGGGGATCCATTTTGTCCTGGATTTCCAATACCAGGGGACCCTTGTGGCCCTTGTGGCCCCTGTTCGCCAGGTGGACCCTCTGGACCTGGCTCCCCAGGATGTCCTGCTTTTCCTGGCAAACCAGGTGGACCTGACACACCAGGAAGACCAGTCTTACCTACTCCAGGTAATCCTGCCTGCCCTGGGAGTCCTAGTGGTCCACCTGGCCCTTTGGGCCCTGGTGGGCCTGGTTGTCCTATTCCCCTGTCTCCTTTAGGACCAGGTAAACCTGGTAGACCAGGTAAACCTTTATGTCCTGACTCTCCTTTACCTCCTGGCAGTCCACGTAATCCTTGTCCACCAGGCATTCCTATTCCATGCAGGCCTGGGGGTCCAGGGAGTCCGGGTGGCCCAGTCAAGCCTGGTTGTCCCTCTGCACCCCTGGGTCCCTGTCCACCTTGCTGCCCAGGCTGCCCAATACCTCCTGGCTTTCCTGGCATACCTGGCATTCCTGGCTTACCAACGCCAGGAAATCCTGGAGGACCAGAAGGCCCTGACTTTCCAGGAGGGCCTTGCATACCAATACCTTTTGGCCCAGGATGTCCTTGGGGTCCAGGTGGGCCAGGGGGCCCTTGAGGTCCAATTTCTCCTGGAGTACCCTGTTCACCTTGGGGAATGGTCTCACCTTTGTAAAGAAAATGCAGGGTCATAAACAGGTAAACAAAGAAACAGGACCCAGATTTTCTAAGATCAAACAGTGTTCATACCTTTGACCTCTTTGCCTTTGTTTAGGTGCATAGGTATATCTTTTCTGTAGTGTGGATATGGCATGTGATGTATATCCTTTCCCATGCCCACGTGAGTCATCTGTGGTATAGGTTGGTGTTGCTGAGTATGTGGCTTGTGCCCATAATACGCACCTCCAAAAGTTGGTGGCAACAGAGCCATTTGCACCAAAAATATCAGGAAAGCAGCCACGGCCATGACCTGTAAAATATAAATTCATTAAAAACATTGTTCAAACAATCAGTTATTTAATTAAGTAATTAATCAATAAAATTAATCTAAATGATTAATAATTTCAATTAATTATGTTTACTACAGTACACTCTGCTGTCTGATATTAAATAAAAACAACCAAAAAATAAATAGATTTTCAAACCATAATAATATTAAAAATGTCTACAATGTTACATTACACCACCAAAACTCTACTAAAGTCTCCAATAGAGTCTGAGTGCACTGAGGTATAAATCTGACCATAGAATGTCATCTTTGTTATTTGTTTGTTTAATTTGTTTATTAGAAAGAGTTTGGTTTAAATTCAGCAACATGTAAACAGCTGGGTAAAACATGCAATTACAGAATGTCAGCAGGCACAACTAAGATAGCAAGGCAATGAAGACGTGTTGCTGGGTAAAATTAGAAATAGTTGGGAGGCTCAGGAATTATGACAATATGCTTATTAATTAATTTTTTATTCTTCCAACCGAAATCAAAAATCTCCCGGTGCTGTCAGTCACCCATATGAAAGCATTTCGGACAGAATGATTGTATCTTTCATAATCAAGTTTTTATTTAACCACTAAAAATATTTACCATATAAAACTATATAAACTCTAATAAAACACTGATCTTTAAATGTAAGCCACTTTTAAGTAGATAACTAGAAAACAATCTAGAGAACCACACCATTTATTTTATAATATATATTAGAAGTCAAAGGGCAGGATGCAGAGTGCATCAAATCTTGGAAAAATACTTGCAGCAGTTTTGGTTAAACAAAGTTGTCAATTTATGTCAATCACTCAATTTCCAGTATATAAAGGCCTGTCTGTTGTATATTTTATGAATTCTGTTTCCCAAGACTGATCGTGTTTGCATTTCAGGTTTTTCTGCAAAAAGTGGCATTCTGAAACTTCATGTAAACAAGAATGCTGTTTTCCTTACACCACTCAAGAGATTAAGAGTATGCTTTTTAACACACACAGGTTTCTCCCGGAGAACGCGACGCATGGTCATGTAAATGCATAAGAAGTGCTCTTACGTGTTTTTTAAAGAGTGCACGTGCGTTAACAGACCGGATAACTAAAGTCATAGATGGAGCCCCACAACAAGTCAACAAAGTGGAAAGAATTAAAAAGATTTTTTTAGTAGTGGGAAAAGTACATATATTATAAACTATAACCATTTATACAAACCTATATAAAACAAAGAATGATTATTTGCACTAGGTGTAAATTTTGCACTCAAATAATCTGGTGGAAACAGAATTTTAAGACAAACTGTTTTTGTAAGATAAGGTTAGGGTTAGGGGTTAGAGTGGGGTGGACTCTTAATAAACAAACTGCAGTGATACTGTATGTTAGTATTTAATTAGAAGTGCAAATATTATCTGCCACTATTGGCACCAGGGTGTAAATAGCATTTAACACTAATTGCACTTAGTGCGAAGATGTTTTTCTGTTGTTGCTTTTTTACACTTAGCAAATATGGCTTATAAAATATTGATTGTCCCTCATGTTCACGTATATATGTGCTTTTTTTGTTTTTAGTTTTACGTGTGAGGGAAACCTCACTATTGCAGTGTATTTTGGCTGCAGGTCACGATGGAAAGTTAAGGAAATGAACACAGCAACAACTCTGGAATATCTGTAAATAAAGAGAAGCAATGGAGAATAAAATAGCAAAGTCTGCCTCCGATTCCATGTTTGTTATTTACACATGTGCGCAGGGAAATTACTTTTCTGTGGAGAAAGCTGCTTTATAATGTATTAAAGAGTATGCCACTTATACAATGCAAGTCGCTTTCTGGTGTCCATGTAAATTTAGTCACCGTGAGGCTAGTTATTCAGTGTATTTGTAATGGCAGCCAGCTGGTAGTTAGCTGTGCAGTGTGTAAACCTCACTCCCCTGGCCTCAAGATGCACACTAGTGACTAACACTATAGGCTGTAGCCTTTAGCCTCCTCATTAGCGCCTCCACCTCCCATGCTGGAGACCCCGGGTTGAAACCTGCTCGGAGCAAGTCGAGCAGGACTGGTTACATATTCATTATATTTAAATAAACACAATAGTTTGTCAAGTCATGATTAAACTCCAAAAACAAAAATTTTCATTTAAAAAGAGTTGGTATGTGTGTGAATATGTGTTTGCCTACCCTGTATGCATTTGTGTTTTACTTTTTTGTATATGTGTTGTTTGCGTGAACTACCTCTGTATACATCTGGTGGACTGGACAGAGATATTTTGCTGGGACTGCAAGGATTAGGAGAATGGCGACTTGTAGAAAAATTAATGGGAGAAATCACAACGATCAGTATGGCAGTTTTTTCTAAATTTTTGGGGGGTTTTCCAGGGGCATTGCCAAGATGGCTGCCAAGTGCACTGATTTGTCTTAAAGGGACTTTGTATTTAGGGAATGTCTCACTTCTAAAATGTCTGCTATTGTTAGTAACTGGAAAACTTTCCAGCAATACACCTTTTACACGGCAGGGATATGCTGGAATTACAGGCAGTAAACAGTGTGTTCATGTATGTGTAAATTTGTGTGATTATATTTCATGTTATAGTTATTGTTTTTTTTTTACTTTTAAAGGTCCAAATCCAGATGTCTCTTTCTAAATTACCAAAAAGTTTCAGAATACAGTATTTTGATACTTACATTTTTTAATGAAGAACAATACCAACTTTTACATGAACAAGACAAAGTTGATGGGATGTAACGTTGTTGACCTTTCGCCTTTTCTCAGACTGATGGATATTTTCACACAGATATGCCATAGGCACTCTAGGTTTCCACATTTTGAGATGTAGAAATATAGTTTCAGGCTAAAGACCAATCAGAATGTGCTCACACATCAATGACATCAATATCCAGTGATCAATATCTATATGTCTGTCTATCTGTCTGCATGTCTATCTTTTGGTTGATAACAACACGAGCAAGTCTTTAAAAAACATTTACAGTACCATGGAATTTTTGATATCAGAAGGTATGACAACATTATATTACATGGTTAAGAGCTTCATAATCATTCACAGCACATACAACTTACAAATAATACATATACATACATTCTCAGACATATGTGTGTTTGTGTATGTGACTGCAAACATGGGATTTTATGATAAAGTATTTCTTGCTCAGGTCTGCAGGGATGTGAGATTGAGTTGAAGAATGTTATTCCTGTGAACTTGCTCATGCCAAGTATAATGCACATCCCCACGTCAGGGAGAGAGAGAGAGAGAGAGAGAGAGAGAGAGAGAGCAAAAGAGAAAAAATAGAGAGTGGAATGTAAGCTCAGTTGATGAAAGAGAATAAAGTCTACAACTGCAGTCAGTTAAACACTCTGACCTTTTTACCTTATCAGTTGGCCTCTTTTCTCTCTCTGTCTCTTTCTCGCTCACATGCTCTCACAGTCCTTAACACTCACTCAGTATTTTTAGAAAGGTCACAACATTCAAGCTGGAGTAGTTACCCATTCACACACACTAGGTGTCTGAGTCTGTCATTCAATGAATCCCAATTTTCAGTCCTCAGAGACGTGACTACTAAAATTAGTGAAATTAGTGGCTGTGGAATCCTTTGTGCACTATAAATGAGATGGGCCAACTTTAATGTCTGGGCCTTGAGCATTATTTTTACTCATCCCTCCTTTCTAGGTTCCAGTGAGGCAATTACAATGAAAATTAATTTGGGGCCAGTTTATGAACATTAAAATACTCACTGTTCAAAAGTATAGCCACAAGACATAAATTATATGCATGTAATTTAAATGTACTGTATGTATTTAAAATCCAGGGCCAATTTATCTTCCCTGTCCGCCGCTGATGGCTGGTATTACAAACAAATACAATTTGATCCATTACAAAACACTAAAAACTAAAATTACTGCACTCTATGTGCAACTAACTAGATTAACATTATATTCCATTATTGGGCATTCTGCTCATGCCATCTTAAAACATTTGACTCAAACAAGATTAGATGACATGACTTTCTAAAGTGACTAAATTTAACTTAAATGTGACTTCTGACCCTCGTAAAAACTAAAGTGTTATGTGCTGATTGTGAGAAGTTTTCTGGAATCACAAAAATTGCCGTAACTAATCGCACCTTATAAAATAAACAACATAAAATCTAAGTCAAGTTTAACATGCACACATATGGAGTGTCCCATTAAGACACAGCTGACCAAGGTTTACAGAAATCCCTTCCTTACTCTTGTCTATCTATTTACTCATTCTTCCATTCTGTCTTAAATTCTATTGTGCCTCTCATGCTCCTTTTCTCCCATCTTTACGGAGCAAGGGGTTCGCAAAGAAACACATAAATCAGCAATGACAAAACCTTCATTCTGGATCTCTAAGGGAAGAAAAGGAGATAGTGGGGTGCTCCTTGGAGCAAACAATGGAACAACTTTAAGAGGCCAAAATGCAGTAAGCCAATTTATTCCATTATGATACTGCAAAGAACGTCTAGGTTACAGATATAACCTCCGTTCCCTGATGGAGGGAACGAGACGTTGTGTCGAAGAAGCGACACTAGGGGTCTCTCTTGAGCACCGAATATGCCTCTGATCTATGAAAAAAGGCCAATGAGAAGTTGGCAGCCAGTATATGCATACCCAGCCCCCGTACATACGGGTACAAAAGCGGTGAAATATGCTGAGTTCATTCAGGATTTTTCTGAGGAGCCGAAAATGATCCGGCCACTACAGTGGCTCGGCTCAGCGACGTGGCCGGGAGGACACAACGTCTCGTTCCCTCCATCAGGGAACAGAGGTTATATCCTAGACGTTCCCCGTCTGTCGCTCACTTCGACGTTGTGTCAAAGAAGCGACACTAGGGGTCCAATTTAAATCACGCCATGCACTGAACCGTGTACGTGTTCTGCTGACACAGGAGCGGGCAGGTATTCTATGTGCAAAGGCGACCAGCTGTGTCAGACTGCATGTACCCTTCCCCAATGCCCCACAAAAGTTGTCGGAATCCTTCTGGTTATACTAGGCAGGGGAACAAGGCGACAGTTGCCAACCTGGGAATGGGCCAAGCCTGGCTGGGCCTCTTTTCTCTCTATGTTTCTCCGCATAGAGCAAGAACGGCCGGGGCCCTTACATGCATCGAGGGAAGGGGGTCTTACCCAGTTTCCTATTCTTTCAATGGGAAAAGACCCTGCGGAGGCCACACCTGCCCGAAAGGTGAGGTAAAGGTAGCGAATACATCACATGGGTTTTTAAGCGGCATGTGGAGATGGCGCAGCGGTAGATACAACCTCACTAGGAGGGGGGAGTTGCTACAACACTGTGACCAGAGGGCAGTTGGAACTGCCTAAGGGAGATGCGGGTCCACTCGTAAGGGGACCGTACCACGGAAAATACACACAGGGGGAGTCCGCGTAGGAATCCTCCCCTGCGGAGCACCTACTCCAGTACAGGGTAGATTAAGTACCTGCTGTGGATTGGGTCGGCGAGTTCCTCCGCTGAACTGTGGACCCAAAGGGCTAGGGAGGAATCGTCCAGGGATCTGAATGAGTGGGATCTCCTGGGAGAGAAAGCGGGCAGTTTTACCTCAGCCGAGGGAAAGGGCTCTAGGCGCAAGTGATCCACCCGGACAGACCGTCAGCATGTTTCCGAATTCTAATGGCTTGGACCTGAGAAAACGCGGGACGATACTGACTCAACCCAGGGACTGTAAAATCTCACGAAGGTATTAGGTGTTGCCCAACCCGCTGCTCTAAATATGTCTGCTAGGGAGGTACCCCTGGCCAGTGCCCATGAGGATGCAACACTCCTTGTCGAGTGTGCTTGGAGTGTGCTTGGAAGAACACCAATTTGCAAACAGGTGCCACTTCAGGGCGTAAAGATGCCTGGTAGAAGGGGCTCTGGCTTGGCTGATTGTTTACGACGGCAGGTGGTAGACCAACTAGATCTTCCATGTCCAGTCCAGGGGCCAGACGTGGAGGTTCCAAAGGTCTGGGTGTGGATGCCAGAGCGTGCCCCCGTCCCTGAGAATGAAGGTCTTTCCTCAGGGGAATTTGCCAGGGTGGGGCTGTCGCGAGGAGTACGAGGTCCGAGAACCAAGCCCGGGTGGGCCAATAGGGAGCCACTAGAGTGACTTGTTCCTCATCCTCCCTGACCTTGCACAGCACCAGTGCAAGAAGGCTCAGTGGGGGAAATGTGTACTTACGCAGCCCCGCAGGCCAGCCTTGTGCCAATTCGTCTGCCCCCGAGGGGAGCCTCTGTTCGGGCGTACCAGAGTAGGCAGTGGGAGGTCTCTCTGGAGGCAAACAGGTCTATCTGGGCCTTGCCGAACCGTTCCAAAATCAGCTGGATCGACTAGGGTGAAGCCTCCACTCTCCACTGGGCAAGCGTTGTTGTGACAGCGCATCTGCTACCACATTGAGGGTGCCAGGGATGTGAGTGGCATGCAACGAGTGGAGACAGCAGGCGAGTCGTGACATGTGACGGGAGAGTACACCGCCTTGGCGATTTATGTACACTACCATGGTGGTGCTGTCTGACCTGACTAGGACATGTTTGTCCCAATCTAATGGGAGGAACCTCTGCAGGGCAAAGAAAACAGTCAGGCAGTTAATGTGTCAGTGCAGCGGGGCCCCTTTCCATTGGCCCAAACAGCGCCCCAACTCCATGCCGAGAAAAGAGATGCTCTGAACCGAGCTTGCTCTTTTCCCAGATCACCTGAAGCCCCAAGCGGCTGAGGTGCCTGAGCACCTGGTCTCTGTGAGCGCATAGTAATTCTCGCGAGTGGGCCAGGATAAGCCAGTCGTCGAGGTAATTGAGTATGTGGATGCCGGCTTCTGGGAGCAGGGCAAGAGCTGCCTCTGCGACTTTCGTGAAGACACGAGGGGACAGAGACATGCCAAAGGGGACGACTTTGTACTGATACGCCTGGCCGTCGAATGCGAACCGTAGAAAGGGTCGGTGTCGAGGCAGAATTCAGACATGGAAGTACGCGTCCTTCAGGTCTACCGTTGCGAACCAATCTAGATGCCATTCAAGATAGAATGTGTTTTTGCATGAGCATTTTGAACGGGAGTTTGAGTAGAGCCCGGTTGAAATCTCGCAGGTCCAAGATCGGTCATAAGCCGCTGCCTTTCTTGGGTACAATGAAGTAAGGGCTGTAGAAAGCCATCTTCGTTTCGGTTGGAGGGACAGGTGCAGGGACTGCACGCAGGGACTTGGCATGTTCGCCGTATACTGCGGTAAAGCGGACGCCCGCAAAGGGGGGCAGGGGCTGAATTGTGTATAGGGCAATTTAGTAACTGAGTCGAATGGTCCGGGCCAGCCAGCGTGACGGGTTGGGAAGTGAAAGCCACGCATCCAAGCGGGGCGGAGCAGGTAGTATGGCGTCAGGAGGCGAGGACGTGTCCCGAGGCTCTAGTGCTGAGAAAAGACTCAAAGCACTTACCTTGCTCTGCACACCCATCAGGGGATGGGTTAGCAACTAAGGAGAAGGTCCAGTGTCGGCGTCCTCTAGACTCGTCGGAACCGGCCGGCCGTAAAAATCTGGTGGCAGGGTGCCGTGAGAACAGCATTTGCAGGCCAGGTGACCCAGAGACAAAGGAAATAGCTCTGCTATTGAGAATGTGGATACCGCAGCCCCGTGTAGGGGGGTGGCAAATGAAATAAATCCAACAAAAGATTCTCCTCCCGGCCCTCCACCGGGGGATGGAGTGGTCTTACCAGCTCCAGAGCTAACATCTCGGGCTCTGGGTCGAATGTTTCAGGAGCGCCTGGGAGCCTTCCGGGTCCTCGGGGGGGGGGTCCGTGAGACGAGGGGCATCTGCTTCCTGTGGAGTGCTCGACGCTGGGGCTGAGAGCTGGGCCCGGGTTGAGGCGGAGCAGGGTGTTTCTTAGCCGCAGGAGGACGCCCTCGGCGAGCAGACGGGACATGGCCCATGGCTGCAGGCTTGCGGCGGGGCAGGATGTGAGATATGGCCTCCGTCTGCTTCTTCACCGTGGAGAACTGCGAAGTCCTCAAAGGTGTCGCCGAAGAGGCCGAACTGGCAGACAGGGGTGTTGAGAAAGCGAACCTTGTCGGTCTCATGCATCTCGACCAAGTTCAGCCACAGATGACGTTCTTGGACCATGAGCGTGGCCATCACCTGCCCGAGTGACTGCGCTGTGACCTTCGTGGCTCTAAGGGTGAGGTCAGTCGCTGAGCGCAGATCCTGAAGCACACCGGGATCAGGGCTACCCCCGTGCAGATCTTTGAGCGCCTTGGCCTGGTGGACTTGCAGGAGGGCCATGGCGTGCAGGGTGGAAGCAGCATGTCCAGCGGCGCTGTAGGCCTTCACGGTCAGCGAGGATGTTGTCCTACAGGCCTTGAAGGGGAGCACAGGGTGACCCCGGCAGGTGGTATGGTTTCTGCGGCATAAGTGGGGCGCAACAGCCCTATCCACCTGGGGAATCGTCATGTACCCGTGGGCTGCTCCGCCATCGAGGGTAGCGAGAATGGATGAGCGAGTGGATTTGTGACAGTGCTCTCCAAAATGACGTCAGCTCATCATGCTCCTCCGGGAAAAACAGGACCGGGGGGTGGCAAGGCTGTGAGCGGGACCCGGACCCCAGGAACCAGTCATCCAACCGCGATGGCAGTGGGGAGGACGGAGGGTTCCAGTCCAAGCCCACACTGTCGCGGCCCGGGAAAGCATGTCGGTCATCTGAGCGTCAGCCTCAGCCTGGGCATGCTGGCCCGAAGGCGGCAGCCCAGGGGAGTCATCCACGTCAGATGCCACGCTCTCCAATGCAGCGGCGAGCTCATCCACTTCGAGCTCTAGAGGATAAACAGGCTGGCTGTGAGGTGAGCCGCTATTGCCTCGAGCACGGACGGAAGTCAACGATTGTGCTGGGGGGCGGGTAGTCCGAGGGGGCGTACCCGGCGGAGCTGCACCCTCTGCCATCCCCAGATCGCCTTCATCGCCAGCCGCATCGTCCTCAATCCCGTGGGAAGAAGGAGCAATGCGGGGGGCGGCTGGAGTGCCGTGCTTTCTATTGAAAGCGAGCCACGACTGCAAGGTTGCCATGGTCATGCCCTCGCAGTGAGAGCATGAACCATCCACAATCGCTGCCTCGGTGTGAACGCTGTCCAGACACACGAGACAACGCCTGTGGCCGTCTGAAGCAGAGAGCACTCTACCACATCCATGAACTACACATGGGCGGATGACATCTTTATAAAGACGCGTCCTGAAAAGGACGTTCAACACTTTTAAAAGAAATATCACTCTTTTAATACGCTCTGTGCTGTTGAAGCACCCATGGGGCAAATTGCACTGCCATGCAAGGAAGGAGAACCGCTATAGTGCGCCGTAGATCCAACAGCAGAGAGCGTCAGAGGCAACATGAATGGGTGTGTGACTCGCAGCTCGCTGCAGTACCACCATAGGCTCCGAAGAAAATTTCTGAATGAACTCAGTGTATTTCCTTGCTTTTATACCCGCATGTCTGGGGGCGGGGTATGCAAATACTGGCTGCCAACTTCTCATTGGCCTTTTTTCATAGATCAGAGGCATATTTGGCGCTCAAGAGATACCCCTAGTGTTGCTTCTTCGACACAACGTCGAAGTGAGCAACAGACGGGGAACTAGAGAATTGGACCAACTGGCCACATTTATAGTTTGTTGTTTGTAATTGTGATCTGATTTGTAATTTACCTTTTAATGTAGAGTTATAATGTTCATGGTAGTTAGGTTATTCATAACTCACATTAATGGCAATAGAGTAAAATGCTTATTAATTGTTTTTACTGAGAGTTGTTAAGTAAAACCCTTTAAAGATTTTAGCAGCAGGTAAATGGCCTTCATTTTGATGTTACTCTAATAGAAATAGTGTATTATAGTGAGGCAAAGATGTCTTAAACCCCTTAAACTCTACGGATCAGCTCGGGGCACTATATCCTGAAATAAGTTTACGCTTAAAATATTAAGGTACTTGGATACATAAGTCAGGCATATGGGGGATAATCTGAAAGCTTAGAAACTTAACTTTCATAGAATACCATACAATTCACAATTTATGGTATATAAAATAAAATAAGGGATGAAAACATCCACTTCGCAAATAAGCGCCACCTAGAGGTAATACGGTAGAACTATTCATGTGAATATAAAAGTCACATAGCACTTACAGGTGGACAATTCATACATCAAATGAAAGCTCTCATTTTCAGGAATACATTATTATGTTGCCTTAATACAGCAGTTTGATGTAATCAATGTATCAGTTTACAATTCGATTACATTCAATCAGTATCGAATGTAATCGACTATTGGTGATAAAATTTTTAATATCATAGTTAAGGGGAGAATCTCATCTCTAATCACCCCTAGATTGAGCTTCTAGTCCACTCCTGAGATAAAAAAACTGTTCATCATAAGAATTTAAACATAATGGGTTTTTGTAATGAATAATTGCAGTCTTTTTTTTATTATTATTTGGAAGGTGTTCAGAAAAATTGAGACAAATTTTTTGCAATTAGTCCACAGTATGTGTGAATAGTGCACTTTTAAATTTGATTGTGATAAATTGCAGACAGCAGCCCAAAAATGCTCCAGAGCAAAGGGTTTAAATAAAATTACATTTAAAAAAAATCACAGTTAATAGTTTAGTATGTCAACTGGTTTGGTCATTCAGTATCTTGGGAGAAAATTAATTCTGGGCAACCTGTAAAATCTCTTGTTCTTGTGTTGTACCAGACCAATTAGAGGATGCTCAAATAATCCTTGCAATTCAACCAAGAGCATGTGGCTTTGTATGATTTGTATGATGTTGAAGATGATCATAGTGCACTTGGATACATAGCTGCCCAGCTGCGAAACAGACAGGCTATTTTGAAGTACAAGTTGCTCATTCTCTCTACACATCTGTTGGGTCACTTAGAAGCAGTTAACAGCAGAAACACAGCAAGGGCCTGCTAGCCTCAGTGTGTATGTCTAATGAGAGAGGGAGTGAGATTAAGAGAGGGTAAGTATGTCTGTGAGAGAGCGTCACTCTCCTGTCACTTTGTCAAAAACCACTCTGTGTTTTGTCTGACAGGACTGTGGCATCATCATCCCATGTCTGTCTTGTGTCTTGACTGACTGTCAGACTGACAGAGTGACAGGACAGTGGCGCTCTTTGGTCTGTCTTGTTTCATGTTGGGAGCACAGTGTCTGGATCCTGATTTCCTGTCTGTCTGTTATTGATGAGGGTGCATCGTGCTTATGTCATCATGGCAGCATGCACTCACGTCAGTAGTTTGTCTGTCTCTCACGAACACGGCTCGTGAACTGTCTTCATGTTGTGCTGAGGTTCATTCACTTCGCTCTAAGGTTTCGGGTGTTTTGTTGTCTTGTGAGAGCATGTGGCTTTGTTTTGTTTCTGTATCGCTGTGTGTCTCTCTGTCTTACATCATACCCCGCCTCCTTGTTTGTCTATTATTAGTTTATTAGTCATACCTGCCCTGTCTTGTTAACCTGTTGATTTCTCTCCCTATTTTTGTCTCCTCGTGTTTGCTGTATGGTGCCAGTTCATTTTGTTTCCAGCCTTGTGTGCTTATATGATTCCAGTCGGTCTGTTGGTCGGTGTGATGGTCCGTGTTCTTGTTATTCCCTGTTTCCGTTTCCAGTCTAGTCTGTCCTGTTATTCTCCGCTACCCTCTGCCCCAGCCTGGATACCTTTTGCCCCTATGGGTAGTTTATGCATGTTTTTTCCCCCTTGTGGGAGTTTTATGTATATGCATATGATGGATGAATACAGTATATTCAAGATCTTGCACTTGTGACATTGTGACAAAGGTTCAGATTTCC
This sequence comes from Moxostoma hubbsi, assembly GCA_032164185.1. Classification (NCBI taxonomy): domain Eukaryota; kingdom Metazoa; phylum Chordata; class Actinopteri; order Cypriniformes; family Catostomidae; genus Moxostoma; species Moxostoma hubbsi. Next base: position 20,730,984 of record JAVLUX010000065.1, read on the forward strand.
TTGCCTCTACTGTACATTTTAAATGTTGTTGGAGTCCATGCCAGCTTGAGAGAATTATATCATTAACCTCCTGACCCAGCAAATTGTAGTTTTTGCAGTGACATTTTTTTTTACATAAATATTAATATTTTTTTTTTTTCATATTTTGTTTGATGTCCTCTGTGTCAGGACCCAGCTGCTAAATAAAGGAATGCCTTTTTTCCGTTAAAAGAAAATATATAAGTTTTAGGTTTTTAGCTAATGTTCTTCTTTAACATACTCTGTAACACTGCTTGAATGAAAATTATATATATATAAGAATAAGATATGAATAAGATGTTTATATTTTTTCTTTTTTTATTCACCTTGATACAAACGAGTTAGCAGTACCAGCATTTAATCAGTGTTTAATTATGAGTGTGACTTCACTCTGGAACTTCACTTGGGAATGCTTCATATTTCACAGAAATACAGTGATATTTTTTGCTTTAACCTATTCACCTGCTCTGTCATGTGTCACCCAACAAAGTCCTAATGAAGTTGTTTAGGCCAAACCCCTAAACATTTGGTAACTCTGAACAACCCAGGTATTCCACTTTATGACAGTGACCCTAAGATTTACAACTGTGGCATGTATGGTCTCCATAAAAAAATAAAAATAAAATAATAATAATAATAATAATAATAATAATAATAATAATAATAATAATAAATATATATATATATATCCTCTAGAGAGGACAAAAATGAATGGCTGGGTCTCAGGTTAATGTTTAAGGCAAAAGAGGGAAAACTTAAAATTAATGTTAATGTTTAATTATTGTTGAACTTTTCACAAAAATTTGTATGCTGATAATATAAATTGTACAATTTGTAAGTCAGTCTTTTGAACCCCAGGTACAAATTGGCTGATTAATTAGCCTAGCTCAAATATTCAAAAGTCTCAACAACAGAACTGTATGATGTTTATGATTTTGCATACAAAAATAAACATAAAAAATACATTAAAAAAAATATATATATATATATTTCTGAATATGAATATTCAGATAATGACAGAGTTGCCTTCCACATCCCATTGCTCCACTAATGGATGTTTGCTTTGTCTTCCTCTCACAGCTGAGAGATAAACTAACAGTGCTCACAATCACACATACTTGCAAAGACCCTGTGTGGCTTTCACCAGAATTGGGAGCTAACAAATTGTTCTGTACAATGCCCTTCAAAATTGTTAAAGCTGCACTAACATGATGTAAAGCTCAGTATTTCTGTAACAAAATTGGTCAGAGTATAAAATATGGACATAAAATATGTGTATTGTATAATGCAAAAATAATATCTTCATGAGCATAATTTCCCCAACAGCACAATGCTGCTACACTTATAAATTGCTTCTAATACATTTCTGACACTTTATATACCAATGCTTCCCAGCCTTATTTGTCTTATACCCCCACAGCTAGGCCTGTAGTGGTAATGAAATAATCGTCTGATTGTACACTTCAAATTCCTATCACATTTTTCTGTCCAAATAAGGGAATTGTAAGCTAATATATAAATACGATGAACGGTTTGAGTATTTTATTCAACTGAACTCCACCCTCTATTCACACTGCTGACTGCACTGAGAGCAGCTCCTGAAGAGCACGTGAAGATAAACCAATTCTGAAGCGCTGATGCATGCACCATCAGCGTTGGTTCACACCAAACTACAGTGAAAAATAAACAAGATTTTGATAGTGAAAGCAAATGTTCTGGGTCATTGTGTGTTCATACACTTAGTATTTATGACATGCAGTGACACAGAGGAGGAGACGCCTGCTTACTGAAGAAAAATATTAAAATACACACAGAATCTCAAAGGTCTCACTTCATATGAAATAAGGGCTCGTGGGTTTAATGGGAGAGCCTTAAAATAATGTGTTAAAGTAATAGAATAGAATAGAATAGAATAGAATGTTCCAAAAACTAGTGTGTAACTAGAGTGTAAAATATAAAATGGACCAAGACTAAAGTTTCCAAAAAGAAAGACATATATAAAGTATTTGGAAATATTTTGATATTTAAAATGTCTTTTTCATTTCACTCAATTTTTTAAAGTAGATTATATATCCCTTTTTTATAAGTTAAATATGAATAAATTACTTCTTAAGGTGCATGAAGCACACCAAGTATGATAATTTGTTAGAGAATGAAAGCCCTAAAACAGTCAATTAATTGTCATAATTGTAATTATTTGTTTGACAATTAATCGTTAGCCAAATTTCATGATTGTGACAGCCCTACCCACAACCGTATCAGTAAGGCTGAAGTACTGTGCCCCTTCATCAACATGAGCCAGATATGTTTTCCTATTAACTCATATCACACTGATTATCCTATTATCAGTTAAATTATTAAAGTTACATTTGAACAAAAAGACAACCAATACTAGGTGAAAACCAGATTCACAAAGTAGCACATATATTCTGCTATGGGTATAGAATAAAATAACAAAAAATTTAAAAAAAACTATTACACACATTTACACACATTTTTGTGAACAGAAAAATCAAGAAATTCATAGCAATTAGTTATATTACTCTATTGTTTCTGTTTTATAAGATTAACAAAGTAAAATTGTCTATGGGAGTCCCTGGGGTGCACATACCTCAGGTTGGGATTCACTGGTATAAATCACCAAATATACATAAAACAAACTAAAAGGCAGCTTCTTTTTACATCATTCACATTACATTTTCTTCAGTTAAATTCATAAGCTTAATTTGTTTTGCATCCTGAAATCACATGCAAATTCACATCTTTGCATGCATGTTACAATTAATGCAGTCAGGTGGCTTCTAATAAAGTAACATTTCAATTTTAAATGCAGACTACCTCTCTCAAACATTGATATAGAATGACACTTAACAGTAGCACTCTAATAATATCTAGGAAAGGTTATTTCATTGTGTAAATTTACTCAATTTAAGTGAAGTCCCAACAATTTCCTCATTTCTCATTACTTGCCTTGATCATCAATTTTACAACAGTTTTGCAAACTACAGAGTGAATCACAGAATACACTGATAGACTAATGAAATTATGAATGAGTTTATTCTGCTTACCTTTCCTTTGAGTGGCTGTGGGAGGGGGTAATCTCCAGGATTCTCAAGCTCACACACAGAAAGTTCCTTACTCACAAACACACACACCAACTGACCAACTTTACCAACTGACCGATGCAAACTAGACTTAAACAAGAAACAGCCTGGAGATGGCCACCTTTTATCCACAGCAGGGTGGAGCCAGAGAGCAGGGGAGGGAGGAAGAGAGACAGATAGAGGGAGAGATTGCTACAGTATGGACGAACATGTGTCTGTATAAAGGTGCAGTTTTTTCAGGGTAGACACTGAGATTTTGTTAGATTTTTCCAAAATCACTGTCTAGTGAGGACAGATACACTCTTACTGTGGTGAAAGATGTCTAGGCATTCCTGTTCATTGCTTAGTCACCACATTCTCATTTGAAGTTGGGCTTCACTGTTAGGTATATACTGTAATTGAACAGTTATAAGAATCCAGACTGGAAGCTTGGAAAAACTATTTCATGAGGATTGGAGGATGAGTGAAATATTCAGTTTAGTGTAGCGGCTGAAGTAGCCCACTAAAATAATGATGAGGTTAAGATTAAAAGTTGAATATTTCTATAGCTTTTGATTGTTCATTCAATAAATTGCTAAATCTTAGCTATTATCATGTGTTTATACTGTATCTGTTTGAGCAATATAGCCTTTCATTCTATAAACCTACTGTTATCGCCTCATCTTTTGAAAGGCGAGTCAATGCATATGATTTTGTTCGTTGGATGGTGCCTTAAAGGGGTTAAACAGGAAAGTGGTTTCATTTTATAGTATTTCATCATTAATATTGATACTGGACTTTTGCAGTATGCAGTATTGAGTGAACCAAGTTCATTCTTTAGTTATCTGGGCCCAGAAGCAAGAAACTCCTTAAGGTAAGAAAAACCTGAGTAACAATAAGCTGACAATTATACTCTATTTATAAGGGGTTTCTTGCAACTTGGCTCTGATCTCAAAGTTTTGGACACTACCACTACAGAGTCAAGCATATTAGGGATGCTTAGGGGGACGAGTACAATCAGTATACTTGGCCTACCTCTGGTAAACAGTGTGGGAAACAGGCTGATATTGCCCACAACTCAGTGTTAATGAACAGTGAAATACGGTTCTGTAGACTAAGATGGGGGTAGAGTGTGTCCACTGTGATGCTGCCATGTAAAACTAGTTGGTTTTCTGAGCCTTGCAGGAAGGACTCTGTTGTAGTTTTGTAGTCTGTATTCAGTATTTTAGTCATGCCTAGCTTTTCCATTCATTCATTCATTGCCTAGTATGTTTTTCAACTAACATGTCATTAAACTTTGCTATGACAGCTGTATGAAGCAAACCTGCAGGAAATGTGTTATGAAGTGCTAATGTATGCTACATACCTTTTAAATGTGAATTATATAAAAAACACTCAAATAGACAATCAGGTCCCTTTAAGAAACAGATCATTATCTGAGAGTTCAAGTGGATGACATCAAAATTGATTGTGTTTACCCCTTCTGATGGTCTTTACATTTTTAACATGATCACTTAGATACAATTGCCTTAATGTCTGTTTTTTAAGAATAGCACTCTGCCTGGTACTGTGCACATACACACACTCTCTCACAAATATGCAAAACTCAATTAGCTGTGAGCATGTTTGCTAATTACACACACTGTCCTGGCATCTGTTTACGGTTTGGCCTCAGGAAAATAAGTTTGAGAAAGAGAGTGCAGGGAGTGTACAGTATGTGGACATGAACAAAAGATTAGATGTCTTTCAGAAGTGAAGTCTCCAAATTTTCTGTCAAATGTAGCCTTCTTTTGCATCATAATTGAATTACAGAAGGTAGTAAATAAAAGAGTGCGTAATTTAATGGCATTCGTTTTGTAAGGTATAATTAACATGTCAGCCAGTCATTATCACAAAATAAACCCTGACAGCATGGTTATGACCCCCATGAAAAGTTTAGCCTTTAATGCTAATAGCATCCTGTAAGCATATTGTTCAAATGCTGAAACTTCTTTAGCTAAAACATTAAAAAAATTAGCTAAAACATTTAAAGTGTAGCTTGCCAATGCAGCTGGTTAGCTTCATAATCATGTGTAAATATGTGTACACTTTATGATTAGCTATGTTAAATTTGTTGGTAAGCTACGTTGCCTAGGTGACAGGGTCTACATAGATTGTATAGTCAACAATGTCTGAAAAATGTTAACTTTCCCACAGCTGCTGTTGTTCTGTATTGAGGCCTCGGAATGCAGAAAGCATGCAGTCATTGCCACGGAAACCTGTCATGGGACAGCTAACCACAGAGCGCAAATCAGTTTTGTGGCTCAAATTTGTTTTTTTAAATGTATCGGACACCGTACACATAATTAAAATCAGTCCAGTGCGGGTGGTTCAGGCCCAGTTTTTACTTGTAAATAAAAAATGAAATATAGTGTGAGTGTGTGTCTGTTTGTGTGTGCATTTGAATGATTGTGTGAGGGTCTAAGCACCCCCCCCCCCCCCCACCACCACCAACCCCCTTGTCCTACAATGCTGACCTGTCCTGGGTCTGTTCGAGCTCTGCAGAACTGCGTCTGATTGGCTGCCCCTTCTGGGACTTGTAAAGCCAGCACCATGGAGACCTTAACCTGTCACTGGTTAGATTTAGGGGTCCCAGTGGTTGTTTTAAATGTTTCCTTCTGACAGCAGGCACCAAAAGTTTGTTTCTGTTTTTGTAAAAAAAATAAAAATAAAAAAATCATTATGACTTCATATTGCACAGGTAAAAAACACACACACACACACACACACACACACACACACACACGTGCGCACTTGATAACACATACAGTATTACACACTGTCTTCATAAAACCAGCTTGAAAAAAAATTGCCATTATTCGCGTGCCATTTGTAGCTGTACAGCTATATTAACACTGCATTTTTATACATTTTTAAGAATTGAGTGACAGTTTTCTAAATATTTCACTTTATATCCCCTTTATGTATCTATTTGAAACTATAGTAATAAGTAAAATCACAGAAGTCTAGTTAAAATTGTACACAGCACATGGTATACAATATACATCTTTTAATACATTTAAATAACTCAGAGAACCATATTTTCAAATTGTATATAATATTGGTATTCATATTGTATTCCTCTGGTTTTCTCCTTACATTATACATAATTTGTGACTTAAAATAATCTCTTTTAATAAGGAAAATTTTGTAAACAAAATCAAATCCAAACAAATTGTTACAAGTTGATACAAAACATTTATTTATTTGTTGTGTCTGGCACGGCTATATGAAAAAGACATTTTAGAAGTTAAATGTTATAATAATGTGTCTGTATGAGTATGTGTGTTTATTTTTATTTTATATATTTTTGGTGTACAGTGAGGAACACACTGATGTATTTTACATTAACGTGTTACTGCCTTCCACCAGTGCATACTCACTGTCCAAACATGGCAATATTTTACAGTCAATTAACAATGCTCCACAGACTGAACTGTCCTTTTTTTTTAATTGCACTTAGACAGACACATGACGCCTGTGGAATAGCTGGATTGGAACCAGGTTTGTCCTTATGTGTCAACAGCTATGAACACTAACAATGTGCCACAGATCTATTAATCTTTGGGGGTTTTAAAATATATGGTTCAAATCAGTCATTATCTTTCACCAAGATAGAACTGGGATTTTTATTATTATTTTCCCAAAATGCTATGCAAATAAAAGCTATTTACTGTAAAACTAATCACTTTCCAATGATACAAACTGATGTATTTACGAATTATAGATTGCTGTTCAAGTTTTTCCATAAATGTACAGATATTATTTACAGTGTGGACATACAGTAACTTTAGTAATAACTGTATTCTCCATTGCCATTAAGTTATTGTACAACCCTGTGTGTGGTATCACCAAGGAACAAAATTGTCTAAATTGCTTCAATACAGAAGCATTATTGGTGCCATCATGTTTGCCTGCTGTGTGTGAGTGTGTGTGTACTGTGTACAGTAGGTGGGTAGGTTGTGTGTTTAGCTGTACGAGTTTACTGTGAGTGTGAGGCAGATGGCCGAGCCCTTTCACCTTCATGTTCCTCCGTACACATTACACAGACTCCTTTGCCTCAGTCAACAGCCTGTAACATTCCAGCACTGAGCCCGGCCACGGAGAAGGTGACATCATCATTTTGGAAATGCCCAGTCAGATCCGACACCACCTTATTTATTTGAATTATATATGTACTTATTGTATTTTGCCTGACATGGCATTTTTTATTTTGTTTTTATTTTAGATGTTTTATACATTTTTGCATAATGTTTAATGTTAACCATTATAAAAATTGTATTTGTATTGATGTTTGTTGAATGAAACAAGTGTCAATAATTGCATGATTGTTCTTGCTAAACCTTACGTTGGGCTGTAACACACCAAGAATAAACCACCCATTGCCCGTCAGCTGATCATTTTTGCCTCTATGAGTAAATGTAAGGGCCTCATTGCCCTATGAGACATCGCTGTCTATGTGTCTGTGCTCACACATGTGTGAAAACCTACTACTAATAGTGCTGGAGCCATTTTGCACAAGATAAATGACAAAGTCATCAGATAATATTTGGACAAAGAAATTTAGAAATTCAAATAACATGTTCATGTTACAAGCAACACACACTTCCTAAGCTTGTGACTTTGTGTTTGAATGTGTGCTTGTGTGTGTGTGGCCACAGGGCTCTCAGGGAACCATGGAAATGGCCGCCATTCTTCATTTAGGTTGGACAGGCAAACCCCTCACACCTCCCTAAATACTTGTATACATTCAGACTGAAAATGGGACATGTCAGGTTTCATGATTTTGTAATACTGCCATATGATGTTAAACATATGTACAAAAAGTCACACCTTCAATATCAAGATGTGAATATAACATTAGAAGTCAATCATGTAAATCATGTAAAATCAATATTTTATCTCTTTCACATATATTTTATGACATATTTATATTGTACAATGTAATATCTAGATAATACTGTATGTGTAAGAGACAATCAGTCAGCGAGCTAAAGTGCAAAATAAACCTTGGCAGGGTGATTATAATTTATTTTATGATAATGACTGGCTGAATGTACATTATCCTTGTTTTTACATGGCAACATATCAAATAAATTAATAAATAGACATACTGATATAAATCATATGAGGCACCGATATGTAGGGAATCTGTTGCCTGGGATAACATTTAATCATACAATTTAGTTGTCATTAAATATGATGGCGGAATGCCATGACTGAAGAAAAGAGGGAAACTGCATGTACATCCAAAAAAAATTCAACAGGTGCCGGATCAAAGGAAAAAGCATTAAAACATAAGTAAATAAAGATCCGCACAATATTATACTTGTTCCCTTTCATTGACTAAAAACAACAGCAGCATTTCGATCAAACGGATTGATTATATTAGAATGCCTTGACTGGCCATTAAGAATCAAGTACTCCAGAAAGTTGTGTAATAAATGTATATACTTGTGATATACCACCTCTTACAAAAATAGAGAGTTCTGGCAAACTTGCAGCAAAATTTCTGCAAACTTGCCACTCATTATTTTCACATGCAAATGAGTTTTGTGGCAAACTCTTCATTGTCGGCAAAGGTTTGCTGCAGGTTCACCACTACCGGTAAAGAGCTGCAAGCTTCTGGCAAACATTCATGTGAAAATAATGAGTGGGAAATTTGCGGCAAGTGTGCAGCAAGTTTGTCAGAACTCAAGTTTTTTTAGAATGGACATCTAACATTACCAACTGGCATATTCAGTTCCAGCCAGCCTCAGTTCATATTCTGTTTTTTATCCACAGTTTTCCTGACCAACCTAAGAGGTGCCATGATTATTCTATTTGCCGCTGGACAGTTTTCTGGTTCCGGTCTCCACAAGAAGCAAATAAAAACTACTAATGCGAGCATTCCAAATGGAGAACAACAATAAGTGTTTGTTGGAGTAAACATGAGTTCCGGCTCAAATTGTGCCATTTTGGGCTGTCTTAACAACTCACAACAAGTTTTTTATGATGTTAACATTACTAAACTGGGCCCATAGCTTCATATCATCCACCCACTCATCCACTTTGACGGGTGAGGCACTGCCAAAAGACAGTCATGGTGACTCGCTATTGTAGCCACACTATAGAGCCACATGTTTTTTTGCAAGTTTTAAAAATGTTATATGCTAAACAAAATATCTGTTTATAACATTTACCTATGTGAGTCTGGGAATCAAAAACAGGCTTTCATTATGAATCGTGGAACACTTCTCACTTCACAGTTCAAGAAAGAGATGGATATTTTTTTTTTCATAAAACATCAACTATCCTTCACAAAATTTACAGTAAACACTCATTATGTTCACCTCAGGAGCAGCTCTTATGTATATATTCTGTTCTGCTTAAAAAAAAAAAAATTTTGTAAACCTATATTTTGAAGATGTTTTGACCTTTCTTTTAATGTGTTATTTTAAAATTCAAATCCAGGGTAATATAATATTTAATAATAATAAATATTTAGCTGCTCACAATTATCCAACCATTATTTGCAAATCATTATTATTGATGCCTTATGTTAGAAGAAGCCAGTAAGGGAAGATACCCTTGGCCTTCTCTTCTCAAATGGACTTGCAGTCACTGTGAAATATGACTCTAAACTACATCTAGCCCACTCTGCTGTAGTTTCACACCCTATAGCCATCTGTGATAACACGAATGGCCTCTCCCACACAGAATCATACCAGTACATTTTGGACTCCTGTCTGTCTGTATCATTCTATATGTGTATAAGTTACTATGCTTGTGGAGAAGCGTGTTATAGTCTGAGTACACGGTTGATGTCAAATTTGCAGCATAATGTTTGTGTAACTGCTTTGGAAAAGCGTATGACAGATGTGGCATTTTGACGAGATGTGGGAAGAGTTTTAACTTCTCGAAGTCTTAAATAACTCATTCACTCTCAGTATAGAGGTGTAACTTTGAATACACAGATACACCTAAGTATCTTGGGTCTGTTTCATGAGTGGTGACCGTACTACTGGCCAAATATTTATAACCAGATTTTACAAAATACATTTAAGGCATAGCCTAATGAAGAACAAGTACTTCAAAATTAACTCTTACATATAATAATAATACACTGAGTGAGGTTGGTTTAAAACATACATTCTCTGATCTATCATAATCCAGACCATTTTTCATAATACAGACCATTTTATCTCAGTTGAATTTCTCAGGTTTTAAAGACATTTAGATTTAGTTTGAGTTGTACTGGAAAACAAGCAGACACTGTTTAAGAATGCTATTTTCTACAATGAAGAAACAGGCAGAACAAAGAAATACAAAAAAACAGCATGTGTATCAATTAGACTGATGTGATGTCTTGGATCTGATAATTCATTGGATTGGACCTTAGCTCTTCACTGTAGAAAGCTGAAAATGAAATGGCATGACTCATTGGTATGATGCTAGACTGCAAGAGTAAATGTTAACAAGGATCCTGAACGGCAATGACAAGTACAAATTACTTATGCTCACGTACATCTAATATTTAGACAATCCAAACACCATAATACTGGTGCTTAAAATTAATAAATAAAAAATAAATTAACATTAATAAAATAAACAGACCTAAAATGTTAGGCCTTTTGACTGTGAATAAAATGATATGAATAACATTTTTATCATATATTTCTGTGGTTTACATGCTGATACTTTGAATTGTATGAGTAAATTATATTTCACATTTCTAAATAATGGTACTTTCAACAACAGACTTCTTAATCATTTTAATTTACACATGCACATGACCACCCACCCACATCCATACACAAGTACACACACACTCTGTGGATGATAATAAATGTGATCCTTTGGAAGAAAAGGATAATTTTGAGTAACACTGTGGTGCAGAAATGTATAGAATGTCTAGCATGTTTACCTGGAACAAACATGCATACAAACACTTATACACACACACACACGTACTCCTGCACACCTTACTGTGTGTAGATGCTGCCTTTAGTATTCAGGATTAGTGATTGTGATTGACTGAATATTTCAGAAATATCCTGCATGGCAACAGTAATATAAACAAAATTTAAATAGTGAACCTTTTTAGGTTTATAGGTCCTAACCGGTTTATAATTGTCTCTTCAAAGAATGTAAAAGACAGAAGACAACAGTGTGTTTGGTCTTATCAACCCTCTGCTTAGTTGGTGTGTTTATATGACCAGGTAAAATGTGGTCTTTGTTTTTGAGTAAGTTGCCCAACCAGTGCCTAGAGTAATATTTGCTCAGATGTTGCTATTTCAAAGCTCAGGCAACTTAATGGAGATCACAGTTAAATTATTTACTCATCAAATATGTATCAGATGATTCTCATCAAAAAATGGACACAAATGAGACAATTGTTGGCATACAGTAATACATCCAGTAAGATTATAGAGCTATAAAAATTAAAAGGATAATTCCCCCCCCCCCAAAAATTATAATGCTGCATTCCATTCAACTTTCTGGCTTCCCACTAGGAAAAGTACAATGGAATGGCGATTAAAATCGGACTTCCAACTTAGAAACTTATGCGCAAATCTTCATCTCCGATTTTGCCGAGATGCAAGTACGTGACGTCACTCAAAATTGACGGAACCCAGGGAGATGTACAAAATGAATAATAAACATTCCCTTTTAATTAAATAATATTGATCACTGAGACAAAGTTCCTACATTGTATGATATTAAAACTTGTTTAACAAACGTTTGCAGAGACAGGTGTACAAAAACAAAACATAGTAAATTATCCTTTTTTTAATCCCCTTTTCTCCATATTTTTGGAATGCCCAATACCCACTACTTAGTAGGTCCTTGTGGTGGCGCGGTTACTCGCCTCAATTCAGGTGGTGGAGGACAAGTCTCAGTTGCCTCCGCTTCTGAGACCGCCAGTCCGCGCATCTTATCACGCTGAGACTCCACATATGGAGGCTTGTGCTACTCTCCACAATTTACCACATGCCCCATTGAGCGCGAGAACCACTAATTGTGACCACGAGGAGGTTACCCCATGTGACTATACCCTCCCTAGCAACCGGCCCAATTTGGTTGTTTAGGAGACTTGGCTGGAGCCACTCAATACACCCTGGATTCGAACTTGCAACTCCAGGGGTGGTAGTCAGCGTCAATACTCGCTGAACTACCCAGGCCCCAAATTATACTTTCTTGATAAGCATACATCTGTAGCACAAATGTGACCAATGTTTATCAACTGGGTTGCTAGGATTCATCTCTAGTGACAGTTGAACACCTGCTAAGCTCAAAGGAGCATTGCAGTTTTGTCCTTGCACGTCATCTTTCGAGCATCGGACAATAGAATGCCTTTGTGGTCAGAGATCATAGATACTAAGCAAAAATATCCCACATCCATCTTTGAATGGAACGCAGCATAATGTGTTTATAATGTGCGCATTTGTTCTGCAGAACACTAACAAATAATTTTTAATAGAGATATGATATGAATATATCAATACAATGCAAGTCAGTGGGCTCCAAGGACATAAATGCAACACAAAGGTAATCTATATGGCTTCAATGATTTAATCCATGTCTTTTGAAGCGAACCGATCAGTTTTGGGTGCACAAAAAAATAACCAAAATGTAACTCCTTTTCACTCTAAATCTTGACATCTTGACATAACTTGCATTGTCTAGATATAAACCCCTCATGGCTTCATCAAAATATTTTAGTTTGTGTTCCGTAGGACAAAGAAAGTCATACGAGTTTGAGACAGCATAAGGGTAAATGAAAGTGAATTTAAGAGTAAATGATGAAAGAATTGTCATTTTTGGGTGAACTGTTCCTTTAATTTTTATATATCTCAGATAATTTGGTCTTGGAAGAACTTCATGAGGAATGTTTAATTTCATATTGACATTTGATTGCCGATTTTGGTATTTTGGCAAATCTTTCTATTTACTACCTGTGAAATAAAAACAAATTTAAAAACAAATGAGCTGGGGTCAGTCACTTTTCATGTCACTCAAACAGTCAATTGATTTCCAAGTGGGCAGGTCTACCAGACTTTATGCCAATTGTCAGAATTCTGGATCTGAATGACTGTGCCTCAGAGAAATCCTTTGGGGTGACTTCAAGCCTTTTGTACAGCATACGTTTTTTCAGCCCTTAATGTAATCACCCTGAAAACTGCTGTCACATACATACACTTTTACACATACATATCCCAATAGCAAATCAGACACAACCACTGTGACACTGTAAACCAAATACCACCAGACACATATGCTCACTTAGTCATAATTCATATGTCATGCACACAAACTCTTGTTGTTTTTAAATGTGCTTTATAAACAAAATTTGGCTTGAATTGGCTTGTCAAACACATACACTATAGCAAATCTCTTTCCTGAACTTTTAGCATCCATATTAGCCAAGAAAACATAAGCCATTTTATTTCTAAATGTAACAATATACATACAGTGGCTGTTCCCTTTCTGTCACTCACTTGAAGTTGTGTCGATGTAGTGACACTAGGGGTCGCTCTTGGGAGCCCCAAACACCTCTGATCTTTGACAACTGGCTGATTCTAGCTCACTCTCAAGACCTGTTATATGTGCATAGGTACCTGATGCTCAGGCACCTCAGCCGGTTGGGGCTTCGGGTCAACTGGGAAAAGAGCATCTTCCCGGTCAGAGCATCTGGAGTTAGACTCGGTCTCTATGATAGCGTGCCTCTCAGACAAGCGCACACAGTCGGTGCTGAGCTGCCTGAAGTCATTCAGGCAGAGAACAGCGGTCCCACTGAAACAGTTTCAGAGGCTCCTGGGGCATATGCCGTCCTTGGCGGTGGTCACGCTGCTCGGGTTGATGCATATGTGACTGCTCCAGCTCTGGCTTCAGACTCGAGTCCCGAGATGGGCACGGCGCATGGCTTGCACTGCATGGCCATCACGCCGATCTGCCGCCGCATGTTCAGACCTTGCATTTCTGCGGGCAGGGGTCCCCTTACAGCAAGTCTCCAGGCATGTTGTTGTTACGACAGAGGCCTCCAAGTTAGGCTTGGGAGTCGTGTGCAATGGGCACGCAGCCGTGGGCTCCTGGACAGGGCCGCGACTGCACTGGCATATCATTTGCCTCGAGCTGCTGGCAGTTTTGCTGGCCCTGCCGAGGCTTCGGCCATTGATTCAGGGCAAGCACGTGTTGGTCCGGACGGACAACATGGCGACGGTAGCTTATATAAACTGCCAAGGCGGCGTATGCTTGCGTCGCATGTCACATTTTGTCCGCCGTCTCCTCTTCTGGAGTCAGCAGCAACTGAAGTCATTGTGGGCCACTCACATCCCGGACAACCTCAACCGTACAGTGGATTCACTGTCATGGCAGGTGGCACTCAGGGAACAGTGGAGACTCCACCCCCAGGTGTTCCAACTGATTTGGAATCAATTTGGTGACTCGAAGTTGACCCGAAGCCCCTGGACAGGACCTAAGTGAGGTGGTGGTGGACACGATCACTCAGGCCAGGGCTCCCTCCACGAGGTGCCTGTATGCCTTGAAGTGGCAATTGTTTGCAAAGTGGTGTTCTTCCTGAAGTGAAAACCCCAAGAGATGCACAGTCGGGTCACTGCTCTCCTTCCTGCAGGAGAGGTTGTAGGGGTGGCTGTCCTCCTCAACCTTGAAGGTGTATGTGGCCGCTAAAGCTATACCCCTAGTGTCACTAAATCAACACAACATCGAGTAAGTGACAGATAGGGAACATCTTGGTTACTGTTGTATCCTCTGTTCCCTGATGGAGGGAACGAAATATTGTGTCCCCCTTGCCACAGTGCTGTACTTCCCACTGAAATGGCTGGGACCCTGTTTCAGCTCCTCAGCGCAAAACCTGAATGAGTGGTTGTGAGCCAGCTCCTTTTATACCCGTATGTCCGAGGGAGTGGTGTGTAAATTTCCATTGGCCTTTTCTCAAAGATCAGATGTGTTTGGGGCTCCCAAGAGCAACCTCTAGTGTCACTATATCGACACAATGTCTTGTTCTCTCCATCAGGGAATGGACATTACAACAGTAACCAAGATGTTTGCGCTTGTCACGTTTAACCTATATGAATGTCATTGTATTAAATAACTAAATATCAACTCACACACAATTTTCAAGCAAAACATCTCACCAAATGACATTAGTTAGTTTTAAAATGTAAAACAAGATATTCAGTACAAAATGAAGACAAAGGGGATTTGAAAACTTTCTGGCTGTCAAACTTAGTGGAACATGTCCATAGATGTGCTAAACCTGTGGTTACTCTGCTAGGACACCTGTGAGAACTTGAGGGCAACTTACTGCATACACCCGCTAAAAATTACCTTGGGACCAGTTGGTTAAAAGTAATTAAAAAAATGGCTGAGAAAAATTAAGTTATCAAAGGCATCATTTGTTTGCAGAAACCACCATTTCATAAGTAACCTTAATTTATAATTTAAATTTACACACCCCTATAACAAATACTAAACTCATTGTGACAGTATAATATGAAACAAGCAGACTGATCTCACAGTGATTTTGGAAAAAGTAGTGTAAAACAGTTCATGCTCATGGGCAAGGAAGAGGTGAGAAACCGGCTTAACATATAAATGATAGTTTTAATGGAAAACTCAAAAGACAAACACATAAGATGACGGACATGTCCGTAAGGATCTCTCTTTCCTGCACCGCCCTCTGCAGTTGGCCTTTATCCCTCTCGGTGGCTTGATTAGCCTAATACTGGACCCGGCGTGTTGAGTCACGACCCG
This sequence comes from Moxostoma hubbsi, assembly GCA_032164185.1. Lineage (NCBI taxonomy): Eukaryota > Metazoa > Chordata > Actinopteri > Cypriniformes > Catostomidae > Moxostoma > Moxostoma hubbsi. The sequence goes on from JAVLUX010000065.1 coordinate 20,746,880, forward strand.
GCCCCGCCCTCCACCGTGCCACAAGCAGGTTGACTTTTCATTAGCTAAAATCGCTCTGTGCTTACCGAAAGGCGAAACAATGCCCCAGTGGCCAAAGTGGTAACTTTTGTTGGGCCTATCGGAAAGTGTGAGCTCCATTTTCCAGGGGTGAAATGTCCATGGAGGGGTGCCAAAAGCGAGTTCTGAAGTGAGTTGTTTTCAGCTGTACAGACTATAATACAGTGAAGAGGAATGTATATTTTATAAACTGTTCCCCGCAACCCAAACATCCTAACCATCAGTGAAGTAAAAATGTAATGCTACCTTAGAATCGCATTTGAAACTGATTATGCAAACACAATTAATGCTTGGTTTCAAAGGACGATCTGAACTCAGATCTCCCTCACTGCTGACGCAACATGCTTCTGGCCACACCACAGGGGAAGGTAAACACTCTGGAGCCGATGTAAAAATGTCTAATAGGAAATGGCTCTTGTCAGTGAGTCTAAATAATGTGGCCAATCTTAGGGTACCAGAACACTCGGAAACAATATGCCAATTTCAAACAAGACTATGTGGCCTAAGAACTACATAATAATGTACAATATTAACCATTGCTAATTTGACTGAATCTATATGACAAGAACATGAAACATCAACATTTCTAGTGCTGTCTTGAGTTCCTCTCTGTGGTCTGCTCGAACTTTAGTTGCAGAGGATGTGTTACGCCACAGTGGTCAAACGAATCCAGCCGAATCTTCCCCATATTAAATAAATGTCTCCATAGCATTGAGACTGACAGGTGGCAATCTCGAGGTTAAAGCCCCTTACACCCTGAGGCCATTTAAGGATTTAATGCTTACATGACATACCCAAAAGAAAGAGCTTATAACTCTAAAAAAAAAAACAAATGCAAAATAGGTCAAATTCATGGTACACAATTTTAGAAAACCTCTAATTTAGAAAATAGATTTTGATCACTCACAGAGACTCTCGTGATATAACACTGCTGACAAAACACACCAAACATGAGCGCAAAAATTACACTTTTCAATTATTATTCATGTTTGACGTCTGTAATGCGAGTCTCGACTGGACAGGGGGAAGAAGGACACGGTGACAGGCTGGTGAACTCAAAAGGTAAGGGTTTCTTTAATTAATATTTGGGAGAAAAGGTGAACATAAACTCTTGACTATATTGTCTTTAAATAAGGCTGCCAACACTGGACTGGCATCGCGCCCCGACTGGCGGTGTTGTGGCTCTTTTATGCCGCTCTCCCCGTACTCCCCACGCCCCCGCTGCCACATACCCCCACCGCCCGACTCAGGCCGGGGCGCCATCCGGCCTGCCTACCACTCCCCCCCCATTTCTGTCTGTGGACCACCTCGAACTTAAAAGGCTGGAGAGCCAGATACCAACGGGTGATCCGGGCGTTAGTATCCTTCATGTGGTGGAGCCGCTGCAGTGGGGCATGATCCGAGCAGAGGGTGAAGGCCTGCCCCAGCAGGTAGTAGCGGAGTGTGAGGACCACCCACTTGATGGCCAGACACTCCTTCTCCACGGTGCTGTACTTCGTTTCCCTCAAGGAGAGCTTCCTACTGATGTACAGCACCGGGCGCTCCTCCCCCTCCACCACCTGCAAGAGTACGGCCCCCAGCCCCCTGTCTGAAGCGTCCGTCTGTAATAAGAAAGGGAGAGAGAAGTTAGGTGAATACAAGAGCGGCCCCCCACAGAGTGTGGCTTTAATTTGTGTGAACGCCTGTTGGCACTGCTCCGACCACTGGACTGGATCTGGAGCCCCCTTTTTAGTGAGGTCAGTCAGCGGACTGGTGACGTCCGAATAATTAGGTACAAACCTCCTGTAGTAACCAGCCAGCCCCAGGAACTGCCTCACCCCCTTTTTGGTCTTGGGCCTAGGGCAAGTCGCAATCGCCGCGGTTTTATCAATTTGGGGGCGCACCTGGCCATGACCCAAGTGGAACCCCAGATACCGTACCTCCACACGCCCAATCGCACACTTTTTAGGGTTTGCAGTGAGCCCCGCCCGCCGCAGCGACTTCAGGACTGCCCTCAGATGTTGTATATTCCACTGCCAGTCATTACTATAGATAATAATATCATCTATGTAGGCAGCGGCGTAAGCAGAGTGCAGCCGGAGGACACGATCCATCAGACGCTGGAACGTGGCTGGGGCCCCGAACAAACCAAACGGAAGTGTCACGAATTGGTGTAATCCGAACGGCGTGGTGAAGGCTGTTTTTTCTTGGGAGATTGGTGTCAAGGGGATCTGCCAATAACCCTTTGTTAAATCCAATGTCGAATAAAAGCGAGTAGTACCTAATCGATCGAGCAGTTCATCAACGCGGGGCATTGGGTTCGCGTCAAATTTAGACACCGCGTTGACTTTTCTGTAATCCACACAGAACCACACCAACCCGTCACTCTTGGGAACAAGAACGACCGGGCTGGACCAGTCACTGTGGGATTCTTCTATTACCCCCATATCAAGCATGGCATCCAATTCGTCCCGGACAATTTTCTTTCTATGCTCGGGGAGGCGATAAGGGCGGCAACGAACGACCACCCCCGGCTCGGTCTCGATATGGTGCTGGATGAGGTTCGTGCGACCCGGTAGGGGAGAAAACACGTCTGCAAACTCCTTTTGCAACCTGGCAACCTCTGCTCGCTGGCACGGGGAGAGGTGGTCTCCACAAATGACCATGGCATTGAGATCTGGTTTTGGATTTACCTCCGGTCCAAGCTCCACCCTCTCTGGGATCACCGTAGCCAACGATACAGGGACCGCCTCCCTCCATAATTTAAGGAGGTTGAGGTGGTAAATTTGACGCGCATTCCCCCTATCGGTTCGCTTAACCTCATAATCGAGATCCCCCACTCGTCGTGTGACCTCGAAGGGCCCTTGCCACTTGGCGAGTAATTTGGAGCTCTATGTGGGAAGCAATACAAGAACTTTATCTCCCGGTGCAAACTCCCTCAGCTGCGTTCCCCTGTCGTACAGCCGGCATTGACATTCTTGGAATCGGAGCAAATTCTCCTGTGTTAGTTTTCCCAAAGTGTGGAGCTTTGCTCTGAGGTCAAGAACGTATTGAATTTCATTTTTGCTATTCGTAGGTCCTTCCTCCCAGCCTTCTCGTAAGACATCTAAGATGCTGCGCGGGCGTCGCCCGTACAACAGCTCAAATGGAGAGAAGCCAGTTGAGGCTTGCGGGACCTCTCGCACTGCAAACAACAGGGGATCGAGCTATCTGTCCCAGTTTTTAGCATCCTCGTGCACGAACTTACGAATCATGTTTTTGAGGGTTTTGTTAAAACGTTCCACTAGGCCATCTGTCTGCAGATGATACACGCTAGTGCGAATCGATTTAATGCCCAATAGATCATAGAGTTCGCGAAGTGTACGTGACATAAACGTTGTGCCTTGATCAGTGAGGATTTCTTTTGGAATCCCCACCCGGGAGATTATATTGAAGAGTGCCGTAGCAACACTACGTGCTGAGATGTTGCTTAGAGGCACTGCTTCCGGACATCGCATTGCGTAATCCACTAGGACTAACACAAAGCGATGTCCGCGTGCTGTCCGCTCTAATGGCCCGACGAGGTCCATTCCAATTCTCTCGAAGGGGACCTCGATTAACAGAAGAGGGCGCAATGTCGCTTTTGGGGTGGCTGGTGGGTTTACCAGCTGGCATTCACGGCACGCCGCACACCACCTGCGGACGTCACCGCTAATGCCCGGCCAATAAAAATGGGCTATTAGTCGGAGAAGTGTTTTTCTTTCCCCTAGATGACCCGCCATGGGATTATAATGAGCCGCCTGGAATAACATTTCCCGGCGGCTCCGTGGAATCAAAAGCTGTGACATATTTTCTTTAGTCTGAGTGTCCTGCGTCACTCTGTACAGCCGGTCATTTATAATTGTAAAATAGGGGTATGCGAGAGCGATGTCTGGCTGAAGACGCTGACCATCGATCATTTTCACCTGATCAAAGGCATGCTTGAGGGTTTCGTCCCGCGACTGCTCCAAAGGGAAATCCTCGTTAGGGAATTCCCTGCGAAGAGGAGGGGCGGAAGCCTCGCCCCTCTCCTCGTCATCTCCCCATTTTAGTACAGGACCCATCCATACAAACTCCCCCTAGCACATCTTTAAACGCTGGCCAATCGGTCCCCAAAATCAGAGGATGGGTGAGGCGGGGACTAACCGCTGCCTCCACTCTATGCTTTTTTCCCCGGAATTTCACTAACAAGGTCACCATCGGGTACTTGTGAATATCCCCATGCACACACCTCACCCTCACCCGTTTAGCTGTGCCCAAAGCCCCGGGTTGAATCAAGCGTTGATGGATGGTGGTCTGATTGCAACCGGTATCCAGCAATGCTTGGTGTGTACCCCCCTGGATTCTTACCGGAATCCGGTATGCTCCAGCCCGATCGGGGGCAGCATGCGGGGGATCGGAGACCCGAACCACCGTCCCCACTTCCATCATCGGACACTGATCACGGAAGTGGCCCGGGTCCCCGCACCTCCAACAGGCTGGCCCAGGCACCTTACCCGTACCTGCATCGGCGGACGCCCCCACCTGAGGGGGAGAGCGGCTGAATGTTGCGGGGGGGGTGTGCGATGCCACCGTGGGTCTCTGCCAGGCTCCTCGCCTGCGGGGGGCAGGAACGAACCCTGGAAGGAAGACAGAGCGAGAGGGGGGAGGGGGATGGGGAAGAGCAGAAAAAAACACAGGGGGAGGGGAGGGAGAGAGGGCTCATCCGCCCTCGGGATCGCCGCCATGTGGTCCTCCGCAAGCTGCACGGCTGCCTCCAGCGACGTCGGGCGGTGGCACTGGACCCACTCCGCCGTTCTCTTGGGTAATCGCTGGATGAATTGCTCCAGCACCACCTGATCGATGAGACCCTCGACGTCGCGGTCCCCCACTAGCAGCCACTTCCGGCAGGCATCACGGAGCCGCTGAGCAAACGCGAACGGGCGGTCGGCTTTGTCCAGCTTCATGGCCCGGAAGAGTTGCCGATTTTCTTCGGGGCTCCGACCAACCCATTGCATAATGGCTCTCCTCAAGTCGGGGTAGGCCAGGAGGTTCATTGCCGGCAGTTGTTGAGCCACGAGTTGATGCGGCCAGGCCCAGATCTCAGCGGTTCGCTCGAATAAATCTAGGAAGGCCTCTGGGTCGTCCGTTGCCCCCATCTTCTGTAACATGGGAGGGGGCAACAGGGAAGGATTGTCCGGGGTCGCGGCTGTGGTGGGAGCGACCTCCCGGCTGAGGAGGCTCCGGATAGCATGTCGGTCCTCTGCTTTAGCCCGCATGATTTCAAAGATTCGTCGATCTTGGTCCTCTCGGAGCTCAAGCAGGGAGTGCTGGTGGCTTTGGTGTAACGCAGCGAGGGACTGGAGGACTTTGGTCAGCTGGGAGGACTCTACGGGACAACCTTCCATGTCTTGATTCCCGGGTTTCGGCACCAGTGTAATGCGAGTCTCGACTGGACAGGAGGAAGAAGGACACGGTGACAGGCTGGTGAACTCAAAAGGTAAGGGTTTCTTTAATTAATATTTGGGAGAAAAGGTGAACATAAACTCTTGACTATATTGTCTTTAAATAAGGCTGCCAACACTGGACTGGCATCGCGCCCCGACTGGCGGTGTTGTGGCTCTTTTATGCCGCTCTCCCCGTGCTCACTGAAATTAGAGACAGGTGTTAGACATATTTTAGCTCAGGTGTAAGCACCCTTACCGCTCCCCCTCTCCGGACGGGTGCTTGACCGTGCCCCCGCTCCCACAACGTCATACCTTTTAGACAGTAAGTATGGACAGTCATAAAATTAACTTTGGTGTTGTTCTCCAACATGTCAGCTATACCAGAAAAAAAATAATTTGTTGATTATACAATGCAAACCAAAGATATAGCATTTGGAACCATGGTTCCCAAAGTGGACTTTTATTTATCAAAATGTCCAAAGACATCTCCAAGCAAGTTTAATTGAACACTAAAACATATGTGAATAAATTAAAACTATGAATTAAAAAAATCTCAAAATATTCAACTAAGCCCATATTGATAAAATTCAGATCACTTTGGCTTTCTATTTCATCATTTCATAAAATGTGCATTGAGTGCCCTCTTGTGCAGTCTATGTGTGTGCGATCTGGGTCTGGTGAACCCAGGTGTGTCATGGGGATATTCCTATTATGGAATCTTATGGCACTTTTCCACTGCACGTTACGGTTCGACTCGCTTTACTTTTCTAAGCTTACTTTTCCACTGCAGTTTAGTGTCGCCTCAATGTGGGTGTGATTATAGGCTGATCATCATATTTGCGCTACATCTACTGCCATGACATCATTTAAAACACGACACAAAACAATAAACAATAACACAACCGCTAGCTGTTAGCTACTAGCTCATTGTGCTGCATAAAGCAGTTGTTGCATGGTGATTTTACACAAGTGTAACAGTTAAATTGGCCTGATTGTTTTAGAAGCAAGCTCCCAGTAGCTGGTCAACTAAACAAAGTGAAGCTTTCAAGCAGAGTATAGAGTTAACATACTATTCTCCATCATGGACTCCAGTCGTGACCAGGGTCCAGGGCACTCTCCCTCCCATTGCACGTAGATAGCATCCATTTGGTTGAACCACTTCCACTTTTACGTTTTTCAACTTTTCCCTACACTGTTGGTACGTCCGGTGGTAGCTGTGTGCGGCCAACAGCTAAGACACTTCCTGAAAGACTTTTTCCCATTGTTTCATTCGTTGATAACTAGAGGAACCATCTGCACCTAGTTTATTGACCACGACGTGGTTTTGCACACAGTCGTTTCTTTTTACAATTAGAAAGTCACGTGAACAAATTATACTGCTATCGTTGTTGCTAACTTTAAAACTAGCAGGTTTATGTCGCAAATCCAGTGACGCTGGTAGTGACGATTCTCTCTGACCAATTAGTGATCTGCAGGGTTTTGACGTCACATTTAGTATTGGCTCGGCTCGCTTGGAACCTAGGTGATACTAAAAAAAGTGCCAGGTACCAGGTACTATCCACAGTGGAAAATCCCCAAAAAGTGAGCAGAGGTGAGTTGAGTCGAGTTGTACCATGCAGTGGAAAAGCCCCATTATGTTCTCTAGACAGCCAATGAGGGCGAACTTACACATCTTTGACATAAAGGATCATGTTTCAGTGAATGGACCCCAGAGAAACCATCGCCATAGAGACGCCTTTAGAGTTATTCACCATAGCATGTTATGACACTCTTTGACTAATATTTCAGGATCTACTCATCATATTATGTCTACTGTGGGCTTGTTTTATCCAGAGCCATCTGCTGTAAGTTGTGATATGCCAGTTTTTATACCATGCTTATTTTTCGTGAAGTTATAAACCAAAATGTGACGATAATTCTGTTTTCTCTGTTTATTATACATTTGCATTTCACATGCTAATACTCACTGTTCTTTGGTCTCTGAGTGAAACAAATTTGCTTGTTATATTCTACTAATCGAGACATTTCCAAAGATATATAACAATTGGCTGTGTGATCTTTTTTGATCTTTTACTGGTTCTAAATATTATTGTTGTGATCGCAAATTTGCAAATAATACAAATGGAACAGTTCTAATTATCAGCAAATTTAAAAGCAGTATTTGAGAATTGGTCAGATCAGCTACTTTCATTGTAAAGACAAGATACTAAGCTTTAAAACTATAACTAATTTGTGCAAATCAAGCAAGTGGTTGTTGAGTAATACCATAATATATATTTTTTTCATGATCAGCACCCCCTCTCGGCCCAGTACCGTGCAACTCAGAGTATAAGAGGTTAAATGGGCATACTGTTTATTGGAATGAAGAAATGGATGAAGTGTGGGGTGATGTGTATGTGTGGAGCGATGTTGGGGATATATCAGGGAAGACGTGTCTTTGGAGGGAGCGTTTACAGTGGAAATCCATGCTGGCTGGAAAAATAAATACACTTGATTTAGGAATGAGAGAGAGTCCTTATGGACATCACATAGAGAAAGAAAGAAGGAAAAGAGAGAGAGAGAGAGAGAGAGAGAGAGAGAGAGAGAGAGACTTTTAACACACTTTAATTTATAACACTAAGAAAACAAAACAAACATACACAAAAAAAAAATAAAAATAAATACAAAATTCTTATTACCAATTAAATACCAGATTCCCTGATTCACTTATAGTCACCAGAACCGCTCCGACACCCCATCTCCATTCAAAATAAGAGATATTATTAGTGTTCCGATAATAAGTATATTCAATGACCACTCTTGACTTCACCAAAGACTTAAAAAGGGGCACCATGCTTACATCCTCTCCAGCATTTTTGCATTGGTGCGTCTTAAAAATTGCTAGTTTAGCTTGCCCTATTAAAAAATTGGCAAGTGTACACTGTTGTTGCCAAGACTTCTTATATCGGCAACCCAATATAAATAGACTATTGGTATACGAGAAACCCAATTTTACAATGGTTTCACCCAACAAATCAAACAACGAACAGAGTCTAAAACACTCACAAAACATATGAAAAACAGTGTCAGTTGCATTACAAAAAGGACATAACGGTAAAACAGTCTCATTAAGCTTTGAAATATAAGAATTTGAGGCAATAATACAATGCAATAACCTCCACTGAAGGTCTCCACATCTCTTAGAGATAGGGGGTTTGTACAGTAGTCTCCAGGATGGATATACCTCATCAGGAATAGAAAGCACAGTCCTCCATTTAGTGTCCAGTCTTTGTTTCAATTGCCCAAGATGTACAGACTTCACACAAATATGATATAACATTTTTTTCTCAATACAAAAAAATACCAAATCTCCGTAACCTTTCAGTAAGTTTGTTAGACTTGTATCATCAACTGATTCCCAATCTTTAATAACCACCTTAAATTCAGGAAATGTCTGAGGAATAAAACCATTCTGAAAAACATTATTTATAAAAGAAGTCAACATCGGAGGAAAAGAGGTCTTAAGATTCCTAACTATTCCCTCCAAAATTCTAACCGAAGTTAGCCCAACTTGATTAGCAAGTTCATGTTCAGTTCGCCACTGGCCTTTTGTTAAATCTATCAAGTCCATTACTTTTGTAAGGCCAGCATTCAAAAATTTGGTGGTTAAAGATGAGGACATATTATATGGCACTTCAAAAAGAGGATTAAAAAAAAGAGGTTCTGCAATACCATAATGCTCATCCTCTTTTCTTAACAGTTTAAAACAATCCCATGATTTAAAGACTGAGCCATAAAAACTGAAAGGCAAAAAATGCGTCTTCACCACAAAGGATTTCTGCATTAGAAACAACTGCTTGTCAAGACTAATTCCTCCAAGACTCTTGAGTATATGAAGACCAATTGCAACCCAAGGCACATGTTCTGAACAGTACAAGAGTTTTTGCAGTGTATGCAATCTCATAGCCATAATCTTAGATTCCAAATGTATTAGTCCCTGCCCTCCCTCTGCCACAGGGAGATATAGGACACCTGGAGGAAGCCAATGACAACCATCCCAAAAAAAATTAACAAATGCTTTTTGAACAGCAATAAGTAATTCTTTGGGGGGATCCAAAACAGTACATTTATGCCAAAGCATTGAAGCTGCCAAGTTGTTTATAACCAAACATCTCCCTCTATAAGAAAGTTGCGGAAGAATCCATCGCCACTTCTGAATTCTAAGAATCACCCGATCAAAAAGACCTTCCCAATTCTTTTCAGTGTAACCATTAGTCCCAAAGTAAAGACCAAGGACTCTAAAGCCATCTCGGGCCCATTTACATTGCGGTGGGAGCTGGGGAGGTCCTCCACCCTGCCAATCTCCCAACAACAAGGATGCACATTTCCCCCAGTTAATACATGCAGATGAAGCTTTTCGAAATCTGTCTAAAGAAGATATCAATTTTGAAACATCTTCCGAGTCTTTTATAACTATTGTTATGTCATCTGCATAAGCTGTAAGTTTAACTGGTTCTGCTCTGGGGAAACTGGGAATATTAACACCATGTAGTTGCCTCCTAAGTGAAGCTAAGAGAGGCTCAATGGATATTGCATACAGGAGACCTGAAAGAGGGCACCCTTGCCTTATTCCCCTGGTTACAGAAAAAGGCCTAGTTAGGGAACCATTAAGTCTTAACATGCTGAAAATTTCATTATATAACATTTTAATGAGAGAAACAAAATAAGGACCAAAACCAAAAGCTTCCAGGGTCTTAAATAAATATTGATGGTCCACCCTGTCAAACGCCTTTTCTTGGTCTAGTGAAAGAAACCCAATATCCAAATTATGCATTTTTGCAACAGTAATAGTATCTCTCAACAAAAAGAGATTGTCAAAAATCGAACTTTTAGGTATACAAAATGTTTGATCATTATGAATGACTGATGCCATACATTTTTTAAGTCGATTAGTTAATGCTTTTGACAATATCTTAAAATCAGCACAGATCAATGATACCGGACGCCAGTTCTTTAAACACCCAAGATCACCCTTTTTGGGGATTAGTGTTAAAATTGCCCTTCGACAACTCAAAGGAAGAGTTCCTTGTTCAATACATTCAAGAAAAACACCATATAGATCTTGTCCGATTAAATTCCAGAAAGACTTGAAAAACTCAGCTGAAAGTCCATCCAACCCAGGTGATTTCCCAGAACACATCTCCTGAACTGCTTGAGAAAGTTCTCCAAACGATAAAGGACTGTCCAAGTCATCACGATCCTCTTCAGATAGTTTAATTAAATCATGTAAAAATTCATCAGCTACGGCTCCATCAATCCTCATAAAAAGAAAGGGCATATGCTTGAATTTCCCGTTGATCAGTTGTAACTCCACCACACGGCATCTTCAATTGATGAAAGATCTTCTGTTCTCTTGGCTTTTTTTCAAGGCCAAAAAAGAAGACTGTTGGAGCATCCATGTCATTCAACTGGGCAAACCTGGTCCTTAGAAGGGCTGTTTTTCCTCGTTCCTCCAATAAGTTCTTTAAAAGGATCTTATCTCTTGCAACAGAGTCAATAAAAGATGAATTATTGTGGGTAGAATCACTGCTTTGCCCAAGAATATCTTCTTCCAGAGACTTCATTTTTTCTTTAAGGTCTCTAGTGCTATGTGCAGTGTATTGCTGGCAAAAAGTCTTAATTTGAGCTTTACCGATGTCCCACCATTGACTCAATGACTGAAAACTGCATCTCTCCTCTCTCCAAGTTTTCCAGAAAAGGTTAAAAGAGTGAATAAAGGTGCAATCCTGCAATAATCTATTATTAAAGTGCCAATGTGATTTAGAGAATCTAGGAAGAGAGACAGAGACTTTAATAGATACATAGTGATGATCTGATAAAAAAGATGGTGAGATTGAGCTATTAAAGAACTTTCCCCTATTGCCTTTGGCAACATAGAAGCGGTCAAGTCTAGCTCCTGACATATGATTTGAATTAGCTTTCAACCACGAGTACTGTCTAACCCCAGGAAATGCCTCCCTCCATAGATCTACTAAATAGTGATCATTCAGTAGTTTCTTTAAATTCTCAGCAGAAGGTGGATGAGGTTCATCATGATTTCTATCCACATATGGATTAACAGTACAATTAAAATCACCACCAAGTACAAGAATATTTTCCTGAGGGGACTGTGATAAAGCATCAGAAAGTATTTTAAAAAACATGATACGCTCTTGACCAGTATTTGGCGCATAAACATTAAAAAAGGAAAAACGCACATCACCCATAGCAATATCAGCTCTCAAAATCCGACCAGGCACAACCTCAACCATATCTGATTGACTACTAACAGATGGAGAAAAAAGAATAGCAACACCAGCACTGAGGTTTGTTCCATGACTTAACAAAACATTGCCTTTCCAATCACCAGTCCACTGTGTCTGATTCTGCTGATCTGAATGTGTTTCCTGTAAAAAAAATCACATCTGCTTTCTTTAAGTGCAAATAATTGAATAAAGCCGCTCTCTTTTCTATACCCCGACAACCATTAATGTTAAAGGTTCCAATGTTTAAGGTTGTCATGAGGAAGGAAAAAAAAAAAACTAAATATCACCCTGTTAATGAACATGGTTCTATTAGAATTTCTTGTGACAGATTTTCAGTCTTTTTTTTAACAGCGCTGACATGTTTCTTGAGTCTATACCGTTTTGGCTGATCGAGCTCCTCCAATGAAGCTTTTCTCATAGCCATTACACAAGAATCAACAAAAAGTTGCAAATTAGAGAAATACTTCTCTAATCTTGGTCTTCGCTGATTAAAAGTGCTATCAAGAAATTCGTTAATTTGTTGCACTGTATAATAAGGTGGCTTCATTTGAAGGCTGACTTGTTTTTCTGCAGAACTTCCTTGTGAACTAACATCAGTGAGATAATCTACAATATCAGATTCCTCACTGTCAGAATCGATATTTTCAGACATTTGTGTCTCACCGTGACCTCTCTCGGTGAGCTGATCCACGTCACCCAGTAACAGGCCAACAGACGCTCGCGAATCCCGCGACTCTCCGGCCTCCGCGAGCTCATCGAGCTCCCGCGGGCGCGCTGGGTCACTGGTTCCTACAGCCGCGATCTCGGCCCCACTGCTGACATTATCACTCTCACTAGTGTTCACTAAACACTTTTCTGCATCCACAGAAAGACTGTTAACTGTGTGTACTCTCGGATTTTCTTCATCTTTAGACAAGGAAACCGGTACATCCACATCAGTTGTATTACATTCTACATCCGGATCAATATTTTCCGAAGCAGAAGCCACTTGCTCCAGAGGCAAATTAAGTTCAGTCTCATTTTTTTCATTCACCTTATTAGATGGACATTTTTGTTTTGTGTGACCAAAAACTCCACAAGAGAAACATTTCATTGAATCCGTGCTGATAAAAATTTTATAGTCTTTACCTGTCAAAGTCAATTTCACGGAAACATCTAAATTTTGAAATTCGGCATTCAAAATCATAAAGGTTTGACGTCTGATGGACATCACATGTTTCAAATTTGGATTTTTCACACCGAGGGGGATTATTTTAATCGGCATCAGTATTTTGCCATAACGGCCAAGTAAACGCTCAAGTAAATCATTAGAAATAAAAGGCGGCACATTAGAAAGAGTTACCTTTTTAGAAGGGCTCGATAGCGGTAAAACAGGCAGAAAAACATCACCGACAGATAAGCCAACTTCAACTAAATGACGAACCATAGACTCTTCTTTCAAAAACACAACGACAGCTTTATTCATTCTAGATGCTGACAGAATGTTTCGCGCACCTATCTCACTACTAACAGCAGTCAAGCAGTCTTCGACTGTGATCGAGTCATCTGGTATACATTTACAGCCGTTCCGGGCTGTTAAAGCAGCAAACCCATCAGAGTCTGCCGACATTTCCACAACCCCTAACAACAAACTAAACTAAACTAAACTAAAGTATTAAAGAAATAGGAAAAAGGGGAAAAACTCACTCAAACACGCCGCCACTAGCTCAAACACTCACGCGCTCCTCCCAGTCACCCCGCACACGCGCACAGAGAGAGAGAGAGAGAGAGAGAGAGAGAGAGAGTGGTGTTAGGAGTTAGTCATGATCTACATGAGCTCTTAAACTTTCTTTATGTTTGCTATTTTAAGATAAGAGTTTGAACAGACCATCAGCAAAATCAATGAGGATATAACAAACAGAAGAGGACTTTGATGGAAAATTATCAGAAAATGCCATACTCTTTAATTTAAAACAAAAAAAAGTTTCAACAGAGAGAAGCTGATTCAAACAGCACAGCAACAAAGACCTGAAGAAAACTGCAAGCAGTGAGTACAACATAACCCAAATTAGATGTTGTTTTTTTCCTAAGAAAGGAACAACTAACTGTAGAAATTGGATACCAAATTATATCTTAAAGCTTAAAGTTTACATTTAACCAAGTGTAAAGCTAAAAGGCTAATTAACTGAAGCCATGACTAGCAAAGAGTCTGGAGCACCCCAGGGTAGCAGTTCAAACAAGGAAATGGACCAATCAGAGGAGCAGCTGCAATCCCCCCACTGCTCTATGCAAATGACCTCTCCAGTCCTCACAGACTGTGTGCCCATTCAATACCCCCCAGAGTTAAAGAGTGACACTGCAAGAAAACTGTTTAAACAGAATCTGCTTAAAGACAGTCCAGAGACACTTTTTGCAGACCTTTTTAAAAATGGAGAAATAAGCAATCTTATTTTCTTCTCTGAAAACCCCAGCTACTGGCACAAAGCTGTAATCAACCACTACCCATCAGTAAAAAAAGAGGGCATCTGTCATGGCTGGAAAGTCAAAATCAGAGAGAAAGATGATCCTGACACCACAATAATGACTGTCAATATATATAAAAATGGCACAGTTATGGTTCAGGGTAACCTAAAAGCTTTCCAGGCTGATTACAGAGCACTAAATGAAACTATCAAACAAGAGATAGTTTTATTAAATGAGAATGCATCATGTGAGCAGACTGCACAGATAACACCAGAGCCCAGGTCAGACCACAGCATGGCTCCTCCCACAAAGACTGAGGGAAAAGAGAGACCCAGCCAGGACCTGGACCTTCTAGTGCTCAAATCTGTTCCTCTTCTACAGGAACACTTCACTAGGCTGGAGTTTGAGCTCGTGCAGCTGAGAGAAACTGTGTTAAAACAGCAGCCTGTGCACACAGACAGATGTGCCTGTCTCACCAAATTACAGCAGGATAAAGAGCAGGTCACACAACAAACAGCCCTCTCACAGCAAATGAGAGAGTTGCAGCGAGAGAAGGACAGTTTCCACCGTGAGCTGACTGCATTAACACAGCAGCTACAGGTTAGAGAGCAGTGCACAGTAAAGTTAGAGCAACAGGTGAGAGAGCTACAGGAAGAGAAAGAGCAGCAGCGCAGTGAGCTCACAGCACTGAGAGAGCAGATAAGAGAGCTGCTGGAGACCAGAGAGGGACCAGAGCAGACCCCTACAGCACCACTGCTGCCCCCCACCACTGTGGAGCCCAACTCAGACAACCCACCGACACCACAGCACCCCCCGCCAGATAACACACAGAGCCAGCACTCACAACACAACAGCCCAAAGCTACTCAGCACAGAGAAACCGGAAATAGTGCTACTCATTGACTCAAATGGAAAATTTCTTGATGTCAACAAACTTTTCCCCCATCACCGAGCTGTTAAACTCTGGTGCCCCAACACTAAGAAAGCCCTGGAACTCCTCACAGAGTCACAACTCGGCTGCCCCAGCCACATCATCATACACACAGGCACAAATGACCTGAGGAGCCAGCAGGACGGGGTGGCTGATTCCCTGAGAGCTGTTCTGGAGAAAGCGAGACATTCCTTCCCCAGTACAAAAATTATCCTCTCCACTCTGCTTCCAAGAAAAGATTTTCATCCCCACACAATCACCAAAATAAATGCCAGCATCTCAAGACACTGCGCCCTACTGCCTAATGTCCACCTGGCACACCACACAGACCTGGACACAAGCTGTCTGTATGATCATGTTCATCTATACAGGGATGTTGTACATGTGCTGGCAAAAACTATGAAAGATGTTGCTCTAAATCGAAACAACCAGACAAGCCCCCGTTGGAGCAGAACAAACCCAAGCCCAGGAAACCCAACAAGATGCAGGTCAGAGAACAATGCCCCATCCTACAAGACATCCAGAGCCACACCCAGAGCCACAGCACCCAGAGGGGAGCCACGTGGTCAGAGACTGGCCTGTGAAATCCCCAAACACCCAGCACCTGCAGGGTACCCCACAGCACCGGACCACCCTCCACAGCACACCACACCTCAGCCAGGTAAACTGAGCTATGCCCAGGCTCTCAGTGGAGAAGCAAACCGAGGCAGCACTGATCTTCAGGACATCCAGCACATGCTGAACATCATCTGCTCACGCTTACTGTCCCACACGGGGCAGCGGTAAGAAATGAGGAGAGAGGAAAGGAAAAAAAAAAAGTGTATATTTATGTATATATGTGTGTATATGTGTGTGCATATGTGTATATGTATATTTATATATTAGTGTAAGGACAGTGCTTACAAAATATAAAGGACCTTACATATACATTTTACAAAATTATATTCTCACTATTTCATTGTTTCTACATAGTTTTGGTCTTATGTCTTTCTCTTTTCTATAAATAGCAAACAAACCCAACAGACTCTCTTTAGATGAAGTCATTTTGCATCTCCATGTGGAACATTCAAGGTCTGAGCTCCTCAGCTTTTGGCCTTAAGAGTCGAAACTCTGATTTCATCAGAGAACTTAAAGATCAAGATATCATTATCTTACAGGAAACGTGGAGTCGAGGTGATGAGCACACTGGTTGTCCCGCAGGGTTCAAGGAGATAGTGTTACCATCAGTAAAACTCACATCAGTTAAACAGGGCAGAGACTCAGGAGGGATGTTAATCTGGATTAAATCTGAATTATCCTGTGCCATAGAATTAATCAAAATTGAACAATACCATCTATGGCTAAAAATAAAAAAAGGTATAATGTCCACCTCAAAATCCGTCTTTCTATGTGCAATCTATATTCCCCCTCTTGAGTCACCCTATTTCCAGGAAGAAACCTTTCCTATCATAGAGACAGAAATCAGTCATTTCCTGGCCCAGGGGAATGTGCTGATTCTGGGGGATCTGAACTGTAGAACTGGTGTAGAACTAGATTTCACAGACACATACGGTGACCGATACATTACTGGAAATAATGTTATTTTTCCCTCTCATACCCCCAGACAGAACAATGACAAGGCAACAAACGCCCATGGAAAGCAGCTGCTGCAGCTCTGTCGGAGTCTGGGTCTGTACATCGTCAATGGAAGACTAAGGGGAGACTCGTTCGGACGGTACACCTACAGCTCAGCTCTTGGTAGCAGCACTGTAGATTACGCAATCACAGATCTGGACCTTTCTTCTTTGAGAGCATTCACAGTCAAACCATTAACAGCTTTCTCAGATCACAGCCAAATTACCCTGTATGTCAAACAGTCTGAATCAACCACCAAAACAACAACCACAACAGCACACACAATGAGCAGAATACAATCATTTAAATGGACGGATAACAGCATCAATGACTACACAAATGCAATTACACTTACAGAGATACAATCTCTCTTACTTTCTTTCCAAATACAGCAATACACTAAAAATAATGATGGTGTAAATCAGGCAGTAAAAGATCTAAACACCATTTTCTACAAAACTGCACAAAGGAGCAATTTGGCAAAAATCAAACCTAAGAAAAAGAAATTAGACACAGACAAATGGTTTGATTCAGACTGTAAGACTCTGAGGACGAACCTCCGAAAATTATCCAACCAAAAACACAGACAACCAGATAATCAGGACCTACGCCTCCGTTACTGTGAGGCACTAAAACAATATAAACACACACTCAGAAGGAAAAAGAACAGTTTTTACAGAGCCAGCTTCAAGAAATTGAAGAATTAGTCAACTCAAATAAATTCTGGGATAAATGGAAATCACTATATAAATCAAATGAAGAATTGGCAATACAAGATGGAGATCTGTGGAAAAATCATTTCCAAGATCTATATCGCACAACCCAAAATCATGATCAAAGTGACATTATTAAAAAATTAGAAGAGTTTGAAAAATCCATTAAAGAAAACCAAAACCCATTAGACTTTCCAATCACAATGAAAGAACTGGAGGACAAAATCAGTGTCCTAGAGTCCAAAATAGCATGTGGTGTAGACGGCATCCTCAATGAGATGCTGAAACACATGGATCACAACTTTAAACTGGCTACTGTAAAACTGTTCAATGATGTTCTGTGTGCCGGTTATTTCCCTGAGATCTGGACTCATCAGCCCCATCTATAAGAGTGGAGATAAATTAGACCCTAATAACTACCGAGGCATCTGTGTGAACAGTAATCTGGGGAAGGTCTTCTGCAGTATTTTAAACAGCAGACTTTTAGACTTCCTTATGAAGCACAATGCCTTGAGTAAATGTCAAATTGGATTCATGCCAAAATGTCGCACATCTGACCACATTTTCACCCTACAGACACTCATTGATAAATATGTACATCAAAATAAAAGCCAAATTTTTGCCTGTTTTGTAGATTTTAAGAAAGCGTTTGATTCAATCTGGCATGAAGGATTATTCTTTAAACTTATTGACAGCGGTGTAGGGGGAAAATCTTATGATGTGATCAAATCAATGTACACAGCCAGTCAATGTGCTGTTAAAATTGGCAACAAAAGTACCAAATTTTTCCTTCAACGGCGAGGAGTGAGACAGGGCTGCAGTTTAAGCCCCACCCTCTTCAACATGTATATCAATCAGTTGGCACAAACTATTGAACAATCTCCCGTTCGAGGTCTCACTTTACATGACACAGAAATAAAGTGTCTCCTCTACGCAGATGACCTGGTCCTCCTGTCGCCCACTAAAGAGGGGCTCCAGCAGAGCCTGGCATTACTGGAGAGTTACTGTCAGACCTGGGCCCTGACAGTCAACCACCAAAAAACCAAAGTCATGATCTTCCAAAAGCGATCCAGATCTCAGGGACTAACAAACATTTTTACATTATCAAACAGAAGCATTGAAATCACAAAGACATACAATTACCTCGGCCTAAAAATCAGTTCTACAGGTAATTTTGCTTTGGCTGTGAATGAACTCAAAGAGAAAGCACAAAGGGCGTTTTATGCCATTAAAAAATCCATTAAAATTGATATTCCGATCAGGATCTGGCTCAAAATATTCAAATCAGTCATCGAACCAATCGCATTATATGGCAGTGAAGTGTGGGGTCCACCTGTAAAATTTGACTATTTAAATTGGGAAAAACATCCCACTGAAACTCT
The DNA here is from genome assembly GCA_032164185.1 of Moxostoma hubbsi. Classification (NCBI taxonomy): domain Eukaryota; kingdom Metazoa; phylum Chordata; class Actinopteri; order Cypriniformes; family Catostomidae; genus Moxostoma; species Moxostoma hubbsi. The sequence continues at coordinate 20,765,725 of JAVLUX010000065.1, forward strand.
GCATCTGGAATTCTGTAAAAGAATCATTTATGTCCAAAGAAAAGCCCCAAATAATGGATGCAGGGCAGAATTAGGCCAATACCCTCTCCTTTTGAACATTCAGAAAAGAGCCATCAAATTCTGGAAGCACCTAAAGACAAGTGACCCCAACACATACCATTATAAAGCCCTAAAACACCAAGAGCTGAGCGGGGTGAAGAGTCCCCTATGCCAGCTTGTCCTGAGACTGACTGAAGTCACACTTGAGGAGATCGGCCAGTCTCAGGATAACGGCACACTCACAAACATTCGGCCGAACCAAATTATACACAAAGAAAAGGAGAAATACCTGACGCATTGGACAAACACCATTAAAACTCAACACAAACTGGAATGTTATTCGGCACTAAATCGAGAGTACACGGTGGCAAACTATCTGACCACAGTGACTGACAGAAAATTAAGAAAAGCACTGACGATGTACAGACTCAGCGAGCACAGTCTGGCCGTAGAGACGGGCCGCCGCAGACAGACATGGCTGCCCCGCGAGGACAGACTGTGCTCCCAATGCATCCTGGGAGTGATTGAGACAGAACTGCACTTCCTCACAGAATGCCCAAAATACCAACCAATTAGAAACAAATATTACCCCAAAATTAACAACATATGCCCAGATTTCAATGACTGCACCCCGACACAAAAAATGTTTTTTATTCTGGGGGAAAAAGAGGAATGTGCAAATATAGCTGCAAGATTTGTACTATCCTGTAGAAACCTGCGGGACAACCAGAACTCAACCAATAACAACACATGATGTATCGATGACCCCTGACCCCAATCCCCCCCCCCCCCCCATTACTGACCCCATATGTTGCATTAATGCTATTTATTTATATTTATTATTGTTGTCATGTCCTAGTTTTGTTCCTGTTTTGTTTTTTCTATGTAATTGCTTTGGCAATACAAAATGTCTTTGTCATGCCAATAAAGCTCGTTAAATTGAAAATTGAAAATTGAATTGAGAGAGAGAGAGAGAGAGAGAGAGAGAGAGAGAGAGAGAGATAGGTGGGGGGGGGGGGGGGGGGGGGGGGGTTGCAAAATGATATTACTTGCTTCGCTTCTCATGTCACGGCAGTTCCAAGATGAAATCTGCAACGTGTGGTGCTAAGAAAGTAACATTTTCTCCCAAACAGATGACGGTTTTCAGGTATATGCTCTAGTTTTAAAAAGCTAATTTGAGATAAAAAAAAAAAAAAAACTGATGAGATTTTGAAGGTTAACGGTTCAAATCTTCAGTTGATCTACTGTACACTTTAATTGTGCCAGAACAATCTTTGCTTTTTTATGTAATCCAAATGTTATATGCTTTTTAAATCATGCACTATAATAAAAGTGTAAATGCCTGACGAATGTCGAGTGACTGAAATGTTGCTAAATAAAATGTGATACTATTTTGCTGGATTTATTATGTTAAAATTATTTTGCCAAAATGTAGGTATAGTACAATCTAGGCATGTTTACAATTTTTATTATATTTACCCAAAATAAGAAAATTACTGAAAATTACCTTACATTACTGAAAAATAACTTACCCTTACAAAAATCTAATCTACCCACAAACTTGCTGCAAATATGCAGCAAGCTCATTTTCATGTGAAAATTATCAGTGGTGAATTTGCGGCAAATTTGCCACGAACTCTCGATTTTCATAAGGGAATTCACATAAATATTTCCTCCCTTCATTCATAACTTGTAAAAACAATGTTTACCTGTCATTTCAAGCTCAAGTAGGCCTACATCTATATTTGGAAATATGTCTATATAAGAAATAACTCTGTGAATGTTACATTTGTGTTTGATTACCACAAAAAAATATTTCAACTTTCCCTCCTTTTCTTTAAATTAAGTTAAAAATTGAGGTTCCATTTAGGCACTTACAATGGAAGTGAAAGGGGCCAATTTATAAACATTAAAATATTCACTGTTTCAAAAATATAGCCAAAAGACAATATGTGTGTTAACATGTTGTACTGTGATAAAATCACTAATAAACCTTTTCTATGTAAATTTATAGCCAATTGTACAACTTTGCTGCATGACGATGTAATGTCAACAAATCCTAAAACCCTAACATGACTGTAAAAATTACAATTAAAACAACTTTACAGCTCAAATAATACATTAGTTTTTACAGATTAATTATGTAAGTGCTTTTTAAAAAAATGTAATCTTCACATTTCTGCCTTTAAACCCTCCAATAATTGGCCCTATTTACTTCTGTTGTAAGTGCCTCACCGTAATTTAGATTTTTTTAAAGAAAAGTCTAATTATTATGATTATTTTGTGGTAAGCAACATTTACAACATTATTCTATTGAACCCGGAAAATTCCTTTTAGACAGTACAACCTAAAGAACTGTTATTATTTGCAGCAAATTAAATATGCCAGCTAACCTCAATAAGGGCTACTTTTCTATAATCAAATGTTTTACAACACAATTATGAATCCATACTTGAACCCTTTAACAGTGAAATACCATGTGAGATGTCGTACTTTTGCAATGTGAATTAGATTAATACTGCTGCGGAACTGTTTTTGTCATCATCTGAGTCTACCTCCAGAACAGACAGAATCAATAAATATTCTCCCTGAGAGCACAAGAAGATACTGTGACACATGAACTTTTGAAATGGACCACACTCTTTGTGCAAGTGACAGTTGGAGAGTCATTTTTAGCAGTGATGGACAAGCACACATACAGGTGGAACACACGCGCACACACACACACACACACACACACACACAGAAATTCTGTTCCATACATCCCTCTCACACATACAGAGAGTAAAAGAGACAGAGCAACAAACATATAAGAATGATTAATGATTACATTTTTCCCACGCCCATTGTGATCTTCCTGGGGATTTGTGTGTATGTGTATGTCTTCTGTTGTGTTTATGTATTTATATTAGTGAACTGTATTCTGTTTGTGTATGTGTGTTCTCCATATGTGCAGTGAAATATTTTTTGTGCCTGGGCCTCCCCAACAGATGTTAAAACCCTTGTTAAAGCTTGCATTGTAAATACTGGAGAATTTCATGTTAAATGACAATGTTTGAGAGAAAATCACATTTGGAAAGTAGAATTTTTATTGAACTTTTACTAGATTTTTTTTCAAACGTTTTCAAAAATATTTTTTTTTTCTGGGGGATTTCTAAAGTGTTGCTTGCTCGGGGTTTTGGATGGAAGTCAAAAGTCAATGGGACGTTTCATCATCTGACAGATGAAAATCATAAGTCTGATCACTTACTAAATAGTATTCTGTAATAGCTCTTCTCTCCTCAACAAGATGCACAATTTGAGGTTATGAATTATTTATGTTCTTAGCACAAAGATTGCAGGACAAATTATGTGCCAAAGTTTAATGCTTAGTGTTGGGGGTTTGTTCAAATCCCTAAACTTTTGAGAAATAGTGATAGTGTTAACTGCAATAAATGCATTAGTATAAATCTATAGCAGACTCAATGCAACCCTATCATAAAAATTTGGTCCTGGGCCCTATGAATTTAAGTGACGGCCCTGCCACAAATATCACATACCATCTGTAGCTCCTTCTACAAGACAGCACTAAACAGATGTATACATGGATGGCTGTGTGTGTATGTGTGCGTGCATGAATGCGTGTGGCAGTAATGGATGAACTTCAGATCACCCACTATGCCGGGCCTCATTTGGTCTCTGCCTCAAGTTTTTTTTTTTTTTTTAAATAAATACAAATGTAGCATGCACAATCAGCAGTTGAGAGGCCACCCAACTGATGGTAAAGAACATGCACATACAGAAACATAAACCACAGTGACCACCTTTGTGTCCACAGGTGACCACTGTCTGCTCAGATATTGAGGGGCTTTCACTTTCCATTGCCCTCTTAGCAGATACTGTGTTTAAACATGTCCACTCTGTTTAAACGAATGCTGTCAGTCGATTACAAATTTGAATCATGATTAATTGCATACTTTTTCACAGTTAATCATGATTAAAAGTGCTTTCCAATCAAAATACATTTATTTCCTTCTTAGGAAAGAAAACAAAACAATATGTAACAATGTAATGCTTTATTAATATTTTACAAACAAGGCCTTCCACAGTATAAACATATAAATGCACTAAAATAGAACCAATTCATTTATTCATTTACATTTACATTTATTCATTTGGCAGACGTTTTTATCCAAAGCGACTTACAAAAGAGGAAAAACATAAGCGAATCATCTGAAGGAGACAGTGGTACGAAAAGTGCCATACTACAAAGTTTCACTATCATCAGAATAGTATACAAAACCGATTTAAGTGCAACAAGAATTGTTAATTAATTATTTTTTTTAAAAAAATTTTTTAGTGACTGGTTAAATACTCTTGGAAAAGATGTGTTTTTAGCCGTTTTTTGAAGATAGTCAGCTTCACGGATTTTGTTGGGGAGGTCATTCCACCAACGTGGTATGATAAAACTGAAAGTCCGGGAAAGTGTTTTGGTGCCTCTTTGTTTTGGTACGACAAGGCGACGTTCCTTAGCCGACCGCAGGCTTCTGGTGGGAACGTAGCTCTGCATAAATGTTTTTAGGTATGCTGGAGCAGACCCAGTGACTGTTCTGTATGCCAGCATCAGGGCCTTGAATTTAATACGTGCATGAACCGGCAGCCAGTGGAGAGAGACAAAGAGTGGTGTAACATGTGCTCTCTTTGGTTCATTAAAGACCAGATGTGGTGCTGCATTCTGGATCATTTGCAGAGGTCTAATAGCACACGCAGGAAGGCCTGCAAAGAGAGCATTACAGTAGTCCAGTCTAGTTATGACAAGTGACTGAACAAGCAGTTGTGTGGCATGTTCAGAGAAGAAAGGTCTTATCTTCCTGATATTGTAGAGTGTAAATCTACATGATCTTGCAGTCTTTGAGATGTGGCCTGTGAAATTTAGCTTGTCATCAATGGTTACCCCTAGATTTCTGACCATTTTGGAAGGTGACACTGTAGTTGGACCCAGCTGCACAGTGATGTTGTGTTCAACATCAGGGTTGGCTGGAAAGACAAGGAGTTCAGTCTTGGCTGGGTTGAGTTGCAGGTGGTGTTCCTTCATCCAGTCTGAGATGTCAGCCAGACAGGCAGCGATTCGAGCGGTCACTGTGGTGTCGTTAGGCTGGAAAGACAAGTAAAGTTGCGTGTCATCAGCATAGCAGTGGTAAGAGAAACCATGTGACTGGATGATGGTTCCTAATGACGTTGTGTATATGGAGAAGAGAAGTGGCCCAAGCACTGATCCCTGAGGTACCCCAGTAAGTAGCTGATGTGGCTTGGACAACTCACCTCTCCTGGCTACCTTGAAAGACCTACCTGAGAGATAGGAGTTGAACCAGTCAAGCACAGTTCCGGTGATGCCCAGTTTAGAGAGGGTGGAAAGTAGGATCTGATGGTTGACTGTGTCAAAGGCTGCAGAAAGGTCCAGCAGAATCAGAACTGATGATCTGGATTCAGCATTCGCCTGTCTCAGCAACTCCATGACAGACAGCAGGGCAGTCTCAGTGGAGTGTCCACTTTTGTAGCCTGACTGATTGTCATCCAGCAGCTTGTTCTGTGAGAGATAGGCAGAGATCTGATTGAAAACTGCCCTTTCAAGTGTTTTTGCCATGAATGGGATGAGAGAGACTGGTCTGTAGTGTTCTATCTGTGTGGGGTTAAGTGCAGGTTTTTTCAGCAGCGGGGTTACTCTAGCCTGCTTAAATGTAGTGGGAAAAGTGCCTTCAAGAAGAGATGTGTTAATTATGTGTGTAAGTGCAGGTAGGATGGACGGAGTGATGGCCTGGAGAAGGTGTGATGGAATGGGGTCAAGAGAACAGGTGGTGGGTGGTTGGAGAGAAGGAGATTAGAGACCTCAGTGTCAGTTAAAGGAGAGAACATATAAAGAGAAGAGTTGCATACAGGAGTTGGGTGTTTGACAGGGTGTGGTGCTGTGAATGTATTGCTGATGGCTGTAACCTTATTAGTAAAAAATGTGGCGAAGATATCTGCTGTAAGTGATGTGTCAGGTGGTGGAGGGGGAGGGCAGAGAAGTGTGTTAAATGTTCTAAACAAGCTACGAGTGTCTGTGGTGCTGTTGATCTTGGTCTGGTAATATGAAGTTTTTGCAGCTTTAACATTATCTGAAAAAGTTGCAAGCAGAAGTTGATATTTACCTAGATCGGCTGGATCTTTAGATTTCTGCCATCTCCTCTCAGCTGCCCTGAGATCAGTCCGATGTTCACGAATGACGTCAGACAGCCAGGGGCTAGGTGGTGTAGTACGTGCTGGTCTAGAGGAGAGAGGACATATGTTGTATAGACAGTTTGTTAAAGTAGAGCTAAGTGTGTCTGTGGCAGTGTTTACATTGAGCGTGGAAAATACATTTATTGTGGGAAGAGAGGCAGAGACATCAGTGGATAGGCGAGAGGGTGAGAGGGAACGGAGGTTATGACGAAAGGAAACCAAAGGTGGAGTTGGTTTTACTATGGATGGGAGAATCATGTTGAATTGAACAAAGTAATGATCAGAGACATGTAAAGGTGTAACAAGAATATTTGAGGTAATACAGTTACATGTAAAAACGAGGTCCAGCTGGTTGCCCGATCTGTGAGTTGCTGTGGTGTGTAGTCTTTCCAAGTCAAATGAGGCCAGAAGAGTATTCAGTTCAGTGGCCTGGGGCTTGTCTTGGTGTATGTTGAAATCACCAAGAACCACAACTGGCCTACCATCCTCTGGCAAAGAGGACAGTAGGACATCCAACTCCTCAAGAAAGCTTGTCAGCTGACCTGGAGGGCGATAGATGACAACAACATGTATTTTTGTGGGTTGCATTGTAGTAATTGCATGGAATTCAAAGGATGTATTGTTACAGAGTGAAGCCTGTGGAGAAAAAGTCCAGTTATTATGAATGAGCAAACCTGTTCCCCCACCCCTACCGGTATGTCGAGGGGTGTGAGAGTAGGAGGAGTTGTTGGAGAGTGCAGCAGGAGTTGCTGTATCCTCAGGACGTATCCATGTCTCCGTCAGTGCCAGGATGCTGAGGGTGGACTGTGTGTTGAAAGCTGGAATGAAGGCAGCTTTGTTCACAGCAGACTGGCAGTTCCAGAGTCCCACTGAGAACGAGAGTGGAGCAGGAGTTGAAGTGCAAAGTGGCCGTAGGTTGTGTGGGTTGCGTTGGTCTTGCATATGTATCTTGTGAACGGTCTACAACAGATAACAGGGATGTGCTTGAAGGCATGTGTTATTAGTGAGCTAGACATGTTAGTATGTAAGTAGAATAATAAAAGAGAATAAATAAAAAATACTTAAGTGCTTTGTTAAGTGGCGCCTTGTCGGTGTCCTTGCTCGGTGGACTCACACAGGTAGACTCGCTGGTCTTTACCCAAGTAGGTCTTCACACAAGGGCTACCACTTCCGCTGCCGGAATTCAAATCACATCAAACATTTCCTAAAGTATATGTGGGAGTTTGACTAATTGAAAGAATTAGTCCCCACATAGGTTGCATATTCATTGCAATGTACATTACATCTCTTAAACTCTCATCCTCCACAATATTAATCAGCTTGCAGATTGTGGCTATTCACTTTGTTACCGCAGTCATAAAGCCACGTTCTTGATTTGTGTCAGGGCGTGAGCACCATCCTCAAGGCCCGCTTTGAACTCCACATGAAAGCGTTTGCAGAAAAAAAAAGTCTCATTCTGCATTTTTGCTAATAAGGCAATGGAAAGTGATAAAACTACATGTACATTTCTGTGACTGAGAAATGAGAAAGCAGCAGCAAATACACAGGGAACTTCGATAATTAAAATCGAATATTAGGAAACATTTTAACATAACCTCATAACGTAACCTGAGAACTAAAACTATTAAGCACAATATCTCCCGAGTAATGTTTGAGTGATTTAAACATGACAACAATATACTCTTCAACAGCCCTACCGGAAAACATATTCAAACAGTATAACAAGCAACTTCGCCAAACAGTTAACAATTAAACATCCACCCAGAAACTGCTGTACTGTCGCTGCTGTCCTGAACTGCAACTGAATGAACAGCCGCATCTTCCCCAGCCACCACACACATGCCACACAGTAGCAGGCCCGTCTTTTCTGTACTTATGGACATTACGTAACTATGTATGGATGAATGACATTAATCTGTGATTTCGCTACAAATTCGACTCAAAAGCTCAAAATAAAAATCATTAAGTAAGGCAAAGAAAGGGATTTTATCACTCAGTAATGGACATTTGTTCATTTCAACTAAAAATATTTAAATAGCGCAGCTTTAAAAGAGAAATTTAAGAAATAATTGATTGCACTTCATTTTTGTATTTAACTTGGAATTTTACTTTTAACCTTTTAAAATTAAGAGAGAATTCTTTGAAATTATGAGCCATATCTAACATTGTAGGAGCACATTAGATACTCAGGATCCTTTACTATTCAATGGAACACTCAAAGGTAAGTCATTTGCTCTGCTCTGCTGAACTCTTTGTTTTGAAATACTCTGCAAGTTAGCCACTGTGGTGCCGATGATCAATTTAGACCCTTAGAGGTCAGAGCAGCAGAAGAGATTAATTCTATCTCTTCTAAGCTAATGAGGCAGAGTGCCTAAAGAGATTGGAGAGCAGTTTATGATTCAGTATGGTCAATGGCACCATTAACATAATGAACCAAAAAGTATGGCAATACTGTGGTTTTATCATAAAAAAATGTTTTTTTTTTTGCCAAGAACCATGGCAATATACCATGGTTGTTTTAAAGCAGCTAAAAGTACCATGTGATTACGTTAATATTGTATTCATTCAGTACAAAAACAAACAAACAGTGGATTACAAATGCAATAACAAGCACATAATGAAATAAATATCCCACAGTATCTCATCACATGCTAGAAAGTTGGTTCATCTCTGCACTTAAGTGAGAATTTTAAATTAGTTTTAAGTTATATTAAAGGCTAAGGTTGGAGTTCTTAGAAAAATTCTAAGATTCCAAGTTTAAGTAACTTGTCCACTAGAGGGTAGTTTCTCATCACTGGTCACAAGTGATTACACAGTAGAAAATGCTATTTATATTATTGTCTAATTTGGTGAAAAACATTATATTTTAATGCTTTGGAGTAATATAGGCCTGCCTAACCAAAAAAAAAAAAAAAAAAAAAAACAGTGTCGGGACCACGGTACAGTGATTGTATCAGATGGAAATACTATGGTACTCTAAGAAATATCATGACACTTATTTTTGTAACATGGTGTTTACCTGATACTCTAAGATACTTCCAATTATACCACTGTATTACAAATAATAATAGCCTTCCATGGTACCTTTTGGAATTTTTTTCATTGACTGAATGGCTTCTTTGGTGTCCTGGAGCTACTGAAGTAAAAAAGAACTTGAGTTAGCGAGTGAAAGAGAGAGAAAAAGATTAATGGCTAATTTAAATGTTTTTATTTTTGTATATGCACACTAATTATACAGTAATTGTCCTATTTATTCTTGCTACTAAATGAGTTTTCAGTATTGACAGATCATATTCAGAATATATGGGCTGTATTTTATATAGAAGAAGCTATATAAGCTGCATGGAAAGGTCTCACGTCAAAACAGTCATGTTTGCTTTGCTGTAATAGAAGATCTGCTGAGATATTTAATGAGTACAATGTGTCAGTCTGACAGACTGGCTGCCTTACCTCGTCATTCCACTATGTGGCAGTCGTATTCTCTTTGAAATTTAACAAGGTGAAGCAGTCTTATACAACTAGATGGCGTCATAGTGTGAGGATTTACAATTAATGACGCCCTACACACACACACACACACCCACACACACAATGTGGACGTACAGAGAGAAGACTGATAAGATAATAGCCTTGGCTGAAGGACTCTGATTCACCACAGAGCTATCCCAAGGTCAGAATACTGAAAGGAAATTAGTAGACAGAAAGAATTAGTGGGCAATGAGCAAAAGAGAGAAAAAGAAAAGGCCTTCCTTTGGTCCAAGGGAGAGAAACACACAAAAGTTAAACACCTCTTAGAGTCAAACATCTTAAGCCTTAGCACAATATGAACAAACTCGTTTAATATGAGGCATTTAGAGGAGAAATAATATCATTTTACAACAGTAGCGGAAGTTCATCACTGTCTGATTCTGTGAAGAATGGAACCATTTTAATCAATAGCGAGGAATTGGGAAATGTTTGCCGCTATTTTAAACTTGTCTTTGTGTGAGAGAGAAAAATATGACCTTCTCATTTTTAATATTCTTCTATTGATCTTACTTGACTTTTTTGTTTGTCAAAATAAATTTCTGGACATACTATATCAGATGTAGCCAAAATCATGAATCTGTGCTGGCTGACAGTTTTTGTATATAATGGAATGTAACTTGGAATTTGCACTAAAATAATTGATGTGTTAACAGTCAAAGCCCATGCAGATGTATTGAAACAACCCAAGGGTTATTTGATTTGAAGGATCTGATTCCTTTTTTCTGCTTTTTTTTCATCTGCACTTTTTTTCTCCTTACACATTTCAAGGAAATGTGAAAAGAACCCACCAAACCACTGATCCCATTTAAAATAAATCTTATAATTATTTGAGCTGTTCACATAACTTTTCCCACAGTGATTCTTAAGAGAAAATGGGCATCATACATCCACCATTCTAAGCACTTAAACAAAGGGCATAAGAACACATGCACAGCTTTTAAAGTATTCATAGGCCAAGAATGATTATTATTATTATTGTTTGTTTGTTTTTTTACCCATGACAAGTTTGTTTTCTTGTATGATGGTGGATGATGATGAAATTACATTTGCATATTTGATTATTTTTATAACAAGGCCATCAATATATATTATTTTTTGCACTTTTTTTTAATTACTTTTTCCATACAAAAATGACTTCTCTATTAATAATAACTAATCTTTCATTAAAACAAAAACAAACCTCTGACATTAATCTTTTGAAATTATGTTCTTTACAGTGGCTTTAACGATCAAAAAATGTCTTCTGACATTATATATCAATAACAAGGCCATAATAATTTATAATTTATGAACAACTTATGTCTTCATGCATTATTACTTTACTATTGTAAATATTTTTTAAACAATGAAAAATTTGTTTTCTTCCATATTGTTAAATCTTTGTTCATTGTTCAGAGTATTCTATTCTATTATATTATACAAATCAAAAACCTTCTTTTGTTTATAGAGAAATGTGACATTTATATTTATATTTGATTTATATTTGCACATTTATATGTTTTTTTATCTAACGAGGTCATAAAAATGTATTATTTATGCAATTTTAACATACAAAAATAAATTTTTATTACAATAGATGATGACTCATTTGTTTTCTTGCATAATGTTGAACTTTTGACCAATGTTTAGAGTATATCTTTCAGTAAAACAAAAACAAACCACTGATCTTTCCCTATCCACAACAATTCATGGAATACCACAGAATTCCCATCTAGGGGCCGCTGTGTGGTGGGAGGAGCGGAAGTTGAGGAAGTCGTGTAATAGAACGGGGGAACGAAGAGCCCGTGTTTGTTCTAAAGGTGAGCCGCAGAAAAGTTCAGGGAGCGTCAATAAAACCATCCCGATAGTACACATACACTCATCAGGACTCGGACACATACACACTCGCGACTGGATCAAAACACGTTTGCATTATGCATTCGGACTGCAGGCTGCTGGGATGGACGCGTCGGTAATGGTGGGCAGAGGGACCGGAGGGACTGCGGTCGTCATCCTGATCGTCTTCATCCTCCTCCTCGGTGCCAGAATCTCTTGGGCGCAGAAAGGTACGTGATCATCCCGCGCCGGTTTTAAGGTTTTTATGAGTTGGGATAACGTCTCCCACCCCACCACTACATCTGGCTTTGAGAGAATTACGGTTTCACAATAAACACTCTAGGTGCTGTGGTCTAGTGGGTACAGATCTGGGGTGGTTACTGAAAGATTGTAGGTTTAAATCCCAAAAGGAGTAGTAGCCTAAACTTTAATTCTCTTGATCAAGACATAATCACACAGACAACATTTAACCAAGACACTTAATCAGGAAGACTGAAATTTGAATGAGTGTTAGGAGCCGTTCATACCGAACGCGTTTTTGTGCTTTAAAATGGCTAAACGCAACAGGACGCAGGTGCCTCAATAGACAGTTCTTTTTAACCTGATATTGCGTCTGAAAACGCGGCGCAACGGTCAAGGACGTCCATCTAGTGCATGTTTACATAGGTATACGATTGAAAAACAGCACCAACGGACGTAAATAGGTGTTCGTCGTGAACGGCTACTTATATTGTTTTTTTATTGCAACAACTGGAGCAGCAGAAAACGCGATGACGCAACGCCTTACATGGGCTTACCGCGCGGCCCCCTCTTTTTTTCCAAATATGTAATGAGTGCATGTGCATTCTGTAAAGCCCCTGTCCAAACTGAAAGCTATCGCATTTAATCAAAGCAACTAGTTGTACACTTATTATAGGTTCAGTCCTTCTCGTGTAATCTGTGGATTGATCAAGAGCACAATGGATAGAGTTCCTGGAGCTGAACAGGGAGAGCATGGCATCATCAATGCTAATGCATTTTTGGATCAATTTAAATTCTGATAAAATGTATATGCATAATTTTGATGGACTGTAAGTTGATTTTAATATCAGTAAATACATGCAATCTAAATGGATTGTTAATTAAACTTTTGGATTTTGAACCTACTGTACTCTCACTTACCATCATCAAAAACACATTACAAGATGGTCATTGTCGGACATGAAATCCTCTGCTGTGAGCAACATTCCTGTATTTTTGAGTTGCTATGGAGAGATTAAAGTCTTTTGCTGATTCTGTTGGACACTGCTTCAATAAATAATTGCAGTTTAAACTGCTTGATGACATGAACTAGATGTGTACCTGCAATATTATCTTGCAGTTCTGTGCTTTCTTTTTTTGATAGATTTGAGAAACTAGATGTTATAGGTATTTAGCCTTTTTATTTGTGGAATATCCATTAGATACCATGTTGATGTGCTGCGCTTGGCATCCATATATCCCTCTACAGTAAATGGCATTACGTGACCATAACACCGACTAGTCAACTATAGGGTTGCAATGGATTGAGATTTCCACGGTACGATAACCATCTCAGAAAATATCAGGGTTTCACTGTATCATGGTATACGGGATTACACTATTATTATCAGTTACAATGACCCTTAAAGGAGTGAAAACAGAAGGGTTTGTTTGGTTGAACAAACGCTTTATTATAACTGAAACTTGAAACCATTTTCTTTCATTGAAATATGTGTAAAAAAAAAAAAAAAGTCTCCCTTTTGAAAACAAATAGAATAAATAAGAAAGCTAACAGAATTATAATAATAAACCAAATTATAAACATGATAAAAAACATGTTAGCATAGCATGTTAAGTTAACTACTAAATAAAAAAACATCAGCTGTGTGAGCTTTTAAAGTAATGTCCTATGATTATTAATAATTAACATATACTGTAGGTTTGCAGAAGCGCAGCCAGAGACTGCTCCTGTCTGTACCTTTAACTCAGTTGTTCTCAACAGGTTTTGCTTCAGGACAGATTTTACATTGGAAATTAAGTGGCGACCCACCATAGTAAAAATGTAACCTGTATTTTATGTATCCTGGGTCACATTTTTTTTTATTGTGCATAGTTTTGTTAATGGTTTTCAAATACAAGGACATGCAGCAAGTGACATTATTTTTGTTGTTGATGTCAAAAACAAAAGTGAGAGGAAGTTTTCTCTTCCCCCTTTTAAGAATTTAAGAGCATATTTGCTTATATGAGCCCATTATTATCCTGTTTGTTTCCTAATTTCAAACATAATTCAAACAGAACATACATATTACACAGGAGGAAAGGCTCCTCATTACCATGGTTAGGTGAGTGTAGCTAGTCGTAAATAATAGTAATAATAATAACAAATTGTAGTATTTATGAAAAAATAAATACTAACTGAAACACATCTTGAAACTTTAACTACACTTTATGCCACTGTTGACATAAAATGAGGTCTAATAGTTTCTACATTAAGATCATAAGAAACTAACATTTTGTCAAAATATAACTGTTCATTTTACTCATGTAAAATCGTGAAACAATTTTGTAAAGTTGATTTGTAATAATAAAAAACAATAATAGTGCATAGCACAGTGTTGCTCTTTTCCTCCTCAGTGCTGTTTGATATGTACGGGCTGCCTACTCTTTGAGAGATTCAACTTGTCTTCCTCCGTAATGCTTTAAACTACAGAAGTCTCACTGGAATTGAAATTGATCACATCTGTTTTGAGGTCCGTGCAACACAATATTGAGGGAAGCCCGGTTATTGCATGCGCCAGAGAGAAGAGCAGATCATGATCGCGAGCTGGTTCCATTACATTCGTGCGAAAGTGCAGATGAGAAGCCTTTAGCTGATCACAAAATTATCATAAAATCTGCCTCGGCAGTCCTAAATAGGCTATCTCTTGGGTGGCCACCGAAATATCTTGAATGGGAGAACCATGGCATAGTTCTTTCCCTGCTGTCCACGACCCAGTCCAAATAGACCTGCGACAAACCAGTAGAGGAACTGCTTTAATTCACACACACATCTTACTTAAGTCAAACCCCTTCACCTCACTTCTCTCTCTGACATTTTCTCTACTGCATGTGTGCGTGTGTGTGTGCGTGGGGCAAGTTGACGAGTCTGACAGTCAGTCGAGGAGGAAAGGAGATGAGCATGCGCAGGTGAGATTCTCTGTCTGGTTGCATTTTGTTTCTCAATACTGTAGATAAGCAAATGTACATGGTATGAAAACCGTAAATTTTCATACCGTGGTATACCGTGAAACCAGTATACTGCTGCAACCCTAGTCGACTAGTCGTTCAAACAACCGACCTACTAGTCCATTATAAATATTGGTAGATTTGACATTTTTTTTATTAGACTTAGTTTGGAATAATTGAACAAATTCTAAATATTATTATTAGGGGTACACTGAAACAGCTTTTTCTGTAACTACACATTTAATTCTAAAATAGAATATAAAGAGAAAAATTACATAAATTACATAAAGAAAACCTTTATTGTTGAGTACTTTAGTGGATAATGCGGCAGCAAAATTAACAGTTATTTCAGTGAAAATCTTCAGTGAACGGTGAAGCCAATTCTATTTGCACATTTTTCCCCCACATAGTGTGTTGACCTGGAATGTGGAATGGGTTCTGTAGTGGATCACTTTTGTGTTTATTTTAATTGTTATAGGATAATCACATTACTCTGTAAATTTTAATATTATTGTCATTTAATAATAATAAAGTTATATAATTCAATGTTACAATTCCGTAAAATGTCATAATTTCTCATATTTAAAACCCTCTGGCTTTTATTTTGACTGAACATTCCAGGAAGAACTTTGAGTTGTGTAAAATTCAGTCGTGTGTGTGTGCTGCTATGAGTGTGTGTCAGCAACAGAGCACTGCTCATTCACTGAAGTGCTCTGTACATGCAGGCCATATATTAACTTATAGTAAATCGCAGCTTTTGCGATTCACAAAACTATGTATGGCTTCAAAAGACTTTGAATGTAATGCATGAGTCATATGGACTTTGATGGTGCCTTTATGCTTCTTTAAAGTCATATTGGAGCTTTACAGTAATGGCAATGACACGTGCGATCTAAAACAGGCATAAGATGTTGAGTCATGTCGAATTTCTAAAGTGCTAATAAGTCGAAGTGCTAAATTAGATGTTCTTATTCTCTAGCGGTGTTATTTCATGTTGGTTTCAAATACCTAGTTCAAAACTGTCTTAAATTAGGACATTGTTTTGTGAATTCTGCTCTCAAAATGAATAAAAAAAATAAATAAATCACATCCAGCTATTGGAACATGGTGTCAAAAAAGGTCAATGTGGGGTCAACAATGGTGAAAATGTTCAATATCTTTTTTTCTAGCTAAGACATCCAGTCATGTATCTATACAAAAATTATCTTTAAAATATAAACCTACACTTCAAAATATTCACTGGAGTATAAATGTGACATCTTGCTCCAGTCGTCCCTTCCATTGTTTGAAACAACTGAGCACACACTTTTCAATGTACAAAAGTTTAAAAGTTTGTATGGGTGTATTTCTGTACTGGAAACATGGCAGATTATAGGTGTGTGTGTGAGAGAGAGAGAGTGTGAGTGTGTGAGTGAGAGGCTGTTGTTTTTGCTTGGGGGGTCTGAATATTGTCCAACACAGATTACATAACCACAGCACAAGCAGAGATTCATCTGGTGTGTAAACGTGTGACAGGAGCCACAAGCAGCTGCAATGCACTGCCATCTCATCTCTCTTTCTGCCTCTTTCTCTTTCCAACTTAAGATTCTACTTCCAACATGCTTTAAAGATAAACATTAGATGCATGTTTTGACATTTAAGCCATGTTTAAAAATGTATTATATCATTGCACTAGAAATCAAAACATGAAACCAAGAAGCATTATTTGTGAAGAATGATAGCTCATTTTAGCATGGATGAGCATTCATTTGCAAATCATTAAATCTATACTGATCTCTGCAGAGTGTTTGAGCATTTCTGCATGTCTTTCAGGAGACGGCTGTGGACACACTGTGCTGGGTGTTGGTACTGGGAGCTTGGCGTCTCTAGGGTATCCTCTGTCCTATCCCACGCATTCTGTGTGTGAGTGGGAGATCAGTGTGACCACTGGACACACCATTCTTGTGCTCATCGCTGACCTTGACATCAACACAAACAACTGCCAGGTGTCTTACCTCAGACTCTATAATGGCGTCGGATCCGGACGAACAGAAATTGGTGAGAAACACATACTGTACTAACTCAATGTATTTCTGTTGTGGTGCTTTTTCTGGTCTTCAGTCACATTTGCCTTTTATAAATGGAGAACTTTAATTTGGGAAGAGAAAGTATAAGAAGTTATTTAAGTTTCGATTAGTCATTCTAAGACTTAAAATAATAATGGGATAATAAAAAATCCTCTAATGTACAGACTGCTGATTGAAAATCATTTTGTTGTTCTTTCTGCAGTAAAGTTCTGTGGTGGGAGAGAATGGAGAGATGCTGTAATTGAATCAGAGGGCCATCAGGTCACAGTGCAGTTCATGAGTGGACCACACAGCAACGGCCGTGGCCTCTTCCTCTCCTACACCAGCAATCAGCATACAGGTAAACACTCCATTCTGTGTGTGATATTACACTGCTTTGCACTAGAGGTTGACTGATAGTAGATTTTGCCAATACTGATAACTAAGATTGGGGAAAAGGCAGATAACTGATTAATCAACCGATAGTTTTAAAATCAATTTATAGAAAGTAAAAAAATGTCTTAGTCTTTCCTTATTATGACAGGCACAGACATATGGCACTTTTCCACTGCACGTTACGGTTCAACTCGCCTCAACTCTACTCGCTTTACGTTTGTGAGCTTGCATTTCACTGCAGTTTAGTGCCATCCCAACGCGGGTGGGATAATAGGCTGATTGTCATAGTTGTGCCACTTCAACCACCGTGACATGATCTTAAACGCGACACAAACTGACCAAAACAATAACACGACTGCTAGCTGTTAGCTACTAGCTCATTGTGCTGCATAAAGCAGTTGTTGCATGATGATTTTACACAAATATAACAGTTAAATTGGCCTGGTTGTTTTAGAAGCAAGCTTCCAGTAGCTGGTCAACTAAATAAAGTGAAGCTTTCAAGTAGAATATAGAGTTAACATAACAAAATACACCATCCTCCATCATGGCTGAGTCCAGGGCACTCTCCCTCCCATTGCTCACTGGTTTAGATAGCGTCCATTTAGTCGAACCACTTTTCCTTTATTTCCCCTTTTTTTTTTACTTTTCCCTACACTGTTGGTAGGTCCGGTGGTAGCTATGTGTGGCCAATAGCTGAGACACTTCCTGAGAAACTTTTTCATTTTGCTCATTGCTAACAAGTGGACCTTCTGCACCTCGTTTATTGACCACGCCATGGTTTTGCACACAGCCATTTATTTTTTCACAATTCGAAAGACGCGTGAACAAATGATACTGTTATCTCTGTTGATAACTTTAAAACTTGTGGGTTGATGTCACGTGTCGGAAATCCAGTGACGCTGGTAGTGATGATTCTCCCTGACTAATCAGTGATCTTGCTGGATTTTTATGTCACATTTAGTCTCAGTATCAGGTTCCAGGTACTATCCACAGTGGAAAACCCCAAAAAAGCGAGCAGAGTTGAGTTTTACCGTGCAGTGGAAAAGCACCAATAGAGGCTACAAGGTGAAAAATGAATTCAATTCCAGATGCAGTTTTTGTGCCATTAAAATCCCAATAATAACCAGAAAAAAATTGATTTGTTGCATAAAGTGGAACATTTAACTGTATACAAGATATACCCTTAGTTATTTCAGGATTCTTATTTTGAAATGATGAAGTCTTGCCTCAGTTACAATGCTCTATATTTAAGTATTTACCAAATTAAGTTTTTTTTATACACCAGATATATAACCAGATTAAGGATTTTGTGTGTGTGTGTGTGTGTGTGTGTATATATATATATATATATATATATATATATATATATATATATATATATATATATAGAGAGAGAGAGATAGATAGATATAGATAGATATATAGATATAGATAGATATATAGATATAGATAGATATTCCTCTCGTTGCAAAGTCCACTGATGGAATTTAGGGAGCACTGTTCTTTTTCACAATTCGAAAGACCACCACCACCACACTGAGCACTGAAGCCCCCAGGGCTGTGTGCTCAGTCCACTGCTGTTCACTCTGCTGACTCACGACTGTGCACAGCTCGAACCACATCATCAAGTTCGCCAATGACACGACCATGGTGGGTCTCATCAGCAAGAACGACGAGTCAGCATACAGAGAGTAGGTGCAGCGGCTAACAGACTGGTGTAGAACCAACAACCTGTCCCTGAATCTCGACAAAACAAAAGAGATGGTTGTTGACTTTAGGAGAGCACAAGGAGAACGCTCTCCACTGAACATCGACGGCTTCTCTGTGGAGGTCGTCAAGAGCACCAAATTCCTTGGTGTTCACCTGGCGGAGAGCCTCACCTGGTCCCTCAACACCGGCTCTGTTACCAAGAAAGCCCAGCAGCGTCTCTACTTTCTGCGAAGGCTGAGGAAAGCACATCTCCCACCCCCCATCCTCACTACATTCTATAGAGGGACTATTGAGAGCATCCTGAGCAGCTGCATCACTGCCTGTTTTGGGACTTGCACCGTTTCAGATCGCAAAGCCCTGCAGAGGATAGTGAGGACAGCTGAGAAGATCATCGGGGTCTCTCTTCCCTCCATCAAAGACATTTACGAAAAACACTGCATCCGCAAAGCCACCAGCATTGTGGACGACCCCACACACCCCTCACACAAACTCTTCACCCTCCTGCCGTCTGGCAAGAGGTACCAAAGCATTCGGGCCCTCACGGCCAGACTGTGTAACAGCTTCTTCCCCCAAGCCATCAGACTCCTCAATATTCACAGACTGGTTTGACACACACACATGTCCTGAGTTGCACTTTAATTACTGTCACTTTATAACTGTCTGCTACCTCAATAACTGCTATGTCCATAGAACACTATCTCATAGTATGTTATGTTTACATTAGATTTTTAGGAACTGTCATCTTTTTGCACTACTGTGTACTGGTCGGCGCTGCACTGTCTCTCACTGTGTCTATTGTCCTGTTCATTGTTAGTAATTTATTGTACTCTCTCGTACTTTTTGCACACGTTTGCACGTGCACTTTATTTAGGTACTTTATTTAGTCTGTGTAGTCTCATGTGGTTCTGTGTTTGTCCTATGTTGTTTTATGTAGCACCATGGTCCTGGAGGAACGTTGTCTTGTTTCACTGTGTACTGTACTAACTGTATATGGTTGAAATGACAATAAAAACCACTTGACTTGAGATTCGCATGGTTGAAATCTCCGGCGACAATAAACAGTCCGTTAGGGTGAGCGTTCTGCAGTTCGCTTATAGCCCCATACAGTTCACAGAGCGATTCCTTGGCATTAGCGCTGGGGGGAATGTAAACTCCGGTTATAATAACAGTGGTGAATTCCCGTGGTAAATAAAAAGGTCTGCATCTAACAGTTACAAGCTCCACCAGCGATGAGCAGCAACTAGAGACTAGTATAGAATTATTGCACCATTCCGTGTTGATGTAAACACGCAAGCCACCACCGTGAGTCTTACTGCACAGAGCTGCATTTCTGTCGGAGCAAAATGAGGCAAGCCCGTCTAGCTGATTGGCGGCGTCCGGAACTCTGTCGCTGAGCCACGTCTCTGTGAAAACAAAGATGCAGCAGTCTCTAGGCTCACGCTGCATAGTCTACTGGAGTTGGATGTAGTCCAGTTTATTGTCCAGGAAGCAAACATTTGAGAGCAGGATAGATGGGAGAGCTGGCCGGCTAGGGTTTGTTTTTAGCCTAGCATGGACCCCCGCCCTCTTGCCGTGCTTTTGCTTCCTCGCACACCGCTTGTGACGTCCCCTCCCCCGGGCACCGGCATCAGGAGACGCCGAGGACTGGAGGCCTGGAGGCAAGACGAGTTTGTGTAGCAACTCCTGCAGATCATCATGCAGATTGGTTGTTGCATGACTCTTATATTTTAACCGTGTCTGGCAATGGTAGACATGAACACCGGTTGCTCCGATGTCCATGTGCCGTAAAAGTCGGGCAAAGTGGAAAAAATAGCACAAATAGCACCATTTTGGATCCGTAGTGACCACTGTGTGCTACCACGCCGCCAACTTGGATCTATCCAAATTGAAGCATTACCTGGATTCAATAACACTTGATTATCTAATCAAAATAACAAATATGCATTGAAGTGAGGGTAAAAATATGTATGAATATTTAGATCATTGATTTATAGATTAATAGATTTAGATGATTGTATTTATTTAACCTAGAAGCCGCTGTTATGCTGTAGAACCAAACAGCTTTAACTAAAGTTCCTCCGGAGGAGTAAGACAGTGAAAAAGAAAATCTACATAGATTTTGCAGATAATTCCAAAAAGCAACTATTGGCACTAATTAATCAGTAAAACCTGTATATCGGCCTACCTGTACTTTGCACACAACTGTAAATGTTTAAAGCAGTGTAGCTTCAAATCCATATGACTTATGACCCCTCTGGCACTGCATTCATATTTTTGTTCTTTCAGATATGCTGTCACACCAAAAACATTGCATTATAGTTGTGGAAACAACTTTACACAATGAAGTCTTTTTATTTCAGTCATACTCTCAAATATAAAGACATACAAAACTAAATATTCAGTTTTAAATAGTTAAGAGCCATGTCACTGTCAAAAAACAATGAAATTTTAAAACCTTTAGTGCCACAAAAGTCAGTGTTTAGTTATTCTTTCTGTTTGTGGTTTAGGGTGTGTCCAGAAACATTATAAATGACAGACCGTTAAATTAGATGACTAATAACTAAATGAGAGCCTTTGACATTTAAAATGAACGGAAATTATGTCATACTGTTCACAGATACAGTATGTCACAATGTTTGATATTGAAATGCATCTAAGCAGCTAGATTTCTCAGTTTCTGAATAAAATGTGAGTGGTGCTTGCCTTTGTAAAAGTCACTGTCACAATGCTAAGGGGTTCTGAGTGTTTTTTTAGCACCTTGTTATGCAGTTGCTTTGGCGTTGTGTGTGGTTGCTAGGTGTTTACTTACTGGCCCAAGTCAAAAGAAACCCTCAAGTTTTTATTATAATTTGGTCCATAGATATTGCTCTGGTCCCTCCTTTTATTGCAACTATTGGAATTTTTTAACCCATTTTATTGTCTACCAATAAAGTCTGATAGCTTAGAAACAGCACACCTCTCCACAACAAGCCCCACAATTTGTCATTCATGTCTGTAGAACAAATGGTTCGGATCAAGTTTAATACTTTGAATGTTTGTTCAGATTGCTATGTAGTTTAGTTTTCACTTTATTATCCATTCAATTTTCCATTGAAAGGAAATTTATCTTTGACACTGGCATAAAAACATATATTGTCAAACATATATAATACATACGCATTAAACATCAGTGTTTCCCCTAGGTTTACAGCCCAGGGGTTGGTTGGTTTGGGAAAATTGACACAAACACTTAAAGGAGTCATGTGTTCATTTGTTTCTTTTAATGGCAGCAGTGAATATATTAACTGAACAATTATTTGAACTGTACATTAAACTAAACATTTGAACATTTATTTTTATGTAATTTATCCACAAAGTGTGCAGCTTTTGTCACTGCAGTGTATCTTTCTGGGCTTCTGGAAGAACATTTCCAGAGCCTCTTGATATGGGAAGTCAGAAACGTCTGGCCCATTTATTGAGATCCGCATGCATGCTGCAAGATGGTCTCCTTGCAGCCTATTGCGGATGTTTGTCTTGACCTGCAAATGCATTAACTGTTAAATGTGATAGCTTAACATATAGCTAAAAGCAGCAAATCCGATTGTGAAAGGTTTGTATTACCCTGTTCATGGTTGAGAAGTCCCTTTCACAGTTTACACTACTGACTGGGACCGTCAGAGCAATAGAAGCCAGCAGGCTGTTAGTCTGAGCAGACAGTCAGAACAAATATGTGTGTGATTGAGCATTAAGGCCTATATTATTTTATTTTTTCATTCTTTGAATTAGTTAATTATATTAATTGAAATCTTTTGATTGTTCATATCTTAATTTTTTTAAATATTTGTATTAATAGATCCGGCTCTTCTGATATGCGAGCCGGCTCCCAACGTTCACCTACAAGAGTCGGCACTTAGAGCCGTCACTAGTGACTGGACTTTTGCTGCTTGTCAGGGAAAGGGCGTGCAGCACTTGGGCTCTTTTCTGTACTTGGACTCGGAGCAGTAGCGCTACTCCGGGTGCTACTTACAGGAAAGCGAGTGTTGCCATCTTCACCACCCTGGGAGTGTTTAAAAAACACAGATATTTTTGTCTTCTTTTCAGGTGATTGACGCAACATATTTCCGGCGCACGCTTTCTGTCCGCTGGTGGGAGTGTGTGATGGGGAGTCGACTCTGAATAGCCCCAGACTCGGGGTCGACTCCATCACAGGAATCGACTCTTGGTGTCGACTCTGTTACTGTGTCCGAAATCACTCACTTGTGAGTGTCTAATCCCTATAAAAATTATATTTTTGCAGTAAAGTCGAGTAGATTGTATATTTTTTACATTTTGAGTGTATTACTATTTGTTATATGTTGAATTAATGTGACGTCATATCACGACCGTAGTCTCAAAGTCTAGTGTATCCGCGGCATTACACCATGCCAGAGAGCTGTCGTAGAAACTTCGTATTTATCCTACATGTATCTTGTAGCTTATCTCTTTAGAAATAGATAACAGTCATAGTGACTCTAGTTTGTAATTATGCATACCTCTGTACCAGAAAACCTGGAATCGAACACCCCTATGCTCACCTGTGTGCGCGCGAACGTGTCTGTGTGTGTGTGTGCGTGCAGGCGTGTGTGTGTGCGCATGGGGGCGGAACTCCGCCATGCGCGATACAGAGAGCTGAGGAGAATAGTAAACGTGCGACCATGTAGAGACAGAAATGACATGCCGTCGTGTAAATAAGATAAATAACTTAAGGGCTATTTAGTTTGTTTAATAAAAGAACAAGGTATAGACCTGTTCTATTGGAAAGGTAACCTTAAATTACTTCTGTTGTGATCTGGCGCTATATAGAAGATATAATTAACTTTACCTTCAAGGGGGGGGCGGAGGGTGCCGTTGGGGGGGCGGGGTGCCCCCCTAATATAATGGCAGGGGAAACACTGAACATGAACAGACATATTAAATCATTAAACATAGACATTTTTATTAGGCTAACAGACTTTAAAATGAGAACTTAACTCCAAAACATCATGGATAAAAGGAAAATTCTACTTAAAATTATTGTTGTATATGTACAGTATAGTACCCTATGTATGAACAATAATAATAGTAATGATTGCCTTAGCCAGTACCACCAATTATAGTCAAGTAATTTTTATTTGTTTAGCTCTTTTCACAACACGTTTCAAAGCAGCTTTACAGGAAATCATGCATTAACAAAAAACAAAAATGAAACTGTAATAATGTCTTAGTCATCATCGTGAAGTTTGTTTAAATATGAGGTAACACTTTATTTTGATGGTCCCACGTAGATATTTAACTGACTATGTGACTTATCAACTGACTTTCTATAGCTAGTAAACATTGTTTCAACAAACATTCAGTAGACTATCAATAGCCTGTATAACAGCTGCAAAATAACAGTTTTCAAACACTGTTTACTAGCTATAGCAAGTCATTCGATAAGCTGTTATTTTGTCAATCTGAAGTTTTTTCCCCAGCAGTCAGAATTCCTGTAAGTGCTACTGATTTTGAATAATAGAAGGTTGAACACAATGAAATAGAAGTTTGTTTTTCTGCTTGAATTATTTTTTTTGCATACAGATGCCTACAGATGACTATAACTTGTAGCTATTAGCTTGAAAACACAATGGGGTCACAGCATGAAGCCTTACCTTGTCCAAGTTATAACAATACCATAAAAAATGAATATTTTACACTTGTTTTTCTAAGGGTACACCCAGGCTTTTTACAAAAGTGCCTTTTGGACACTCCAAAGGACTCTTGGTAACCATGGCCATATACCTAGGATAAAAAGGCTACTACTTTTGAACGCTACAGTCATAATTTTGGGCTCTCATGAAAGGAAAACTAATCAGCATTAGTTTTGCTGACACAGAGTAAATGATGCATAAACACATTAGAGTGCCTTTTCCTTTCTTGAAACTAAACATTATGCATATAAAAGAGTCAAAACTAGTGCTATGGTGGAAAATTTGTTTATATAAAAAATACATCAAACTATTTACATACATTTTTACACAAAGTATTTACAAACAATTATAACATTTTACATATTTCTAGCAACATGCCAGTCATTGTAGCAGTCTCGTTTCGGTACAAAGCACAAAGGCACATCACAGGAGGAGCACTTCACTGGTGTCTTTGCACGACACTGCCTGTACTTCAGACGACCAGCGGTGCTAGATTCGGTGATGTGCAACGGCCTGTCATGTGCTCTTCATGGAGCAGAAGATACAGGTCTGGCTGTGGAGTGAGACCCCAACTCTGCCAGCTCCTCAGCAAGGGTCTCTCTGAAAGCCTTCTGATTCATAGGGACCTCTCCTTTACCTTTGGTGATATCTTTGTGGAGGTGGAAGGCGTTCACAATTGCAATGTCCATGAAATGGTAGAAGAATGTCTTGTACCCTATTAGGGCATCAGAAAGGTCCACTGCACCCATGCACTCGTTGACATCCAAACTTGTCTGCTGCTTCTGCCTCTCCTTGGTCCACTGCCTCTTGGCCTTCTCCTGCTGGCAGAACCTCTCTTAGGAGTTTGGAGATGGGGCTCCTCTCTTGATGAGGTGCTGTCCTGCTGTTCCACACTATGTGGCCGCTTGCTGAGTGGGGAAGAAGTATCCGGCTCCCAATCGCTATCTGATTCATCAGATAATTGCCTATAGTGAAAATAAAGAAAAACATGTCATTTACAAAGCTAGACAAAACTTTTCCATCTTTTCTGTATTATACCTTTTTATAGATTGCTTCTTCACATCTCAGCAGTTCACACAATGAAACAAAGAGACACACACATACACCTCCCCCAAAGGTAAGCAGTGAAACCAAGACACACAAACAAACACAACATATATTATTTGATTCAACTTATATATATACACTCACCTAAAGGATTATTAGGAACACCATACTAATACTGTGTTTGACCCCCTTTCGCCTTCAGAACTGCCTTAATTCTACGTGGCATTGATTCAACAAGGTGCTGAAAGCATTCTTTAGAAATGTTGGCCCATATTGATAGGATAGCATCTTGCAGTTGATGGAGATTTGTGGGATGCACATCCAGGGCACGAAGCTCCCGTTCCACCACATCCCAAAGATGCTCTATTGGGTTGAGATCTGGTGACTGTGGGGGCCATTTTAGTACAGTGAACTCATTGTCATGTTCAAGAAACCAATTTGAAATGATTCGAGCTTTGTGACATGGTGCATTATCCTGCTGGAAGTAGCCATCAGAGGATGGGTACATGGTGGCCATAAAGGGATGGACATGGTCAGAAACAATGCTCAGGTAGGCCGTGGCATTTAAACGATGCCCAATTGGCACTAAGGGGCCTAAAGTGTGCCAAGAAAACATCCCCCACACCATTACACCACCACCACCAGCCTGCACAGTGGTAACAAGGCATGATGGATCCATGTTCTCATTCTGTTTACGCCAAATTCTGACTACCATCTGAATGTCTCAACAGAAATCGAGACTCATCAGACCAGGCAACATTTTTCCAGTCTTCAATTGTCCAATTTTGGTGAGCTCTTGCAAATTGTAGCCTCTTTTTCCTATTTGTAGTGGAGATGAGTGGTACCCGGTGGGGTCTTCTGCTGTTGTAGCCCATCCGCCTCAAGGTTGTGCGTGTTGTGGCTTCACAAATGCTTTGCTGCATACCTCGGTTGTAACGAGTGGTTATTTCAGTCAAAGTTCTTCTATCAGCTTGAATCAGTCGGCCCATTCTCCTCTGACCTCTAGCATCAACAAGGCATTTTTGCCCACAGGACTGCCACATACTGGATGTTTTTCCCTTTTCACACCATTCTTTGTAAACCCTAGAAATGGTTGTGCGTGAAAATCACAGTAACTGAGCAGATTGTGAAATACTCAGACCGGCCCGTCTGGCACCAACAACCATGCCACGCTCAAAATTGCTTAAATCACCTTTCTTTCCCATTCTGACATTCAGTTTGGAGTTCAGGAGATTGTCTTGACCAGGACCACACCCCTAAATGCATTGAAGCAACTGCCATGTGATTGGTTGATTAGATAATTGCATTAATGAGAAATTGAACAGGTGTTCCTAATAATCCTTTAGGTGAGTGTATAGCCACTTCTCCAAAACCACCATAAAAAAGCCATACTACAGTTTGTATGTTCACATGGTGAGAAAGATCTTTTTAAAGATATGTCCTCTGGTCTGATGATATTTTTGATGAAAAAACTGTTTGGCCATAATGGCCATTTTTATGTTTGAAGGAAAAGGGTGAGGCTTGCAAGCAGAAGAACACCATCCCAACAGTGAAGCATGGTTGTGGGGGAAAATAATGTTGATATATTGAAGTAACATCTCAAGACATCAGCCAGGTTGTTACAGCTCGGTCGCAAATGGGTCTTCCAAATGGACAATAACCCCAAGCATACCTCCAAATTTGTGGCAAAATGGCTTAAGGACAGCAAAGTCAAGGTATTGAAGTGGCCATCACAAAGCCCTGACCTCAATATGATAGAAAATTTGTGGGCAGAACTGAAAAAGCATTTGCGAGCAAGGAGGCCTACAAACCTGACTCAGTACACAAGTTCTGTCTGGAGGAATGGGCCAAAATTCCAGTGACTTATTGTGAGAAGCTTGTGGAAGGCTACCCAAAATGTTTGACCCAAGTTAAACAATTTAAAGGCAATGTTACCAAATACTAACAAAGAGTATGTAAACTTCTGACCCACTGGGAATGTGATGAAAGAAATAAAAGCTGAAAAAAAATATTCTCTCTACTATTATTCTGAATTTTCACATTCTTAAAATAGTGATCCTAACTGACTTAAGACAGGGAATGTTTTCTATGATTAAATGTATTTGGCTGAGGTGTATGTAAACTTCTGACTTCAACTGTATATACTGTATGTGTGTTATGGGAATATTTTAAGTCTAAGCAAATACTTTTCAGGCAGTACGTTCCCACAAGCAAGCCTCTTAATTAGCATACCCGGGCCAGTAGTCCCCTCGTCCCACTCTAGCATGTGTGGTGAGACATGAATCAAAGTCTTACATAAAGGGGCATGTGCCGAGCTACGAGTTGATTTGTCTCTGATTGAAGCAACTGCCATGTGATTGGTTGATTAGATAATTGCATTAATGAGAAATTGAACAGGTGTTCCTAATAATCCTTTAGGTGAGTGTGTGTATATATATATATATATATATATATATATATATATATATATATATATATATATATATATATATATATATATTAGTTTTTCTTTTTGTGTGTGTAAATATGTATTCGTGTATGTATGTTTACTGTAAATAATGTACACTTTGGCAATGTAAAATTATTGCCAATCATGCAAATAGAGCTAGATCTGAAACAAACAATAAACTAAAACCTCACACATGCACAAACAAATACAAACAACTGCCGCAAACTGTTCAAGACACTCACTGGGGAAACACGACAAAAGGTCATTACAAAATATGTATTCATTATTCAAACTAAAGCTTATTTATGTGGAATATACAGTAATATATGTTAGAAAACAAGAAAACACTTACTTGTCCAGAGTAATGTCTCCTCCCTCCATAAACATTTCCTCTGCCTCTGAATCAACATATGACGAATCATCCGTATTGTTCTCAGAAATTTCATCTCCAGACACATCACTTTCACACCGAATGCATTCTTCTATCATATCCTGGAGCGAAAATCTTGTTTTTTCTCATCCGTTTCACCATATGTCAATCTCCAAATGTGTAAACGGTTCCAAAACAATACCCTTCAGCTTTTACGCACAGACGCACAAAACACTCGGTAATGGCAAGACAACTTTACGCACACACATTACAGAAACATTCTCAAAACTTCCCACTCAAGCCGCATATCATTGTTTTCAGAACTTCATTGGCTATACAATGCGCTTGTCATCTACACACTCAATTGGCTCGATCTTTACACAAAGGAAAGGGGGAGGCCCTTGCATTCGACACAGACTGTGGTTGGCTATTGAAGGCTATGGACAGGACATGGATGCTCCTATTGTATCAAATGAGGTGTCAATTGAAAGGTCAGAGTGTAGCATCCATTTTGATACCAGTACTTTGAAATGATTCAACAAGAGTCCGTGGGTATTTATTGATGTAATAATATGATTTGGACTAAACATTTTACTTGATTTGATCGTTTTGACATTTGACAATGTAACAACACCGTTTTTGTCGGGATGTTATGGATCAGTGGACTACTATGAGGCTTCATTGGTGAGTTGCCTAAATAATGTTATTGTTTGTTTATATGTTGGTGGTCTGACAAAGATATAGATTGTACCTGCTGTTGTGATTGTATCTTAAAACTGTTTATATAAATAGAATCACAATAATTTTAGCTTTCCAAAGATATGTGGCATGTGTACCAATGTACACACAGCAGTTGTGAACATCGCATAGTTATTTTTTTTTTTACATTCAAGGCCCATCCATGGGCTGTTACCAGAGAGTGTGTCTGTATCCCAAACAGTGTTAGGGAGATTGATCCATAGTTTAGGAGCCAAGTATGAAAAGGATCTACCTCCTTTCATGGATTTTGATATTCTTGGAATTATTAACATGCCAGATTTTGTGATCGTAATGAACGTGATGGAATATAGTGTGTCAGAAGGTCACTTATGTACTGTAGAGCTAGAACATTCAAAGCTTTGTATGTGGTTAACAGAATTTTAAAATTAATATGAAATTTAAGAGGTAGCCAATATAAAGATGATAAAATGGTGCTAACATGATCATATTTCTTGGTTCTAGTCAGCACTCTGGCAGCTGCATTTTGAACCAATTGAACATGCTGGACATCCTAACAGTTATACAATACAATAATCTAGTCTTGAGGTCATGAACGCATGAATTATTTTTTCGGCATCAGCGAAAAGAGAGAGCATGTGTCTTAATTTAGCAATATTTCTCAGGTGCAAGAATGCTACAAACATTCAAATTTACATGGAAGTTTTTATCACTTTATGCTTTATTTTGACATCTGTTTAGGACACAGTGTAAAGCCGGATTGATGTTTAGATTTGTGACTGGGAAATGCAGTATAAGCACATCTTCATCTTAGACAGCATATTAGATGCACAAACACAGGCTCTGTGAAGGTGCTCTTTACAAGACGCTTCATCCTGAACCTCCAAAACTTTGGACTCACAGCTATGTACTTCTGTGTTTGGTGTCTATTAGCAACAGCATTTGCCCTTTGACCTCTGAAACTGCCTGAGGTCAGGGATTCAAAGTGCCTTGTGGGAGATCCACCTGTTTACCCCAATTCTGTGTGTGTAGAGAGAGAGCGAGAGAGGGATCATATTTCCCAGGAGTCAGGACAGAGACAGATGAATCTGTGCTGTGGGTATGAGTAATGGTAAAAATAACACCACAAAATAACTTGAACCTGAGAAAAACACACACTTATACTGTATATACTGGGGTTATTAGTTGCTAAGGTATGGGTAAGGTACTATTATTTTTGCTTATATTTAGGGTTAGGGGTTTGACCAAATGCCTAACCTTAAGTATTAAACTTCAGTGTCTATGTTATCCTACACTATTTGAGCTACAGAAATGAATATCTCAAATCATTAGACCTTTTTGAGAAGAGCTATACTCTTACTTTTTTAAACAATCAAACTTATGATTTTTGCCTGGAGGTTGATGAAAAATGGGCAATCAATCCCATAAACTCACACAAAGGAGAAACCCAAGCCATAGCTATGAACCAGCATATCATCTCGTTAAGAACCACTTACATTTTCTTCAGAAAATGTAACAAATCTACTTGGTATTGATCTGTTCATTCAGATGGAGGCGTTAATTAACAAATATGAAACACAATACACTATTACATCACCAATTTAGTCACTCAATGAATACACATAACACACACATGGATAGATATTTTCTGAGAGCAGAACAATTTCATGAATCTATAGTGTCACCATGGCAACCTTCTGATTTGCTGTTTCATCTGAAAGAGGTAAATACTGTATATTTCAAGAGGGTTCAAAGTAACGGAAAGAAAATGCGTATCTTTTCTTGTTCTCTTCAGATCTCATCACCTGCCTGGAGAAAGGAGAGCACTTCACTGAAGCGGAGTTCAGGTACACACTTGTATAGCAGATTGGATGCATGTGTGCAAGTTTTATTTGTTTGTGTGTTTTATTTTCCTGCCCTGCATTTGCAGTAAATTCTGTCCTGCGGGATGCCTGATTGATTTCGAAGAGGTTTCGGGAACCATACCCCATGGATACAGAGATGTAAGTATGCCAATATTGTCTAGGTGTTAAGTTTACAAGCTTTCACCCTCTCTCTTGGTCTGTCATGATATTTTGATAGTCTCACACACACACACATTTCAAAATTAGTTAAGTGTAGTGAGAAAAAAGTTAGAAAGTGTATTTCTTGTTTGTAGTTTAAAGTAACTTTATGAAGCAAATATTATTTTTTCTGGTTTATTATTGGGAGACTTTGGTTGCTCAATATACTGAATCTGGGATTTTATTCATTTTGTAGTCTCTATGTCTGCCCATCATGGAAATGAAAGTCTAAGAAAAGTTTTTAACATTCTATAAATCAATTATAGCCTTTTCCACCACCTTAGTTATTGGAATCCACTATCGGTCAATCTCTAAGTAACACCAGTAACATTTAACACCAGAATATTCCTTTTAAAGGAGTAATAATATTATTAAAAAAATAATATTTTCCTTGATCTTTTGACATGTAAGGATTCATAGTACACAAAAAAACATACTATAAGTTTCAGAACTCAAAATTTCCTCAATACAAAAAGAGCAAAGTTGCAACAGCTTGTTTGTATTTTCCCTACTTTGTGACGTCACACAGATGTATACATCAGCACACGAATGCCTTTAGAGCAAGACATCAACGCATCATTTTACATAATTGCGACCTTGAACTGCCCACTGGTGCTCAGTTAGAATGGTGAAGAGGAGAGATGGGCCAACTATTCCTCTACACCAAAGGGGACTTACAGAGGACACATTCTTGTGCCCATCTGGATGATGTTTAAAAAAAATTTGACATAAACATGCAATAGACAAACTGCTTTGACCATTTTCATGCAACTTGCACCAATGTCAAGATGTGATGTCAAGTTATAACTCTTAAAATGGGACCCCCATTCTGCGTCTTGCTGTTTTGAGTGGTTATAAATGTGTCCTAGTTGCATTTTTGCACCTATCTGTGCTATTTTTAATTGCTGGTCTATGTAAACATGCACTAGATGGACGTCTTTGACCATTTTGATGCATTTCTGGCAATGTGCACCGTATTTGAAGCTCAACTTTTAAAAACACATCTAGAAGATACGAGATATTGCGCATGTGAATACCAGCATCTCTGATTTGGCCTATGTTAAAGCATCCCAACAATTGTATCAGGTGTGGATGAAAATTTCAGTCAGACTAATGTGTTTACATGACATGTTAAAGTGCATGTTTTAAGTGCATGGAACTGACTAACTGTCTTGGCTGTACATTAGGTACTTGCTGATGACCTCATTACGGTTTCAGTGTTTTCTGCTTCCTTTAAACTTTTTGAATGATTTCACATGTGAATTTTGTCAGTTTGAACACAAAAGGCAGTTGCCTTTTGAGAACATGTTGCAGGATTCAACATGGTGTTTAGTAGGGTGTGTGAATATGTGAGAGAGAGAGAGAGAGAGAGAGACAGAGAGATAATCAGACGTGCTTTTGAAGTTAAGTCATTGTAAATGATTCTGTGTGTCAGCTTTAGAGCGCTGGTCTCCTAGGAACATTCTTGTCTGCGTGTATGAATGTATGTGTGCGTGTTTTTATGCATGTATGACAATGTGTTTCTTAGGGAGATGTTAGATCAGGTTTGGCTGAATGAATTTCTAATGCAGTCCAGCTGACAGCAATATTAAGTCTTTTTCTCAACTCAGATACACCCTCAGAATTACTGTGGGGCCCATATGACTTCTTATAAAAGTGTGTGTGTGCACCGTGTTGTTTGTGGCAAGAGTGATGCTTTATTTTGCCCAGAGGAAGTGGTGTATGTTTGCGGTGTCTTTGTGTATGGCTGTTGAGAGTTTACCTAATGTCTGTGGTCTTTTATAGGGTCCACAGTCCAAATTGTGGAGGGGGGGGGGGGGGGGTTGGTCCCCATGAGGAAAATTGTTTAAGAAATACTGAATATTATTTTTATGAAAATTAAAAAATGCATAGGTTTGTGTGATGGTTAGGTTTGGGACTGGGTTTTAGGGATAGACAAAATAATTATCTCAGTATAAAACAATAGAAGTCCTCTTGAGAAGTTCCTACTTATGAGTGTGCGTTCAAGTGATTTTGGTCAGAAAAATATGGACACATTAAGCAATTTCATATTTCTTCCTCTCATTTGCAGTTACTGACAAAAACAGGAGGATTTTTAAACCTAACGCAACAAAAGGAGCTAATGATGTGCATTAGATGTGTAACTGATACTTTATCTTTGTTTTTTATTATTCTTTTGCAGCCACAGATGATGGGACGTACAAGTCAGTCACCTTATTAACCAGCTAAATGAATAGTGCTTCCTGGCGAATTTTAGCACTATTTCTCATACAAAATGCATAATAAAATAAATTGTACAGTCAGGATTCACAATTAAACTTAATTATGACCAATACCAATTTTTTTACTGTTATCTTTCTTTAATGCTGCCTTCAAGTGCATCTGGGAAGGTTCTACCTCCGAATTGGGCATTCGTTATTACGATGCATGCATTCAAGTCAAAAACAAAAGAATAAGCCAAACTAAAAGAAATACACAAAGGAAAAAAGCTCATTTTTTCTGTTGTGCCAGTGAATTAGCATAAGTGAATACACCTGCATCATGTTTACACAACCTATATGGTTTGTTAATGCATTGTATCTAACAAATTATTAATTTGCAAAAACTGATTTATATTAGTTGACTATATGATCTGTCACGTATAAAAAATTTATATTATTGACATAAAGCTCTGAAATAGAAATGATTTTGCTAAATCGTTGCTTTCCATCTTTTTTTTTTTTATGTTGACATGCACGTTCCAACATCACAAGTGGGCAACTTGGGCATCATCTAGAATTCTGTTTTGCACTGGTAACCAGTACTTTGCTTGGTTATTTATGTGGGCAGAACGTAATTATATTATTTCAAACTCCATTTGAAGGCTGCGTTTAATTGATACTTCCCCAATATCATTCTGTACACACACAGTTCGGTTACTTACGGGAGTACCACATTTTACATCCTACCAACCATGGAGCAAAAATGTGATAAAGGCAGCTGTCACATCCAAAACTTGTTTTAGTGTATATAATGTGGCATGTGAGAATGTATGTTGTTTTTGGGACTGGGATGTAAAAATGTGTAACTGTGTTTAAACTCTGGAAGAATTTCTGCTGATGATCATGAGCATTCTATATCATAGCAGCAAAAAATTATATCACTGTGATATTGCCTCCAGGATGTGACCTCACCATACCAAGTCACAGCTTGTGGGTTTTAGGTGAGTGAGTCAGAGAGTCAGCTGTCTCAAAGTCTCTCTGTCTCTCTTGGCAGTCATCTCCACTGTGTCTGGCCGGTATTCATGCGGGTGTGGTCTCCAACACTCTGGGAGGGCAAATCAGTGTGGTCAGCAGCAAAGGCATTCCACACTATGAAAGCTCACTGGCTAACAATGTGACATCTGTGCCGTAAGTAACCCATTTTAATTCTTGCTTGCTTTCTTCATGGGAAAAGCTTTTTCATTTGATTACAGCGCTTTCAAGGCAAATTACACACACTACTTTTATTACTACTTCTCCACAATTTTGTGCAACTATTTCAGCCCTAACAGCTTAACGTATATTCCATTCCAACATTCTTTCCCCTCCCCCCCCCCCCCCCTCTTTGGCTGATTATTTTTTTAACCTCTGATTGATTGATTGATTGATTGATAGCTCTGCATCTTTCTCCCTCTTACAGTGGTAATCTCTCCCCCAGCCTTTTTACCTTCAAAACTAGCGGTGAGTAAATCAGTAGGAAATAATACTTAAATGTCTCTTCCCTTTGCAGTATGTGTTGGTGCTGTACCTTACAGAATGCTTGATGAAAAAAAAAAAATGCATGACATACAGATGGAAATTCATCCCAGCAATCTCTATAAAATGCTAAAAAATAAAAAAGCATGCCTTATCCTGTAGTCATGAATGATTAGAAGGGTCACCCTGCCAATGATTATAAGATTTTGTAACATAATTATTAATAAAACAAACATACGATTTTTTTCTTTATTCCTATCACTTCTACAGACATTTCTCAGACCTTGATGCTTTAATAGTAAAAACCTAAATTTTCTTTCTTATAAGGTTGCTACGGCACTTTGGGTTTGGAGTCAGGAGTGGTCAGCAGCTCTCATATCACAGCCTCTTCGATGTGGGAATGGGGCGGTCATGGAAAGGAACCAACCATCTGGGGCCCCGGAGGAGCCCGCCTCAAAACACAGGGACATCCATGGGCAGCAGCCAACAGCAACACAAAAGAATGGATTCAAGTGGACCTGAAGAAGGAGAAAAGAATAACAGGTAGTGTGTGTGTAAGAGAGAGACAGGATCAGTGTTTGTGTCTTGATTGATCAGTCAGTCTACTTTTTTCTCAGGTATTACTACCACGGGCTCCACCCTCACAGAATATCAGTTTTACGTTTCAGCCTTTGAGGTGCTGTATAGCCATGATGGACAGCAATGGGAAGCCTATCAAGAATTGGGATCAGATAAAAACAAGGTATAGAGGATTGTTTTACCTTGTTTTGTTGTCCATTCTCCTTTTATGTATGTCAACAAAATTGTCTCCAAAAGCGAGCAAAATCTGATAAAAACTCCCATTAGGGACATTCCGGGACATCCTCATTTGGAAAATGATTCATAAATAAAGTAAATTATGTTTTATTGTTATTATTATTATAAAAGTTTTCTCTTAGTGTTAGAATGTGAATCAGTGTCATAAATAAACTTTTCCTTTCAGGTGCAATATTTGCCTCATGGATTTGATTTTCAGAGGCCAATTTTTTTGAGGGTTTTGGAACTGCTGCAGGATGACATCACTGTTTGAGAATTTCCCAGAAAAAAAGGGTTTTACATTCCTGAGCCTGAAATTAAAGTGCACTCTCTGTTCATTAATAATGAATGTCCATCGATTGTCAGGGAGCTTAATGAGAAGGGCATTGATTAGTCGTGAATCAGATGGATCATGGTCTGAGGCCAAATGTTCTTTGTTGTCAAGGTAATATGTCCTTGTGTCTCTGAAACAGATTTTCCAAGGCAACACCAACTATTTACAGGAAGTGCGGAACAACTTTATTCCTCCAATTGAAGCACGGTTTATACGAATATGTCCCTTTCAGTGGCACCAGAGAATTGCCCTTAAAATGGAGCTACTGGGTTGTCAACCACATGCAGGTGAGACTAATCAGAAAATAATATGTAATCAGGTTAAGGTTTGACCAGTGAACTGCGCTTGACATGAATTCAATCTCTTTCTATTGGTCAGCGAGGCCAAGAATATTCCATCCAGCCCATCCTCCCCCTCAAAGAAAAAGCACAGTACCTCCTCTACAGGAGAGAACAACACACACGCCTAACATCCGAAACACGACCATGCCTCCTCACACTCATGATGGTGAGAACATTCTTCATTTAATAAATTAAAACGTGAGCTCTTTTCCAAACTCTGTTGAACCTATTATGGCAGCAAATAAAAACTAAAATGGAATCTCTTTAATGGCTGATTTGAAACGCTTTACATGGGCAGCAACCTGACGTGTCCCACAAATAGCACTGCTAATATCTTAAGCATGTTGCTAAGCTAATGTTCTGATACTCCAATAAGCATAACTATTATCTAATATAACTTGTATTTAATCAGATGGAACAATTTTGTTTTATTGATACTCTTCATTACTGATTACAAATAAATATGTGTATACAATATTTCCCTTGGCTCTGTATGCTTTCTTGGATGTCATATATATATATCCCTCATGTTCTCCCTGTCCTTTGTCTTGCAGTCTTAATTGTATTGAGTTGAGTTTGGTAAGTTTTTAGACTATTATTTTCAATAAAGAAGTCTCTGCAACTGGGTTCTAAAAACCTTCACTCGCCGTACTATCTCTGTGACAGAATTCAAAACCATATCATGAACCTAGCAGAACAATTTGTCCAAATTTGGGATCCAGGTCGGCAGTGGAATACAGCTTGGAATTGTGGAGGTTGGCTTTTATACCTGAGAGGGAACAATATTCTGGTTAGGACTTAAAAATTCTTTAAGGGAGTTAAAGTCACACTGAGAGAGTTTATTACCAGCATCTTGCAGGCAGACCAGCAGGGAGGTGGAGTAGCTTCCCCAGAGACATCTTGTTCTCTCTTACCAGAGGCGGCAGGTTTTAAAAGGAGGAGGAGAAAAAAGCCTCCATCAGCGTCCCCAGCTGCCTCACCCTCCATGGCTTCACTCCTACAGTCTCCTGTGACTCCTTCTCCTAAAACTCCTACTGCAGCTCAACCCAATCAGTCTCCAGACAATGCTGTGGTTCCATCTGCTCCTCCTCGGACTCCATTACCTGAGACTCCTGTGACTCCATCTCCTGAGCACTTGTGGCTCCACCCCTGAGTCTCCTCCTCCTGATGCTCCACCCCCTGACTCTGCAGCTCCACCCTTGAGGCTTCACCTCCTGAGATGCCAGAGGCCCCACCCTCTGAGATTCCAACATGCCTCTCTGCCGTGTCGGGCCCTGTTCCACAGCCCAGGCCTCCTCCTAGGCCTTCGGACTCGCTCCCTTCCTAGAGTCACCTCTCTGGCCTCCAGACCCCATCCCCTTTCTAAAACCACCACCCAAACCGTCAGATCTTGCTCCCTTATTGGAGCCACGTCCCAGGCCTCTGAACCCCACTCCATTCCTAGTACCACCTCACAGGCCTCCGAACCTGCTCCCTTCCTAGTCACCTCTCTGACCTCAGGACCCCACCTCCTTTCTGGAGCCGCCACCCAAACCGCCGTACCCATTCGTTCTTGTTTTGGATGTGAAGAGCCACCAATTAAAGGGGGACTCTGTCAAGTATAACTTCCCCTCGCAGCCAGTAGGGGTCGCTAGAGGGCTGGACTTCTATTTTGAACTTTTATTTCTGTTATTGCCTTGTCTTTGTTCATTTTCCCTTCCTAATTGTTTACAGGTGTTTCTATATGTGGTCATCTAAAGGATGGGATGCTCCAGAACACTTATTATTTCTTTATTTTGTAGTAAAATTAATTCATTTCCAATGGCTGGTCACTATAGACCGGAAACCCCACAGGTGTAACAAAGTGAAATAAAACCAATACAATTTCATAAAAGTTATTTAAAAAAAAATGGTTCAGATGCCCTATGTGAACAAAGTCATGGAATTTTATTCCAACTGGATGAAATAAACTACAGTTTTGAGAAAACAAAAAGTTAATCGGTCAGTTTTGACCAGAAGACAGTATAAGGCTTAAGGAAATACATGATGCTGCCTATTGTTTGGACTTGCATTTGCATCAGAAGCTCAATAGGGTTTGGAACAGAGCTCTAAAGTCTAATTCTAGATTGATGTTATTGATGCATTATGTAAATGTTCCAGAGGTGGCGCTGGTGGCTGTGTTGGTGCCTGTACTGGTGGTAGTTCTGACAACGCCCATTTTAGTGATGGTGTGCTCATGGCTGTGGAAGAACAGGTCAGTACTGTAGAGGTCCTCCATCCTGAGTTGTTGCATTAGTAATAAGTGTCCTGTCGATTTACAATTTACTGTTACTAAGGAATCATTTTAAACAAAATCTAGCGCTAAATTTTTGTTATTCAAATATTTTAGATACCTTAATAATTTTTGGTATCGAGACAAATAATCACTCTAACATCTTAATAAAAAAAATCTATGGATCATTCAATTACAATATTTCAGCTGAATCTTTCCAAACTTGTGTGACTTGCTTTATTTCGGGTAATACAAAAGGAGAATTTTTGTGGTTGTTTTTTCCATGCAATTACAATGATTGGGGACTTAAGCTTTTAAACATCAAAAATAACATGAAAGCACCCTAAAAGTATCTTCAAAGTATGACACTTGACTTATGATTCATACTTATGATTCACATGAATCATGCGATTATATATGTCTTTTGCAGCTACACAATAGCTTTGTGTGAGGACCAGAACAAATTTTAAGTTGTTTTCATGGGAGAAGTAATGATGTAATAATGAATCATTCTTTTGAGTTGGATCTTTTCAATGAATCGGTTTATCCAGTTCCCATTCCTACTTTTTTTAAATCGCATGAGAAAAAACGACCAGTATGGGTTTGGTAGAAAATGAAGGTAAATTATGAAAGAATTGAATGTTTTGAGTGAACTAAACCTTTAGGGAATTCATAGAGATGTGTTGTCATTTTAAACCCTTATTTGTGAGTGAAACTTTAAACTTAAGGTGAGCCAGTTTCAGATAATATGTTCACCATCTGTATTCAAACCTACAGGAAAAGCGCAGAGGCAAATTATGAGCTTCCACACTGGGAACGCACAGGTACGTCTGTTCTCAGTTTCAGTTTTACTTGTATCTGTTTTCTCTTATGCATTTATGCATACATGAATTATTAAATATGTATGTGTTTCAGTGTGGTGGAAGAGTATGAAACAGTTGCTGCCCTCTAAGCTGGACGGAGACGAATGTGTTCGCTACAGTTCAACAGCAAGAGTGGATCACCAGAGACCACGAGTGGAGCCTGCAGGTACACACACTATGTAAAGTAACCTTGCAGTCCTCTTAGTACAGGGGTGCACATTACATCGACCGGTCGATTGCAAGACCATTGGTCAATCTTGTTAACAGGTCAAAAGGGAAAGTGAGTAGAGAGAGAAACTTCAATATAACAATATTGATGAATATTACTGAATTGTCCAATCAGGTTAGACTTTCCTAATGAAAATAAATAACTCTTTTTCCTTCCATACTACTTTTTTTTTTTTCTGAATGTTTATGTATAAACTGTACTTGAATACTTGAACTTAAAGCACTGTTTTCTTATTTCTATATTTTATTTTATTATTTTAATACTGACTGTTTCATTATCTGGAATAATTACATGATAACTTTAATATTTATCTAATTTACAAATTAGTATTCGTTTTGGTATTGAGAATCGTCAAATTTCACTGGTATCGGTACTGTCTATGGAAATTTTGGTAACGTAACAACACTGTCTACAATGTTGTTGTTTTTTTTTTTTGTAGATCTTACACTCAAAAAAATATTTTTGTCTATTTTTAAGACGTATCCAGTTCAATTTAATAACAAATTTCCATCTAATTGAATTGCCTAATCTTTAACAAAATAAAATTTACAAATATCACAAAATGCAAATTTTATAAATTAAATTTTCTTCAAGACTATTCTATTCAATTAGATGGAAATTTGTTATTACATTGAAATGGATACCTTAAAATAGGCTAAAATAGGAATATTTGAGTCTCATTTGGGGATCATAAGAACAAAGTCCCTTTAAGGTGAGAATTAAGCTTGCACACAGCCTAGGAAAGCTGTCAGTTAGTGCATTCCTTTGAAGAAAATAATTAATATCATTCAGATTCTTCGCTGTGAAATCCTGCATGGTGTTTAAGACTGCTGCTCTGTTTCCTTAGTAATAGTGATAGATTGTCTGTTGCTTCACTAATATGAACGACAGAACTCATTAAAATGTCCTGTGAAGTGGCACGTACTAACATACAGCTACAGAGCGATATTGAGCTGTTTTAATTGCTACCAGTGTTGGGTGTAATGCGATTAAAAAGTAATTTGTTACTGTAATGTAATTACTTTTTAGTCGAAAAATACTGAAACAGATGACATTTTAACTTCGTGTAATGAGATAACCGTTACAGATTTTTAAGGAATAATTACATTACTTTGGTTTACTTTTACATTAAGTGATTTAGCAGACACTTTTATCCAAAGTGACTTAAATATTAGGAACACAAGCAATTAGTCAACAATATCTGGAGCATCGCACTGCCAAGTTCAAAGAGTAGCTAGAGTAACATAGAAAATAGCACAGAAGATAGAGACAGACTCTCTTACTCTCTTAGAGCATTTACCATTAATACGGCATAAATTATTGTGTGAAGAGCTGAGGCTTTGTAATGTGTCCGCCAAGTCATTACACTGATGCACATTTCATATCAGACACAGCACCAGAGTCCTTCTACCAAGATGGGCCTACAAGCTTAGCATAAAGTAGCCTACATTCTATGGGCGGTACTGTCATAATACGATATGATAGAGCCACAGAGTTTGATATCTCAGTAAATAAAAGAATCTCTGACAGCTCTTCCATGTCAGTGATAAAATGATGGATAAAGGAGCTCTTAGCACTGTATGATGTACAAAACAAGCCCAGATGGGACTTGTAAGGCACATTTTAATTACCACAGAAGTGGTAGTCTAGTCTTAACTATCACCAAACTGTAAAATGAGAAGTTTTTTTTTTTTGGAAGTGCTTTTCATGGTGAGTTCAAAGCAGCGCTGACGCCCTGACATGAATTATGAACACAGCTTCACGATTGTTGCAACAAAGCAGATAGCCCGAGTCAGATTAATATTTTGGAGGATAAGAGTTTAATAGATTTAATGCCCATTGCAATGAATAAGCAACATATGGGGAAACTAGTTCTTTCAATCTCCCACTTAGACTTTGGGAAATATTGAATGTTTCTCGAATTGGTGCTATTGTAGTTAATTTCTTGTGGAAGTCTTTGTTTGGAAAATGATAATAAAGTATTATATTGTTAGATATTGTTTTGTTTTCTTTCCTAAGATGGAAATAAATGCATTTTGACAAAAAAAATTTGTATGTATAGTGTCAAATTGCAGCACTTTCAAAATCTGCAATTAATCGCAATTAACAACAAAATAAAATGTATGTGAATAATCATGATTAAAAAATTACTTGATAGTCAGCACTAGTTTTTATAATATTTTCTTATTAAATAGAAAGTACCATTATTGTGGTAAAGTGCTCACAGTGTTTTTAGCTTTTTATTTTAGTTTTACTAAACTAAAACTG
The DNA here is from genome assembly GCA_032164185.1 of Moxostoma hubbsi. Lineage (NCBI taxonomy): Eukaryota > Metazoa > Chordata > Actinopteri > Cypriniformes > Catostomidae > Moxostoma > Moxostoma hubbsi. The sequence continues at coordinate 20,807,847 of JAVLUX010000065.1, forward strand.
AAAGTTTTTAATAGTTTACTAAAATAATTTGTGTGGAAAGCATTTAAAACCTGAATTACACTCATACAGACATTTATTTAAGTCTCTTGTGTAGAGCTAAAGGGCGTTTAGCCCTTAACGAGTCATTGTAAATTCCCGGGTATACTTTGTTTTTTTTGCGTTCCGTATTGGATCGTGCCAGGTCAACCGCTTTGACATTTTTGTGCATCGAATGCTTGTGATATTTTTTAAGTAGAGTCAATGGCAGGTGCATATGCCAATGATGCACACAGATGAGGCCTGTCCGCGAGTCAAGAAAAGGCCAAAGTATACTTTTGTTATCCGTGTTGCTGATCACTCTGTGACACAATATGTGTGATGCAGATGTCGTTATCAGCATAGTCTGTGTGGACTGTCCGTTTACGGCCCAGATTTTCTCAAAAGGCAGACAGTCCTTGTCTGTATGCATCGTTGCTGCCTGCACCTGTTGTCGAGTACATGTGTCGAATGCGTTCATATTCGCTTGTGGTCAAAAGAGTATACTTTGAAAGGTAACGTGGTTGACTGGCCGCAATCCGATCCAGAATGCAGAAAAATGGAGTATACCCCGGCCAAAACTCTAAATTTTGTCCCCATTTTTGTAACCCATTCTCTGAATGATTTGAAGGGGCTTAATGCATATCTCTTGCCTTTAACATTGTTTTCTGCTTGTGCCTTTCATATCTGTGTAGAATACGCTCAACCACTTGTCAGTGGCACCATGGCCTCTCTGGGACAGAGGTCAACCTTTAAGCCTGAAGAGGGTGTAGACCCTGAGTATGATGCACCTATTCCTCCAGAACATTACCATGCTTATGCTGAGCCCCTTCCCGCCTCTGGGTCTGAGTATGCCATTCCAATCATGATTGACAGGGCTAACCACATATCAGGAAGTACACTACCATTCAGGGGGCACGGTGTACTTGCTCGGACAGACAGCAGCCAATCAGCAAGATCTGTGTATGACACACCCAAGAGCACATCTGATCAAGCCACGCCAACAGAGGGACAGTTGTACCAGGTTCCACAGAATACCCACAATATACCATGTCAGAAAACAGACCAATCACAGAACAGTGGCTCCGTGTGAATCAAGCATTGGCTGTTTTGTAATCCCTTAGCTGGACACTACCTTCCCCTAAAGAATAGCAGATGAGAATGTGTGTGTTTGTGCCTGTGTGCCACTCCTAGCCTTCTCAAATTGTCCTATCACTGAAATAAAACACAGGAATGTCAGGAAAGAGACAACAGCAGAGATTTGTTGTGGATGTTTCTTCAAGTTCCTGTGTCTAAATGTGTATGGGACATGTGTACAAGTGTATATATTTGTGACTGTGCTCTGCTATCAAACTGTGAGTCCTTACATTTATGTGCATTTTCCAGAGAGCTGAGATGAATTAATCTCTGCAGCTCATTCCGAGGCACATTCTTCCCCTTACACACAAATATATTTTCAATAAAAAAGAAAATGACCTTACACTGAATAACAAACTATCACATTACAAATTAATAGGCAAACACTCTTGTTACACTGTGGTCATTTTGCACTGGTGGATTATTGTATTGCGCTGTTACATAGTTATGCCTTCTTTGCGACATAATATCAAAAGCTTATGCTGGTTTCACTAATTCCAAACCCTAGTGAACAGCCTTGCATTCAACTGCCTACATAGGCAACTGTCTTCTAAAGCCCAAAGTATATTTCGTTCAGACGCAAATGCAAAAATCAATTTCGAAAGAGTTTCATGCTAGCATGTTGCTAAGCTAATATCATGCTATTCTAATATACACATAAATATTGGGCAAAATATTCCGTTTTAATTCGACTGGACTGTTTTTAATCAATACATTTTTTGTTTAAAAGTATATTTATTATCAAAAAATTGAGTCATCAACCATCTTGGATAAACTTTTCAGTGAGCCATTTAAAAATACATTCCGGGATTGTTGTCTGTGTGAAAGATACTGCCATGCTGCCTTAAAATGTGGCCAAGAGAGGGTATCTTTGGCCAAAAGAAAGTCTCTGCCATTTGGAAAAACCTTCCAAGCTGCCTTAAAATGCTGTTTTGGTAGGCTGTGCAGTAGGTAGCTTTTTGTGGTTTGATTAAGTTCAAGTATTGAATAATAAAACAGAGTGATTAGGATTGACAAACATTTATTCAACAAAGAAACTAGCAATGCTTGGGCAGAATAATGACAACAATAATCGACAACTGCATTGTCTTTTCCCCTGGAAAAGTCCTCCATGTATGACTGCATATACACGTTCATGCCAAATGTCTTTATTCGTGCTTATCAAAAGCCTGTGCCACACAAAGATCCATTTTTTATTTATTATGTTTTCCTGCTGATGTTTGTTGTATTACTACTCCCAAACCACTATCCAGCATGCACTGTTTCAATGGTTACACTGTCCTAATGGATACCTTGTCAAATGTGACCCTTTTGTGGTCAAAGGTTAGAGCAAAATACAGGATGCCGACATTCTTGCCTACAATAGGATTCACTCTGTGCCAATTTGTCTTCTTTATATATCTTGTATGCTTTTTTGGATTGTAGACTTGAAGACCAAACAACCTGATGGATAATTAAATCCAAATATATTATACGTTTTATCTAATGATATCAGACCAAACATTGCCTCTTGTTATGGATTATGGATGCAAGTATGTTGCATGTTCTCAGTCAGATTTGCTAATGTACACTGTTACATTAGTCATTTACCATGATACATCACAGGTAATGTGTCCCACAAGTCATCTTTTGGTACTTGCATTAGTTGAATGAAATTTATTGTAATGTCCACAGTTGTGTGCCTCCTTTGTTTAAAAACATGCAATATGGATGTGTGTGCATTATGTGTTTCAGTGTCTTTGTGAACTTGAAAGATTTGTCTGCTTTAGTCCTTGAATTCTTATCAGTTTTGTTATGTAATGCATTTCTGTGCACTGTAGCCACAAGCCTGTATGAGTTCCTGTATGTGTGTCTGCTGTTCACTGTACAGCTGTCTCTAAATGATGATTGGTACTGTAGAATGATTGTATAGAAAAACAATTTTAGAATGTTGAATTTAAGTTTTATTAAAAAATAAAATTTAACTACAAATCATAATTTTTAGACAATCAATACACTGGTTCTGTAATTTATGCAGCAGTATTGTTTCTTATTTTTACTTTTCAAAATAATGTATAAAATATAAACCGTTACACCTAATGCAACAATTTTAAATACCAAAAGCATAATACAAAATAGGCTACAGTTGAACTTCACAATATCCTTGGGTAGCTGACAAATAACATGAACTTATTTCAACATCAAGACCTTATAAATCACCAAATTAACTTTTTTACAGTTAATTTAATAGATCCTGCTGTGTGTGTGTGGAAATGGAATGTAAAAGTACAAATATTAAATTAAGTCTATGAATGAATATGAGGTCATAAAACTGGTATTTAAATATTTAAACAAACAAACAAAAAAATAGTTTTAGACGAAGTATAGCATTTTACATGTTATGCCAACTACCCCTTTTAATTTGCCCAAAATTCAGTTTCCAATAAACAAATTTAGTAAAATGATCTAGTGTAGCTGAAACTGATTTCCCTCCTGCAAAATAAGCATCTGACTGTATGTCAAATGTGTTTTAGAAACTGTCATACTGAACAAGTCACTTTTTAAACTATTTAGTGTTGAAATCGCAAAACATTGTCCAACATCAACCAAGCGTGTAAATTGACACATTCTCATAAAACATTTAAATGCTAAATTACAGAGTATTGTATGCCGCTCAATAAGTAGACACTGTGCTCAATATGAAACACGGCGTTGTTTAGTTGTGTGCAGTGATGTAGTGGTGAAAAAAAGATGGTAAAACTATGAATTTCTCTATAATTTTGATACGACAAATCATTTATTAATATAATGGAAAACGTATTACATTTTTAAACAGTGTCAATTAATTGCATTTGATGCAAGTCTTCTAAAAAGGAAAGCCTAGTGTAGGTAAATTAATCAGATTATTAATCTAAGAAAAAAACAAACACACTCATCTGGACTGAACACACAGTCCACCAAACATATGATTTGCAAATGTTGAAATTTAAATATTTTTTATTCACATTAATTATTATCTGATATGAACTACACTGCAAATACATTAAGTATTTTGAAGCGCTAAAGAGCACCAGTGTGGATACAAATTGTATCATAAACAATGTATTCATGTACAATACATAACTGTTACACATGGAAATGGTGGCAACTAATATTTGCAGTATATCACATGTGCTTGCAGACCTCATTGTCTGAACACTTGCCGGAAAACCAAATAAAACGAATAATTTTGCCTAATTGAAGTCAGTAAATTGGCCACATTCAAAATTCTTGTCTGCATGTGTGTTTTTATTCACAGATTTCAATGGCAATGACAAGAACAACTATTAGTTCATCTTTAGGACAACAATGCCCAGAGTGCCTCTTTGTACACATACAGAGGTGTTGGCTTACATGTGTGTGACCGTGTATCAGAGGTTGGGTTGTATGTAGAGTGCACGCGGATGAGCGGAGTTTTCTGTTGGATAGATGAATCAGTGCACGCTTGCAAGGCAAATAGAGTATACGCAGGCTAACATAACGAGCATACTTCGTCTGCATGAGCAATCCTGGGAACGCAGTAATAAGTTGGTAAACGATAATCAATTAAATTAAAATGTGAGTAAACGGCGTTTAAGTGCGTTTACCCTCCACACACTGTCGTGTGTTTTCACAGATCAGTATTTGCAATACTGTCATAGATGCCCCCTGCTGGCTATGTTTGGAACGGAATACTGGTGTTTAAATTACTGCATACTATCCAGTACGTACTGTATATGGCATACTTGTTTAAAAAATAATAATAATAATAATAATAAATATATATATATATATACAGGTGCTGGTCATATAATTAGAATATCATCAAAAAGTTGATTTATTTCAGTAATTCCATTCAAAAAGTGAAACTAGTATAATGTATACATTCATTCCACACAGACTGATATATTTCAAGTGTTCATTCCTTTTAATTTTGATGATTATAACTGACAACTAATGAAAACCCCAAAATCAGTATCTCAGAAAATTAGAATATTGTGAAAAGGTTCAATATTGAAGACACCTGGTGCCACACTCTAATCAGCTAATTAACTCAAAACACCTGCAAAGGCCTTTAAATGGTCTCTCAGTCTAGTTCTGTAGGCTACACAATCATGGGGAAGACTGCTGACTTGACAGCTGTCCAAAAGACGACCACTGACATCTTGCACAAGGAGGGCAAGACACAAAAGGTCATTGCTAAAGAGGCTGACTGTTCACAGAGCTCTGTGTCCAAGCACATTAATAGAGAGTCGAAGGGAAGAAAAAGATGTGGTAGAAAAAAAGTGTACAAGCAATAGGGATAACCACACCCTGGAGAGGATTGTGAAACAATAATTGCAAATTGCTGCAGTAATTCAGGCAAAAGGAGCCCCAACTAAGTATTGAGTGCTGTACATGCTCATACTTTTCAGTTGGCCAACATTTCTAAAAATCCTTTTTTTTTGTATTGGTCTTAAGTAATATTCTAATTTTCGGAGATACTGAATTTAGGATTTTCATTAGTTGTCAGTTTTAATCATCACAATTAAATGAAATAAACATTTGAAATATATCAGTCTGTGTGTAATGAATGAATATAATATCCAAGTTTCACTTTTTGAATGGAATTACTGAAATAAATCAACTTTTTGATGATACTCTAATTATATGACCAGCACCTGTATATGCAATGACAGACATTTTAAATGGTAGTAGTCTATGCAACATTGCTATCACAAGTGGTGTCCAGTTATGATAATCTAGATCGGAATTAAATATGGTTATTTTGCATTGTCTAACATTTTGGCAGTTAGATCAAATCACGAGCCAAGAGGATGTTAAAAATCACTGTTGATATCTCTTCTGATTCATGTCACACAGGAAATAGTCACGTTAAGTGCAATAACGTGACTATTTCTTAACATGACTATAACGTATTCAGTTACATACTGCACACTTGAACAAATGTAGTAGGTCATCTTGATATTTCTTGCATAAAGGCAATTTGCATACTACAGTGTATATGTACATACTTGTACAAGTTGTATGGTAGTATGCTATTCCAACCATAGCTAGCCCGTGTCAGATGTATTTGAGTCTCAGACGACCCTGCTCTGATATCAATACTTGAGACTTGAAAATGTAGTTATCTAATTACTTGTTTCATGGAAATATGGGCCAGTTTTACATTTCATCAAAATAATTGTGTATGTGAGGCTATTAGCATTATTATAGAAGCGTATCAAATGGGATTGTCAACTTTTGCACAATGAATTTTCAGAACTTAATGGTTCAAGGCTGATATGTAAACATTAAAATAAAATTGAAATCTTTGTAATGTGTCAAATTATTATGCGCCTGAACCCTATTAATTTCATCCTTTTCTGTACAGCTCATAGGTTTTTTCACCCTCTGTCACCTCCATACTCAAACATTTAGTTTATTCTTCTATGTTCTTGCTTTTTTTGCCCACTTTGACGTACACTGTTGTGAGTCTAATAGCCGCAACCAAGATAAGTCCGCTCATCACCAGGTACGTTATGGGCAGGAAGCGTTTCTGCCCACCAAACCAGGTTACTGTGGAGATCACTACCTCTTTCTGACCTCTGAAGGGCTTGACTGGAAAACCTGTTGTTATTGGTCAACAAACTCTTCTACGTATAAAAACTGCAAATTAAACTGATAAAGAGTGTCCGACAAATATAACTTTTAAAGCTGAAGTTTGGAATTTCTACGCCACTAGCACCACCAAACAGGATTGCAAAAATAAAAATTGATTTCAAACTGAATTCCGCTGAATTCACTGTTTGTTGATGTATTTATTAGTAGCTTGCGCGGTGATCTCGTTAACATCACTCGTTAATCGATCTCATCATTGGTGTAGCGTGTCCTCCACCTTGTAAATGCGACGCCAATGTTCGATCTGGTTTTACTCTGTTCTTGACTGTCTTTTAGCAAGTCTTCGAATTTTGGCTTAAACATCTGCAGACAACGCTAAATTTATTTTCTTCTGTACACGTCTGCCATGATTGTAAATATTCCTCTGGCTGAACAGCTAGTTCAAGTAGCCATGCCCCAAACTCACGTTATAGGTTGAGCTAGAAAGGGATTGGTGGAGTTGAGCAGGCCACTCAAAATATAAATATTAATGTTTTGATAGTGCCTGGGAGGCTCAGTGTTTATATTTTTGAGTAAGGTAAACCAACGAATGGATTACTTAAAGTTGTCAATTAACAATAAACTGGTATAGTAGAACATATTTTGACATTAAAAAAAGTTTCATACTTCACCTTTAAAGGAATATTCAGGGTTTGATATAAGTTAAGCTCAGACTAGTCACTTCTTTTCTTAAAAAAAAGTATTTTTTTGGTAATCAACATCATGCCACAAATGCTGTCAGTTAAGCTTAACATGCATTGAACCTGGATTATTCCTTGGAATATATTTATCTTGTTTCCCAGTAAAAATGTAAAAGAAAAATAAGATACATTTTCCTCAGAAACAAGATTGTATCAGATATTAAGACTTGCTTCCAGATAATGTATATTGAAGAAGTGTATTTTGTCTTATTTCACTTTTTTTTGTCTTTTTTTTTTTTTTACTCATGTTAAAGCCAGTATGAAAACAGCATTTGCTACGGATTTACCTTTTTAATGTGACAGTAAAAAAGCATGGATTCAATGGATTGGATCGTAAAAAATTAGGATTCAATTCCACAATAGAGCAATACTTGAAGACAAGTTCAATGTCAATTGTGGAGGACAACACACCTCCCAAGCAAAAAAATGCCAGAACCTAGTTTTGAAGAGGCTTTTTGCCTGGGATGGGAAGGCTGAAGGTCAGCTTCATCCTAGAGATCATCTCACCAGATCCCAATTGTAACACTTATTTTTTAAATCTATAATTTCTCTATTTTTGCTGTAATCTCTATTTTATTAATTTTAACCTGCATGAGCAAAGGATTATGTAATTGTTTGAGATGGTGTAGTTGCCATAAGGCAGACCATCAGCGAAAGGCTCTCGAGCACGATTGAGAACACCATAAAGCTTTTTGAAATTAGGGAAGGCTGCCTCTCTCTTCCAAACAATCAGGTCATCATTGATGAAGCCATTGTTGTTGGTGTATTTGGTGTCCAGCTCATAAACCGGATACTGCCAGAAAAAAGGAAGAGTTGTGCCTGGGAGCAGACAGTGGTAACAATGAGACAAACAGACTCATACGCGCTAGTACACGTTTTGAATATTGTGCATGCCTTCGAAGGCTTGCTTGAGTGTGAATGTTTCATTAGTGGGGGGATTCTGAAATTTCATATTTTTGTCAGTGTTCCAGGCAATGCCCTTCCTGAAGAGTGGAACTTGCACTGCTGGCCCGTCTTTTGAATAATGCATCACGATAAATGAGCATAAAATAGAAAGAATAGTTGGCAGTTCACAGTGCAAATAGCCAACCTTGTTGCAAAAAGTAACTATTACTAAATAGCATCTACCCTCCATTACACTTATTGCCAAAATACTTTTAACAAGCACAAAAGTACAATTGCTTAATGGCATAATGCCGACAGATGCATCTCACCATTGAACATACTGTTGGCCACGGCACCACAGGGGGCAATGGGCACTTTGTGTGTATCATAATCGAACGGAGCACAGTACGAACTCGGAGTCTACGTGAGAAATAGAAACATCTTGAATGTAATAACAATGCTACTAATGTGAAGCATCGTGAGAGATTATATTAAGACAGATGTTATTTTAATCAGTGAGTGCATGGGAGGGATGAGAAAAATGAGAGTGAGAGGGTGAAATAGAGTGAAAACAGAAGGGAAGCAAAACGTCGAGCACCTTCAGGTTTGTCTTCCTTCCCACCATCTGTGCGTCGTCACGGGAGTCCATGTACCTCCACAGGTTCTGATGAAAGTTTCTCAGACCGTAGTAAAAGAATACATCACCCTGAGGGAGGCAGCAAACTAACAGACAAAGTATTACATCATGTTGAATGTGTACATGCTCAAATACAAATTATGAGGTCCACAAGGTGTCTCATTTTAATAAGGCCTCTGAAATGTGTTATGTGGCTTTCATCTTGGATCCTTGCCTTTATATTAAAAGTGGATTTTGGCTATAAAGGGATGGTTTATACGTTCAATTTAGAAAAGTTCCAGCTGAAATGTTAGAAATGTAAATGTTAAAGGAAAGTTCTAAGTTTAAACAAGTTATGCTCTATTGACAGAAAATATTTTTTTACTTATCCCTCAGGTTGCAAAAACAAGCACAAATCATATTTAAAGTAGCACACTTATAACGGAATCCTATGGGGCAAGTCATTCTGGAGAAGACATGTGCAGGTTGTGTTTTATATAAAAAAATGTGTACAACAATGTGTTATTTGAGCTGTAAAGTTGCCTTTTAGTGTTGGCACTACTGGGCGAGGTGGATGAACACTGCTGTAAAATTACAATAGATTCTAATGGTTTGGATATTTTAAATCTCCTGTATGTACTCACAAGGACTACTACGATTATGCATGTGAGAGATCAAACAAAGCAATTGGAAGTAACAAAGGAAAACCAACCCAAACCAGGGCTAACTCTTGCTATGTAAGAGTGTCTAGGGCGTATGTGTCTTTCAATATCATCAAGGATGCTGGATTTACAGGTGCTGTTGTGCACAAAATACTGAAACACAGTGGACATGACTTCAGCATTCAAGAAGAGGGTGTAAAAAAAAACGTGTTGACCCAGAACTATAGCTTTCATTGACATGTGGCTTGAGCAAGGACTATCACTCTCAGAAACACTTCTGAAGAGTGTTGATTGGGCAGAAAGGCATGGACATATGGACAAACACAATCGGCGATACTACGTTACACCAGAGGATATAAGAATAATCAAAAAGAGCATAAATGCCCTAATTTTTCCTGATATAAATGATTGTGTCAGTGTGGATATACTCGCCACATCAGAGCTAAAGGAGAACATTTGTTTTTATCAGCCATTAAGTGATTAACAACCCTTATTGTTGTACAGACACCCTGGCAAAAACAACTACTAAAGGAACATCCACATCCCATGTTCATGGATGCCACCTACAAAGGGATGACCTCATATGGCTATGCATTTTATGCACTACTTCTGAGTAATAGTATTGGAAGGAGTTCCATTTGCATACTTCATTATCAGTCAGGAATCAACAGCCACACTCACTCTCTTCCTGGAAAAGCTTTCTAGCAGTAATCCTGGCTTTCTTCCCTGGTCAGTACCCTATGTACTTAAACTGCTCTTGAGGTGAGCATTTGCTTTTAAACAGCCCATATCATGGAAAACTGTATTTTCATCACTTTTCTAAATAGTTTGATGTAATATGTAAACACTGTTAAAGTTTCACAAATTATAAGACAGGGGCCCTTTAATCCTCCATCTTGTCTAGCAAAAACCTGTTAAATTCATGATTTTCATATGTGTATTCCCTTTTATTTCTGTATAGGTCAGTCATGATTGACAGGGACCTGAAAGAGCTCAATGCCTTAAGACAGATTTTTCCTTCAGCAAAGGTCCTTGTTTGCTGGTTTCACGTGCTGCAGGTAGATGACAAAACAGTTCAGGCAGCAAATTGTGATTACACTGTAAACATATTGTATATGTATTACCACTTGTATTATTATTGCCAATAATTCACAGATCCCTTAAAAACATTAGTATGAGCACTTTATTATAAAATGTCATTGAGAGTTTTGGCTGTACAGTCCAAAATGTATACAGGAAAATCTCATAGTTTAAAAAGAAATTACACAATGCTAATTGAAATAAAACTTTTATTCTCTTTAACATGTAGGCTGTGCATAGGTGGTTGGTAAAACAAGATGGAGGAAACCTGCCAGTGGGCCAGAGAAACATGGTGATTCAAGCAATGGTTGGAATGAAGGTGTGTTTAACGGTAAGGCTTGTTCATAGCTATACCATAAAACAAGCTTTTTCCACAATGTTTTGGCTTGACAAAGCTCTGAATAAATTAAGTTCCCTATCAACAAGCTACACTTTGATGCTGCGCTGATTTAGCGCTTTGGGAACGTCTTTAGGAGTGACCAGCTGTGAATATGTGTGCAACACGTCTTTGAAATTGACTAGAATTTATAGCCTCTACTGGTAACATCATAGGATGTACCTGTAGTAGGGCTACAAATAGATGCATCACAGGTGCATCGTCAGGTCTTTTGTCTTCAGAACACTCTGTTTGTGTTGTGCTTCTCAAGCTGTCAGAACTTTCTTTTCCTCTGTTAGGAGTTAGAATTTGTTAGGCAGTAAGCAGAAAACCTTTTCTCCTTTCCAAGAATGAGTGCGAGCATTGCGATCTGGTTACAGTCAAAATGCTTTGCACTCGTCTCGCTTACTTCCAAGAGCCAGCACCCACTCTTTCATCGTGGGGCTCTTACATGGATCTGGCTGAGGAGCGAGAGACGGGTCCATCCCTATCGCTCGCTCTCTCCCCAGATCCAGCTGGTCCTTCTCGTGAGCCTGAAGCACACTTCGGCGCCTTTTTGGTTCACGAGGGATACGCTGAATCTCTCGAGTCTGCGGACTTTGAGCTACCCACCTCTGAACATTCCACGCACAATAATAAAGCGGCTGAGGAATTACTTGAGGTGGTTACTCGGGCTGTGGCCAGGCTACAGTTAGACTGAAAAGAATTCATAGACTGTGTCCAGTCCGTGCCCTTCAGACTTCTGTCCACCACACTAGCCAGTGGCATAAGTCAGGACAACTATTCGTTTGTCATGGGGGCCATAACAAAGGTGCGGCTGCCACCAAGCAAACAATGTCACATTGGGTGAGGGATGCTATTGCCCTGGCCTACGAGGCGCGTGGTCAAGCTTCTCCAGTAGGTATCAGGGCTCACTCTACCAGAAGGGTCGCCTCTTCTAAAGCTTTGGCCAGAGGTGTCCCTCTGCAGCATGTTTGTGGTGCGGCAGGCTGGTCCTCTCCACACACATTCATAAGATTTTATAGTTTGGATATTCATGCCACTCCAGGCCCTTACGTCCTTGAGTCAACATCACAAGCTCATGTCTGAGACCTCTTGCGCTCTTGTGAGCACAACTACACAACCGTAAGGGGTCCGAGCACCCACAGTGCGGCGGCGTGGGTATTCTCGTTCCCAAAGCACTAAATCAGCACAGCATCAAACTGTAACTTTTTGATAGGGAATGTCTCGGGTTACTTAACTGTAACCCCTGTTCCCTGATAAAAGTGGAACGAGATGCTGTGCTTCATTGCCACACTGAGGATGCTCCAGGACTGCTCTTCAGAAAAAATACCTGAGGATGCAACTGTGACGCATCCATTTATAGCCCTGCTACAGGTGCATCCTATGATGTCACCAGCAGATTCTATAAATTCTAGTCAATTTCATTGATGTGTTGCACACATATTCACAGCTGGTCATTCCTAAAGACGTTCCCAAAGCGCTAAATCGGAGCAGCATCTCGTTCCGCTTTTATCAGGGAACCGGGGTTACAGTTAAGTAACCAGAGACGTTTTCAGGCCTCTTACATAGATTCTTCCTCTACTCTGATGTTCTTTTAGTTTCTGTTTTTAGACAGTTGTAAGGTTGTAAACATTATTAATTTAAAGTTCTATGTTCCTCAGGAAGAAGAGTTTATCCACACTTCTGCCACAAAGTGCTGGATTCCTACCTTGGTACTACACATGTATCTACGTACCTGAAGAAGCTTTGGTCCAATTTTGGCAGGTCATTCAATCATGAAAACAGTGATAACCAACAAGGCTTAGAGGTACAGGGTTGTATATAGGCCTATTTGTTGTAATAACAAGCATGCTTTCTCCTTTACACACTCCTAGTTTCAGTGATTTCACATTTCACTATGCATAATGAATGTTTGCCTTTTTGTTTGTAATTAAACTAATATGTACACCCATACTTAACTCACCAAATAACAGATAATTTTCAAGATGTGTTTTGCCAGGACATTTTTCATATTCTACATTTCCTTGGTGTGCTAATCCTGTTGAGGCATTTTTTGTATGGTTCAAGTTGGTTATCTTTCTTACATAGATTCTTCCTCACGATAAAATATCAATTCCTGAAGTGAAACACGAACAGGCGGATTGACCAGATCCTTTGCCAGCCTTGTGGAGATATCCACAAATATTACTGGTAAATGTTTATTGTAATATTTACTGTTACCTTCAAAATCCATTAAGTTTTCTTTTACTCCATTTCATTTTTTTTACATTATCAATTATTTCCTGCTATTTACCTACTCAATTTCTAATGACTGATTGTGTAATTTTAAGTTACATGGATGAGCTGGCAGAAAGTGAACAAATCAAGGGAGACAATGCTGATGACTTCTCTAATGCTGTCAAGTCTATAATTGAGAAGGGGCTAGATTCAAAATGTAAAATGAATGAAAAGGGAACCTGTTTTATTCCATCAGACAAGCACTCAGTCTCACACAGTTGATTTGGTCATGGTCAAATGTGACTGCAGAAGATCCAGAAGCGGTTCTCTGTGCAAACATATAGCTTTCTCGAGAATAGTTGCCCAGCGACAAGGACTAGATATTTAAGATATCAGGTCTGCTCTTGCTAGAACAATCATTGATAAGTCATTCGTATATCTCAGATGATGAAAACCTCACAGTCTTTCACAGTGATGGGAGTGTAGGGACTATAAATCAAAAAAGTCCACAATTCTGTACATGCAATGTAGACAGTCATAATGAAAAATGTGTCTGTATCTTGGTTCACAACATCCTCTACCTTCCACTGACATCTTGTGAGTTAATCTCCAATCATCCAGATTGCCAGAAAATACCCAACAGAAAGCCAAAAGCTGAACTCCAGGCCATGTTAACAGACCTTATTGAATGGAGCCAATCAGACAAGTACATTGACAACAGGGAGCTGTACAAGAGGGTAGAGAGGGCACACAAACAGTTTTTTTTTTTCAAACTTCAGTATTCTGTCAAGAAATAGAAAAATAACTGTACTGCATGCCTATAGTCAACAAGTAAAAAGGCAAAACATGTACTCACTACGAACTACATTCAGTATTTTGATTTAAGTGTTCTCATTTTCTCTTAAGACATGCATCAATTAAAGAAAAAGTGCCTTCTATAACAGCAGGCCCAAGACCATGTGTAGTCAGGTCAAATGTTTCCCAATTAGCCTCTAAAGCGTTCAAGGTCTTCCTGCAATTGAAAATAACAAAATCGATTTATTTTCCAGTTCAACTGATCATTGAATCATTCAGTTAAATGTCAAGTGTATTAGTAAATTGTTACTAAATTACCTGCAGTCATCTGATTTGGCCATGGCTGCAGGGACATTCCCCTCTTCCAACAAGGCTTGACCCACTCTTTTCTGGGGGATGAATTTTGCTGCTAGGTACATTATGTCACCAGCCAGATCACTGCATTCATCTAAAATGTAGTAATTATGTGTACAATTATTTGTAATAATGTCCAACTTACAAGCAGTACAAATAAATAACAAGGAAAGATGAATTGTGCAGATACACACACCATCCACTTTATTAAGAACACCTGCACATTCATGCAGTTAGCTAAATAGCCAATCATGTGGCAGCAACATAATGTAAAACAGCAACATGCTTATACAGGCCAAGAGCTTCAGTTAATCTTCACATCAATCATCAGAATGAACAAAAAAATTTGATCTCTCTGACTTTAACTGTGGAATGGTTGTTGGTCCCAGATGGGCTGGTTTGAGTATTTCAGAAACTGCTGATCATCTGGGAATTTTCACACATGAAAGTCTGAGTTTACATAGATTGGTGCAAAAAAACAAAAACCATTGAGTAAGTGACAATTCTGTGGGTGGAAATGCATTATTCATAAGAGAGATCAGAGGAGAATGGCCAGATTGGTTCGAGCTCCTTAGATATAGTGACTCAATTAAGCACTTTTTACAGTCACTCCTTGGTTACAGCAAAGAATCTCAGCATGCACAATATATTGAACCTTGAGGCTACAACTGCAGAAGACCACATCAGGTTCCACTCCTGTGAAACAAGAATGTGAATCTGAGTCTATCATGGGCACAGGCTCACAGAAACTGGACAGTTGAAGATTAGAAAAAATTATCACCTTTTCCAGTCTTGAACTGTCCAGTTTGGGTGAGTCTGTGCCCATGATAGCCTCCGAATATTCTTGGCTGCTGTTGTAGACCATCCACCTCAAGGTTCAATGTTTTGTGCATGCTTAGATGCTTTTCTGCTCACCACGGTTGTAAACAGTGATCATTTGAGTTACTGTATCCTTCCTGGCAGCTTGAATCAATCTGATAATTTTCCTCTGACCTCTCTTACCAACAAAGTTTCCACCCACAGAACCTTCGCCCACTCAATGTTTTTTCCCCCCACACCATTCTGTGGTGTGCGTGAAATTCTAAGGAGATCAACAGATTCTGAAATACTGAAATCAGCCCACCTGGCACCAAAAACCATGCCACGGTTAGTCACAGACAGGGGCGTGTCTAGAGGGGGGGCACGGGGGGGGGGGGGGGGGGGCACCGGCCCCCCCTGGAATATGATTGGCCCCCCCTGGTGCCCCCCCAATCTCATTGGGCTAGATTTACTGTCAACCTGAAAATGCCCACCGCCATTGGACCAGAGCGCTGTCAATCACTGCCTGATTTGAGACTCGCGCGAAGCGCGTTTAGAGGAAGCACAGATGCACGTTTTTAAAACAGGAGGAAAGAGACACCACGACGACACGTCAGTGTTTACGGTATGTACACACTCAATTATATATTCTGAAATATCGCATCGTATGTTAGTATTTAGTCTGATACTTTCGTGTGTGACTGACCAAGCTATGTATTAAGTTAAATATATTGAAATATCGCATCGTATGTTAGTAGTCTGATACTTTCATGTGTGTGACTGGCCAAGCTATTGCATGTAGCTAGTAGATTAGCTAACGTAACTTTGGCAGACTACTGAATAGAATTGACTTTGTCAGTGTTATTCAGCAGCAATGCACACATTTGAACATTTTTCAAAATATTTTCTTTTGTGTTCAGCAGAAGAAAAACTCATACAGGTTTGAAATAACTTTAGGATGAGTAAATGATGACAATTTTTTTTTAAAGTGAACTATTCCTTAAATGGGTTTTTGTTTATTTTAAGGCAGAATTTAGTGTAAAAAAAAAAGTTAAGAATGAAAAGAGGACAGAGTCAGACACAGCTACAGGACATCCAAGGTTTCTTTAAGAAGAAACCATGTCAGGGACAGTCAGATGCAGTGCAGTCCAGTGCAGGTCAGAGCCAGGATTCCACCAGGCAGGGCCAACAAATTAGCCAGCCTGAGAGGACCAGTGAGGGCTACGTCAGCAGCCACCTATCTGCAGCAACAGGTGAAAGTTAGAACATGAACATTTTATGCATTTTCTTATTTATTTTTTTACCTTTGCAGCCAGTTCACATGATACCACTTCATAGATAAATATTTAACATGTATTTGATTTATGTTTTAGATCTACATGGTGATGAAAGCTCCCAAACCTCTGAGGGAGAAGAAGACCAGTCCCTTATCAGGCTTCGCAGCAGAAGTGGTTCATATTCCAGAGGTGATAGTGACAGAGAGCACCAACCAGTCCTATCTGGATCAGAATTTGCTGTTCCTCTTGGACCTCAAGGTATATTGACAAATGTCATCTTCCAGTGTTTTTGGCCATTTTACTAGTATGAACATTGTTGATGTTGAAATGACAGGGACTAATCTTTGCTTTATTAATATGTCTATTTATTTAGATATTTCACAATCCAGAGCGGTTGGTCCTGTGCAGCCTAACTTAGCGATGTTTCCTAGAACACCGCAAGGAAAAAAAAGTAGGGCATTTAATTCTACATGGTATAAAGAATATCCATGGATAGAATATTCACAAAGTCAGAACTCGGCCCATTGTTTTGTATGCAGACATTTTTCACTCCCTTCTGCCCCTCAATCTGCCTTCACTTCAAGCTCTGGTTTTGCAAACTGGAAAAAAGCATTATATAAGGACGGTGGTTTTGCAATGCATTCCAAATCAGAGCACCATGTAAATGCAATGTTGGCATGGTCTGACTACAAAAGGGGAGCTGAGAGCAACACATCTTTGTTGAAATCAATTAATAAAGACTACCAAAAAAGAGTAAAAGAGAATCGGGACTATATAAAAACTGTGGCAGATGTTCTCCTGCTTACTGCTACACAAAATATTCCCCAAAGAGGCCATCGTGAGTCAGAGGAGTCTGAGAATAGGGGGAACTTTCTGGCCATATTGGAGCAAATAGCAAAACGTGACCCAATAGTGAAGAAAAAACTGTCCAGCGGAAATGCTAAGTACATAAGTAATACCACACAAAAAATAAATCCTGGAGTGTTTGGCAGAGATGGTTCGACAAAATATCATCCAAGAAGTCAAAGAAAATGAGGCATTCAGTGTTCTAGTTGATGAAACTAAGGACATGAAAAAAAAAGAACAAATTTCCCTGGTCCTGAGATATTATTATAAGGGTGCAGTACATGAGAGTTTTTTACATTTTCAAAAAGCTGATAGTTTAAATGCTGCAGGGTTAACAGAGAAGATCATCAATTGTCTAGAGAGATATGGATTGGATTACAGAAGCAATCTTGTAGGCCAGGGATATGATGGAGCATCTGTAATGAGTGGAAAACATACAGGTGTTTCTGCACGCATAAAGGCAGTGGCAAAACATGCGTTCTATGTGCATTGCAATGCACATTGCCTGAACTTAGTTTTAGTTGATACTGTCAAGTCAGTACCTGAGGCATCATGTTTCTTTTCTTTACTAGAAAAACTATATGTCTTCATGTCAGGCTCATACATTCACCACAAATGGCTTGAAATTCAGAAAGAAATGTATGGAGGTCAGCCTAGAGAGCTTCAGAAGCTTAGCGACACAAGATGGGCATGCAGGTACTTTGCCTGCCGTAATATGATGGACCGGTTACCTGCAGTGTGCTGTGTGTCCTTGAAGATATTGCTGAAGAGAGAAGTGGGGACCGGTCTGTGGAGGCACGGGGTCTTCTTGCCCAAATTGACTTGCCTTTGAATGGGCTTCTAACGACATTCTGCAAAGTGCTGGGTGACACCAAGCTTCTATCTGATATGCTTCAGTCACCGTCACTAGACCTAGCGAGAGCTGTTGAGCTTATTGAAGCACTTCAGGACACATTTAAGAATTACAGAGAAGAATCATTTTGTGATGAGCTATGGAGAGAAATCTTAAACACAGCTCAAAAGTGTAATATCAGCATTGAAAATGTGGAAAAAAGGCAACGTAAGACCAGCTCTAGACTAGAAGGATCTGTAGTGACATCCACTGTTGGCGCGCATAGAAGTGACCAAGATGACAAAGATGGTTTTAGAAAGAACATCTTCTATCCAATCCTTGACTCTGTTATTGGGGAATTACAGAAACGTTTCTCCAAGCCCAACTGCAACATAATGAGAGGTGTTCAAGCACTCCATCCTAACAGCAACAGCTTTCTACAAGAATCACCTCTTTTTTCATTTGCAGAGATCTACGAGTCAGACTTGGATGATCTGAAGCATGAGCTGCACCAAGCCAAAAGGATTTTGGAGAGGAAAAGGAAAGAAGGTATGCAAAGCCTCACCAGCATATTGGAGTTCACAGTGTTTCTGGAACCTTTCAAAGAGGTGTTCCATGAACTTTTTCGGTTGTGCAAAATTGCCATCGCAATACCTGTAAGCACTTGCTTCTTGTGAACGGAGTTTTTCCACCCTGAAACTGATCAAGAACCACCTACGAACAACCATGTCTGATGAGCGACTGAGTGACCTGGGAGTGCTCAGTGTAGTCACGGAGAGCCAAGTCCCTGGATATGGATGAGTTTATTCGACTATTTGGTAGCCAGCACAAAAACCGCAGAATACAGCTGTTCTGAGATGGTGCAGTTAACCCACAGGAACAGACACATTTCATGCTGAGAATGTTTACACACACACACACATTTTTGTGTTGAAAATAAAGCATGTTAAATTACTAATTAATGTCTGTGTGATTTTTTTTTTTTTTTAATTTAAAATTTATTGGAACAGAACTGTGTTGTCCAATCCATGCAAAATACAAAAATGTAATACCATCTATATTAGGGCACAGGGCATTGCACAAGATTTTGGAAATCGTGCTTAATATTTTCTAAACCAGTATTAATTTTCAGTTGAATTTTCTGATTGGCCCCCCCCCTGACTGGTTCTTGGTCCCCCCTGTGCCCCCCCATTTATAAAATCCTGGAATCGCCCCTGGTCACAGAAATCTAATTTTTCCCCATTCTGATGATTGATGTGAACATTAAAGCTCTTGACCTGTATCTGCATGATTTTATGCAGGGTGTTACAATTATTGTAACAGTAAAATGGTACAATTTTATAATTCAAAACCACAAAACAAGGATACTGGTGTCAGTATTCCCTTTAAAGTTACTACTACTGCTACTCCATTATTACCTTCACAAAGATTAGAGCACTGTGATGTTAACTTTGTGCGCTTTGAGGGCTTCACCTCCAACTCTGCCAACCTCTCTTTAATTTTGTTTTTTGTCCCTTGGCCTTCTGTAGATAAGCCACTACAGTGTTCGCAGAGTAGCTCTCCGGTAGAGAGCATCTCCTCCGTAGTTCATCTGATGTGACCAGGTATCTGATATATCAATGTGTTATATCAGTACTTTATAATGATTTGAAAAGGCTGATGTGCTTTATAAAATGGCATATTATAATCTTATAAAAAAAAAAACAGTTTAGGTGCGTAGGAATAGAGAAGAAGGTTTTGAACCATGGCAATAAGATAATTTAATAACTTTCTTTTAAAATATAATGGGACTGATCTACAGCATAATTTGCCATCGTTAAAAACCCATTCCATGCAATACTGTCTTTACCTCTTTGCTTGGTTAAAGTCTGAATCTTTTAAAACACATTCCACCAGGAATCCCCCTGGAAGGGTGGAAAAAAACGAATAGTAACAGTACCAATGGGAAAGGCATAGCATGCATTTAGATGAAAATTAATTACTATTTCTATTGCTCAAGACTGTTCAATGCATTGTGCTCTCCTTAGACTCATCAAAAGCAATAATTGTTGGAGATTTTAATATACACGTAGATAACACAAATGATGCGTTAGGGGCTGCGTTTACAGATTTGTTAAACTCCTTCGGGGTCACGCAAAACGTCAGTGGTCCCACTCATCGCCTAAATCATACGCTAGATTTAATTATATCATATGGAACCAATCCAACCGATATAGATATTATACCGCAAAATGATGATGTCACTGATCATTACATGGTAACTTGCATACTACGTACCACTGAAATCTGTCATATTGCGCCACGTTATCGACCAAGCAGAACAATCCTTCCAACCACAATAGATAGATTCTCAAATAGCCTACCTGATCTATCTCAGCTGCTCAGTGAACCCAAACAAACAGATGAACTAGAGGAAATGACTAGCAGTTTGAGCACCATTTTCTCTGGTACATTAGATATTGTTGCACCAATTAGATTAAAAAAGTTTCGAGAAAAAACTAGAGCACCATGGTACAACAGTGCTACGCATGCTATCAAGAGAGAAACTCGTAACTTAGAGCGTAAATGGAAACAAACTAATTTAGAGGTCTTTAGAATCGCGTGGAAAGACAGTATGTCACGTTACAAAAAGGCTCTAAAAACAGCCAGGGCTGAGCACCTCCGCAAACTAATAGAAAATAACCAAAATAATCCAAGGTTCTTATTTAACACCGTGGCTAGACTAACAAATAAACAGAGATCACCTGAGCAAAATATTCCGTTACAGTTTAGTAGTAATGATTTTATGAATTTCTTCACTGAGAAAATAGAAAACATCAGAAACACAATTGTAAACACAACTGTTAATGTACAATCTTTTATGGTGTCTTATGACTCACCCTCAATTATCGCCCCTCAAGAACAACTACACCGCTTTACAACTATAGGACAGGAAGAGATAAATAAACTTATCATTGCATCTAAACCAACAACATGTTTACTAGATCCAATACCCACTAAACTACTGAAAGAAGTGTTACCTGTAGTGGAAGAGCCTCTTCTCAATATTATTAACTCGTCTTTATTTTTAGGTCATGTTCCAAGAATATTTAAGCTGGCAGTTATAAAACCTCTCATTAAGAAACCACAATTAGATCCAAATAACCTAGCAAATTACAGACCCATCTCAAATCTTCCATTTATGTCTAAAATATTAGAAAAAGTTGTGTCCGCTCAATTGTGCTCTTTCTTGCAAGAAAATGATATCTATGAAAAATTTCAGTCAGGATTCAGACCGCATCATAGCACAGAAACTGCGCTAGTTAAAATTACAAATGATTTACTTTTGGCTTCTGACCAAGGCTGCATCTCAATATTAGTTCTACTCGATCTTAGCGCTGCGTTCGACACTATAGATCATAAAATACTCTTGGATCGACTACAAAACTACACTGGTGTTCAGGGACAGGCATTAAGCTGGTTTAGATCGTACTTATCAGACCGTTACCATTTTGTCTGTTTAAATGGGGAAAAATCAAAAATAACGTCAGTAGACTATGCAGTGCCACAAGGATCTGTGTTAGGCCCTCTATTATTCTCAATATATATGCTGCCACTTGGTAAAATTATAAGAAAACATGGAATTCATTTCCACTGTTATGCTGATGACACTCAATTATATATCTCATCACGACCAGATGAAAACACTAACTTATCTAACTTGACAGAGTGTCTTAAAGATATAAAATGCTGGATGACGTGTAATTTCCTGTTATTAAATTCCGATAAAACGGAGGTATTCAAAAAACTACCCACAAAATCCCTTACAATACAACTTTAATTTAGAAGGATGTCCTGTTACATTATCCACTACAGTAAAAGACCTGGGTGTTATACTAGACCGCAACTTGACTTTCGATAATCATATTTCATCTGTTACGAGAACAGCCTTTTTTCCACCTTAGAAACATTGCTAAGCTACGTAACATGCTATCTGTTTCTGATGCAGAAAAGTTAGTTCATGCATTCATGACCTCGAGACTAGATTACTGTAATGCTTTATTAGCTGGTTGCCCTGCATCCTCAATAAACAAGCTACAGTTAGTCCAAAATGCAGCCGCTAGAGTTCTTACTAGGTCAAGAAAATATGATCATATAACACCGATTTTAACATCTCTACACTGGCTACCTATTAAGTTCCGTATCAATTACAAAGTATTACTACTGACCTATAAAGCCCTAAATGGTTTATCTCCGGTGTATTTAACGGATCTTCTATCGCCATACAATCCATCGCGCTCTTTAAGATCACTAAATTCAAGGCTTCTGGTCATACCTAGGATATCTAAGTCCACTAATGGAGGGAGGGCGTTCTCACATTTAGCTCCTAAACTCTGGAATAGCCTTCCTGATATTGTTCGAGGCTCAGACTCGCTGTCCCAGTTTAAAACTAGATTAAAGACGCATCTCTTTAACCAAGCATTCACATAATGCTTACTTTTTATACTACTGCTGAATCAGTTATAATGCATTAATATTATGAACATCAGCTATGCTAATTATTTCCCATCTGCTTTTCTGCTGTTATCTCGGGACGCCAGTCCCGAGGTAAATAGCGTTCGTCAGCTCCAGTTTGTATCCAGCCTCTCACGGAGACTTCAGATGCCCCATCACCATGGACTACGATCTTGAAATGGGATACATAGACTAACTATTGCCAACAAAAGCCTTCATCAGCCAAACAAGAACTTCTGGAATTTAATCAAGGATGGACTTCAAAGACACTGGTCACTAATCTTGCAGTTCAAACACAATCACTGTCTAAATACTGACCCTTAGCACTTAATAAGTTTAATAATTTTTTAAATCATGTTTTTTAACTATAAATAATTCTTATTTACATTATTCATGATGTTAGCCAGAGGGGAACTGGCCCCCACAGTGAGTCTGGTTTCTCCCAAGGTTATTTTTCTCCATTAACCATCATCTTTTGGAGTTTTGTGTTCCTTGCCACAGTCGCCTTCGGCTTGCTCACTGGGGTTATTAATACAATTATTATTTGATTATTTTTAAACACGATAAAGAATCATATCTTATCTAATTCCACAACAGGGCTCCAAAAAAAAAAAAAAAAAAAAAAATCAATTAAGGAGCGATTGGCTCCTATAGGGGGAAAAAAACAGGCGCCAAATTTTTTTCATTTTTAACTCCTTCCATTCCTTTTCGTCCCGCAGCTCGCTAACAGTGTAGTCTGTGGAGCATTCTTCGCAATTTTGTGATCACGTGCATTTTTTATGCTTGTTACTGTCACCGTGTTTTCTAACAGTCTCTTTTTTGAAATGGTTAGTTCCTGCAATGAACTCCGTTTTCCCTGCTATTTCTTTGATATAAACTTTTGTAATGTATCTCGGGAAATGTAATGCAAATTTTAAAATCAAAGGGAGTAAACTTTTACTGTCGCCAATGGCGACCTTGACAGAAATTACACTCACAAATAAATTTATTTGGTCACAAATGCGACCATTTTTAGTCGCAGTTTGGAGCCCTGCACAAGGATGATGATTTATCGACTTTATAGACATTACATTTTTATCGTCTGTTAATGCTGAACTTCTGTAAAGCTGCTTTGAAACGATGTGTGTTGTGAAAGGCGCTATACAAATAAAATTGACTTGACTTGACTTGACTCATCAATAGCATCATGAAATGTCTTCGTCCTGATTTCCTTTATGTGACAGGGCGGAAGGCGGGGACGGGTCATGATTTTACACAACCAGCCCCATATCAGGCTAATCAAGCCTCCGAGAGGGATAAAGGCCGACTGCGGGTGGTGGTGTGATGAGAGAGAGTGTTTACGGGCAGCTGTCAGTCACATGTGTGTGTTTGTGTCTTTTGCTTAGTTCTTTATTAAAATATTATTTATACTGTCAAGCCAGTTCTCGCCTCCTCCTTTCCATTAATACCTTTACACTTTATTACTGCAAATGTAATACAGTGTGTATATATCAGAAGTTAACTGGTTCTTTACTAGACAAACAAATCACACTGATCAGCATTAACATTGAAACCACTGACAGGTGAAGTGAATAACATTGATTATCTCTTTACAACAGCTAACATCTTTTGCAAAAACCTTCCAGAAATTAAAGCTGTTATAGAACAGCTGCAAAGGGCAAAATATCTCAATATTAACACCCTTGATTACAGATGGAAATTTACATTTCATTACATTAAATTTACCTCCACAAACTTTTAAGCAAGTTAGTGTATTTGTCCAAGATCCTACTTTAAAACTTTACCTGTCTGATCTTCTTGGCCGTGTCCTGAGCTGCTTTCTCCCTTAATTCCTGCATTGTCTTTATTACTTTGTCTTACACTGACATTTCCTCTGTCTTGTCCCTCAATTCCGGTGTTGTTTCGGTTACCTTCTCCTGAGCTGTCTTGTCCCTCAATTTCCATGATGTTTCGGTTACCTTCGCCTGAGCTGTCTTGTCCCTCAATTCCCATGATATTTCGGTTACTTTCTCCTGAGCCGTCTTGTCCCTCACTTCCGGTGTTGTTTCGGTTACTTTCTCCTGAGCCGTCTTTTCCCTCAATTCCGGTGATGTTTCGGTTACTTTCTCCTGAGCCGTCTTGTCCCTCAATTCCAGTGATGTTTTGGTTACTTTCTCCTGAGCCGTCTTGTCCCTCACTTCCGGGGTTGTTTCGGTTACTTTCTCCTGAGCCGTCTTGTCCCTCACTTCCGGTGTTGTTTCGGTTACTTTCTCCTGAGCCGTCTTGTCCCTCAATTCCAGTGATGTTTTGGTTACTTTCTCCTGAGCCGTCTTGTCCCTCACTTCTGGGGTTGTTTCAGTTACTTTCTCCTGAGCCGTCTTGTCCCTCAATTCCAGTGATGTTTTGGTTACTTTCTCCTGAGCCGTCTTGTCCCTCACTTCCGGGGTTGTTTCGGTTACTTTCTCCTGAGCCGTCTTGTCCCTCACTTCCTGTGTTGTTTCGGTTACTTTCTCCTGAGCCTTCTTGTCCCTCACTTCCGGTGTTGTTTTGGTTACTTTCTCCTGAGCTGTCTTCTCCCAGAATTCATTAATTTAGAAATAATATTAACATTAACAGACTGTCTATTCTTTACATTTTATAATAATCTATCAGCCTCTCAAAGTGTAAAATTATTGAACTATGCAATATTAGAAGATTTATTTTACAATGTTGCACAAGGGTCAATTGTTTCAAAATTCACTACTTTTGCAAAGAAGACACTTGGCATCCTCTTGATTCCCAGGTAGACATTTTGTATTGATATTTACTAGACAAGTTGAGTTTTTTCCCTAGAAAATTTTTTTGCATGAAAAATGCTTAAGTCAAGGTTATCCAATTCCTGGTTGCCATTTTTTTTTACTCCCCAACTTATTAGCAAGAATCTGATGTACTTGAGCAAAAAAAAAAAAACAAACAAACAAAAAAAAGACTACTGGAGACAGGAATTGGAGAATCATCGGAATAAACTTAGAATGATTATTTAATTTTAAAGAAAAATATTAAAAATGTAATTTGCATACTTGCCTTGTTCTTCCAAGACACCATCTTGTGACAGATACCACAAATACCTGACTTATCTAAAGCACATAGGAAACATATTTGCTACATTGTTACTATTTCAACAGAGATCAACCAATAACCAGTTACATGTTCATTGTACTTACCAAGTGAACAGAAAAGAAACAACCCCAGTCGCTCCCTCTCTTGTTGTACCCTTTGTGCCTTCAAGAAAAACCTCAGCCCAAACTAAAGGTGTTAAAAAAAAATAAAGAATGATGAATTCAATGTCACAGCAGTAAATTTACTTGTTTAGTTACACTTTCAAAACTGTACAAAACTGAGTGCCTTCAGTTCCATAATCAACTGGAATTTTGTGGTAGAATAAAAAGACCATTCTAACCAATAAAAACAATATAGAATATATACAATATCATTAGAAATTACACAACAGTGTCAATATCCAAAAAATTGACAATGATTTGATGCAGTGATAATAATAAATTAAAATTAAAAGCATTTTTACCACAGCTGTGAAAACACCACAGGAAATACTGTCATACTAAAGGGTATGGTTCCTCTTTGTCCTTTTCCATGGTCCCTGGTAACCTTTTGATGCAGCAAATGTGCTGAAGTGTAGGTAAAGATTGAAATATGTCAAGTAGATGTACAAAACAAAGTTTATATAGAAATACAGAAAATAAAATATCATTTTAAAAACCTTGCACGTACCTCCAGTTTTCTGCTATTTTATAATACTGCTCATCCTGTTCCCCAAGTGAATTTAGATAAGTAATACTCCGAGCCACAATACTGCAGTGCTAGAACAAACAAACAAATATATATTTTATTACATGTCAACAGCAAATATGAATAAGACGTGTTACACTGGGAGCCAATATGCTTGAAATTTTTATATTGTGCTACTTACAGCAAAATTTACAAAATGTGTCTTACTTTTCAATGATTTCCATCCTCCAAATAGGGACCAACAACCTCCTTTTTATTTTCAAAGATGTTCTTCTTCAAAGAAAAGAACAAATTATGAATGTAAAATGTATGTAATATCTTTAATTCAGTATGAGCAAATTAACAACTATTGTGAGACTAGCAAGGAATATTTGCCTATATTGGTTCTACCTATAACACTGGTAAGAACTGCCAATTAAAGTTTTGTCAGGGTAATTCTTACCTTGATAAAATGACAGCTTCTTGTCCTTGCTCTGCCTTCCAGAATATGAGTCAGGGTATGCGTATGAATTGCCACAACATCTGGTCGCCCCTAAACGTAAAATATTAAAAGGACATTAACAATATATTTTTTTAAATTATTACTAAAGTGCTACAAATATTTTAAACAAGTGCACATGAAACAAATGTGTGCACTTGTATAGAAAGTAGGCAACCCTCCTTCTGGAGTGCACTGGGCATGCAAGCTATTCTGCTTGTTAAACAGAGACAAGCTGATTGCAGCTCATTACAATACCAAAGACTATCTGAATGTCAAACCCCTAGGTAGGGGGTGGGTTATATAGAAAACAATATAATATCACAATACATTACATGATAAAAATTGTCATATTGCCCACCCCATCACTCAGGTGTGTTAGATTTGTATTAGCCCAAATATATGTAGGATGACAGCACTCGAGGAAGATGATTGTCTTCCCCTTATATACAGGTGAAACTCGAAAAATTAGAATATCGTGCAAAAGTTCATTAATTTCAGTAATTCAACTTAAAAGGTGAAACTAATATATTATATACACTCATTAGAAGCAAAGTAAGATATGTCAAGCCTTTATTTGATATAATTTTTATGATTATGGCTTACAGCTTATGAAAACCCCAAATTCAGAATCTCAGAAAATTAGAATATTGTGAAAAGGTTCAGTATTGTAGGCTCAAAGTGTCACACTCTAATCAGCTAATTAATCCAAAACACCTGCAAAGGGTTCCTGAGCCTTTAAATGGTCTCTCAGTCTGGTTCAGTTGAATTCACAATCATGGGGAAGACTGCTGACCTGACAGTTGTGCAGAAAACCATCATTGACACCCTCCACAAGGAGGGAAAGCCTCAAAAGGTAATTGCAAAAGAAGTTGGATGTTTTCAAAGTGCTGTATCAAAGCACATTAATAGAAAGTTAAGTGGAAGGGAAAAGTGTGGAAGAAAAAGGTGCACAAGCAGCAGGGATGACCGTAGCCTGGAGAGGATTGTCAGGAAAAGGCCATTCAAATGTGTGGGGGAGTTTCACAAGGAGTGGACTGAGGCTGGAGTTACTGCATCAAGAGCCACCACACACAGACGGGTCCTGGACATGGGCTTCAAATGTCGTATTCCTCTTGTCAAGCCGCTCCTGAACAACAAACAACGTCAGAAGCGTCTTACCTGGGCTAAAGAAAAAAAGAACTGGTCTGTTGCTCAGTGGTCCAAAGTCCTCTTTTCTGATGAGAGCAAATTTTGCATCTCATTTGGAAACCAAGGTCCCAGAATCTGGAGGAAGAATGGAGAGGCACACAATCCAAGATGCTTGACGTCCAGTGTGAAGTTTCCACAGTCTGTGTTGGTTTGGGGAGCCATGTCATCGGCTGGTGTTGGTCCACTGTGCTTTATTAAGTCCAGAGTCAACGCAGCCGTGTACCGGGACATTTTAGAGCACTTCATGCTTCCTTCAGCAGACAAGCTTTATGGAGATGCTGACTTCATTTTCCAGCAGGACTTGGCACCTGCCCACACTGCCAAAAGTACCAAAACCTGGTTCAATGACCATGGTATTACTGTGCTTGATTGGCCAGCAAACTCGCCTGACCTGAACCCCATAGAGAATCTATGGGGCATTGCCAAGAGAAAGATGAGAGACATGAGACCAAACAATGCAGAAGAGCTGAAGGCCGCTATTGAAGCATCTTGGTCTTCCATAACACCTCAGCAGTGCCACAGGCTGATAGCATCCATGCCACGCCGCATTGAGGCAGTAATTAATGCAAAAGGGGCCCAAACCAAGTACTGAGTACATATGCATGATTATACTTTTCAGAGGGCCGACATTTCTGTATTTAAAATCCTTTTTTTTTTATTGATTTCATGTAATATTCTAATTTTCTGAGATTCTGAATTTGGGGTTTTCATAAGCTGTAAGCCATAATCATAAAAATTATATCAAATAAAGGCTTGAAATATCTTACTTTGCTTGTAATGAGTCTATATAATATATTAGTTTCACCTTTAAGTTGAATTACTGAAATTATTGAACTTTTGCACGATATTCTAATTTCTCGAGTTTCACCTGTAGAAAATGCTCATAGTAGTTTAGTTAACAATCTATTACCATGCTGAACAGATCGAACAAGGCATCCATGATCTGGAGGCGGCATCAACCAAAGGAAAAAAAAAAAACAATCAGGAAAAATCACTGAAATAGAAATACTAAAAGTGAGAGTGGCACGCATGCCAGTAAACTTGTTTTGACATAAGAATGTAGTGTTTTTGAGGAGCAATGGTGAACTGTGAAAAGAAGGAAGAACACTGGAAACTTAGACTGGAGTTCTGGATGCCTTACATTTGTATTTCTCTGACAATTTAATCCAAAGTAACTTTATGCATTAAAGTTTATTTACATACACATATAGAAACAAAAGTTGAGTTATAAAACACAAGAGAAATGTTACCTCATCAGATACTTTGTTGTTTTCTACAAGGGATTCAAAACTTTCTGTGTAAAGTGGATAGGGTCCAATGTTTCCCATTTTGGTATGCCTTCCATGCAGTCCTCCAGACTTCATAATTTGTAAGACTGCATAGGTAATGAATGTGTCATTTTATTGCCTCTTCTTCTTAAGTTTTTTTAAACTATTATTTTAGCATTTTAAATTTGTGTTAAAACAATATGCAAAGATCACAGAATACATTTTTCTAGGGACAGTATACAGGCATATACATTACTCTCATACACCAAACAGCTCTGATAAATGTTATCAATGTAGGAGACTACACCCTTTTCCTTATATTGTTTACCCAGAATATACATGGTATATAATTAAAAGTACAGGAACATGAAAAAAATAAACGATTCATGCTTACCATTTATTTTTCTCAT
The DNA here is from genome assembly GCA_032164185.1 of Moxostoma hubbsi. Lineage (NCBI taxonomy): Eukaryota > Metazoa > Chordata > Actinopteri > Cypriniformes > Catostomidae > Moxostoma > Moxostoma hubbsi. The sequence goes on from JAVLUX010000065.1 coordinate 20,837,684, forward strand.
AGAGGGATAAGACATAGAGGGATATGCTGACAATAAAACAAATACAACAAATATTTCCTTATAGTTTTAAATCACTGTTTGTGTGACTGAAGACAAAAATGTTATACAATGTAAAACATTGTGACACAGATGATATGTTATAGGTGAGGACAAGCCTGTGTTAATTAACATACATAGTGGTTGGTCTTGGGTTTGCATCATAAGAATTAATAGTGTGCCTACTACAACAGTGGTGTTATTTGAAAACATAAGCATTACCTTATGGAGAACATTGGCACAAATCTTAAAACATCGAATATTAAGATAAAATAAAATGTCCTGTCCAGTGAGCACCAGTATTACCCTACACCACTAATCCTAACCACTGGGATTAAAACAGCAATGTTTTCCTGCCCCAAGAGCAGCAGAATTAACCTACACCGGTAATATTAACCACTGGGAATAGTAATGCCTACAGAGCAGTTTTCCTACTCCAAGAGCAGCAGCATTAACCTACACCAGTAATACTAACCACTGGGATTAATAAAGTGCAGTTTTATGTTATTTTGTCACGCTGCTCACTATCGACGATGAGAGGGCGTAACCGCCGTCATGATGTCTTGCTGTTAAGATAGATTCAATCTGCGTTCTGGAATATATAGTGGGGGCTATAGCAACTTCATACAGTGCTTCGTTTCCACTGACGTGGAAGAAATCCACACAAAGCCACTCCCAACGCTAGGGAACCACTTGCCCCGCGCTGCTGTCAATTTTATAATCCACCTCGCGAGCTTGACGCTCAAATTCCATAGGAAGGAATTGAAAGAACTTGCTCACATTCACTCAATACAAGCCAGTGGAAACATACGATAAGAAAGCCAAACTCCTTGCGTTTTAGCAACATGCATGTCTAGATGTAGAACACAGGCTAAATATCGAAAATTACTCAAAAGTTTATAGTTTTTTTTATCACAATAAATATTTATATAGTTTTATCGCCCAGCCCTCAGCATTACTTTTTGAACATTCTCACACACCAAAAAAAATAAAAAATTAAATGAAGAAGGGGACTGAGCACTAGCAGTCGGTCTTGGCATTCCTGACATTCTTCCGCATCTCAAAGCATTGATCCATTTGTGTAGTCCAACTATACAGCAGAAAGACCAATATACTGAATTAGTGGAAAATGTGGCTGATTTAAAGGAATCGTTCACCCAAATATCTCATCACTCATCATTTACTCAACCTCATGCCATCCCAGAGAAACAGATTAGACAATTTTACTAAAAATAAAATGTATTTTATGTGGCAATACCGTATTTGCAAAGAATGCAAGTTGCCAAAAATATGTGAAACATTATGTGCATTAAAATGTTTCAATTGCATCTGAATAATTGTATTCAAGACAGACTTCAGTGCAACACAAATAGAATGTAGGGGAGACCGGGGATGATAGTAACACCTTTTGTTTGAGCGTCAGTAACTCAGTGGTTGTTTGTGCTAGGTCTCTCAAATTTTGATACATACTACCCATATCGGTCTTCTACAAATATAACTCACTTGGACATCTATTACACAATCATAGATTATGTGAGTTAATGTCAAATACAAAGAGTTACGTTGTTATAACCTGCCCCACACTCACTGGGGTGAGTTGTAACAAGGAGAGGTAATTTGCTAAAATAAGATTCACACTATACAAGAATATATTTATACAAGAACTTTAATGAAGAATAAAGAAGACATTGTTTTGAATTATCTGAACAATTTAAAGCGAACAAAAAATCTCATATTTTTTCAAAACAACATTATCTGAAAAACTATTTCTGTGTGTGTTTGTTTGAGTGTGCATTTGTGTGTGTGTGGACTGTATTACTGAATGTTTATGGGTCACAGGTTCAATTACTGTCACAACTGTGGCAAATGTAGATGGCTGCCCCTGGAGTGAAGGCTTTGTGGGCCCAGAACTGACAGTTTACACACTTGATCCACATTTCTTTTGGCCTCGAGTTTGCAAAGTGTTCCATGCACACAATGCAGAAATTCTCATTAGCTGAAGTTTCAGAATCCTCTTGATCATTGGGCTTTCTTCTTTTGCCCCTTTCCAGATGGCAGGGTTATTCTTTTTTTTTTTTTTTTTTTTTTTTTAATGGTCCTCTTCTTTTCTTCCTCTTCAAGAGCCTACACCTTTCACAGGTGTATCTGTCAGGATTTTTGATTTCCTCTTTCTCTTCCCACTGGCAGTCCTGCTTTGGGAAATGGATGGAGAGCAGATGGACTGAAACCTTTTTGAGCAGCTTGAGTTGAGAGGTCCGGCTGAGTCTGAGAAAAGGCTTGACATGCCTGGTCAACTGGAAAAGAGGCTTGGACTGGCTAAACTGAGGTGGAGGCTTGGGCTGGCTAAGCTGAGGTGGAGGCTTGGGCTGGCTAAGTTGAGGTGGAGGCTTGGGCTGGCTAAGCTGAGGTGGAGACTTGGACTGGCTAAGATGAGGTGGAGGCTTGAGCTGGCTAAGCTGAGGTGGAGGCTTGGGCTGGCTAAGCTGAGGTGGAGGCTTGGGCTGGCTAAGTTGAGGTGGAGGCTTGGGCTGGCTAAGCTGAGGTGGAGGCTTGGGCTGGCTCAGCTGATGTGGAGGCTTGGGCTGGCTAAGCTGAGGTGGAGGCTTGGACTGGCTAAGCTGAGGTGGAGGCTTGAGCTGGCTAAGCTGAGGTGGAGGCTTGGGCTGGCTAAGCTGAGGTGGAGGCTTGGGCTGGCTAAGCTGAGGTGGAGGCTTGAGCTGGCTAAGCTGAGGTGGAGGCTTGGGCTGGCTAAGCTGAGGTGGAGGCTTGGGCTGGCTCAGCTGATGTGGAGGCTTGGGCTGGCTAAGCTGAGGTGGAGGCTTAGACTGGCTAAGCTGAGGTGGAGGCTTGGGCTGGCTCAGCTGATGTGGAGGCTCGGGCTGGCTCAGCTGATATGGAGACCAGGGAGGCAGGTGGTTCAGGGCGATTGTGACCTGTGATGTGCATAGTCACACTCCTCGAAAATGTCTGGATTGAAAGGCCAGATGCCTGTACATCTAAAACCAGCTTGTACGTTGTTTAGCGTAGCAGCATTGGGGAATGCAGTCTCGACCAGGCTTGGGATGTCATAGACGGTCATTGTTTTAGCAGGATTGATTCTCCTCCATGCATCACTGGCTGTGTTGATCAACTCCTTGAATGGACCATAGACACTACGATCAAGGATTAGTAACTTATGAAAACAGTGGGGTGGGAAAGAAAGGAGCTCTATCCCATTTTATTTGCAATAAGTGACTGCCTTCATCAAAACGGGATGGTTGTAACATATTTTATGAACTGTTACAACAATCCCCACAACAACCAGCCATTACATAGCTAACTGTTTAAGGTATGTGGGTTTGAAGTAAGCATGAATGCAAAGCATCAAATTAAACTAGAGAAACGGCTACTTTAGGTGATGTAAGTTGCAACATTCCATCTACAATAGAATGAACACTAGGCAAAAAATAATCTTGATTAAAAAAAAATACTTTCATACCTGAAAATCATTTTTTTGGTTGTAAAATTCACAGTGTTGCTATCAGGGCCATGCCACTTCTCATGTGAGCTTGAAAAGGAAATGGGAGTCTATGATATTGATGACATCACCGCAGCTCTTTTCTGATTGGTCAAACTGACAGTGTTACAACTAACCCAGTGTTACAACACTCCCCGGTCTCCCCTACGCACACACACACACACATACACAGTTGAAGTTCGAAGTTTACATACACAAGTCATTTAAACTATTTTTTTTTCAGCCACTACATAGATTTAATATTAGCAAACTCTAGTTTTGGCAAGCCGATTAGGACGTTTACCCTGCATGACAGGATTAGTGTTTCCACCAACTGTTTACAGACAGATTGTTTCACTTTTAATTATAATCACAATTTCAGTGGGTCAGAAGTTTACATACACTAACTGTTCCTTGTAAGCAGCTTGGAAAATTCCAGAAAATGACATCAAGCCTTCAGACAATTAGCCATTTAGCTTCTGATAGATGATGTACTGAATTGGCGGTGAACCGGTGGATGTACACTACCGGTCAAATGTTTTGAAACACTCATTCATTATTTATTTATTTTTCTCATCACATTTTAGAATAATAGTAAAGTCATAAAAATTATGGAATAGCATAAATGGAAATATGGGAATTATGTTGTGACTAAAAATCTGTGACAAAACTGTGTTATATTTTAGCACCTTCAGAGTAGTCCCCCGGATTTACAGACATGTACTCTTGACATTTTCTCTACCAACTTCTTGAGGGATCACCCTGGGATGCTTTTTAAACAGTATTGAAGGAGTTGGGCACATATTTGGCTGCTTTTCTTTATTATTTGGTCCAAGTCATCAATTTCAAGAACTTTTTTTTTTTATTACATTTTAGTTTTAGAATTAAATTAATATGATGGCATAATTATATTTGTGTCTTCAAAACTAATTTCACACATTTAAGCATACACCTTCAGATCAAAAGATTTTTAAGATCATGATCATTTTTTCAGTCTAGTGTTTCAAAAATTTTGACCGGTAGTGTATTTTAAGGCCTACCCTCCAACTCAGTGCCTCTTTGCTTGACATCATGGGAAAATCAAAAGAAATCAACCAAGACCTCAGAAAAAAAATTATCCACAAGTCTGTTTCATCCTTAGAAGCAATTTCTTATAAGCATGTATAAACACCATGGGACCACGCAGCCGTCATAACACTCAGGAATGAGATGAATTCTCGCTCTCCTACAGATGAATGTAGTTTGGTGCAAAAAGTGCAAATCAATCCCAGAACAACATGGACCTGGTGAAGATGCTGAAGGAAACAGGTAGGCAAATATCTATATCCACAGTAAAAAAAAGAGCCCTATATTGACATGACTGAAAGGCTGCTCAGCAAGAAGCCACTGTACCAAAAATGTTTTATTAAAAAGGCAGACTACAGGTAGCAAGTGCACATGGGTCTTACATTTTGGAGAAATGTCCTCTGGTCTGATGAAACAAAAATGGAACTGTTTGGCCATAATGACCATTTTTATGTTTGGAGGAAAAAGGGTTAGGCTTGCAACCCGTAGAACACCATTCCAACCGTGAAGCATGGGGGTGGCAGCGTCATGTTGTCAGGGTGCTTTGCTGCAGGAGGGACTGGTGCAATTCACAAAATAGATGGCAACATGAGGAACAAAGCAACATCTCAAAACATCAGCCAGGAAGTTAAAGCTCGGTCGCAAAAGGGTCTTCCAAATGGAAAATGACCCCAACAACACCACCACACGTCTCTTTAATAAGATGCATTATTTATTAATGTCTGTTTAATAGTTTGGGACAAGTTTCGCATCCAAGTTTAATACTTTTATTCAAATCCCTAACTTTGAGAAATAATAAGTGTTGTTTGCCTGAAGAAGCACCACTTATACATTTCACAAGAAACAAGAAGACTCTTCTTTTTCAGAGTTCAGTGTATTATTCAGCCACTTTTAGCATAATGTAATAATTGGTAATGTAATGGCCTTCAATTGAAAAAAGAATGTCTTTATCAGTGTGAACCCATAGGCGTTAATAGTGCGGTGAAATAAGAAATGCAAATGCGTTAATGCTTTGGAATTTGACCATCGATCTTGAAGATAAAATAAAATGACAAATGCTAGGTCTATTATCAGCAAAAAGGGCAGATACATTAAATGTCAAAGACACACTATATGCATTTTTTTTTAATTGTTTGAGTGCATTTACACAGAAGGAAACCTACTGCATTAAAACAAAAAAGACAAATGTTCCTGGTACGTTTCTCCACTTTCTGTCATATTCTAAACTAACATACAAATTAAAAAGTGTCTAAACTTCAGTTGGTATGTGTTCTCAACAGTGATGAAGAGCCAGATGTCCAGTATCAAACACACGAGAGAGGGGATGTAGAATGTTGGCAGCAGAGTGATGGAGACCAAGCTGGTAACCTCTGCTGTTTAAAAGCTGAGTTGTCTGGACGCCTCAAAAATGGCCCTGTACCTGCTTGCTTCTTACCCATCTCAGATACTCCAACACTTACCACAAACGCAGATAAGAAAGAATGAGAATGCCTGGTTTCTTATGTTTACAAATACCACCTAAGGAAGTTCCCCAACACCCCATGCGAATGAACCTTTGTACCTGAAGTGACTGTTACTTATTAACTAAAATCACTCTGGCTTGCGCGCGCACACACACACACGCGCACGCACACACACATACGCTTTCCTGGCCTGTAGCTCTGACTGTTAAACCTCCCCAAACATATTTTTCCACCAGAACTCAATCTCTCCTCATTCCTGGACCCCTGCTGTAATGTGTGGGAGCAGACTCAAAGTGAAAGTGTGTGCATATTATAACAGGATATTGCAAAAGCAGAATTTCTTGAATTGGGTATAAACAGTCTATCGTGCCCTCAGTGGGAGGAGCTCTTGGTGGGCAAGCCAAAAACTAATGGACAGATCTTGTCAAACAGATTTATTTAACCAGGATTATTTATAAACGTGAACAAACACTCCAGAGGGTTAATATCTTATATGGCAATAAAAATACTTTACAATATTTTTATCAAGAACATACCAAACAAGCAAAGGGACATGAATGCACAAGTGCACATGAAACTGTAAGTAGAGACAATCTGCTCAAAATAGTCCTATTTTAACTGTTCCTTCTCTGCAGCTCTGAATTAAACCAAAGTCCATCATTTTCAAAAAGTCTAATTTCACCTAAAACACAAAAAAAAATAAGAAAAAATAAGGCATGTTAAACGTTATCACCTTATCTTGTTACAGTTTAAAGATCCCATCTGTTTTGAGATTAAATTATGAAATACATTTAATTCAGGATTATCTTCATAATTTTTTTTTTGTTCTAAAAAAGATCTCAAATGTTAGATATAAAAACAGATACAATGCATCTTTGTAATGATGTTGTTATATGCACGTCAATATTACCTCTGGTATATCTGTCATTGTCCTGTGCTTTTGGTCTCGGTAGTTCCAGTCCAGGACCAAATAACGCAATCCTTGCACAGTCAAACCATCTAGAGCACAAGTAGAACACAACTGAAAATTAAATAACTTCCAGTTTAGTAATTGATAAAATATTCTTTATTTTTATACTTTTTTTTTATTGAAGTGTACAAGCTAACCTTTCTCTAACAGGGCAGCAATTCTACCAGGAGTTCCAACAGCAATATGGGTCACACCTTTACTTAACAACTTAATTTGTTCATCCACTTTAATATGTTTTGCGAACAGCTTCAGCACTTTAGCTTGTCCTTTAAATGCCACCAGTTGCCTTAAACACAAAGAGAGAGAAAAATATAACACTCACGAAGACAGTCTGTATAATTTAAAACTGGACATCATAGAGATAAAACTTACTTAATGAGTTCAATTGTTCTGAGAGCGGATCCACAAACGATGAGCAACACAACTGACCGGGTCTGGGTGTGCTGCTTCTGTATTTTTGCCCACTTTGGACAAACTGAAATAAGAATGACACCAAAGTACCAAAATAAACCTCAAGCCAAACAAAGAAACAGAAATCATGTATAAATATATCTGAATTTTGACATTGCAAGCAGACAGTGATCTGAGAATTAAATGGGATAGGTCAAATATTGCCTTGGTACAAGGTAAAGGTTTTAAAAGGAACAGTTCACCCAATAATGCAAACTGTGTAATTCCAAAACTGACTTTCTAAAAAATATATATTCTATAGAATTTCCCAGCTCCTCTTTCCTATACAATCAAAGCATACCATGAGCAGGGGCTGTCAAGGTGCATTGTGTGCCCAGTTTGGTGTCCATGACACCTAATGGCCTCTGCATACTTCTTACGAAACAGCCGACAGCTAATCCTGTTTATGTTAAGTCAGTTAAGATGAACACACCCGCATGCAGTTATTAACAAGCTGGTGCAAACTTACCTACATCTGCATGATCGATCACTAAGGGACATTTTCCAAGAACATGTCATGCAAGTTTTATTTTTTTGTTTAAGGAATCAAATCTACTCAAATACTCTTGTGTCCCTTAACTCAAAACAACACATCTGCAGCTGAAAGCCCTTCACACATCTGCCCATAGTAAGCAATGCCTTGTTATCATTGTTTTGTTTGTATTCTGCACATTAACACTCTTATATATTCCCACCTTTGCAATAGTGTCAGTGTCATCATAAATTACAATAACAGTGTAATCGTCGTATATTATGGCCATGCATAGCTCTGGCCATGAATTCAGAATGCAAGCACAAATTACACAGTACCTATACATATTTAGCACTTTAAATGATCCTCATTTAGTTAAAACAGCTTCTTTTACACACCTAGTGTGAATTCTACTCATGCAATGAGGCATGAAGTCATTGGTAACACATTTCAATGTCACAGTAGTTGATATTTTATATGTAGTCTTAAGCGTCCTCATGTTTACATGCTCCTCTAAATGCCTCCACCAGCAGTGTGGCCAGTGTCTGAATGTTTTAACTTCTTTTTACCTCTGAAAGAAGAACTTCTCTAGAAGTATGCTGGTGCCTTAATATCATTGGTTCTTATGCATCTCGCAACCAAATGTTTGAAAATGTGGAAGTAAAAATGAGCTTTGAAAGCTATGGAGGAGAGGAAGTGAATCCTGTGAATCAGTGAATAATGGCTTATATATCAATCTGTTCCTCAAACAAAAGCTTTAGTATATGTAGAATATAGCACACAGTCTACTTGTATGGTGCTATTTGTTTGTTTTTTCTGACCAGCTCCTTGTCTTCAAAGAAATAGTTCACCCAAAAATTTTAATTCTCCTATTCACTTACCCTGATACCATCCCAGATGTGTATGACTGTCTTTCCTCAGCAAAAGACAAATACAAATTTTTATAAGATAGAGTTCTGTCAGGACCTTACAATGCAAGTAAATGTATGCCTACACTTTTGACGATTCAAAAGTCACATTTAGGCAGCATAAAATAATCAACACGACTCCTGTCGATCAACGAATGTCTTCTGAAGCAAATCGATGAGTTTGTGTAAAAAAAATCATAAGATAATTAAAACATTATTAATGTTTAAAAAGAGCTTCCAGCCAGCAACTGAAGTGTGTAGGAGAATTCACACGAGAATTTGGAAATGGTGGCTATTTACAACAGAAGAACGAATACCACATGAGAGTTCAGCCATTTCAAACAGCATCAGAGCCCTGGATGGAAGTGCCGATTTAAAGATTAAAAACGTTTTAATTAGCGATTTGATTCTTACATTAACCTACCAATTCAGTTCAGAAGACATTCATTGATCGGCTGGAGTCGCATGGATTACTTTTATGCTGCCTAAATGTGACTTTTGGACCGTCAAAGTGCTGGCACCTGTGTACTTCCATTATAAGTACCTGACAGAGCTCAATCTTCCAAAAATCTTTATTTGTGTTCTGCTGAAGAATGACAGTCATACACCTCTGGAATGGCATTAGGGTAAGTGAAAAATTAGAGAATTTTCATTTTTGGGTGACCTACTCCTTTAAATCATTTAACTGTATGGAATAATGTCAACAGTCTTCAAAATGTTTCCTTTTATGTTCCATGAAAGAAAGAAAGCCATGTGGGTTTGAAATGACAAGAGGGCAAGTGATGACAGACTTAATTTTTTTGGGTGAACTATTTCTCAAAGAAACCACAACAGTGTGGGAAAAGACAAAGACTGTCCATAAAAGGTGCTTTACCTTCTTTAAGATAGGAGGATAAGCTATGTGTAAGGTCATTACTGTCAAGGAAACAGGAGTCTGAAATGGAAGAGAAATCACAAAATTAACCTCATTATCAAGACTTGTTGAAATCACACACAAATGCACATTGACTCCCAAACTTGGATCCTACCAACCTCAATAATTTCTGGCCCATTTCTAAACAGACATTTTTATCAAAAATCCTGGAGAAAATAAGTTTCTTCTCAACTTCCTTCATTGCTATCTGAAAACAACATTTTATATAAATTTGTCTGGTTATAGAGATCGTCACAGCACAGAGTCTGCACTACTCAATGTGACTAATGATTTACTGCTCACTCTGGATAAAAAAAAAAATTGACCTTTACTCACCCTGTAGTGTCAGTTCCTCCTGCTCAATAACAGAGCGGGTCTGACTATAATGACTCTTCAGAAGGCTCCTAATGTCAACAGGAGAGCCTGGCACAGACTCAGAGCTAGCCAGGACATCTGTGATTGTTTTCTTTTTCTAAACACATAGTAGGATTATGCAACAATGGCAAGTATACATATACATCAGAGAAGAATAGAGACTAGAAAAGGTGTGGGTGGAATTTAGAGTTACTCAATCTTCTATTATAATTTAATCAGACAAAACATTCCCAACAACACTTAATGTTAAAACCAAGACCTATGAAAACTGAGAACTGTAAAAAACTAAGAAAATCACAGATTTTAAAAGTTTGCTTTAGATAACACAGCAGTCCACGTCTGTCTCTTTCTCAAGAATTGATTAAAATGATTCTGAAGCAGCATATTGAATTGGGCAAGAGTTTGACATGTGTAACAATAACAGACATGTGAAACATAATTGTCCTTACCTTTCGTCTCTTCTTATTTTTGTTGGACTCTTTATCACCCTGTTCCTCTGATCTCTCCTGTGTGACGAAACATTCTTTCTGCAAGGAAAAGGATGGCACTTTTTACTTATAAATGCCCTAGTCTGTTTTTGCTCAAGACCCATTTTGTCTCAAAGGCAACCCTTTGATCTCTTTGAAGAAAGACTGAACACAGGAAAGAAAGACTCACTTCCAAAATCTGGAATTTGTACATATATTACAATACTTTTAACAGGTTTGTAAAGGAAACCATGGTACATAAGCACTTTATGTCAACATATTTTGAAGAATTTTTACAATTAACCCACTGGTCCCAGTTTCAGTTTAGTATAATAAAAATTGTGTCATCATCATTTCCTTATACTCATCTGAAATATGTGACATCCCAGTTGATACGGGACAGTTGGCAACCCTATGTGATAGTAAATGGGCACTGAGGCTGTCACTCCCTAACTCTCTATTGGTTTGGAACAACACGAGGGTGAGTAAATAATGACAATGTTCATTTTTGGGTGAACTATACTTTTAAGGCTTCACAGTCACGCGTCAGTAAATGTGTGCGTGTTACCTGAACAGTTTTCTTCCTCTTCTTTTTCTTGCTGCTGTCTTGAATCTGTTTTTCACCCTTCCTTTTCTTTGATGTGGGTTTTATGTGTTGTTCTTTGGGCTGTGGGCCCTCCTCTACCTCGAACACACCTTAGTGAGAAAGAGCCAAGTTTGAAAATAAACTGTTTAAGCAAGAATAACTGCTTGAAAGAGGCTACAAAAATATCATGGCGTATATTATTAACAATTGGTAAACAGGAGTCATGACAAACTACATTTCCCATGATGCTATGTGAGCAACCCAACACGTGTTTTGAGCGGTCTGAAATTAAATTAGTAAAAAAAAAAAAATAACTAAGCCATACATCTCTGAAAATGGAAATGCCTCTAAAGTGAACACAAAAACAAAATGGTACTAGTTCATGGGAGGCGTTTCATGCAAGGAAAATATGTATTCAAAGGAGCTATGCTAAGTCTCTCCTACTAATGTATTGCAGTTACCAGATGCTGGCACAGTATGCTTAAAGCATACGTACATTAATTAACTAGCATTGTCCAATATATATTATATATATATATATATATATATATATATATATAGCTGCAAATGTTGAACATGTTTGTAACCTGAACTGTCGCCATCAGTCCACCACTCGTCTCCCAAATCATCAGCCATTTCTCAAAGGCGGTTTTGAGACTGTAGTTTCCATACGGCAGATTCGCGTAGCTACAAAATCTCAGCGAATCTGCCGTTAAAAACACGATTATGCAAACTCTAAAGGTTTTCAGAATACGTTTTTCATATAAGTATTTATGAAAACTTGGTTCACCTTGTTATTAGTAGTAATTTAATTGTGAACTTAATTTATATATATATATATATATATATATATATATATATATATATATATATATATATATATATATATATATATACTAGGTGAACATTTTAAATCAGATGAAAAAAAACAAAAAATCACACTTCCCCAGGACATTTTAGGCAGCACTATTTTTTAGATTTGATACAAATTCAATATATATTGTGATATTCAGATCAACTAATTCTGAGGGTCATTCTCAAAAACTGTTGTCTTTCTGGCTTACAAAATACTGACATTTTCAATTCAGTTGATTTCAGTTCAGGTTTCTTCCATAAAATAATTTTTTATTACCTAAAAATTAGATTTTCTCAACTGTGTCAATGATCAGACTAAAATCAATAAATCATACAATGAAATCGTTCACATCAAAATTAAACTATGTAACACCAATCGCATGTTTAAATGAACCATGTGAAGAAAAAAAAAATTGTAAATTAACACTTTTTTCAACATGGTGAGTCATCCATATTTGATCTTATTGTATTTTCAATAAACAAGGGACAAAATTATCAATTATTAATAGCTTATTTTGTTTTGCCTTTTTGCACACTTGTTTTAATGAGTAAACACATGCGCGTGTGCGTGTGTGTAAAAAGTTAGGGTTTCTTAACTATTTGAAACATAAGGGACATTCAAGGGACATGTTTGTCACCATATTTTGATAATTACCCCTGAAACACTAGGTGGCGCTGAGTTCCAAAAAATTATATTTATTTTTTTATCTGCAAAGTAAGTTTGTGTGTGTGTTCCACATTTTCATTTCTAACTATAATTTTCTTCTTTCTCCCCCCCCTCTCTCTCTCTCTCTCTCTCTCTCTCTCTCTCACACACACACACACACACACACACACACAATAATTTATTCATTACTAACATGAATTAAAAATCTCTTGTTTCTCTTCAGCGTACTGCACTGAAAGCAACTTCATAGCTTCTTCTTTCCCAGCTCATCTAACACATAGATCACTTGTGGTGGACTGAGAAGAGGGAAAAGGTTTGAAAAGAAATTCTGTAAAGCCATCTCTAATTTTTGAGGAGAAGATTGCAATTGAGAGGAGGCTGCCAGCTAGTTTGATTTAATGCTGTACAACCAACTTCCAGTGAAGATTCACTGAATTTTACAGCCTAGACCAAGTTCAAAATATGAAGCTCCATTTTAAGTTTCTGAATTAACATTACGCAATTAAAAAAAAAGTCCATGAAACGAGGAGAAATCTTTTGAGAATCTTCACTTTCAAGTCCATCCCTTTACATTTACCTGCACACTAATCCACTAAGGGAAAAAGATTCTCAACATTCTAATTTGCTCTTAATTACATCCATTCTCTCTCATTGTCTCCATCTCCCTTTTATGTTCTTTCTTTTTCTTAATTTCTCTCCCCGTTTCTTCTCTCCCTGAGTGATCCTTAGAAACAAGAAGGTTCTCGTCATGGCAACATGCTCTGAAATAGACTGTGGAGCTGTGTTGGATCCAAGCCACAGTGGTCAAAAGACTGATGGAGTGTGGAATGCGTTCACTGCAATATGGGAATCATTGTTTCAGTTGATTTTCCAAGTTATTGAAAGTTATCCATTCACTGTAAAATGTAATAGTATTCCTTACTTAAAAAATATTAGTATGTTTACTTTAATTTAACCAAAATGTTGAGTTTACTAGAAAATTATAATTGTTGCTGACATTTTCAAACACATAGCTCCCATAACAAACGTAATTTAAGTAAAATTACTCAATGTTCAAGACGTACTGCATTCTAACTGGACGGCAATTTCCCCTCCCATACAACGCAGAAGCACATGGACTGAGGATTCGATGTTTTTCTTCGGTAAATGCATGGTAATATCTTTTAACTTAATGTTTTAATGTAAATGTTCTGCTTTATTTGTTTGATACTCTTAATAATCAAGTTTTTTTGCACTTTGTTGTTTTCATGCTGTTTTGTGTGACGTATTAGCTCATGTTAAGAACTTACACAAACACGTTATTCACTACACGTAATTTGAAGGCATTTCTGTTAAAACTAGTCTTTGCCCGCTTCATATCTGTAAAATTAGCTGACTGGTTGCTTATTAAATAATAAAATAAAAACAAATAAATAAAAAAAAATAAAAAAAAGGGGGGGGGGGGGGTATTCTGAGGTTCAAAGTCAAGTGAGTTTATCAGCGAGTCATCAGCAGACACCATCGTCTCCACCTTTTCAAGTAGAGTATTATTATCAGTATTTTTATTATTTCTGCCTTATTTAAGTATAAATCAGCACAGAAACTTCAACAGGCTTAGATTTTAATACCCGTTTTCATTTAAGTCATTGTCCAACATTGTAAGTGGCCCACAATTTGAAGAAACGTATGCATGTTTTGTTTCTTTTACTTTTGAGTGATGGATAAAAATATATATATATATATATATATATATATATATATATATATATATATATATATATATATATATATATATATATTTTTTTTTTTTTTTTTTTTTAAGAGTATCAGTTGATGAACTGCTATGCAGTAGAAATGTAAGTTCTGCACTTATACATCTGAAAAGAGGACACAACTTCTTAAGCACTATCGCATAAGCCATTGTTCCAGTACCATGTCTCCATTCGGAGTGTCCATGTACTTTTAAGTCATTCAATGCATATAAAATGTATCAAAAATCCATTTCCAACCAAAACTTGAGTAATGTATGGGCCGTTGAGGAATCTATGGACAATCAGATTTCAATCCAGAAAGTGATCCGTGATGCACAAAATTTAAAAAATGTCCCCCTAATGCTAATCACATGGATGCCATTTCTTTTTTCATGCCAAATGGAGTACAAATGGACATAGTGTGTAGTTCACTTTTCACAGCCTTTCCTGACAATGTTCAGGAATATCTGCAGCTGCGGAGTCCTAATTGTAGTATCCTGCTTGTTTCATCCAGTGTTTACATTGATGGCATTAAGTACTGCTCAGACATGTTGGTTTCAGATGGATCTTGTTCAGGTTTGCCCAAATTCATGCGGATTGAGAAAATCTTGGCAATCACTGACATAATGTTCCTCTGCAAACCACAGACTGCATGTTTGAGCATTTGCTCTCTTATGAGTTGTGCCGTTTGCCTTCTGAAATCAATGACCCCTTCCCTTTGGCAGCTTATAATATCCGAGGACAGTTCTTTGTCACATTGATGTATTATATCTGCTGCTAAATGACATTCATTATATTAATGGAGTTATGTTTTTATGCTTTTTTCTTTGTTTTGTAATTTCAGTTCGCCATGTCGATGACACTTCACATTATTGTGCATGACTGTGTCATGTCTTTGAGATCTTGGAAAAGTGGCCAGCACTTTTTACAGAAAGCCAGATTTTTTTCCTCCCCTTCATCAAAACCCAGAGTTAATTGTTTCTATGAATTGTGTATTTGAATGGTAATAACCACACCATATTTTTGCTTAGACCTTTGCAGAATTCCATCCCATATCTGGGGAAAATCTGAGTTCTACGCAGCGTAGAACACACATTCTGCACATCTGATTGAAAATTTTCTGAAAAAAGGAGGAAATCAGGGTAGAACACTTGATGAAATCATGTTGACTCAAGGTATTCCTTTGTGATTATTGTCATCTTTAAATCATGATTTGGCTATGATTCGTCTACCTGTCTCTACTTTTTCATAGTCATCTGATGTAACATATGTTCACACCGCCATACTGACCCAGAAGTATTTTTCGGGATGAGCTTCGTAAGTATTTTTTATCACTGTTTATACTTTTATAAATTGTCAATTTGCTTTATTACATGCTATTATAGATCAGGTTATGAAAAAAATCTGGGTGTTCTTTTACTTTTGCAGTCGATACTGTATTTGTCTCTTGTGAAACATTTCTGATTTGTGACATTGGTTATTTTAATTCCTTAAATTGTTGCAATGAAATATACTGTAAATTCAATTCTGTGTTCTTAAAGGGTTAGTTCACCCAAAAATGAAAATGATCCCATAATTTACTCGTCCTCAAGCCATTCTAGTTGTATATGACTTTCTTATTTCAGCCGAACACAATCATAGTAATCAGAGTTATATTAAACAATATAATGGCTCTTCCAAGCTTTATAATGGGAGTATAATGGTACCTTAGATTTTGAAGGCTATGACTACGTCATATGCCGGAACTCGACTCTCTCGTGAATGCGCAGATGGCCGTTATTCTTACAAAAACACTTCGCTGTGGCTCATGTGGTAGAGCGGGTCGGCCGCTAATCGCAGGGTTGGCGGTTCGATTCTCAGCCCACATGACACCACATGCAGAAGTGTCCTTGTGCAAGATACTGAACCCCAATTTGCTCCCAGTGGCAGGCTAGCACCTTGGGTGGTTAAAAAAGGTGCTATTTAATGCAGACCATTTACCAATATAACTCCGGTTGTGTTTGGCTGAAAGAAGAAAGTCATATACAACTAGGATGGCTTGAGGACGAGTAAATTATGGGATAATTTTCATTTTTAGGTGAACTAACCCTTTAATAATTCAGAACAACTTAAAAGTACAATAAAGTATTCCCTTAAACTTGTGATATTCCAAGTCTTCTGAAGACATGCAATATGTTTCAGTAAACTAGATGTTCTGTTTTGTAAATCTTGACATCTCTCTCATGATTTAAAGCTTGATTACATTTCCTTGTGCTTGATGTTTGCATTGATCACTGTACACCTGCTGTGGTTATGAAAATGAAACGAGCATAATTAAAAACTGTTTTCATTTGTTTTGTTAATGAACAGCCCCTGGTCACTAGAATATTTCCAGTAATGTTGCAATGAATAAGAAATTCACACTTCCTATTTTTCTTTCTCTTATAGGATTCAGATGTAGATGCAGACTTCAGTGAAGTAGATTTTGGACTGCTCACAGTTTTACCTGAAGGCATGCCTGCCAAAAGTCCACATGCCCACAACATGGACGTAATGAGGGCAATCATTCTAGAGGGAAGAATTGTTATGTATGATGTCCCAAATTTGCCACATGCTGTATGTCTCCTCTATGCTTTGATCTAAGCTCTAAATTTAGACTATCCAAAGACAATGAAGAACATATTTGATTTTATTCAGCGGGTATTTCTGTTTTTGGGAGGAAAGAATCTCAAACCCAGATTCCAAACCCTTAAAAATCTGCTTTTAAACTGAACTTGTTTCTGGCATATTTAGCTGTAATTGCAGTTAAGTGTAAGAATCTTTCCAAAGCCACATGCAGGTGTTTCCAAATTGTAAAGGCTTTTTAATATATACATACTTTTTTGGAGTTTGCACAGTGCCTGTTCTGCAAATGCTCTATACCTTGTTTTAGGTCCAGATATAATTTTGTCATGCAGCAGAGTGCTGCAAGAGGTCTATGTCTTAAAAAAAAAAAAACTTGCAGTAAACTTATTATAGGTTCAGTCCCTCTGGAATAACCTAAGATTGAGTGCTTTGATTAAGGGGAGAGTGGTGATTGTTCATGGACCACCCCTTGTGGTGTTTGAGCATACATCAATAGTACCTAGAGTTAGCTATCTGTTAACATCCTCACTCAATGGCAGGTGCTCGGTTGGCACATGACCCAGTGTGTCATATAAGTAAAATTACTCTGGAGCTGCATGAAAATTATGTCCTGACATGCTGGCAATGCTAATTTAACCTCACCACAAGGGAAGCAAACAGTCCCAAGTCCTTCACTGGCAACTCTCCTGAGCTATGACATCAAAGTTTTTAGACAGGAAAAAATATTAGTCATTAAAAGGAGCTCAATAATGGTCACATGGTGAATGGTCATGAAAAGCTTAAACAAGTGGACCACAATTGGGGAAAATTATGTTATGATCCCTTTAAGCAATATCATATCAAGTGTATTGTTGTAGCTATTGAAAACCGGCATGCTGTGACTTCATGTGGCTTTGTACCTACAGCCGAATCACAAGCTGTGCTGTTTCTTAAATGAATGTTAAGTAATTTACATTGCAGGCACAATATGGCCAGATACTAGATTATTTTTAAGGGTGCAAGATTACAGAAATTTGTTACACCAGTCTTTTCAATTCATCCAGATTAATTCTGATGGTTCAGTCATTTCTGCAGATAACATATTTGCACCAGTAGGTGGCGACAAATGAGCGTCATTTGTGTGTAAAAAGTGTGTCAATCATTGATTCAATCAGAACCCTTCTACATAGTTGGGCCTACAAGCTTAGCATAAAGTAGCATAATGAGGTGGTCCAATCGACATTATATGGGCCTTACACAGGCAAGGAGAAAAGATGGCCCTTTTTTATGGCTGTTTATGGTGGAGATACTTCTGTGTGCTGAATAAACTGTGTTAGTGAGGAAACAGCTCACTACTTAACAAACTGACTGCCTGTCTGCCAATCGTCAATATGTTATAAACTAAAAAATCCTTTTATAATTAACTATGAGTGGAGTCTACTATGATAAAATACCTGTTTTATAAGAGAAGTCATGGATAATTTTGAGACAGGAAGGTGTCGGTTTACAGTTCTGCACATTCATTTGTAAGGTATTTTGCAAACTGATTTACAAGGGTGACCATATTCTGGGTTTCCAAAAAGAGGATACTTTTTTATTTCTGGTGGGGTGGAATAATAGGGTTCAAAACAGTGTTAATAGGAATGAAAACTTTAATACAGTGAAAATGACACTATTAGTATAACACACACACACACACACACAGATATATATATATATATATATATATATATATATATATATATATATATATATATAACTTTTCCAACATTCTTTTGAATGTCCATGTACAAAAATAAAATATTTAATGCCATGAGTGTACGTTAATTTACTATTATTTTGAATGGCCATGGAAAATGAAGCAATGCGATAACAATTTTACCTGGTCGCAAAAAGTAGTCCGATAATTTATCTGATGAACTTTCACCTTTTGCTGACCTTTTATGCTTCGTAGAGCTAATGTATGCTTGTAAATCACTTGCACCTTTATTAGCAAATGACACATACAGTGCATCCGGAAAGTATTCACAACGCTTCACTTTTTCCACATTATGTAATGTTACAGCATTATTCCAAAATTGATTAAATTCATTATTTTCCTCACAATTCTACAAACAATACCCCATAATGACAACATGAAAGAAGTTTGTTTGAAAACATAAGTATTCACAGCCTTTGCCATAACACTCAAAATTGAGCACAGATGCATCCTGTTTCCACTGATCATCCATGAGACATTTCTACAACTTGATTGGAGTCCACCTGTGGTAAATTCAGTTGATTGGACATGATTTGGAAAGGCACACGCCTGTCTATATAAGGCCCCACAGTTAACAGTGCATGTCAGAGCACAAACCGAGCCATGAAGTCCAAGGAATTGTCTGTAGACCTCCGAGACAGGATTGAATCGAGGCACGGATCTGGGGAAGGGTACAGAAAAACTTCTGCAGCATTGAAGGACTCAATGAGCACAGTGGCCTCCATAGTTTGTAAATGGAAGAAGTTTGGAACCACCTGGACTCTTTCTAGAGCTGGCCGCCCAGCAAGCTGAGCGATCGGGGGAGAAGGGCCTTAGTCAGGGAGGTGACCAAGAACCCAATGGTCACTCCAGCAGAGCTCCAGTGTTTCTCTGTAGAGAGAGAACCTTCCAGAAGAACAACCATCTCTGCAGCACTCCACCAATCAGGCCTGTATGGTAGAGTGTCCAGACGGAAGCCACTCCTCAGTAAAAGGCACATGACAGCCTGACTGGAGTTTGCCAAAAGGCACCTGAAGGACTCCCAGACCATGAGAAACAAAATTCTCTGGTTTGATGAAACAAATATTGATCTCTTTGGCCTGAATATCAAGCGTCATGTCTGGAGGAAACCAGGCTCCGCTCATCACCTGGCCAATACCATCCCTACAGTTAAGCATGGTGGTGGCAGCATCATGCTGTGGGGATGTTTTTCAGCGACAAGAACTGGGAGACTAGTCAGGATCGAGGGAAAGATGAATGCAACAATGTACAGAGACATCCTTGATAAAAACGTTGCTCCAGAGCACTCTGGACCTCAGACTCCGGCGAAGGTTCATCTTCCAACAGGACAACGACCCTAAGCACACAGCCAAGATAACAAAGGGGTGGCTACGGGATAACTCTGTGAATGTCCTTGAGTGGCCCAGCCAGAGCCCAGACTTGAACGTGATTGAACATCTCTGGAGAGATCTGAAAATGGCTGTGCACCGACACACCCCTTTCAACCTGATGGAGCTTGAGAGGTCCTGCAAAGAAGAATGGGAGAAACTGCCCAAAAATCGGTGTGCCAAGCTTGTAGCATCATACTCAAAAAGACGTGAGGCTGTAATTGGCGCCAAAGGTCCTTCAACAAAATATTGAGCAAAGGCTGTGAAAACTTATGTACATGTGATTATTTTTTTATATATATAAATTTGCAAAGATTTCAAACAAACTTCTTTCATGTTGTCATCATGGGGTATTGTTCGTAGAATTTTGAGGAAAATAATGAATTGAATCCAATTTGGAATAAGGCTGTAACATAACAAAATGTGGAAACATTGAAGTGCTGTGAATACTTTCTGGATGCACTGTAAGTGCCAGATTTACATGTCATACATTCTGCTTCCCATGTATCTCTACCTGGACGAAAGCATGGGAATTTTTGGTGCAAATCTTCTGTAAAGTTGCACTTTCATTTGGGCATTGATTCCACTCAGCTGTCATTTACTGCTACTGTTAAGCAACTGTTTGATGCTGAACACAACAGTGCTTCGGGCATTTGTGGAGAGATTGATAGGCAGGAATTTGGACAATAGTTGCTGCAAAGTTCTTATAATCGGCCAGTTATAAAGAGGGGTTAAAACAATGCAAATATGCGTACACACACCAAAATGTATTAGACCAGATGCAGATCATAATGCAACTAAAGATGAGTCACATTGTCACAAATTTAGAAATCCTGGCCGGATTATTTTTTAAGGTCCAAAAAGCAGGTATGGTCACCCTACTTACTATCGTAACACACCAGTTAATCGTTAAGTTCTCTTCAATGGAAAAAGTGTGGATGTTATCTCATTTAATAATAGAATCTCTGAGTCAACTGATTCGTTTAAAACAGGGAATTGTTGACGACCAAAACTATGGAAGTGATCGAGAATGAATCGTTCACTTAAAAGATTTGTTTAAAAACACAGTTTGCTCAAGTCTGTCCTATCTATCTGTCTGTCTGTCTGTCTGTAACAGATATGCTATATGCTTCCTATTACAACTTGCCAGTCTCAGCACGCTAGTTAATGCATTAATGTGCCCAAGCTGGAGGTGATAGTGCAGCAAGATGCATCACCACCATTTTTAAGGGTGACAAAAATTATTAATTTACCATGCATGAGTGGGAAGATATGATGTGCA
Organism: Moxostoma hubbsi; assembly: GCA_032164185.1. Taxonomy (NCBI): domain Eukaryota; kingdom Metazoa; phylum Chordata; class Actinopteri; order Cypriniformes; family Catostomidae; genus Moxostoma; species Moxostoma hubbsi. The sequence continues at coordinate 20,859,128 of JAVLUX010000065.1, forward strand.
GTTATCTGAATAGGATGAAATGCAAATCCCAATCTGATGTCTCTGGTCTTATTATGAGCAGATTGGCTGGCAAAGCGAGAAATGTGGTCAACGTGTCATTATGCAGCCAGCCTGAGCTGAGCACCATAGATAGACTGCCCAGAACAGTGTTTGACATACTGAAACGCAATTTCAGTGAGATGGCGTACATGCCCATGACTGATTTTTATAACACTATACCGAGAGTAGATGAGAGTCCAATGAATTACTGGACACAACTTAACAAGGCAATAGAAGTTGCTGACGCGTGCATGTATAGGCTTAATAGGAGTGTTGAAGATCCTGCTGCTGAAGCTGTCATGATGTTTATTTCACATTGCCCAGACCCCAATCTTGCTATCTCTTTTCAGTTTAAGCCAGCTGAGAAGTGGAGCACTGCTGAGGTCCAGGAGTGGTTAGATAGTCATCAGAGGGATCTAAAGAGAGTCTTTTTAAGAGCGCAGCACTTAAAGACTGCTTCAGTTTGCAATCAGAGCGCTGTCACGGTAAGCCCAGAGTCTGTATCCAGTTCTCCTCAGCCGCCTGTTTCTGTGCCAGTCCAGTCACCGCCCACCATGAGTCATCTTAATCCCAACGCAGTAGCATTCTCCCCAGAGGCCGGTATTCAAAATATGGTTGGCATGATGGATAGGGTCCTGTCATTGTGTACCGCTTCACTAAGTTCACCCAATAGGGTTCATGCAGGCAAAAAGCAGACTTTAGGACTGGCCCTGTCTCAGCATGTAGGGTCTGTAGTTCGAGAGAACATACTACATACATTGTAGATGTCAGCGCCTGAGTCATCACTGTCTCAGTCCAGGTCATGTTAAAGATTGATTGCCCAATAGCAGTGTGCCCTGAAGCTTGCTCAGACAATGTTCAGTTAAACTGAATCGCCCATGTGGTGAGTGGGGTAACATGGGCAGTGTTGAAACACCCTCAAAGAAGAGACGGATGTGCAAACCATTTTCGTAAACAGTTGCAAGTATTACCAGAAAACAAAACTGTGATATTTGTGGGGTCTCAGAGAACTGATGGGGCAAGTGAGTTGTTTTATTCTCCTGTGACTATTGGTGACCGCTGCACATTGAAGGGATTATTGGATTCTGGTAGTATATCCTGTACACTTAGTAGTGAGCGTTCATCCACATCCTCAAGCAATCACCAGTGATGTAGTGTTAGTTGGTTGTGGTGGCCTTACAGTTCAACCAAAGTGTACATATGACTTGAAAATCAAAGTCTATGGATTTGAGTTTGTTGTTCCAACACTAGTAGTGCCTGGTCAGATGGATGAGTTTATAATTGGAAGTAATGTGATTGAATGTATTTTGCAGACGATGACGTCTACTGATAAGTATTGGGATCTCGTCTCCTGCAAAAACAGTAAACCTGAGTGTGAGCAATTCCTGGAATTTCTGAGCTGTACCTCAAGATGGTCTGGCCCACAACAGCCTGATAAAATATGTACAGTGAAGCTCTGTCAAGCAGTCACACTAGTTCCCAGGCGTGAGTATCTTGTTTGTGGAAAATTGCCATCTAACAGCCATATTTCCCCAAGGAGCACTGTAATCGTTGAGCCAACCTCTGCACGTTCAGCACCTAAAAACATGCTTGTTGGAAGGATGGTAACACCAATTTGGGGGGACAGATGGGTGCCAATGAAGGTAATTAATCCTAACTCAACACCAGTGATGCTTCGCCGTAACACTAAGCTAGCCGACGTTTCAGCTTATCTAGCAGTGGAAGACATCACTCTCGCACATGGTTTGTGTAGGACCCACTGTGATGCTCCTGATTCGAACTTAACCAAATCAGTACCCTGTTCTGATACTACTCTGATGTTACGTGATTGTGGTTTATGAGATATTGATATTGATGGGTGTGAGGTTTCTGAGATTTGGAAAAGGAAATTGGTGGATATTATTGTGTCATATCAAGATGTTTTCTCCAAGGGTAAGCTTGATTGTGGAGAGGCAAAAGACTTTGTGCACAGAATTCATCTTTATGATTCGCCGCCCATTTCGCCTGCCCTATCGCCGTATTCCACCCACCCACTATTTGAAATTGAGAGAAGTGTTTAGGAGAAAGGCATTAACAGTAAATCTGTCAGTGAGTACATTTCATCTTTGGTGATGGTGTGGAAAAAAGATGGTAAGGTGAGGGTTTGTACCGAATTTTGCTGGCTCAATGCTAAAATTATCAAAGATGCCCATCCATTACCGCATCAGGCTGATTGCCTCACAGTTTTGGGAGGTAATGCTCTTTTCAGTACCGTTGACTTAACTTCAGATTTTACAACATCCCACTCCATGAGTCTGATCGGCAATATACAGCTTTTACAACGCAGATGGGTTCATATGAGTATAATTGCCTTCCACAGGGTTTATGCAACAGCCCAGCATCTTTCATGTGTATGATTCTCAGCCTTTTCTGTGATCTTACCTTTCCAATCTGAAGTTAGCTTCTAAAAAGTGTAATTTTCTGAAAAAATAGGTGAAATTTCTAGGCCATGTAATACTTCAGTTGATAAGGACAAAGTAAAAGTCATTGCTGCTTTTCAAAAAGAGGACTTAATGAAGGAAGACAGAATCACACCTTCACAGAAAAAGATTACATTGTTTCTCGGTATGATCCTGTTCTACCAATCCTTAATTCTTAACTGCTCTAGTGCTGCTAGACCTTTATTCAAGTTGACTGCTGGCCAGAAACGTGTAGTGAAGTGTGCTAGTGTTCATAAGAAAGCAGGTACTTTTCGAGAGTTGACACTCCAGGACTAGACCCCAGAATGTGATTTGGCCATTGACGGATTGAAAAAAGCACTCATTGAAAGTGTAGTGTTAGCTCACCCAGATTTTGAGCATCCATTTATCCTTTGCACCGATGCACCGTTCGATGGCTTAGGTGAAGTGCTTTCACAGGTACCTGCCAGTGAGGACAAGGCAAGACCGATAGCATTCGCAAGCAATACTTTGAGTCATAGTCAGACCAAATATCCCACACACAGACTGAAATTTCTGGTCAGACATTGGCTTATAGGTCATGAGTTTACTGTGTGGATGGATAATAATCCACTTCCATACATTATGACAAAACCTAAGTTGGATGCATGTGAGCAACACTGTGTTTCAAAGCTTGTACCTTATACTTTTAAGATCAAGTGCATTCCTTGAAAACTCAATGTAGTAGCAGATGCATTCAGTAAGGATCCATTTGTGAAGCCAGTAAGCCAGCGGCTCTTATCTGAGTCTTATTCTGAACTGTTAAGGCAAGTACACAGTGTGGAGGATGGATGTGTTCAAGAGACGTTTCGCCTAAGATGCCAACCACAGGAATTATGTTCACATCCAGCCCTACATACCGGGTTGAATGCTTAAATGTCCTCTGAAGACGTGTCTTCCATTCTGTCTTCATGTGATGAATGGGATACAGGAACTGAATTTAGGGCAATATAATTTGCCGAGCATCTGAACTCGTTGGTTAGTGGTGACACTGAGGTGTTTCATTCACTTTCACGAACAGACCAGGAATCTAGTCAGCACAGGTTGAATGCTTCAAAGTCCTCTGAAGACGTGTCTTCCATTCTGTCTTCATTTGATGAATGTGTAACCCTCCTGTGGTAGTTCTGCTTATATGTAGGCTAAGAACCTATTGTAGGAGTTATCTAAATCTAGATTCGATGAGGAGGTTGGTTATGTACTAATCATATGGTCAAAAGACTCATAGATTCCACCCCAAAGGAAGCACAGGACAATAGATTAAAGTTTGAATGTAGTTCTTATTCAAATTATTTTTCTTATTTTCTTATTCAAAAATTCAATATTTAGTTCAGTTCACACAGCATTAGTACCATTGATGTTAACAAATCAGCCACAACTTTTGAAATCTCATGAAACGAAACAAAACCAAAAGGGAAAACCTTTCAAAGGAAAAAAAAAATGTGTTACCCTTGAGTGCACTCAAATATTTTAACTGTCCAACCACCCCTTCAATACTTAGCGTCCATATCAACCCACCCAATGGAACCGTTGCAGCGCTGTTAGTTCAGGCAGTGGACCAGGGAACCAGGCACCAGGGCGAACAGAGAGGAATCCAGCTTCGGTGGAAAGAACACCAGGGATCCGGGACCAGAAGAAGCCTAAAAAAAAAAACCAGTCTACACAAAAATGTGCAAAAATTAACTAATGTTCAACTAAATGCCCTTTTTCCATCTTTTCATCATTTAAAAGTCCATATGTTCAATAATACACCTTAAAATAAAAATCAATAAAATGGAATTGGACAAACAAAAGTACAGTATAGCATAGTAATTCAAAATTGACATACTTGACTCAAAACAAAATTATTTCCTTTCAAAAATGCATTTTTCATTGTACCAAAATTAGAATATACAACAAAAATGTACCTGTGGGATAACATCCACTGCTATTGTAGATAGCCAGACTGGTTTTTTTCACTTTAATCCACTGTAACATTGAAATGTAAACCTTTTTAGTCATTTCACCATTTTAGCTTCAAGCTAATCAACACAAAATTATAGTTTTCACTCACCGAGATAACTTTGTTTTACAACAGGTGTCGTCTAATTTCCAATATAGTTCAACCTTGAGGATATATTTAGTTTTCTAAATCAATATAAATCTTAATATTTACTTCTGCTCTGGCTCCTGTTTTTCCAGGCTTTTTATTTAAGACAAACGAATGCCAGAAAACAGCAGAAGAAGAACGTTTCATTGTGCACTGCCACCTAGTGGCGAACTAGATATTGCACTTTACTGTGTAATTTGCATTAAAGGTCATTTCAGGACTTTATTGGGGCAAAATTGACAGGGTTACACCCTCCCCCTCTAAACCACATGTGTCCCTGCATGTGTGTTAAATCTGACAAGGTATCTGACGGTCAGGAATAATGTCTTGGAGTTTCCCAAAAAACTGACTAAGTGCAAGGATTAGGGGTTTCCCTAGCTCTTCATAGGTGAACTTGGGTGGGGGATGTCTTTCTCTGTGTGAACGTCTGGGCTCACCTTGTTCTTCCCCACAAGTAACTTCTGAGTGCCTTTTAGGGGTTACAGGGAATCTGTTCTGAGCATTGTCCGTGTTGTGAGCGGGTGTAGGGTCTGTGACCACTGTGCTTTGCAATATTTCATTTTCTGGAATGTCTATGATGACATGGTCACTTTGGGTTGGGGACTGATGGACAGCTGTATTTGTGTCAAGAGGTGCAACTGAGTGATCAGGAATTGGTGGGGGCTCTGGCGATTTGAACTCAGGAGTCATGGGGTTCAGAGAAGACTGAGAGCCACTGACGGGGATAACTTTGAACTCTTGCACGTAGGGTCCCCATGTGGTGAACTGTGGAGGTTTATTCACATAGTAGCCATCATCCTCTTCTTCTCTGTCCGAATATTCACATTCCATCTCTTGGTTTTGTCTACTCCTCAGGCGCATTTGAGTTTGTTTGCTTTGGTGTGGCACTGAATCAGGAGTGGTCTCAACTGGCAGAAATCCACATGGTAAAAGTAAGTCCCTGTGAAGTGTACGCCGAGGGCCATTTCCTGTTTCTGGCTTGACTACATACACAAGACCACCGTCAATCCGTTTCACAACAATGTGGATGGGCCTTTCCCATTTATCGGCTAACTTGTGTTTGCCACGGACGTTGACATTCTTCACCAAGACACGGTCCCCTTCTTCTAATTCAGCAGTTTTCACTTTGGCATCAAATCTGTGCTTATTTCTTTCTCCAGACTTTTTGGAGTTCTCTGCAGCCAGTGCATAGCTTTCTTTGAGTCTCTGGCGCAAGTTTTTGACATATTCTGAGTGAGTTGTATGAGTCTCAGTTGGGGGTTTCAGACCAAGTATAAGGTCAACTGGCAGAGTCGGCTGCCTGCCAAACATCAGCTCATACGGTGAGTAACCTGTTGCATCATTCCTGGTGCAGTTGTACGCATGTACAACAGGCCTCACAAAGTCTCGCCAGTGATGTTTGTCTTTCTTGTCAAGGGTACCGTGCATGCTGATAAGGGTCCTGTTAAAGCGCTCCACAGGATTCCCCTGAGGATGGTATGGGGTGGTGCGCACTTTCTCAGCCCCTATCAGTGAACACAGCTCCTTGATTGTGTGGGACTCAAAGTCGCGTCCCTGATCACTATGAAGGCGACTAGGGAACCCATAGTAGACCAGGAAGTTTTCCCAGAGAGCTTTAGCAACAGTTCTGGCCTTTTGGTCTTTTGTTGGCACAGCTACTGCGAAGCGGGTGAAATGGTCAGTGATGACTAGTATGTTTCGGATGTCACAGTTGTCGGGTTCAAGGGACAAGTAGTCCATGCAAACAAGCTCTAGCGGGTAAGTTGTTTTAATATTCACCATGGGTGCTGCTCTTTGTGGTGGAGCTTTTCTTCTGAAACAACGTTCGCATGTGTGACACTTCCTCTCAACTGATTCTTTCATTTTAGGCCAATAACATCTGGCACGAGCAAGATTGAACACACGCTCTGGCCCTAGGTGACCAACCTCATCATGAAAACCTTTGAGAGCTCTTTCTCTGAATTCCTCGGGTAAGACGAGCTGATGAATTTTGTTTCCTCTGTCAAAACACTTCCTGTAAAGGACATCATCAATGAGCTCAAGCTTATCCCACTCCCGAAGGAGCAACTTGACTTCAGGTGACTCAGCTTTTACAGATTTGATGTGGGGCTTTTGTCTTTTTTTGACTAAGGTAATGACTTTCCCAATTGATGGATCATTTCTTTGTGCTTCATGCCAGTTCTCTTTTGTCATGCCAGGTACAGTGTCTTGTCCAGTATCAGTGAATAGATCAGGTAAGGAGGAGGCGTCAACAACAAGGGACTCAGCAAGGACAGGTAAGTGCATGGTTACTGAATGGCGTTGACATACAGCTGAGACTGCATCAGATGGAATCTCCCCCTCTATAAGGCGTTTTGTCATTGAGTTGATTCGTTCTTTTTCCTGCAGGTACTCATGATCCTCTTGAGGAGCTGCTTGAGGTCTCCTTGACAGTCCGTCCGCATCACCATTAGCACGTCCAGCTCGATATTTGATGTTGAATCTGAAGGTTGAGAGGGCCGCTAGCCAGCGGTGTCCGGCTGCGTCGAGCTTTGCGGATGAAAGGACATAGGTAAGCGGGTTGTTATCTGTCAGGACTGAAAAGTCTGTACCATACAGGTAATCACAGAATTTCTCACAAACTGCCCACTTTAACGCTAGAAATTCTAGCTTGTGAGTAGGGTAGTTCTTCTCGCTCTTGGATAAGCCTCTGCTGGCATAGGCTATTACTCTAAGCTTTCCATCTTGAGCTTGATAAAGAGCTGCTCCTAACCCCTCACAGCAAGCGTCTGTATGTAGCACATACGGGAGCTTGGGATTTGCGAAAGCGAGTACAGGGGCCGATGTCAACTTTTCAACCAGTGTTCTGAAAGAGGACTCACACTCAGGCGTCCATTCTGAGCCAAAGGGTGCTCTGGGGCTTATACCAGTGTTGGGTCTCAGTGTTTTATAAACTTTACCCCTCTTTTTAGGTGGATAATACCCAGCGGTGAGAGCGTTGAGAGGCCTGGCGATTTTTGAGTAGCCCTCCACAAATCTTCTGTAATACCCTGAGAATCCGAGGAAGCGTTTTAGTTCTTCTCTGTTTCCAGGGCGAGGCCAATCTTTCAGAGCTGACACTTTATCTGGGTCTGTGTGAACTCCTTGAGCGTCAACAATATGGCCCAGGTATTTCACGGAGGACTTGAAAAACTGACACTTCTCTGGGGATAGTTTTAGGCCATAGCTTTTGAGATGATGAAGCACCTTCAGGAGCCTTGCCTCGTGCTCTTCTAGAGTCTGGGAGAAGACAATGACGTCGTCTAAAAACACCAAAACCTCGCTCAGATGTAGGTCACCAACACACTTTTCCATAAGGCGTTGAAAGGTGCTAGGTGCATTGGTGACACCTTGGGCATACGATTGAATTCGTAGAAACCTAATGGACATGTGAACGCAGTTTTGTGTTTATCTTCTTCCATCATCTCCACCTGGTAATAACCAGACTTTAGATCATCACCGAGAACCACCTTGCTCCACTCAGGGCAGAAAACGTTTCCTCGATGTTAGGAAGAGCATAAGCATCCTTAATAGTGCGGCTGTTAAGCTTCCTGTAGTCGATGCATAGTCTGATCTTCCCGTTTTTCTTTTTCACGACAACCACTGGGGATGCAAAGGGACTCTCGGATTCCCTTATTATACCAGCATCCAGAAGCTCTCTAAGGTGTTGTCTGACAGCTTTTCGATCGCTGGGGTGTATCGGCCTGGATCTTTCTTTGAAGGGCGTCTCGTCCTGCAGACGGATGGTATGTTTCACGGCGATGGTATGGCCAAATGACAGCTCATCGAGCGCAAAAACCTCAGGGATGGAGTTCAGTTTATCTCGAATGTGTGTCTTCCACTCCTCTGGCATTGGGGAGTCATCCAGACTGAATGAATGTTTGCCATTTGATGTTTGTGAATCGACTTGTGCAGAGGAGGTCATGGGCATTACACTTTGAACTGCAGACACTTCACCAATAACACACTTTGGAGGTAGGGTGACAGTGTGATCTGTGGTGTTGCTGAGGACTACAGGGATCTTGTTTGAAGCTCTTGTGTTTATGTTTATTAGTGCACACTGAATGAACAACCCACCCGGCAGGAAGGAAGATTCGGGGGGCTCAACGACAAATGTCATATTGGAATTGGCTTTTCCGAATCTAACATCCCCAAAAAGATACATTTTGTGTCTTGCTGGAATAGTAATGGGCTTTTCTCCGTGCAATTTCACTAGACAAGCTTTAGCTTCACTTTCGCGTACTCGGGCCACATGTTGGAGTAGTACTGCAAAACTGTCTGATCTTCTGAGAAACTTGGATTGGTCATAGCTTGTTCCACGTTGGTACAACTCGAGCAAGACATTTGTGCCAATTAAGACAGGAACCTTGCTAATGAACTGGTTTTCAGGGACAATGAGTGCTAAAACAGACATTTGCTCTTCTGTTCCAGTAACATTCTCAGGGAAGGTTAAGTATACTTCCACGTACCCCAGGTAAGGCACTGCTTGACCTCCAGCCCCTTCGACCTCGAGAAGATTGTGTATCGACTGAACAGGTAAGTTTGACATGTACTTAGAATGAAAAGTCTCTGAAATTATTGTTACTTGGGATCCAGTGTCGAGAATGGCATCACATTTCATGTCTCCAACAGAGATGTTTGAAGTGCAACGAGGTCCCACAAGTCTAGGCGGCAATTTGCAGCCAGAAGAACTACTGCTTTCAGAAGAGCACTCATATTGAGTCATTGCTATGGGACATTCTTTGTCCTCAGCTCCTGGTCGCCCCAAGGCAGGAGCCTCTAGAAGTTTAAAGATGTTTTGTTGGCTGCCTGCTTGGCCCAGAATTTGCCTCGTTTTTCTTTGAGCTCTGCATTCTTTTTTCGGACGAGGCCCGGATTGGGTTCAAAAATGCACTTTGCAGCGATGTGGCCATCACCCCCACATTTGAAACAGAACCAGGGCTTAGGTGGTGTCGGAGATTGGGGGTTTGAGTCTCTATTGGAAACTTGCACGAGTAAACTTTCAGTCTTAGCAGGCGGTTCACCTTGGGCTGGACGGCTCTGCACTCCCTCATGCCTTTCTCCTTTCTTTCCTTGCTGTATTAGCTTTGCAACCTGTATCCTCAACTCTGCAACTTCCTTTTCTAGTTTAGAATCTGTCTCGTGTTTCTTTGTTGTAGTGGGGGCAGCTTCAGGTTCGAATACTGGCATGCTCATAACTGAATGAACATGTACAGCAGCTTTCGTGCTTCCAAGGTGCTTTTTCATGCGATCCATCTTTGCTGCCCTCCTATCCTCCTCCGTTCTCAAAAGCAACAACAATTCTGGGAATGAGGGGGGATTGGGTTTCCTGTGTTCGAGCTGCAGGCCAATGATCAGACTCTGGTCCCAGCATCCCCTACAGAACTGCCGGAGTAAGTACTTGTCAGACTCTGCAGCTGAAACTCCCCCTCTGGTTACGGCTTTGGTGAGGAGAGTCTGGAGACGGCCCAAATAGACAGAGGGTTTTTCACCTGAGTTTTGGTTAGAGCCCAGGAAGGTAGCAAATAGCTCCTCTCCATCTTCGACCACTCCAAATGCTGACTCGAGCTGGGTGAGGTAAGCTTGAGGGGTTGCATCCATCCCAAGCGGCTTAACAATGTCCGCTGCTGGGCTGAGGAGGCTCTCCAATATTCTCCTTACTTTCTGTGAATCAGAGACAGACACGTCCTTAAGAAGTAGGTCTACCTGAGTACGCCAGGAATCATAATCAACTTCTCCATTTGGTTTTGGCAGCCGCCCCGAGAATGTACGGATCCTGCTTTGACTGTAGCTAGATGGTGTGGAGTCACTGCGAATGAAATGTTCAACAATAACTTTTTGGACATGAGGTGGGTTAACTGTGCCTTCATCAAGAAATGGACTCCTTGTAACAGTAGTTGGGATGTTGCGGGTGACTGCATCAAATGGATTAGCAATATCATTGTTGGTTTGCCCATCACCATCTGCACTGCTACCATTTGTGGAGACAGCAACAGGATTTTTAGAGGGCTGTAGCTGAGTATCTGGGCTTTGCGGAGGAGCAAGATCTGTCTGGGGCTGGGCACTCTGCAGTTCACTTTGAAGTGCTTCCCAAAAGCCAGCTTTACTAATTTCAGCAAGAGAGCTCAATTCAGCTAAACATTTCTGAGCGAGTTCTCGTCCTAGTTCTTCTTGGCATACCTCACGGACTGTCTTAACACACCAGGTAACTGCTGGATCATTGGGACTGGGCAGGCTACCTAGTTGTACTGGGTCGAGTCTGGATATTGTTCGCTCTGCTGTGTATTCAATGAGTGCACGGCCTCTGGGTTGTTCTGGGTCGTTGGGAACTCTGGCTACTTTATTAATGTCCCCGTTAACTTTAAAGAACTCTGTGATGTCATCATCAGAATAGGCTTTGTCTATGCCTGTGACATATAGACAACTAGGCCCATGCACATTAAACTGATTGCAAAGATCCATCTTGCAGTAAACGCAATCTTAGTGTACTTCAGCTTAGGGTGGAGTCTATTTTACACACTGTACCAACCTCCTGGCTGGCTCGCCACGACTGTAACCCTCCTGTGGTAGTTCTGCTTATATGTAGGCTAAGAACCTATTGTAGGAGTTATCTAAATCTAGATTCGATGAGGAGGTTGGTTATGTACTAATCATATGGTCAAAAGACTCATAGATTCCACCCCAAAGGAAGCACAGGACAATAGATTAAAGTTTGAATGTAGTTCTTATTCAAATTATTTTTCTTATTTTCTTATTCAAAAATTCAATATTTAGTTCAGTTCACACAGCATTAGTACCATTGATGTTAACAAATCAGCCACAACTTTTGAGATCTCATGAAACGAAACAAAACCAAAAGGGAAAACCTTTCAAAGGAAAAAAAATGTGTTACCCTTGAGTGCACTCAAATATTTTAACTGTCCAACCACCCCTTCAATACTTAGCGTCCATATCAACCCACCCAATGGAACCGTTGCAGCGCTGTTAGTTCAGGCAGTGGACCAGGGAACCAGGCACCAGGGCGAACAGAGAGGAATCCAGCTTCGGTGGAAAGAACACCAGGGATCCGGGACCAGAAGAAGCCTAAAAAAAAAAACAGTCTACACAAAAATGTGCAAAAATTAACTATTGTTCAACTAAATGCCCTTTTTCCATCTTTTCATCATTTAAAAGTCCATATGTTCAATAATACACCTTAAAATAAAAATCAATAAAATGGAATTGGACAAACAAAAGTACAGTATAGCATAGTAATTCAAAATTGACATACTTGACTCAAAACAAAATTATTTCCTTTCAAAAATGCATTTTTCATTGTACCAAAATTAGAATATACAACAAAAATGTACCTGTGGGATAACATCCACTGCTATTGTAGATAGCCAGACTGTTTTTTTTTTTCACTTTAATCCACTGTAACATTGAAATGTAAACCTTTTTAGTCATTTCACCATTTTAGCTTCAAGCTAATCAACACAAAATTATAGTTTTCACTCACCAAGATAACTTTGTTTTACAACAGGTGTCATCTAATTTCCAATATAGTTCAACCTTGAGGATATATTTAGTTTTCTAAATCAATATAAATCTTAATATTTACTTCTGCTCTGGCTCCTGTTTTTCCAGGCTTCTTATTTAAGACAAACGAATGCCAGAAAACAGCAGAAGAAGAACGTTTCATTGTACACTGCCACCTAGTGGCGAACTAGATATTGCACTTTACTGTGTAATTTGCATTAAAGGTCATTTCAGGACTTTATTGGGGCAAAATTGACAGGGTTACAAATGGGATACAGGAACTGAATTTAGGGCAATATAATTTGCAGAGCATCTGAACTCTTTGGTTAGTGGTGACACAGAGGTGTTTCATTCTCTTTCACAAACAGACCAGGAATCGAGTCAGCACAGGTTGAATGCTTCAAAGTCCTCTGAAGACATGTCTTCCATTCTGTCTTCATGTGATGAATTGGATACAGGAACTGAATTTAGGGCAATATAATTTGCAGAGCATCTGAACTAATTTGCAGAGCATCTGAAGAAGCATCTAATGCCAGAGTATGTTATTATGTAGGCAGGGAGTGTAGACCATCCAGATCAAAGAGTGTTGCAGATTCTAAAGCAGTGGGACAAACTTTCAGTGCTTAACAGAATTTTATACGGAACAGTCAAAGATCCGCTTACCTAGAACAAGAGGTTTCAGTTTGTTTTACCCAACTCCTTGAAGGCACAGGCACTTTCTGGTGTTCATGACCTGGCTGGTCATCAAGGGCAGCCACGTACTTTGTCATTAGCTCGTCAGAGGTTTTTGTGGCTAGATGTGCAGCGTGATGTGTATGATTATGGGAGGAAATGTAACAGATGTGTTTTATGCAAGACTCCAGAGCCAGCTGCCAGAGCGCCTTTGGAGAGTATTAAAACAACAGCCCTGCTTGAGCTTGTTTGCATCCAAGTTTGTTCTGCTGAAGACTGAAACAACAGATCAGTAGATGTTTTAGTGATCACAGATCACTTCACAAAGCTGGCACATGCATTCTCGTGTCAAGACCAGATGGCAAAAAGAGTTGCTAAGAAACTGCGGGATGGCTTTTTCTGTGTTTATGGATTTCCCCAGCATATCAAATCCGAACAAGGTGTGTCCTTTGAGAGTGTGCTAATTGCCGAACTTCTTGACTTGTCTGGCATTGACAAGTCTCACACCTCACCATTTCACCTGATGTGGAATGGTGGTACTGAACGGTTCAATAGAATGCTAGGTAACATGCTGAGGTTGCTTCCACCTGGACCTAAGCAAAAGTGATCCGAGTTGGTACAGACTATGACTTTTGTGTACAACTGTACTGCGTACAAAACAACAGGTTTTGCCCCTTTCTATCTGATGTTTGGTAGTGTGCCCAGGTTGCCAGTTGACCTAATGTTCCAGAGTGTTTTACAGGATAAGTCAGTGTGTGACTATGACAAATGTTGAATCACTAGTCAGTGACCTTCAGTCAGCCATGGCGTTAACCCAAAATAATTCTATGGTAGAGCAAAAACACAAAGGGATGCAATGAGCGAGTCACTGTGAGGAGGGATTTCAAAGTATGCGGTCAGATTGGAGAAAGTGGGCAAAAGGATAAACTGTCATTCTCTAATTTGATTTCATTTTCTCTTATATATTACCTCGTTATTTCATCTGACTCCATAAATGAAAAAGGTTTTAATGGTATCTGAGCATCATTAAAAGTGAGCGAACGTTTGATTATTCTTTTTAACTCCTTTAATTATATTTTACACGTTCAGATTAGGAAACTATGTCGCTTTGAGGTCCTCGTGTGCTTTTCTCTACACTGCGGGTCTCACGATCACAAGCGGTCAGTATTGGATCATCAAACAGAGGTAATTGCTATATACCTGAGATAGGTCACATTCACGTATACACAATCAAAGATACGTCAGTATAGCCCCCATGGAATTGCATACACTTGAATTTAACTTTTTTTATTCTTAACGTTTCTATTACAGATGTAAGTTGACCAACATAACTACTCTTGTAATAGCTTTGGATTGGCCATGTTGTGGTTTCCCACGTACACTTATCTGGAGAAACATCAAATTAAAACAGAGGTAAGACACACCTGAATTTAGATTGGCCAAGCAGCATTAAGCTGTTCTAAACGGAAATACACTTTCTGTCTTTGCAAACCAAGTACACTTGAATTGATGCCAAATAACCAGGTAACATAACAAGTTCATCGCAGTTATGCAGTTGCCTGATATAAATTACACACAGTAAACTGTGTGGGATCGTCTGACTACAGAGAACCACGAACGATGTGACACATCTCCTTAAATACCCAAATCACGAACAAAGGGAATTTTGGGAGTGGTTAGGTTTGGAAGTCCTGGGGACATACCTCATTAACATACAGGCAGAGATGGGGACAGACCTCCAGTATTATACAGCATTTGGCAAAGACCTTATAACTTTGTTGCCAATAGATTTAGCAACATGGGAAAGAGACCATATACCACTCACACTGAGACATTTAAAATGATACCAAACATGCCAAGTCATATTATTTGTATACATCACATATGATATTTTGTTACATGCAGATCTTAGGTAAGTTTGAAGTGATTCTGAGCTGAAGGGGAAGGAGGAGTAGAGGGGGCAGATGCCTAAATTGGCCTGAGGTGAGGTAGAGGTCAGATGTGAGATTTGTGTTTTATTGTCCTTGCTCAGTAGGATGTGTTGACTCAGGTGAAAATGTTCTTCTGTGTGAGAGCTTTTAATACTTGGTTCTCGCAGAGTTCTTTGACTTTTATGACATCTTGATGTCAGCCTTACAGTGCCAATGAATCATCACAAGCCTTCCTTTTCAGAGCCATTGAGCTAAAAGAAAAACTGTTGCGCACTTGTGAAGAAGGTGGCGAGTATTTCAGTACAGAGCACATTCAGAAGAAGTTTCTACGCTCGGTTTGCACAGGTTTGATCAGTGATCATATTAAATTTCAGATGAGGCCATACCTGGACGATTCAAAAATCTCAGATTCAATGTTGATAAACAAAATGAACTAAGCAGCCGGTGATGAAACAGAGAGACTAAATAAACAAAAGAAGAACACCGGAAGTAAAGTGGCAAAAGTACACAAATTGTGTCCAGAAATGCAGGCTCATCCATGCACGCAGGATGAAATGACCACCAAAGTGTTGGTTCAGGAACAGTCAAGTGATACTGTCAGATGGAAAGGCAGAGAGACACCAGCAGCGGAGTTATATGAGATGGTTAAACTCCTGAGAGAGAAAGTTGCAGAACTCCGAAAAGGACAAAACAACCCTCCTGAGTGTATAGTCAAGGGAAGCTCCAGCTACAGAGAGGGATGTAGAGCTTGTCAGGAGAAAGGAGAAGAGGATCAATGCGAGCACTGCTTCAGATATGGAGTCGTGGGTCATGCCGCCCGGGGCTGTAGAGCACCAAAGAATTCAGCAGAGGGCAGAAGTGATGTAAAAATATCTGTTCATTCCATGAGACCAGACAGCTCAACCTCCATTCTGAGTTACTGCGACCTACAAGAGAAAACTCAAGAGCTCCTGCGACAAAGGATTAAACAGCTGGAGGTGGAGTTAGAACAAAGAGGAAAAACGGAGCATGCTAGAGCTACCACCTACACCAACCACATACCTTTACGAAGACATCCAAGGTTGGAGAACCTCATTGGTCCTAGATGTATGGTTGACTGTTTCTTTGAATGTGTGCCTGTGCAAGCACTTTGGGACACAGGGTCGCAGGTGACCATCATCAATGAGGAATGGAAGAATATTTGCTTTCCCCATATTGCGACACGCAGTCTAAGTGAGCTGCTGGACGAAGGTGAAACCCTCATTGGCCGAGCAGCCAACCAAACCAATATACCCTTCTCAGGATGGGTGGAGTTGAAGTTTCAACTTGGGCCAAAAAGAGGGGCCCAGGCAGAACTCCTGGTGCCTGTGCTTCTCTCCAGTGAGCAAGGTGTGGGGCAGCCTCCAATCATTGGCTATAATGTTATTCAGAAGCTGGTGACAAAGGGAATGGAGCAGTACCCTGATATCATTCCAGAAGTGGTAAAGGAAGCCTTCTCATGTGACTGCAGAAAAGCTGTTGTATTGATTAGAATGATGCAGGATGACGACCAAGTTGTAAAAGAAGGAATTGTGAAAATTGGACGGATTACTACAGTAGTCACTGCCGGACAGACAAAAGCGGTGAAATGCAGAGTGAGAGCTGGTCCTCTAGTTTCAAAACATGAAGTCCTGTTTGAACCAGAAGTTATTCCACAGTGGCCTGAGGGACTTGACGTAACTAAGATGTGATCAGTCTTCAGAAGGGAAACTTGACTAAAGTTCACATCACAGTTACCAACATCAGCAATGTGGACATTATGCTTGCTCCCCGCACTGTACTAAGATGAGTTCAGCAAGTCAGGTCCATTTATCCAGCAGACACCAAACCTGCTACTGTGAAGTCAGACTGGAATGACATTGGAGAGGATGTGGTGGCGGCGGGAGTAGTGGTCACTGAAGGTAAGGACGTGATAAGCCGTGAAAGATCTGAACGAGATTGACAACACAGGACAGGATACTAATGGAAAACTGTGGGACCCACCAGTGTCAATTGACCATCTCACCCCGGAGCAACAGAGAAAAGTTAAACAGCTGCTGAGGGAGGAGTGTGCAGCATTTTCAAAGGATGAGAACGATTTGTGGTGCATCCCGTCACTCCAAATGAGAATCAGATAGAGTGACACGACACCAGTAAAGCGTACATATGTCTCCGTACCAAAACCACTACACAAGAAGGTGAAAGAATATGTGGGAGACCTTTTGAATAAAGGATGGATTCAGAAGTCTCGCTCCTCCTATGCATCTCCGATCGTTTGTGTCTGAAAGAAAGATGGTAGTTTACGTCTCTGTATAGATTACTGGGAGCTCAACTGCAAATCCATCCCAGACCGTCACCCTATCTCACGGGTACAGGACATGCTAAACAGTTTATGTGGAAGTACATGGTTCTCGGTCCTGGATCAGGGGAAGGCGTATCATCAGGGGTTTGTGGAGGAGGGCAGTCGACGATACACAGCTTTCATAACACAGTGGGGCCTTTATGAATGGGTCAGGGTCCCCTTTGGGCTGTCCTCTGCCCCTGCCGAGTTCCAGCGCAGTATGGAGGAGTGTTTAGTGGGACTCAGGGATGACACTTGCCTTCCATACTTAGATGATAACCTTATACATAGTAAGACATTTGAGGAGCATCTCCTTGATGTTAAGGAAGTGTTACGCCGCTACCAAGGTCATGGAGTGAAGCTTACAGCTAAGAAGTGTGAATTGTTCAGGGCTGAGGTAAAGTTCCTGGGGAAAATAGTCTCTAAAGGGGACTACACTATGGACCCTAAGGAAATTGCACCTGTGCAAGCACTAAGAGACCGTAAGCCTAAGACGGTCGGAGACCTGAGACAACTGCTGGGGTTCCTGTCATATTATTGCATGTACATTCAGAGCCAGTCCCCTCTATGAGCTATTGTCAACAGGGAAGCCTTCAGGAAAGGGGACAAGCACTAAAGATGACAACGGTAAGAAGGGTCGGGGTAAAGGGGGAAAACCAGCTCAACTTCATTCCAGTCGGTCTATAGCTTGGACAGAACAACATCAGAATGTCCTCAACCAACTACTTGAGTTCTTGCTTCACCCTCCGATCATAGGCTACCCTGATTTTGAACAGCCCTTCATCTTACATTGTGATGCATCACAAGACGGACTGGGTGCCGTACTATATCAGAGGCAGAAAGGGAAACTGGTGGTCATTGGCTTTGGGTCACGGACCCTAACAGCTCCAGAGAAGAATTACCATTTGCACTCGGGGAAACTGGAATTCTTGGCGATGAAATGGGCCGTTTGTGAACGATTCCGTGAATACCTATATCACGCAACATCCTTTGTAGTCTATACGGACAACAACCCGCTGACATATGTTTTGTCCATGGCCAAGCTCAATGCCACCACCCACAGATGGATAGCAGAGTTGGCTGACTACAATTTTACCATCAAATATAGACCAGGCCGTGTACACCGGGATGCTGATGGACTGTCAAGGATGCCTTTGGACATGGAGAGTTACATGCAGACCTGTTCGCAAAAGGCTAGCCCAAGAGTCATAGCTGCTGTCACGGATGCACTTCTCCTGAAGCCAGAGGAAGAGGAGCCCTGGATGTGTCCAATCACTCTAGCAACAATTTCAGAGCAGGAGCCAAGAGCAACCCAAGAGACCAAAGTGACCCCAGAGGAACTGAGAGGAGCCCAAGAAAAAGATCCAGTTCTTGGAAAGGTGCGGGAGTACATGCTAACGTTGGCCGAGGTTGGTGGGATGAGATTGTCGCGATGAGTTGACTGTTCTGTATAGGCAGAGAAACAGGTTGTATGTGGATGAGGAAGGAGTACTGTGTCGACAATCAGCAGGACGCACCCAGACAGTGCTGCCCAGAAAATACCGCAAGTTGGTGTTTAAGGAGCTTCATGAGGAGATGGGTCACCAGGGAGTTGAGCGCACACTCAGCCTCATCCGGGACAGGTTCTATTGGCCTCACATGCAGGCTAATGTGGAACATTATGTCACCAAGGTGTGTAGCTGTCTGAAACGCAAGCGTCCAAATAGAGTGACGAGAGCTCCATTGGTCAACATAGTGACGACTTACCCTTTCAAACTGGTATTAGTGGATTTTCTACATCTGGAAGGCTGCAAGGGTGGCTACGAATACATCCTGGTATTAATGGACCACTTTACACGCTTTGCCCAAGCGTACGCTTGCAAAAATAAGTCTGCAAAAACAGCAGCAGAAAAGATCTTTGGCGACTTTGTTCTCAGATATGGGTTCCTCACTAAACTCCACCACGATCAGGGAATTGAATTTGAAAACAAGTTGTTTGAGCACATGGAGGTAATCTGTGATATCCATCACTCCCGCACAACTCCATACCACCCTGCTGGAAATGGGCAGGTGGAAAGATTTAACAGAACATTGTTGTCAATGCTGAGATCTCCGCCGAGTCAAGACAAGGCTGATTGGAAGAGCTCTCTAAACAAAGTTGTCCACGCGTATAACTGTACGCGCAGTGAAGTGACAGGTTATGCCCCATATTACCTTCTGTATGGCAGACACCCAAGGCTGCCCATTCATGTAATGTTTGGCCTGAAGCTAAGGGAAAGTGGAGTGTCGCATAGTGATTATGCTGCCAAGTGGAGAAAGCGCATGAAAGAGGCATATGAATTGGCATCAAGGACAGTTCAGAAAGAGCAGAGGAGAGCAAAACAAGGCTACGACAAGAAGATATATGGAGCAGATCTCCAGCCAGGAAACAGAGTTTTGGTGAGAAATCGGGGAGAAAGAGGTGGTCTGGGGAAACTCCGGTCATACTGGGAGGATCGAGTGCATGTTGTGACGGAAAGGAAGTATGCAGACGGCCCAGTGTATGTGGTTAAGCCAGAACGTGGCCCAGGGGAAGCGAGGGTCCTACACCGAAACTTTTTGCTGCCTTGCGACTTCCTACCTTCCTTCCTTTACTCCAGCAGAACAGGAGTAAAACACAATCAAGGGGGAAAGTGACAGTGGCAAAGGGGATAAAGGACACACATCAAGTGGATGCTGAGATGGAAGAGGATTCCGAGGACGAGGATGACTGGAGAGGCTGGCCAACATTGCCGATAAAGCAACGTGCAGAGAGCAAAAGCCGACCAAGAGTTGAGGAGGATGAGTTCCAATTAAGGGCAACCGAAGGAGAAGTGGACCAAGAGCCAGAATGCGAATATGTACTGCCCATGGAAATGTGTGATGAAGAGGACAGAAATTCAGAGAAGTCTGCAGATGAATTGGAGGATGAAAATGAGGTGGCAGAAGGGGGACAGGAGACATCATCCGATGAGGCAAACAACATCTGCCCAGCAGCAACTCACCTGCCACAAAGAAAGTATCCTTTCAGACAAAGGCACCCACCAACAACACTGACATATGATACATTAGGCACACCCTCTATTACACATAGAGTCATTTGATTTCATAGTTGCTATGTGAAGTAGTAAAAACACAGTTCATAGATTCATAATGAAGAAAAAGTTAATGGGATTATGTTTCATTTAATACACATAAAGTACCAGTAAACAGACATTGGCACATAGATTGCTAAAATATGATGATACAGTCAGAACAGCACATATGTGGGTCTGTGTATAGAGCATAGAGTATGTTTACGGTTGCAACCTTTCAGCACTTGATGCGTGGCCCGTCACTTGACGGAGCAATGTTTCAGACATCATGTGGCCAGTGGTGTCTACTTCAGCAGATGACATGAAATGGGAGATAAATGTCATGCAATGCAGTTTCAAGACTAATTAGCATCAAGTATAGAGACTGACTCCCTTATGTACTTCTGTGCAAGACTCTATGAGACTCTGGGAACTATGGAATGCATTCATTTTTGGAGGGGAGAGTGTGGGGCTCATAATAACATTCCCTGTAATGTTAATGCTAATGTTTAGAGAACGAGTACCCCCCCAAATGTCTTTATTTTATTTTTATTGTTCACTTAGTTCGTATGTATTCTAAATTTATGATGGGGTTAATGCAGGAAATGTGTTTAAATCAATGTTGGTGCAAATGCATTAATTTATAGTGAGTGATGCTCAAGCAGGCATGTTGTTATAGCGATCCTACAGTAGAGGGCGCCCATGGAAGACAGGTGCGGGCATGGAGTAGAAACTGAAGAACAGTGTTTTTGTAGTGTTGTGGACGCACGCAGAGTTTTGTGTACTGCGAATAAATGCCGTGGTAATGTAAGCTGTGAACAAGATTAAACAAACCCATCAAATTATACACGTCTTTGAATTGATTCATTTCGACATGCAACATATCTATCTATCTATCTATCTATCTATCTATCTATCTATCTATCTATCTATCTATCTATCTATCTATCTATCTATCTATCTATCTGTCTGTCTGTCTGTCTGTCTGTCATTTATCTATCATGTACTAATCATATGATTTGCCCATTAAAATGACTGAACCTCAGTCGAGAGTCAAAATATGCTCAAATATGCCTACAGGTTACTTGAAAATGTTACAAAACTGGCTACATTTCATTCTCCTCCTAGAAAATAATATTATGTGAACAAAACCCTTCCTCCAGTCCAGGCATCTTAATAAGTACATTCCCATTGTACAGCACAAATCTGTGGTTCTGTATGTGTTAAATATGCATAACAAATATGATTCCCAGTGTGCATTATGAACTTTATATTGCAATGACCTATTTAACATCAACATGACAGATGATGTGTATCTTATATATGTGGACCATATGTAACTAAATGAGAGGGCAGAACTGTTAAGTTGTCTGGAAGTTGCATGCATACCGAGTGTGATTTTTTTTCAGCAGAGTTTGAGAAATAATAGGAATAGGTCATGTTAGACTGTATCTAACAGAGCTCTGAGAGCCCCAATTTAAGCGCATCACATAAGGATGCGGTTTATGTTCAGAGCTGAGAGTCCTCAAAAGTACTGCTGACAAATCCAGGTCAGAGCTTTATTGTGGCTGGAAATTTGAGCATTGCAGAAAAGTACAAATCACCAGCCATCATTTAGGCACACTTGCAGTCTCCACCGAATTTTTGAATGGTCACTGTCACTGTCTGTCTTCTGGCTGTGATGATAATTTGAAGATTAGAGGGCAATTTACTGGGTCTCCATCTGAAAGAAGGAAGGTGATTTAACTAGTTTTGAAAGGCAACAATCTAATCATTCTTTCTAATCATATTCTCTTATTTTCCTTTTCCTTTTCTCTGATAATTTGACCTCTTTATTATGAAGAGGCTGTGTGCACTAATACACACATGCACACACATGATCAAACACATCTGTAATATGGACTGTGTGGGAGCTCAAATGGTGGCAATTTGTGCAGCTATAAGTGATTGGTTGACAAGGAGGTGCTGATTATGGGGTATAAGTGTTAGGTTCCGATGGACCCATCCACACTGATGCCCTGATTATGGATAATTTACCCCTACTGTGGCAGCATGAGACTCTACCCACGCTCCCAGTCTCTCTCTCTCTCTCTCTCTCTCTCTCTCTTTCTCTCTCATTTTCTTGTGTCTCATCTTATATCACAGAGAGATGGAAAGAAAGGTTGCCACCAATTTTTCTGATGCTGCTACCATGGAAGTCATTTCTAGGGATATGCAGCAACTCATAAAATCACTATTGAATTGAATATGTGCAGTCTCATATTCCTTGACAGACCCATGAGGCTTTCTCAGTCCTTCCACCCCTATGAATTTGAATATATATATATATATATATATATATATATATATATATATATATATATATATATATATATATATATATACAGTATATATATATATATATATATATATATTAACTGTATGTATGTATATATATAGTGAATAACTGTGAATGACGAATCTCTGAGTATGTTACACAGCCCTTTTACTTTGACCTTTCTACATCTGATGTAGCACCCAATGTACCTTCTATAAATTACAGGGTATGTGTAATATATAATCTTCTGTAAGTGTGTAGGAAAGCAGCCTGCAGATCAAGCACAGAGTGTTGCACTCCGCATTAAATCATTTATGGTGCTCTCGTTCAAACAGGCTGAGTGGAAAAACCAGCTCCAAGTGCATACATCATTTAGCAATGCTTGGTGCATACAGCATAGTGACATCTTTTTACATGCATTTGAGCAGAACTTATAATGATTATAAAAAATATAATGTATAGTATTTGCTGGGAAAAGCCAATGAACACACCCATGTCATCTTGAGTGTTACTCACACGGGAACGTATCACCAACAGTGACACATGCTGCAGTTATTGTGTGGTCGATGTGTTTTGTGATCAGGAGGACACAGATTTTTGCCATATAAACTGTGAGGCAGGTGCTACAATTGGGTTAAATATGACTGTTGTACTGGAAAAAATTTACAGAAAAACAATAACATTTAAATTATGAAAATACCACGTTAAACCAGAAATGGTTTAACCATCGTTCTCGGGCCTTCAGAGACCCCTTTGAGATGCTAGAATCAGTTGAGCTCAAAGACCTCTCCTTGAAGACAGCCCTCCTGATCGTGCTTGCTTCCATCAAGAGGGTTGGGGACCTGCAAGCATTCTCTTTCAGCGACTTCTGACTGGAGTTCGGTCAGCCAGACATTCATGTCATTCTAAGTCCATGACCTGGCTACATGTTCAAAGTTCCTACGACCCCCTTCAGGGACCAAGTAGTGATCCTTTTCGTTCTGGTGCGTGCTTTGCATATGTATGTGGACCGCATACAGAGCTTTAGACGTTCTGAGCAGCTCTCGTGGGCACTGGCCAATGGCACCTCCCTAGCAGACATATGCAAAGCAGCGGGCTGGGCAACAACCAATACCTTTAAGAGATTTTACAATCTCAGGGTTGGTCTCATCCCATGTTTTCTCAGGTCCGAGCCGGTAGAACTCTTTAACACGGAACAACTGACCAGGTGTACCACTTGCACTTTTCCCCTCCACTGAGGTGATCATGCACGCTCTTTTCCCAGGAGATCCCATGAATTCGGCTCCCTGGATGAGCCCTCTTGTCTGCGAATTCAGCGGAGGAATTCCCGACCAGACCCACTATGTGTACTACGGTCTGTACTGGAATAGGTGCTCCACAGGACGTGTCCCTGTGTGGATTTCCACTGTGCGGTTCAGTGCATTGTGTGATTGAATATGGACCCCTAGTGTCGCTTCTTCGACACAACATCGAAGTGAGCGTCAGACGGGGAACATCTAGGTTACTATTGTAACCTCCATTCCCTGATGGAGGGAATGAGACATTGTGTCCTGCTGGCCATGATGCTGAACAGAGCCACTGTTACAGCTGAACCTAAATGGATAGACGCATATTTCCCTCCCTTTATACCCGTATGTCCGGGGGGAGGGCCATGCAAATTCTGTCTGCCAATTTCTCATTGGCCTTTTCTCAATTTCAGTAATGTGCGAGGCTCTCAAGAATGTTGCTTCTTTGACACAACGTCTCTTACCCTCCATCAGGGAATGGAGGTTACAACAGTAACCTAGATGTTTGTGTTTTGAAGTGAGATCAGAGAGTGATAAAAAGGGGCAGTACAGACCAAAAAAGGGGAGAATGACACATGAAGCTGACTGCTGAAAATCCATTTGTGTGTGTTACACAAGAGAGTGTGGAAAATAAAAACTTTGTTGGATTGTTTAACCGGATCCTGCTTCCTCCTTAAGAAGATAGTGATGTGTCACACTGATGCCAGGGAGGAAGGATACGCTGCTATGATAAGTTTTTAAGTTTTAAAAAAGTATGTTTGAAGTAAGTTTGGAGCTCAAGAAATAGAAATAAAGCTTTAGAGAAATGTCAGCTTTACGCTAAGCTAAAATGCTATTTCTAGCCATTTCATGCACGTTACCAGGCACGAGATTTTTAATCAAGAAAATGCACATTAGATCATAATTTCTTTTTTCTAGTAACATCTTTGATATTAGGGCAAAATTCATATTCTTGATAATAATTTTTTTTCCCTTTAAGAATATTTAAAACATGATCAATTTGATTAATCTTGTTTTAGAAACAACACTACATAAGATATTTAGGTTTTTCAGAGAATGTATTTTTAATGTGTATTTTGTCTTACTGTACTGGCAGAGTTTTTATAGTCAAAACAAGTGAAAAAATCTACCAGTGTTGAAGTAATCCAAAGTATTTAGAATACGTTACTCACCTTGAGTAATCTAACAGAATATGTTACAAATTATATTTTACAGCATGTATTCTGTAATCTATAGTGGAATACATCTCAAAAGTAACCCCCCCAACCCTGCCTATTAGTGACAGTCATCATTCAATTTCAGGGACAAAAGGTAGTTAGTCCCCACCTCACCCATCCACTAATTTCAGGTATGAATTGGCTGGCATTTACTACATTACATTTACGCATACATTTACGTTTAGCAGTCCTGTGCTCTAGCCACTACGCCACCACCACCTCATTTACTGCTTTATTGAGGGAAATATGTGTGGATGGGTCATGTAACAAAGTGTATCGGTGTGTTGGGTTCGATTCACTGGCTATGGAGTTGGAGCCGGGGCCATCTACAGCAGCTCTGCATCAGAATGATGTAAGGGAAGAGGAAGTCTCAGCTTCCCCAGCCCTTAAAGTATTCCCTGCAGGGGATTTCCCTCTGGAGCAGACGCAAGATGAGACCCTTTGGCACGCCTATGAGCAAGTGAAAGTGATTGATGGTCAGTGCCTCCAGCCAGACATCGTGCTCATGTACCGGATAATTGTGAGTACAAAGTGGGGTACATATCAAGCCTTGGTGGATTCTGGCTGTAATCAATCCTTCATTCACCAAAGCTTGATTCAATCTGAGGCATTGGATACAGGTAGGCGGGTGAAGGTGAGGTGTGTGTACGGGGATTTTCATGATTACACGTTAGTGATGGTCATCATTCAATTTCGGGGACAAAAGCATAGTATAGAGGTGGCGATCAGTCCCCGCCTAATCCATCCACTAATTTTGGGTATGAATTGGCCTGCCTTTACTGCTTTGATGGAAATTTGTGTGGATGGGTCCTGTAACAAAGTGTCTCGGTGTGTTGTGTTTGATTCACTGGCTGGGGAAGAGGAGCCGGGGCTGTCTACATCAGCTCTACGTCAGAATTATGTAAGGGAAGGGTAAGTCTTGGAGGATTCCCTGCAGGGGATTTCCCTCTAGAGCAGATGCTTAGGCACACCTTTAATCAAAGTGAAAGTGATTTGATGGTCAACGCCTCCAGCCAGACATCATGCTCACGTATCTGTATTTTACAATTATTAAGGATCGGTTGTATCGAGTGACACAGGGCGCTCAGACGAAGGAGGATACAACCCAACTCTTAGAAAATGAATAGCCATCGGGAAATGTTATTCCAAACGGCTCATTATAATCTGATGTTGATTCACTTAGGGCAAAAAAAAAAACACTAAACTGTCTAATGGCCCATTTCTATGAATGTCAGCTGGTGAATCCGACGGCCACCCCAAGAGAGCCTTTGCGCCTGCTTCCTTTGATCGAGATCCCCTTCGAAAGAATTGGCATGGATCTCGTCGGGCCATTAGAACAGATTGGGGGCATTACTTTGAGTTGGTTTTAGTGGACTATGCAACGCAATTTCCGGAAGCTCTGCCTCTGCGCAACATTTCAGCACATAGTTCAGAATGATCTCCCAAGTGGGGATTCTGAAAGAAATACTCACTGATCAAGGTACTACTGTCATGTACACCAGCTGTACAAATTATTGGGTATTAAATCGATTTGGACAAGCATGTACAATCCGCATGTACAAACAGATGGCTTGGTTGAATGGTTTAATCAGACCCTGAAAAACATGATTCGTGAGTTTGTTAACGAAGATGCTCAGAATTGGGAAAAGTGGCTCGAACTCCTGTTATTCTCATTGCAAGAGGTCCCGCAAGCCTCCACGGGATTTTCCCCATTCTAATTATTGTACGGTCGTAAGCCTCATGGCATCTTAGACGTCATGAGGGTAAATTGGGAGGAGGGACCTTCAAACAGTAAAAATGTAATTAAATACATTCTTGACCTGAGAGAAAAACTCCATACATTGAGGCAACTATCGCAGGAGAATTTGCTACAGGCTCAAGAAAGTCAGTCCTTTTTCTATAACAGGGGAGCGTGATTATGGGACTTTACACCAGGAGATAAAGTCCTTGTATTACTCCCCACATCAAGATCTTAATAACTCTGCAAGTGGCAAGGGCCCTTTGAGGACACACTGTGAGTTAAACGAATGGATAGAGACAGAGTACGTCAAATTTACCCCTTAATCTCCTAAAACCGTGGAGAGAGGCGGTTTCCATGACTTTGGCGATGGTGGTTCCGGAGAGGGAGGAGCTCTATTAAAATAATAGAGTTTAACTTAAAAGCCATTTATCGGGTCACCCCAGTCACTTGAGGAGACCACCTCTCACTGTCGGTGCAAAGGTTGGGCACAAAGGTTGCCAGGTTGCAAAGAGAATTCTCAGATATGTTCTTGATTCTTCCTGCTCGTATGAATCTCATAGAGCACCATCTCGAAACTACCCCTGGGGTAGTGATAAGCAGACGTCCCAACCGATTAACTGAACACGAAAAAGAAGTGGTTTGGGAAGAATTAAAGGCCATGCTAGATATGGGTTTAATAGAAGAATCCCACAGTGACTGGGCCAGCACAGTGGTGCTTGTTCTGAAGAGTGATGTCTTTATTGAATTATATAATGGTGTGGCAGGGTGGAGGGTGGGGCCAATCAAAGTTTGATTTTTTAACCGTCTCCTGCTTCCTCCTTAAGAGGAAAGCTAGTGACATGTCACACTCATGTTGTTCCAAACATGCATTGCTTTCTTTCCTCCGTGGAACACAAAAGGAGATTAGTCACCAATATGTCCATACAATGAAAGTGGTGAGTGGTGACTGAGGCTTCCATTCTGCCTAACATCTCCTTTTTGTGTTCTATTTAATTACAAAAGTCCTATGGGTTTGGAGCAACATGAGTGCGAGTTAATGATGTTTTATTATTATACCAGCCTTCTAGCATACAAAACACCAGCTATGCTGATCTTTTTCTCTCTCTTTTCTATCCCTTTCTTTATGTTTCTCTCATGCTCCCCCAAGCACTCCAACAGTCATTCAGAAATATTTTCCAGTCCCGCAGTCTCCCAGATGCAATAGCTTAAGTCTTTGATACCACACCCATTCCTTTCCATTAGAGCGAATTCCTCTTATCAATACTGCATTTAAATGCTGCAATCAATAAAGACATTTTTCACATTTGAGTCTCACTGTTGCTGTCTTGCACTGAGTAGTTAATTAGCCCATGCCAAAGCACTTTGTGGTGCAGAAATATTCATACAGACACACAAGCACACACACATACAACGTATTGACCAAACATAAGGCCAAAAGTGCACTGCATGTTTTGACATTAGTGCTATATGCAAAAATCGAGCAAGAATGCCACACATAATTAAATCGCAATTCATCACTCTAAAGTTCAATAGTACCTAAGTTCAAAACCACAAAGCAGTGGATAATACCATTGTAGAATGCAAGAGTGGTGACATGATAGGTCTGATTTAAATATCACTGTAAAATTTGGCTATACCAGGCATGTCATGTTGATTATATTTAGTTAAAGGAATAGTTCACCCAAAAATAAAAATTCTTTCATTATTTAATCACCTTCATGCCATCCCAGATTTTTAAAATAATATTTCAGTTCTGTAGGTCCATACAATGCAAGGGAATGGGTACCAAAATGTTGAAGCTCCAAAAAATACAAAAAGACAGCATAAAAGTAATCCATAAGATTCCAGTGGTTACATCCATGTCTTCAGAAGTGATATGATAGATGTGGGTAAAAAACAGATAAACATTTATGTATTTTTTTTTTTTTTTACTATATATTCTCCTACCTGCCCCTTCTCATTTAGACTTCATTTAAACATTTAATCTCATTGCTGTCAAAGAAAAACACAATGCTAAAGTGAACTCATTTGTGATTTATCTTTCCTATGGGATGCTTATTATCATATAGATATTTTGATATAAAACATGTATTATATGTAATGGAAAATATAGGCATTTAAAGTACTACCTGTATAGAAACATCCTAAATATACTAAATGGTTAAAATGCTCACCACGCTGTAAAATATTGTGACAGAATGGTACAGTTATGTATTCCCAGGTGATACTGTTTTCTCGCCTGCACAGATTTTACATACCCAACAGCTCAGCAGAACCCAGGAAGAGCATGACTCAGAGAAGAGCTCATACTGCCAAATGAGGATGAAAGAGACACTGGTTTAATCCACCCAGAAGATATAAGGAGGGGAGAGAAGGAGAGGTAAGTCCTCACAAACTGTCCTATTCTCCCTTTAAAAGCTGCAGGGTAATTCACTCTTCTGAATAGTGAACTGTCCACTCAAATAACTCAAGTCTCAAGTCTGAGATCCTCTCTGCGGAGGATTAGGTGCAATATGATGTGCATTTTTATGTGAAGGTGGATTTTTGTGTGTGTAGGTGCGTTGTGTTTAAGCGTGAGAGCATAGCAGATCTGGTTTTAGTCTTGAGGCGAGCCGAGTGTGACCCACTTTCCCTCTGAGCTTCTCTGCAAGAGATGCACTAAAACACACACACACACACACACACACACACACACACACACACACACACACACACACACACACACGTGTTAAACGCCAATATCAGAGAAGACAGAGAGGAGGGGAGATAGAGAGAGGAGGGTAAGAGAGATACGATGATACATAGCCACTGCTGCACTCTCCAATTCAAAAATCAATCCCTGTTCCAAGCCCTCTCCTCCAGCACTTTGTCATGTGTTTCACCCCTGTGTGTGTGTGTGCATGTGCATAAGTGGGTGTGTACTGTGCATACATTGCATATGCATGTGCATAAAGTCGTGAACCTTGGCTTGATACCAGTGTGTGACTTCTCTGCATAAAACAGCTTATACAATAATAGTTCATTAAGTATTAATGAGTCCCAAGTGTAATTGTATCACAAGGAAGATCTGCATAAAGATTACCCATTGAACCCTATAACCACAGAGCGCTACAAGCCACTACAAGTCAATAACTGTTGCATTTAGTGTCAGGGCTCACAATGTTATATAATATTACACATTCCACACATACGGTATGCTGTAAATATCATCAAATTATGGTACACAAATGTTTGAGTTTATATCAGAGACTATTTAGCAAGGCCCTTCCGCTTTCACGTGCCCAACTGCACCACACACGCACCTCAGGCTGGCAGGTGCTGACGAGTCTAGAGGTCGTCGCTACAGAACCTCCTCATCTGTCATCTACCTGCCCCAGGCCAGGCACATGGAGCAAGGTAAATGCTTCGAGATTCTCCTCAGCACAACCACCTCGGGACGAAGCAACGTTCCCCGATGTGACATAGCCTGCTCCCCCCTGCCACGAAGCCTCAACTTCAGGTACGTCACATGTGATCATCCCCTTAGTGCCCGTCACCCGGAGCTTGGATGCGTGGCATACGCTTTCCAACCTGTCGCGGTGGCTTGTTGAATGGCACTGGCCTTGGCAACGCGATTCAGTTTCCCTGCCCCGGTTCAGCGGCGTCCGCTTTACCTCAGTGCAGGGTGAAAATGGCTCCACCCTGCGTGCGGAGATCGCAACCCTTCAAAGCAAGTGGTGCCCCTCCAGCCGAGATGGAGAAGGGATTCTACAGCCCTTACTTCATCTTAACCAAGAGAGGCGGTGGGTTGCGGCCAATCTTGGACCTGCGAGTTCTGAACCGGGCCTTACACAGACTCCCATTCAAGATGCTGATGCAGAAACGTATTCTGACATGTGTCTGGCATCAAGATTGGTTCATGGCGGTAGACCTGAAGGACGCATACTTTCACGTCTCAATATTACCTCATCACAGACCGCTTCTATGGTTCGCTTTTGACGGCCAGGCGTCTCAGTACAAGGTCTTTCCCTTCAGTCTGTCCCTGTCCCCTTGATTTGCTCAGACAACACAGCGACAGTAAATAGTCTGCACTTATATAACGCCTTTTTAACCTTATCAGTATTCAAAGCGCTTTACACTATTGACTCATTCACCCATTCACACATTCATACATTCATACATTCATACATTCATACATTCATACACCAATGGTGGCAGAGCTGCCATGCAAGGCGCTAGCCTGCCATCGGGAGCAACTTGGGGTTCAGTGTCTTGCCCAAGGACACTTCGGCACATGGAGTCATATGGGCCGGGATTCGAACCACCAACGATTGGTGGCCAACCCACTCTACCACTGCCACCCCCGTAGCATATATAAATTGCCAGGGTGGCGTTCGATCTCGTTTTATGTCGCAACTCGCCCGCCATCTCCTCCTTTGGAGTCACGCCACTTATATCCCAGGCATATCCCATTGAACTGGCCTACCAGACCTAGGCCGTGTCCACCCCCTTGCGGGTTCGAGCACACTTTACAAGGGGTGTGGTATCCTTGTGGGCACTGGCCAATGGCACCTCTCTAGCAGACATCTGAAGATGGGTGTTGCCCAGCCCAAGGCTGGGGCTGGGCAACACTCAATACCTTAACGAGATTTTACAATCTCCGGGTTGAGCCGGTCTCGTCCCATGTTTTGACAGGTCTAAACACATAGAATTCAGTAATACGGTATAGCTGGCTGGGTGTATCACTTGCGCATAGTGCCTATCCCCTCCCCTGAGGTGAAGATGTGTGCTCTACTCTCCCAGTCAAGTCCACAAGTCACTTACCCTGGATGTCCTTCCTCCCTAGCCCTCTGGCTCCAAATTCAGTGGAGGAAGTTCGCAGCCAGACCCACCGTAAGCACCGAATTTCCTGTACTGGAACAGATACTACACATGTTCTGATAATTCCAATATCTCCTGTGATGTATTTTCCACGGTACGGTCCCCCTGTCGGCGGACTCGTGTTTCCCTTGGGCAGAGTTCCCTCTGCCCCCCAGTCGATGTGTTTGTAGAGCTTCTCCCCGTTGAGGCAGGACCTACCACCGTGCCACCTCCATATGTGGCTGGTAAGCCCATGTGACGAATTTGCCACATGTTAGCTTCCCCTGCTGGGCAGGATGTGTTCTCTGTGGGGTCTTTTCAACCTGAAAGAATAGGATTGGAAAAGAATGCCTTCCCCAATGTGTGTTATAGCGTTAGATGGCCTCAGCCGCATCTAACACACTATGGAGAGAAAACATAGAGAGAAAGTCTGTGGCTGGCGTGGCCTGCTCCCATGCTAGTTACGTCGCTTCCCTCCCTCAGGGATGTGGGGAACTATATAACGTCTTTTGGTGTGTTGGGGAAGGTTACGTGTAGTCTGATGCACCTGCTATTTTCACACGCAGCAGCTTGCTTGCACCTCAGCAGTCCACGTAACACGGTTCAGTATTGTGCCATTTTTAGAAAGGGACCCCTAGTGTCACTACATCGACACAACATCAAGTGAGTGAAAGAAGGGGAACATCTCGGTTACTGTCGTAACCTCTGTTCCCTGAAGGAGGAAACGAGACTTTGTGTCCCTCTTGCCACAACACTGTACTAAGCTGCTGAAATGGCCAGGACCTTTCTCTCGGCTCCTCAGCTCAAAACCTGTCTGAACAGACAAGTGCTTCTCTCCTTTTATACCCATATGTCCGGGGGAGGGGCATGCAAAAATTCTGTTCACCAATTCTCACTGGCCTTTTCTCAAAGATAGAGGTAACCAAGGCTCTCAAGAGAGACCCCTAGTGTCACTACATTGACATGTCTCATTCCCTCCATCAGGGAACGGAGGTTACGACAGTAACTGAGACGATTATTATAATGCATTTCTGGGAGGATGTCCAGCAAGTTCAATAAATAAACTTCAATTTGTTCAAAATGCAGCTGCCAGAGTGCTGACTAGAACCAAGAAATATGATCATCATAGCCCAATGTTATCATCATTACACTGGCTACCTTTTAAATTTCATATTAATATAAACTTTTTGTTAACTACATACAAAGCTTTGAATGGTCCAGCTCCACAGTAATTAAGTGACCTTCTGACACGCTATATTCCGTCATGTTCAATACGGTCACAAAATTCTGGCTTGTTAGTAAATCCAAGAATATCGAAATCCACAAAAGGAGGTAGATCATTTTCATACTTGGCTCCTAAACTATGGAACAGTCTCCCTAACACTGTTCGGGATGCAACCACACTCATTCAGTTTAACCCTTGGGTTGTCTTAAGGGTCAAAAATGACCCACCACTATGTTTACCAGCAGAGAAACCCAGGTAAAAAAAAAAAAAGTTCAACTTGAAATTTGATGTCTTTTCCTAGAGTGACCCCAACATTAGAAAAAGTGAAACATTGCATTTGTTATATATTTCCATGAAAGCTGTACACCACCAGGGTACAAAGATTGTCTTAGGGTCATGAGACACACACACACACACACACACAAACACATAATGAGAAATTGAGATTATGTGTGCTACTGAATGAACTCTACTACTGTGCATGTGCAATATCTCCCCTCCATGACCCCACACTAGTGTTAATTTTGTCACCTATTTTTAATTTAGTCTTAGTCTTAGTCTTATGCCAAATGTCCTTGTTAGTTTTAGTCATATTTAGTCATTCACATATCTTTTTTTGTTAGTCAAGTTTTAGTCGACTAAAAGTCTCGTCATTTTAGTCTAGTTTTAGTCAAAAGAGAATTTAAGGTATCTTAGTCAAGTTTTAGTCAACTAAAAGTCTTGTCATTTTAGTCTAGTTTTAGTCAAAAGAAAACTCAATATATCTTAGTCAAGTTTCAAAACATTTTAGTCTTTTTTTAAATAAATTATTTCTGAGATTAATTCTGAGATAACCATTTCAGTCAAATAATGTTTCACACATCTCAAATATTGGTTAAATGTCATAATTACCTGACAAAATACACTTGTTGAATGATATGTTGAATTCACTTTGTTAAACGTGTCTGGTTTTCTGATTTAAGAGACACATTCACAAATGATGAACTTGTTCTGAAGAGTATTTTATTAAGCAAATAAGTTACATAAAATATATATAACCTGCATAATGTATGTGCCACAACACCATAGCTAACTGGTTAATTTACAGCGTAGATGCCTAAAATCAGCATTAGCTTATGAGACGGATATTTAAGTTAACTTCCCTGAATGTGTGGGTGGTTAGCCTTTAGATGTCGCTTAAGGTTGGTGGTGTTTTTCCCCGATATTTTTTGTCCGCAGTGCTTCCTGTCAGTTATAATGACACATTCTGACTTTTTGTCAATATCATTGTACCTAAAATGCGACCAAACATCGAGCCTCTTCCTTCCACCTAGCATGTCGTCGGCGCTCGTCACGTGTTCGCCACTGTCTATGATTGTTGTGTTCTTGCTCCATGTAGTTTCGTGTTGCAGCCACAGGAGTATGAGACCTGTAACCGTTACTAGAGCAACAGCGCGAACTCATTCGGAATATTTTGAAGGCGTAACAGCAGAATATTCTATCTCATGATGAAAAAGTAGAGACGATTGTATACGAAAATGAAGAGAGATTTCATCTTAGTTTTTATTTTATGCAAAACATTTTAGTCTCGTCTTTTTTCGTCAACAATAATGCATGTTAATTTAGTCTTAGTCGGCGTTTTTGGACATTGGTGCAGTCTCATATCGTCTCGTCTTAGTCATGGAAAAAAAGGTCGTTGACGAACATATTTAGTCTCGTCTCGTCTGACGAAATTAACACTACCCCACACATGACTCAAGTTCACAGACAAAATAAAAACAATTTCAGACAAAATAAATTTCTTGAAAGCATTTTTTACTAAATGGGAATGCAGTCAGAGGCTATTAAGATACTGCAAATGACATTACCCCCAGTTCTCTCTTTGCTGAAGCCATGAGTGCACATTTCAGTGCCCAACAGGTCATAACTCAGATTTTTTCAGATGTCCAGGAGGAACAAGAGAAGAATGATTTAGAAGAGGAGTTATCTGAAGAAGAAGATGGGGATGAATAAAACCCAGAGCACAATACATCATCTTCAGATGAAGAAGAAATCCCCCAAGCTTAAAGAGAGACATTTTTGTAAAAAGAACAGCAAAATAACATGGTCCTTGTCACCATATGACAACCAGGGAAGGGTGGCAGAACAAAATTTCATAAGGATGACCCCAGGGCCCACAAGACATGCAGTTGCCCATGCCCAGGACATCACCTCAACATTCTACATGTTCAGCACACCATCCATCAAAACAATAATCCTAGAGATGACAAATTTGGAGGCTTTCCGTAAATATGGAGACTAGAAAAGGGTGGATGAGATTGACCCGCGTTCCTACATAGGGCTGCTAATCTTAGCTGGTGTGTATAGGTCCCAGGGCGATGCTACATTTACTTTAGTCTCTGGGATGCGGAGAGTGGAAGGGCGATTTTCCGTGCCACGATGCCACTGAAAGTCTTTCACTCTTTCTCAAGAATGTTACGATTTGATAACCGTGAGTCAAGACCTGCAAGACATGTGAGAGACAAACTGGCAGCCATAAGAGAGGTCTGGGAGAAGTGGGTGGAGCGTCTGCCATACCTCTACAACCCTGGGCCTGAAGTAACAGTGGATAAGCAACTGGTTCCATTTCAGAGGTACATTTTATTATTTTTATAATGTAAGGTACACTTACATTACATCTGTTATGTAAGTGATTTTCACTGTTAATTGTATTATGTATTGCTGTAAAATCATTGTTTTATGTGATTGTTTTCTGTGACACAGATACTAATTACTGATAGAAATCTCTTTTGTCAAAAGTTCACTGTCCTTTCCAGCAGTATATGCCCAGTAAGCCAGCAAAGTATGGCATCAAGATATGGGTGGCCTGTGATGCACAATCCAGCTACGCTTGGAAGATGCAAGTCTACACAGGGAAGCCAACCAGTGGAGGCCCGGAGAAGAACCAGGGGATGCGGGTTGTGCTTGATGTGACAGATGTCACATGTGACAATTTCTTCACCTCTTATGAACTCAGCCAGCAGCTCCTGAAGAGGAAGATTACCATGGCTGGCACGGCTAGAAAGAACAAGCCAGAGCTACCCCTGCACTCCTCGCAACAAGGGGGAGAGAGGCCTTCTCATCAAAGTTTGCCTTCACACCCACCACCAATCTTGTTTCTTACATTCCAAAGAGGAACAAGTATGTGGTCCTCCTGAGCACACTGCACAAAACGGCTGAGACCAGTGATCGTGAGGACAGGAAGCCAGCCATCATCCTGGACTACAACCACAACAAAGGAGGCGTGGACAACATGGACAAGGTGATTGGAACTTACAGCTACAGGAGGATGACTGCCTGCTGGCCCCTAGTCATCTTCCATAACATCATTGATGTGTCCTCATACAATGCCTTCGTGATATGGAACAAGATCAACCCTACCTGGATGCCTGATAAGTGGAACAAGAGGAGGGTGTTCCTGGAGCAGCTGGGAAAGGCATTTGTAACCCCACACATTCAAAGAAGGGATCGCATCCCCCACACAGCAGCCTCTGCAGTGCTTGTGAAAGATGTGAAACTATGTTCTGCACATGTGAGAAATACATCTGCAAAGTCCATGCGCACACTCTTGCATACTGTTCTACATGTCCTAATTAGAGTTTATTGATTTGTTTATTGAAACACTGGAGCTTAACGCGTAATTTAAATATATAAAACCATGACTTGCACTGCACACAAATAACTTTTATTGGCATTATATTCATGTTGTTTAGCCAGAGGTGAACTGGCCCCCACATTGATCCTGGTTTCTCCCAAGGTTATTTTCCTCCATTAACCAAAATCTTATGGAGTTTTGTGTTCCTTGCGCAGCTGCCTTCAGCTTGCTCACAGGGGTTCTAAATAAAATTATTATTTATTTAATTTCTATACACAATTTACTATCATAATTATTCAAACTACACAATGATCACTCAAAGACTTTATAGATATTACAGTTTCTGTTTTTGTTTTAGTTTGCTAATGCATGATTTCCTGTAAAGCTGCTTTGAAACGATGTGTATTGTGAAAAACGCTTTACAAATAAAAATGACTTGACTGTGTTTGTCCGTTCAAGTAGATAGAAACTGCACTCTCATGACTGGAAATAGCCTCCAGAGAACATTCCAAAGATGACCGACAGTGGACTGACTTGCTAGAAAGACTTTGGTTTATGTACCTGTATATGCATCACATGTCCTATATTATATATGTATACTTAAAGAAATAGAAAATGCTATCACGATTTACTCACCCTTGTATGGCTTTCTTTCAACAAACAAAATTAGAACTTTTGAAGAAGTCCATGTGACTCGAGTGATATGTTTCAAGTGTTCTGAAGCCATACGATAGCTGTGTGAGAAACAGGCTGAAATTTAAAGGATTAGTTCACCCAAAAATTATAATTCTCTCACGATTTACTCACCTTTAAGCCATCCAAGATGTGTATGTCTGTCCTTCTTTGGCAGAACCGAAATGAAGATTTTTGTAAGCACATTTGAGCTCCGTTTGTCCATACAATGAAAGTGAATGGGTGCTGTGAGGCTGCTGGCTGAAGTTCCAAAAGGCATATTTAAGCAGCATAAAAGTAATCCACATGACTCCAGTTGATGAATTAATGCCTTCTGAAGCAAATCAGTAGGTTTGTGTAAGAAACAAATCACTAATTAAAATTGTTTTAACTAAATCGTTGCTTCTGCCCACCGCTGTATTGTTGTTTGAAATGGCTTAACTCTCGTGTGTTGTTCGTTCCTCTGTTGGATACAAAGTTTGTGCTTCTGACTTCTCGTGTGAACACGCCATTGTTATTTCCATGCAGGCAGGAAGAGTTTTTTAAAAGTTATTTAAGTTTTAATTATAGATTTATCTTTTACATAAACCTATCGATTTGCTTCAGAAGACATTAATTCTCTTCATGGGGATTATTTTATGCTGCCTAAATATGCCTTTTGGTCCGTCAAACAGCCACCTTCTTCATGGCATCCAGTCACATTCATTGTATGGGCATACAGAGCAAATGGGCTTATAAAAATCTTCATTTCGGTTCTGCTGAGGAAGGAAAGATATACATATATGGGATGGCTTAAAGGTGAGTAAATCATGAGAGATTTATAATTTTTGGGTGAACTAATCCTTAAATGTATTATTCACTGAAAATTTTGCATTCTGCCACAGCTCCAAATTTCCTTTGCACAAATATTAAAAAAGCAGCTAAAAAATTCTGCTTAATTTATTTTCTGTTCTAATGGAGAAAAATGTTTTGATGGCACTGTCAGTGGAAACCGGGTAAATATTTTCCTGTATTTGAAGGAGTTATAATTATCACAGAGCAGAAATAAACTTGGATAATGTAGACGGGCTGACACACTGACAGACTGGATCATAGCTCTATATGTCTCACCAATCTGCTGAGTTTGAGCAAGCAATAGTTCTTGTCTGACCTACAGTCATGGGTTATTTAATTAAGTTCATTTAGAATTCACAGGACACTTTTTCTGGGTTTTAAAGACTTGAAGCCAATGTCTGACTTAATTTAATCCAAGTGAAAGCCTGAGAAGGAAAAAGTGTTTTTCTCAAAACGACCATTGGCACTTTGCATGATTATACATGATTGGAAACAACTATTTACATTTTAGGTTTGGGATAAAAAAAAAATTACAAATCCTATAATTTAAATGGCAGAGGTTAATGTTTTTGAGACTTTTTTTGTTTGTCATACTAAAGGAGCAAATACACTACACTTTGTGGCATGTACACTTCCATTCAATGCATCTGAATGTGGGAGCGTGTAAAAACACTAGCATATTCTATGCAAAGAATTTATGATTATTTGTTAATTATAATTTATTATTAATTGAAAACAGAATCCCTAGAGCATGACATCATATAATTTGACCCATATTTAATGCAGGGTCTGAACTAATTTTGTATGTGGTGACCTGTGTGAACTTGAGGGGAACTGACAGTGCAATGCAAGTCTTTGTGAATGCCACCCTAATGTAAACGCAGCTAATTAGCATAAAGGCAGATGTGCACTCGCAAATAAAAAAAAAATTTAAAAAATCATATATCAACAACTCACCGTGTGGAGTAAACCCATCTCGACAAATAAAGAGAGACAGAACAGGAAGTAGTCTCTAAGATCTTTTTGCAGCACATTAGTAATAGGGCCTACTTGATGAGTGGTAAAATGCTGCATTTGTCATTCGTCTCATGGCTCCCACAGAGACAGACTGCAGTTAAAACTCAGCTTTGATAGATTACAAAGACAACTACATTCATAAAACAGCTATGTACCACCACACTGAGACATCACACTGATAAGTCCCACCTGTGGATGTTTAGGTGATTACCGATGGATGTATTCAGATCTACATGGAAATAGCCTGTTATTGCTGTTTATTTATTGTGTCTGTCCCTTTGACAGTAATCCATCTTGGTCACACACCAAGGTCAATATGTGTGTGTGTGTGTGTGTGTGTGTGTGTGTGTGTGTGTGTGTGTGTGTGTGTGTGTGGCAGGGAAAAGAGAATTAATTTGTTTTTCCAAGTGCAATTTACTCAGCAAAGAACAGATTTATCATAAAGATGTGTCACTATAAAGCCTTGTAACAAAAACATTATGTCTATAATGCACATCAAACAAAACAAAAGACAAGCACACAAACATGCCATTTAATGTTCATCTGGCTAGGCAAAGACTATCAATAACAGTACTTCTGTTGCATTCTTAGTCATAAACAAGCTTTTCACCCCCCAGGACATGCAGCTTATTTCCATAAGAAGCCCAATTGCAGTGAAAAATTCCAAGCAATGCCAACACAAGGAAATAAGTAGGCCTAATAAGAGTAAAAACAGGATCTCATTTACCAGGGACCTTTATTGTGAATAACTATATTATAACTCATAACTAATCGACATTTTAAATAAATATATCCAAATTTACAACAAATTTATGAATCTGTGCAGCAAATATTTCTAAAGTGTAAACCTTATGAAGGAAAATGTGTACATGTGATTTCAGATCCGATGGCCTGATAATTGTTAATCTCTATTAATTGTGTACGTCGGGCCGGTTGCACCAGTAAGTTACAACTTAGCATAGTTGAGGCATGAATAGGCACTAAGTCACATTTTACGCACTAGCCTACTTAATATTTGAGCATTGCACCAACTTAGGTAGAACGTAACCTTATGTAGCCTATAAACTAAATATTTACGACCAGAATTAACGGTTGGAATAAAAAAGACTCATTTTTGATGACATCAATGAG
Source organism: Moxostoma hubbsi (assembly GCA_032164185.1). Classification (NCBI taxonomy): domain Eukaryota; kingdom Metazoa; phylum Chordata; class Actinopteri; order Cypriniformes; family Catostomidae; genus Moxostoma; species Moxostoma hubbsi. The sequence continues at coordinate 20,899,170 of JAVLUX010000065.1, forward strand.
GTCATGGTTTGCGTGACAGGCATCAATCCTTTCGACATAAATTATGATGATGATATTTACACTTGTTTACATTTACGAGAGAGAGAAAAAGAGAGAGAGCGAGAGAGAGAGAGAGAGAGAGAGAGAGAGAGAGAGAGAGAGAACTTTTAAGCAGCTCTTCAGCTTGAAACTGTTCAAACAGTGCAGTTTTCAGGGTGCGATGCCCCCTGAAAACTTCAACACGTTCAAGTTTCAACATGTTCAATATATATATAGGAAATTAAAACGAATAAATGTCTATTTTTCCAGCTTGTTGTATTAGTATTTATTTATTACCCCTTATTTATTTTAGATACAGTTTCTAAATATTGTTATTTACACAGGGCAAATATACTATTTCTCAAATCTACTTTTATTCCGTAGTAAATACTTTCGTATTTTAATAAAGATATAATTTATTAGAGCTGGCAATTACGTGAGCAAACAAGGTTTGAACATCAACTGTAGCAAAATCAAATTGAAGTTCATGGCTTTTTAACACTTCTGTGTATAAATTTGAAGGCTGTTTATTGGATAATACAGGTAAACATTATATTATGCGACTATTGAGAGCTTATGACCTACTAGTTAATTCTTGTCTTAAGAACAGATGGTGCAACCAAATTAAGCACTGACTTAGTAACAAACTAACTAGTATTTACTAAGCCCTTAGTGTGAACTTTACGTCCTAGCTTATGTAAGACCTTACACACAGTGTATCGAGTGTATAACTAAGATACAACATCATATACACTTTTTTAAAGTTTGATTTTGTATTTATTATTCACTGCAAAATGTGTGCCTCCAGAATAATGTTGTTATTCATGCACAGACAAAAGAAAATTCTGTTTCATGCAGATATTAATATCTGAAATACCCGGAGAAACCACAACCTATTCCACAGTTATTGTAGCCTACAAATTTAGCTTCATCTTGTAAGAAAATAAAATGAATAAAATATTTAATATATAAATAATATATTATTTTAAAATAATAATTGTATATTATTATTATTATTAGGCTTTTATTATGAAAAGGCATATGCAAGGCATATTTTATCAATAGAATACTTAATAATACTTAAAAATGGGCATTTAATTTAGTTTTGCATGCATATCAGGTATAAGCCCAGCCTACACTCAGTTCTATCTGAATACAGATACAGATAATTTTGTGATATGAACAGATAGAGATACACATACAGATAATGGCTCTGCTGCCCACCCCTTGCTATTAGCCATAAAAACAGTAGCAATCAAGTTTATAAAGCAGGATGACACAAAAAAGAACTCTTCAGTTCTAAATATATACCTGCATTATAGTTATAAACCTATAACTAGCTCTAAAAAGAATATAACCTTAAAACTGTTTATAAGAGAGCATATATAGAACAAGTGAGCGCCCCCCCCCCCCCCAAATAAATTAACATTTCAAGACAATATGTATAAGGTGTGTGTGTGTGTCTTTCTTATAAGAGGTGCTTGTTCACACAATACAGTGACAGTTTCTATACATTTTGATTGATCGGTTTCTCTTTGGACAAAAAAATTATTTTCCTGCACTAAAGAGTTTTTCACAAGCAGCACTGTTGAACACAGTGACTCCAAGAAGGTATCCACTTCATCCAGTGCTTGTTTTCCTTTTTTTAAGTATTCTGTTATCTCATCTTCAGCTCAGTGTCCTCGCTCTCTGGCTCCAGGTGATCCAGGGACTGAGTTTGAAGCAGTTTCAGCTCCTCCCTCAGGTTTGACACAATGTAATTTTTCTTGTTGTTGTGGATGTACTTCAGTTTAAACATAGAATGTACTGCACTAGCTATGAGCAGACTTCTGTCTTTAAATATGTATACAAACATTCACCTCATCCCGTTAATGATAGAATCCACCAACTGGTGACACCATTGTATGCTGGACTTATGCCTCATCCCCTCTATTTTTTCAAAAAGAATTGAGTTGTTTGGAATTAAAATTCCAGAGTAGGCAATTACCATGGACTGCAGAACATCCAGCACCTTGGCCAAAGGTTCCATTACCTTTGAGAAAGAAAAGGGAGAAAGAGAGAGTCAAAAATATTAATAATTACACAAAACAATTACTATTAATTTTAGATCGAGTCACTATCTTTAACAGAATAGATCCTAAAGAGATAGATCACCTGCACCCCCCCCCCCAAAAAAACAAATTATCTTTAATCATTTAGATAATTCTGTAACGGCAGGCAACGAGAGAGGATCTAAGTGCAGCTTTTATTTAATCCAAAACAGGAAAACAAGGAACAAAGAAAACCACGGGGAACTTAGCGCTAAACATACTAGACATGAAATAACTGACAAATAGACAGGGAGAAACAAGGGCTTAAATATACAAGGGGAAACAAGGAACACCTGGGAAACAATCAGGGAATGAGAACTAATCAGGATAAAACCAATCATAAAATAAAACTACAAAGGACTACAATAACCAAACAGGAACTAAACTAAACTTCAAAATAAGAGCACAAAAACAAAAGACAACAGTGAACATGACAAATTCAGTGAAGTACAAAAGGAAAATTTAGAAGATCTTCATGCTGCTCTTTTCCATAAAATGACAGACATGGTCACTATTAAGTGCCATTATGTTCAATATACTCATTTTGTGTTCCACTGTAATATAACAGCATGAGGGTTTGGAATGATGCGACAGTGAGTAAATAATTACAATACTTATTTTTGGTTAACGATTCCTTTAAATATGAATTTAATGTAATTACACATGTGGCATTCATTTACCTTTACATACTCTTGGGCGAAGCTAAATTCCGCTGCCTTGAATAAAGGAATCTGCAGCAGTTCACAGGTGTGTAGTTCCTGTTCTTTGGCCAGGATGCAGGTGGTCAAATGGTCTAAAGCATGGAAAGTGGATTTCCACGTTGTTGAGTTGGGCACTATCAACTGATATCTTAGCGTGTCTGGATTGACCTGAACACCATGCTTTGGCTTTGTTTATTCCACAGTGCTTGACATTTGCTAATGGCAGCTCTTGATAATCTTTTGAAAGGCTCTGATTGGGTCAGAGCATCCTCCACATCAGTGGCATCAAGGTTCAGGGTGTGGCAGGTACATCGCTGATGAGGTGGGAGAAAGTTATCTTCTTCTAAGGTATTAAAAATGTTATAGACATTTGTGAAGAAAATCTGTTCCACTTCCTCCTCCTCATCTTTGTCCTGTCTTTCAAGCATGGTTTTTTTAACATCAGCAAAGAGGCTAAAAGCTTTTACAAAGATGGAACCATTATCAGTTGTCAGGAGAGTGATCTTGCCATGTATGTTGAAATCTCTGTGCACATGTTCCAACATATCAGCCAAAACATCATATGTGTGGCGTTCCATGAGCCTTCGACAGGCTAATGCACCTAAACAAACACTTAAAAGCGAGCGGCATCTGGGCAGAGCGAGGCCAGGAAGATAAGTGGTGAATGAGTTCCACCTGTGTGCCACTCCGTTCTCGTGTTCCAGTGAGTGGCAGCGGGAATATTTAAGGAGAGGAGACAGCAGCAGAGAGAGAGAGAGACGAATGAAGCTGTGTGCATGTGCACGTCTTTGTTTGTTTTGAAGTTTATGTTATGCTTGAGTTCAATTTGTTATTAAAGTTTTATGTTGACTGTTCAGTTGATTCCCACCTCCTCCTTGCCCATCTTAAGAACAGTTCGGGAAAGGAGGATGCTGGAACTGGAGTAACAACAAAACTTTAATCAAACACAGAGCGGCCACATGTCACACTCTCTCCATCTGCCGCTGTCTCCTCTCCTTTAATACTCCCAGCAAGACCAGCATGGCACACAGGTAGAACTCATACAGCATTTATTTTTCCAGCCTCGCTCTGCCCAGATGCCGCCCGGCCCCACCCTGCTAACCTCACACACCATGAATCAGCTGTGGTGCACACATAGTCCTGGTTAGCTAAAGTGCAGGAAAATGTGGTTTTCATTAACACAAACTCATCCTCAAGAAGTCTTCCCAATGCTCTCCTAGAAATCAAAGGTGTCGAAGGCAGTATTTCACTGAACAGATCCCTAAACTCTGGTCTGTCCACAGTATAAAGGGATGCAGTCCTTGAATGACGAAGTTGAGGATTCATTGCAAATCATTCTTGGGATATTGACATGGTGGTACCAGAACTGATAAACCATTGTATGCTGGCCTTTTTTTTGTGGTACTTCATCTGTACTTATAAGAGCATTCCTTTTCTTTGCCTGCTCACATTCTCTCTCGACACATGTCAAATGGGTTGGGAGGACCCTTTGCAAAAATCTAATTATATATATAAAAAAATTAGATATTTGTAATTCTCAAATTAAAATAGGGCTATGGGCACACAAATTTAAGAAAGCAAACATTGCTGCAGGAACTGCACTCTGCCACCGACCTCACTCTCAGAGCCACCCTCATGGTCCAGGAATGCCACCTCTGGCTGAACATGGTCGAGATGTGTGATTTTGACAAGGCACGCTTTCTCGCCGCCTCCGTCTCCCAGCTTGGCCTCTTCGGTGACACCGCCGATCACGTCGCCCAGCAGTTTTCACAAGTGAAATAGCAGACAGAGGCCCAGCACACCCCGCACTTTGTCTGCCCGCCGAGGGCATCTGTGGCCAAACCACAGTCAGCTCTGCCTCAACCAGGACCCAGCTATCAGCCCCAGTGTTGAGCACCCCACAGGCGAGTGCCGCTGTCTCTAGGACCCGGAAAGCTCCTAAGCGCTACTGAGACAGAAGACCTGGGCAGTCAGATGTGCGCTCCGGAGCTGGTACCAAGACCACTCCGTCCCCCGGTGGACCCCCTTCGGGCTGCGGTACCCACATTCTCAATAAAAGAGCAATTTTCTCACTCCCTGGGTCACCCTGCCAGTGCCCACCATTCTCATGGCACCCCAGCTCCAAAATCCTACAGATCAAAATGTCAATCCTACAGGACACAGTCACCTCGCCTCCGGAAGACTGCCCAGCCCCGGCAGGCCTGTGCTGATGAGTTCCAAAGACGCCTTTCCAGGACCTCTTCCTCAGTTCGCGTTCGACGGCCAGGTGTATCAGTACAAGGTCCTCCCCTTCGGCCTGTCCCTGTCCCCTTGCATTTTCACAAAGGTCGCAGAGGCAGCCCTTGCCCCGCTACAGGAAGTGGTCATCCATATACTCAACTACCTCGACGACTGGCTCATCCTGGCCCACTCTCAAGAGTTACTATGTCCTCACAGGGACCAGGGGCTCAGGCACCTCAGCCGTCTAAGGCTTCAGGTCAACTGGGAAAAGAGCAAGCTCGTCCCGGTTCAGAGCATCTCTATTCTCTGCATGGAGTTAGACTCAGTCTCAATGATAGCACACCTCATGAACGAGCGCTTGCAGCCTGCTTGCACCTGTGTCAGCAGTTCACGTAACATGGTATTGCATGGCGCTTTGAAATGGGACCCCTTGTGTCACTACATTCGACACAACGTCGAGTAAGTGGCAGAAGGGCAACGTCATGGTTACTGTTGTAACCTCCGTTCCCTGATGGAGGGAACGAGATGTTGTGTCCCCTTTGCCATGACACTAGACCTACCACTGTGATTGGCCATACCTTATTCTCGGCTCCTCAGTGCAAAGACCTGACTGACAGAAGCACGCCCGCTTCCCTTTATATTTGTATGTCCGGGGGCGGGACATGCAAATTCTGTCTGCCAATTTCTCATTGGCCTTTTCACAAGTTCAGAGGTATGTGAGGATCTCAAGAAAGACACCTTGTGTCACTACATTCGACACAACGTCTCAATCCCTCCATCAGGGAATGGAGGTTACAACAGTAACCATGACGTTAAATTTCATGTACTATGAATTTACATTAACTTATAATGAAAATGTATATACACTCACCTAAAGGATTATTAGGAACACCATACTAATTCTGTGTTTGACCCACTTTCGCCTTCAGAACTGCCTTAATTCTACGTGGCATTGATTCAACAAGGTGCTGAAAGCATTCTTTAGAAATGTTGGCCCATAGTGATAGGATAGCATCTTGCAGTTGATGGAGATTTGTGGGATGCACATCCAGGGCACGAAGCTCCCGTTCCACCACATCCCAAAGATGCTCTATTGGGTTGAGATCTGGTGACTGTGGGGGCCATTTTAGTACAGTGAACTCATTGTCATGTTCAAGAAACCAATTTGAAATGATTCGAGCGTTGTGACATGGTGCATTATCCTGTTGGAAGTAGCCATCAGAGGATGGGTACATGGTGGCCATAAAGGGATGGACATGGTCAGAAACAATGCTCAGGTAGGCCGTGGCATTTAAACGATGCCCAATTGGCACTAAGGGGCCTAAAGTGTGCCAAGAAAACATCCCCCACACATTACACCACCACCACCAGCCTGCACAGTGGTAACAAGGCATGATGGATCCATGTTCTCATTCTGTTTACGCCAAATTCTGACTCTACCATCTGAATGTCTCAACAGAAATCGAGACTCATCAGACCAGGCAACATTTTTCCAGTCTTCAACTGTCCAATTTTGGTGAGCTCTTGCAAATTGTAGCCTCTTTTTCCTATTTGTAGTGGAGATGAGTGGTACCCGGTGGGGTCTTCTGCTGTTGTAGCCCATCCGCCTCAAGGTTGTGCGTGTTGTGGCTTCACAAATGCTTTGCTGCATACCTCGGTTGTAACGAGTGGTTATTTCAGAAGTTGCTCTTCTATCAGCTTGAATCAGTTGGCCCATTCTCCTCTGACCTCTAGCATCAACAAGGCATTTTCGCCCACAGGACTGCCGCATACTGGATGTTTTTTAAACATACATTTACATGGTAAAGTTACTGGGCTCTAGTGCTCTCTGCACATGCCCTATATATGTGTGTGTGTGTGTGTGTGTGTGTGTGTGTGTGTATGTGTGTGTGTGTGTGTTTGTGTGTGTGAGTGTGTGTGTGTGTGTGTGTGTGTGAAAGAGAGAGTTTAAAAGTTTTTCATCTTTGATATCTTCCACAATGATGGACAGTATTTGGAAATATCTATCAATGTTTTTTAAAAAAAGGAAAGTGACAGAGAATTAGTTTAATGCAACCTCTAATTATTAAATCTGGTTCAACTCGGAATGTTTCAGCATTGGCAGCTTTTTGGGTGCTTATCATTGCGACATTCATTTTCTAGTAGTCTTTAAGCCAACTGTAGTTGTTATAACACCCTATAACAGTACATTATTATCCAGACCCTTAGCTGCTCACCATCCCTAGCGTTAGTCTAGCTGATAACACAACTAAGCGGAAGAGAGGAAGAGAGGAAATCTCTAACCACAATGCCGTCCATGGAGAAGTCGGGAAAAAGGTGGATAAACAGGAGAAAAAAATTATGTTATGTCAGGGCAATGATTAGATTGATGACAAGGATTCTTGGTTAAGCTAATCTGGCCCATACGATGAGAAGAGGTCTGCTTGCGAACATCTTGAGATGTCGGTGTTGATCCAGACTGAACACTTCTTGAGGTCATACAATGTTGACATGGATTGTATATTTGTCCTCTGCCATCATCCCACATTAAGGCCATCCAATTTTAGAATAAAAGCCATGATTTCATGTCTTAAAATAACAGTGACTGTACACAGGAGGAAACTGTCTTCATGCACACACATCACAGAGCTGCTCAGCTGAGGAAATGCGGGTTACAACAATCTGCTTCATCATTATCTCTCTCTCACTATGTCTTTCTGCCTTTTCTCTCTGTTTCTCTTGTTCCCTTTCTTTAGTTCTCTATTTGTCCTCTTTATCTTTATTTTTTTTCCACTCGTTCTGTCCTCACACTCTCTCAATACGTTTCGCCCTCTCTTTCTCTGTCAAGAAGTATTCTTTTAATAAAACATGTCCCTGAAACCTGACAGTACTCACACTGTACCAACTCACATCATTATACGATGAGCACCAAGCAAAACGTGCTCCTCTTTGTCTTATTCTTGTCTGTGACACATTCATTACCACGTGAAAGATCAAACTCAAGCACTATTGCTCTCACAAAAGAGAACCATGCTAAAGCGAGTTTTCCGAGCCATATTTTAACAAACAAACAAACAAACAAACAAACAAACAAACAAGTGAGCAAACAAACCACCCTATGCTGCGACACATCATATCCTCATTTAATGCTATGGTGTCTTTGATTTATGCCGCAGTCAGCTCGCAATTTGTCGAGATGGAAGATATATGCAAGCAAATATCTGGAACATCTTCAGAAAAAGTTGTTATTATTTCATTTCATTTTTTTCTTCTTCTTCTTTTTTTTTTTTTAAATGAGTGGAGCCAATGAACCCAGGCAGGCCTGGTCCTCTCCAGAAGGATTCCAGGCAGCCTCATTGTCTTCATTCATTATTGATGAGCAGGGCAAAGAGAAATAGGTCAGAAGAGAATGAACTACATTCTCTTTGTACACGCAGCTTGTTACATAAATGATTGAGATTTATTGCTTCCACTGCATATTTAGTCAGTGGCCTCTGAGCGTCTAGCAATTATCTGCCTTCAGATAATTGTTTGCAATATTAATATATACACTTCTCTGCTTAGCATTGTTCCCAGGTGTAAATAACTCATTCTTTTCATGTAAGTGAGAAGCAGAAGTGAAAGTTGATGGAGATGGTGGGTTAAGTGTGAATGGTGAACTCAATACACCATCGGTGCTCAGAAGTTGGCAGCAAGAAAGGTTTATAGCTCAGGCCAATTGGGCCAGTGCCCCAGGACCTCTGACTGCCAGAGGCCTCAAGCTGTGACGCCTGCAGTGGCCCGACACCTGGAAATAGGGTACTCAGAATATGAAAACATACACAAACATTATGTAGAAGAAAAATACCAAAATGTGTTAAATTGAACAATTTGTGGAGCACTTCAGCAGGAAAGTGGAGACAAAATAAAATGTCATGTGGCTTAAAAACAGCATATTTTTGTTTATTTTAAAGACTGCCCTTTTATTTTCAACAGTGCATTATATTTTCATTTTTCTGAAAGGTAAACAAATGAAAGAAAATAAATTACAATATGGTCTACATTGTAGCATAGAGGGTTATAGTTCAGTATCGCTACTTTCTTTCTTATATTTCCAAAGTAATTTGTTGTCTTTACAATGTTGTATTTGCTGTGTAATTTTGTTGTCAAAACTTATTGACTTATTATTCCATTATTATGCTTTTGGAATAGGCTTCCATAACTAATACATTGTCAGTAGACCTTGGCAATAAATATAAATATTTCAACAAATTATCATAAATCTGACAAAGAACACTGTATGTGTGCTGTACTGACAATAAAAGTAGGTATATATGCATTTAATTACAATATACTGCAGACTTACATAAGTTCTCTAGTGGGGTGATAAGAGGATGCATTCAAAGAGGTTGTTGCCCCAGGGGCACACAGGTTAATAATCTATTTTTGGTTGCTGTTGCCCTGTTGGAGGACAGAGATCATGCCAGCTTAAAGTGGTCAAACTGTTTGTGGCAGCGGGGGCGTGGTCAAGCGCCCGTCCGGAGAGGGGGAGCGGTAAGGGCGCTTACACCTAAGCCAAAATATGTCTAACACCTGTCTCTAATTTCAGTGAGCACGGGGAGAGCGGCATAAAGGAGACACAGCACCGCCAGTAAGGAAAGAAAAACGCCAGTCCAGTGTTGGCAGTCGAAGAATATAGTTGAGGAGAAGTTTATGTTTGTTATGAGAAGAAGTTTATGTTTGTTATGAGAAGAAGTTTATGTTTGTTATGAGAAGAAGTTTATGTTTGATACTGGAAAAACCTGTGGACTTTATTTTGGAGAATTAAATTAAACCCTTACCTTTGCGTTGGAAAGCCTGTCGCCGTGTCCTTCTTCCCTGCCCAGTCGAGACGCTTTTGTTACACTGGTGCCGAAACCCGGGATTGTTATTGCGGCGTGCCGCGAATGCCAGCTGGTAAACCCACCGGCCACCCCAAAAGCGCCATTGCGCCCTCTTCCGTTGATTGAGGTCCCCTTCGAGAGAATTGGAATGGACCTCGTCGGGCCATTAGAGCGGACAGCACGGGGACATCGCTTTGTGTTAGTCCTAGTGGATTACGCAACGCGATATCCGGAAGCAGTGCCTCTAGGCAACATTTCAGCACGTAGTGTTGCTGGGGCACTCTTCAAAATAATCTCCCGGGTGGGGATTCCGAAAGAAATCCTCACCGATCAAGGCACAACGTTTATGTCACGCACACTTCGCGAACTTTACGATCTGTTGGGCATTAAATCGATTCGCACTAGTGTGTATCATCCGCAGACAGATGGCCTAGTGGAACGTTTTAACAAAACCCTCAAAAACATGATTCGTAAGTTCGTGCACGAGGATGCTAAAAACTGGGACAGATGGCTCGATCCCCTGTTGTTTGCAGTGCGAGAGGTCCCGCAAGCCTCAACCGGCTTCTCTCCATTTGAGCTGTTGTACGGGCGATGCCCGCGCAGCATCTTAGATGTCTTACGAGAAGGCGGGGAGGAAGGACCTACGAATAGCAAAAATGAAATTCAATACGTTCTTGACCTCAGAGCAAAGCTCCACACTTTGGGAAAACTAACACAGGAGACTTTGCTCCGGGCTCAAGAACGCCAATGCCGGCTGTACGACAGGGGAGCACAGCTGAGGGAATTTGCACCGGGAGATAAAGTTCTTGTATTGCTTCCCACATCGAGCTCCAAATTACTCGCCAAGTGGCAAGGGCCCTTCGAGGTCACACGACGAGTGGGTGATCTCGATTATGAGGTTAAGCGAACCGATAGGGGGAATGCGCGTCAAATTTACCACCTCAACCTCCTTAAATTATGGAGGGAGGCGGTCCCTGTATCGTTGGCTACGGTGGTCCCAGAGAGGGCAATGTTATGGCATCGGACCGGAGGTGAATCCAAAACCAGATCTCGATGCCCCGGTCATTTGCGGAGACCACCTCTCCCCGTGCCAGCGAGCAGAGGTTGCCAGGTTGCAGAAGGAGTTTGCGGACGTGTTTTCTCCCCTGCCGGGTCGCACGAACCTCATCGAGCACCATATCGAGACCGAGCCGGGGGCGGTCGTTCGTTGCCGCCCTTATCGCCTCCCCGAGCATAGAAAGAAAATTGTTCGGGATGAATTGGATGCCATGCTTGATATGGGGGTAATAGAAGAATCCCACAGCGGTGGTCCCACACTGGTCCAGCCCGGTCGTTCTTGTTCCCAAGAGTGACAGGTCGGTGCGGTTCTGTGTGGATTACAGAAAAGTCAATGCGGTGTCTAAATTTGACGTGTACCCGATGCCCCGCGTTGATGAACTGCTCGATCGGTTAGGTACTGCTCGCTTTTACTCGACATTGGATTTAACGAAGGGTTATTGGCAGATCCCCTTGACACCAATCTCCCGAGAAAAAACAGCCTTCACCACGCCGTTTGGATTACACCAATTCGTGACACTTCCATTCGGTTTGTTCGGGGCCCCAGCCACGTTTCAGCGTTTAATGGACCGTGTCCTCCGACCGCACTCTGCTTACGCCGCTGCCTACATAGACGATATTATTATTTATAGTAATGACTGGCAGCGGCATATACAACATCTGAGGGCGGTCCTGAAGTCGCTGTGGCGGGCGGGGCTCACTGCAAACCCTAAGAAGTGCGCGATTGGGCGTGTGGAGGTGCGGTATCTGGGGTTCCACTTGGGCCATGGCCAGGTGCGTCCCCAAATTGATAAAACCGCGGCGATTGCGACTTGCCCTAGGCCCAAGACCAAAAAGGGGGTGAGGCAGTTCCTGGGGCTGGCTGGCTACTACAGAAGATTCGTACCTAATTATTCGGATGTCACCAGCCCGCTGACTGACCTCACTAAAAAGGGGGCTCCAGATCCGGTCCAAAGGTCGGAACAGTGCCAACAGGCGTTCACACAAATTAAAGCCACACTCTGTGGGGGGCCGCTCTTGTATTCACCTAACTTCTCTCTCCCTTTCTTATTACAGACAGACGCTTCAGACAGGTGGCTGGGGGCCGTACTCTCGCAGGTGGTGGAGGGGGAGGAGCGCCCGGTGCTATACATCAGTAGGAAGCTCTCCTTGAGGGAAACGAAGTATAGCACCGTGGAGAAGGAGTGTCTGGCCATCAAGTGGGCGGTCCTCACACTCCGCTACTACCTGCTGGGGCGGGCCTTCACCCTCTGCTCGGATCATGCCCCACTGCAGTGGCTCCACCGCATGAAGGATACTAACGCCCGGATCACCCGTTGGTATCTGGCTCTCCAGCCTTTTAAGTTCGAGGTGATCCACAGACCGGGGGTACAGATGGCTGTCGCCGACTTCCTTTCCAGAAATGGGGGGGGGGAGTGGTAGGCAGGTATGTGACAGCGGGGGCGTGGTCAAGCGCCCGTCCGGAGAGGGGGAGTGGTAAGGGCGCTTACACCTGAGCCAAAATATGTCTAACACCTGTCTCTAATTTCAGTGAGCACGGGGAGAGCGGCATAAAGGAGACACAGCACCGCCAGTAAGGAAAAAAAAACGCCAGTCCAGTGTTGGCAGTCGAAGAATATAGTTGAGGAGAAGTTTATGTTTGTTATGAGAAGAAGTTTGTTTGTTATGAGAAGAAGTTTATGTTTGATACTGGAAAAACCTGTGGACTTTATTTTGGAGAATTAAATTAAACCCTTACCTTTGCGTTGGAAAGCCTGTCGCCGTGTCCTTCTTCCCTGCCCAGTCGAGACGCTTTTGTTACACTGTTCAACTAGTTTAAGCTGTTTTTTGGAACATGGTTAACCAACTCAACCGGGTCCCCACCAGCTTAGCCAAGGTGGCCAACCAGCACAATTCAGGTTGTCCAATATGGTCTAACAGGTCAACCTTGAGCCCCACCATATATTAGTACAGCTTGGACCATCTAATGATCAACTCTGACCACCTAGAAACCAGCTACCATCAGAAACTGTATTAGCTGGATTTTCAACATGGCATGAACATAAAACAAGGACTAAACTGTGCTATCAGGGCCCATAAAAAGAGTAGCTCTTCAATTCTGGTCAATGGGTTCAACAAGGAGTGACAGTGTGTGTAATTGTTGGGAGAGATTTTACATGACCATGTGTATTCACTTCTGTGCCCTGAACCTTTCTGAATATCACCCTTATTTTGTTTGTTATTGTCAGTATGAAAAATGGGATATTGTTCTGTATTCTGGAACAAAGTGCAATAATTCATTACAACGCTAATTCCGTTGATGACCTTTCTGTGGGTACACTCGTCCATTTACACATGAACACACACGCATTTATCTTCCTCCCTAAATTAACCTTTAGTGGAACAGTGTTGGTGTTCAAAGGGCTAAAACATCAATATATTAATCAGAATAAATGTAATTAGGAGTTGGTGATTATAAAGAAAGGTTCGTATGAAAACTCTGTCTCTGCAAGTTGTGTTGTGAAGTGTGCCTAGAGAATGCTTGCAGCAAGAAAGCAACTACAGGTACTAAAATGATGACTTGTTTTCCTTGAAAACCACTATCATGATGCCACCTGAACCCAAGGCATTTGCTCTTAGGCTAAAAACAAAAGTTGACATTCGAAAAGCAACTATTTTTTTTTTTTTTTGCAGTAGTACCAGTAAATTGTCAGTTGCTCAAATTACAGCCTGCCTTTTTTTAAATGATAGAGGAAATGTCTAGGTTACTATTGTAACCTCTGTTCCCTGATGGAGGAAATGAGACGTTGTGTTGAAGAAGGGACACTAGGGGTCTCACTTGAGAGCCTCGTGCATCTCTGAACTTGAGAAAAGGCCAATGAGAAATTGGCAGAAAGAATTTGCATGTCCTGCCCCTGGACATATGGGTATAAAGGGAGGGAAATGCGTCTGTCCATTCAGGATTTTGCCCTGAGGAGCCGAGAATGAAGTTCGGCCGTAACAGTGGCTCGGTTCAGTGTCATGGCCGGGAGGACACAATGTCTCGTTCCCTCCATCAGGGAATGGAGGTTACAATAGTAACCTAGACGTTCCCTGTCTGTCGCTCACTTCGACGTTGTGTCGAAGAAGCGACACTAGGTGGTCCATATTTAATCACGGCATGCGCTGAACCATGTACATGCGCTGCTGACGCTGGTTCAGGCAAACAGTTGCATGCCAAAGCGACAGACCGAGTCAGACTGCACGTACCCTTCCTCAACACCCCATAAAATCGTCACAACCTTCTGGTTCCCGACACCCCGAAGGGGGGAACAAGGCGACGTGCCAAGCATGGGAGCAAGCCGCACCAGCCACACTTTTCTCTCTCTGTGTTTCTCGCATAGAGTCAAAGCGGCTGGGGCCATCTTAATGCTATCACACGCATCGGGGAAGGCGTTCTTTTCCAACTCCTATTCTTTCAGGGGGAAAAGACCCCACTGAGACCACCATCTGCCCAGGCTGGGAGGGAGGTAAAGAGTTGCGGAATACATCACATGTATTTTCAGGTCACATGTGGAAATGATGCGGTGATAGATCCTACCTGCTGAGAGGGAGGAGTTGCTACAAACATGGTGACCGGGGGGGCAGCGGGGACTGCCCAAGGGAGACGCGGGTCCGCTCGCAAGGGAGTCGTACCGTGGAAAATACACACAGGGGGATTAATCCACATGGGGGCCCATCCTGTGGAGTACCTATTCCAGAACAGAGTAGTTTCTGTACTCGTAGTGGGTCTGGTCGGGGAATTCCTGAATTTGTGGACCAGAGGGCTAGGGAGGAGTCATCCAGGGAGCCGAGTTAGTGGGATCTCCTGGGATAAGAGTGCACGTGATTGCCTCAGTGGAGGGGAAAGATGCTTTGGTGCAAGTGGTACACCCGGTTAAGAGTTGTTCCACATTACCGAGTTCTACAGGCTCGGACCTGAGAAAAAGCACGGGACAAGACCGACTCAGCCCTGAGATTGAAAAAATCTCGTAAAGATATTGGGTGTTTCCCAGCCCGCTGCTCTACATATGTCTGCTAGGGAGGTGCCTTTGGCCAGTGCCCACAAGGATGCCACACTTCTCGTAGAGTGTGTTCGAACCCGTAAAGGGGCGGGCACAGCCTGGGTGTGATAGGCCAATGTTATGGCATCAACAACCCAGTGGGAATGCCTCTGTTTGGAGACAGCGTTCCCTTTCCACTGTCCACCAAAGCAGACAAAAGAGCTGCTCAGAACATTTAAAGCTCTGCATGCGGTCCACATAAGTCTGCAAAGTGCACAACGGATTCAACAATGAAAAAAGGCTGGGAATACCACCTCAAAGGGCAGCTTCGCTTGCAGGTTCACTACTTGGTCCTCGAAGGAAGTCGTATGAACATTGGCCCTGGGGGCATGATCGGTAATCGGGCGCAGTTCCTGCAGCACATCAGGAACAGGACTACCCATTGCAGATCTTCAAGTGCCTTGGCCTGGTGGATTGTAGGGGGGGCCATGGCATGCAGTGCGGAGACAGCTTGGAGCCACTCCACCGTCGAGGGTAGTGAGAGCGGAGGAGCAAGGAAGCCGGTTTCATGCAGTAAAAGGTGCCCTCTACGGCTTCGGCAACTCTTCATGCACCTCCTGGAAGAAAGGAACTGGGGGTGGGGTGGGGGGGGGGGGGCTTGTCTGTGAGCAATGCCCTGACCCGGGAACCAATCATCTAGCCATGAGGGGTGAGGGGGAGACGGAGGGTTACAATCCCGCCCTGCGCTCTCGACGGTCTGGGCAAGCATAGCGGACATCTGCGCGTCAGGCTCACACTGGAAGAGCAGACCCGGAGGTGGCAGCCCAGTCGAGTCATCAGCATCTGACGCCGCTGTGACACTCTCCGATGCAGTGACGAAATCATCATCTAGCTCGCGTGGTCTGAGGGAGTAAACAGTCTGGCCGTGAGGTGAGCTGCTCTCACCTCGAGCCCGAATGGAAGCAAACAAGCGTGTTAGGGAGTGGGTGGTTCGTGGGGATATCCGATGAAACCGAGCCCGCTGTATGCCCCAAATCGCCTTCATCGCCAGCCGTGCTGGCCCCATTCCTGTAGGATGGAGGCGCTTTGCGGGGGGTGGCTGAAGTGGCTTCTCTCGTGAGGAAAGTAAGCCGCGACCACAATGTTGCCATGGCTATGTTCTCATACTGAGAACTTGAACCATTCATAAAACACTGTCTGCGTGTGATCGCAGCCCAGGCACACGTGGCAGCTCTTATGACTGTCAGAAGTGGAGAGAAATTTTATTGTCACGTTCCTTCAAGCACCTGTTACTTGAACAGTGATCCACAGTATTATGGTAGGTGAATATTCACCATTAAACGAGCAAGGAGGAAGTCAAGCTTGAGCACAGACACAGTTACAATGCACAGCACAGCTAATACAGTCATAACTGTAATTTATTCTTAAAAATTTGATGAATGCATTTGGAAGATATATGTTTATCTTTATGTGCATTCCCTGGGAATCAAGTCCATGACCTTAGCATTACTAGTGCTATGCTCACAATTCCACCAATAAATAGTTAGAAATATAGACTTGGCTAATTAACATAGAATTTAACTGATGTGTGATTAGAAGTTTGCGCATATCAGCTATTTTACAACAGCTTTGAAAAATATTTATCCAATAAGATTTTAGATCTGTGCCTATTCATATTATTTTAAGCATTATGTAATGCCTGAATGTTTTTAATGACTGATGAAAACTATCATTGTTACTGATAATAATAACCAAAAATTTTAATTTCCCTCAGTAAAAAAGAACTTAAATATCAATATGTTTCTCACCCACATCTATCATATCACTTTTAAAGATATCAATTTAACCACTGGAGTCATATGGATTACTTTTATGCTGTCTTTACATGCTTTATGGACTTTTAAAGTTTTGGCCACCATTCACTTGCATTGTAGTGAATTCACTTTCACTACAGTGTAGTTTTTTTTTTATCTAACATTTGATGTATTTCATTATATAATTTTTTCTGTTTATTTGTGTTAGTGCCTCTAAAGACACTGTAGTGACCTCTGTATTAGCTGTCTCAGAGGTGAGTGTTATTTAATGTCTAACTAATATTAATTAGTTTTTGATGACACTGAACATGAAAGGAATACGAATACACTACAAGCACTAGTATTTTTTTTTAAAAGATTTACAGGCTAGTAAATCAATATATACTGGGATGGTAGTAGAGAGCTGTATACTATAGTTTTCTAAAAGGTAAATTATTTAAAATGTATTCTAGTAGTGTATTTAATGTGTTGATGATATCTTGTGCATTATATTATAATATATTGCATTATATTAAAAAATGTATTGAATGTTGATTTTAATTTAAAATTAACATCCATATATATTCAGATAAAGAAATATTGTCCCTTAATTACAAGGTTAATTTCTGACACTGTTCAACCCTGATGAACCTGAGAAGCTGTAATTGGGGCAAAGTTCAAATGCATGGACAGGGTTCAAACTCAGGATCGGTGAAGTCATGACTGTTAACCTGTGTTTATTCTGACAGGCATTCTCCTGCTATTTCTGCCCCAGTGATTCATGGGCCATTTAATGCAATTTGTCACACTCCAGCATCATCCTGAACTCTACACAAGCTGTCACTTAAGAGTCAGCCCTGATAAAATGGGCCGTAGTTTCCATGGAGGCCGGATAGGATCTGAGTGATGGCTAATCCTAATGCAGTCATTATAATAATTATCTGTATATGATCTTAGTGTAGACACTTGATCTGTTTAGATGCCCTGTCATGTATAGTTTTATTAGTTTTACTATACTTATGACGAATTTGCCCCCTTTTTAGGGTCACAGCCTTTGTACTTGAAACAGGGGCGATTCTAGGGTCAGAGCTTTAGGGGTGCTGAGCACCCAACACCTCTTTTTTGTGTGCCAAACTGAGTATGAGGGTATTGAGACAGCTTTAACTGTTTAGGACCAGTGTCCTTATCCCCTAAGTCTGAACAGCTCTCTTCTGTCTCTGCTGCTTTGGCTTGGTGGTCTCTATGTTGCACTCCCTCTGTCTCTTCATTTCTTTCACTAGTCAATTCCCTCTCATCCCTTATGGACTCTCCCTGTTGTTTTCCTCCTCCTTAATTATGAAAAAATGTGGTGTAAAATAATGTTACAAAAAGTAAATGTAATATAGGCTACTTAATGCCAATAAGTTAGTATAGGAGTATGAGTAGTTACTGTTTTGCTTGCCACTATTCACTATATGTCAATTTATTGTTTCCTCACCTGGTTCTTCCTGCATGCTCTCCCTTTCCCTTTCTCCTTCTCCATCTCCCTCTCTTTCCCACACTGACAATCATACACAAATATATTGTAGGCAGGAGAGTTGAGGTCAGTTTGTCATGTCACAAAAATGTTATGGAGACCATTTACAGATTCTAAGGATATGATCAAAAGGCACACAGAGGCGTGTCATTTTAAATGTCTTTATTATTATTATTATTGGGCTTAGAAACTTTTTTAAATCACAAATTCCTTTCACAAGAGAAGCTGTATTCTCCACTGTGGGTTTGAAATAAATAAATAAAATAAAAGCAGGGGAGCATTGCCTAGATAAGTAATTTGATACAACAACAGATAGCTTGTTTGCATTATCTGTTACTTTAGCTTAACACTTTTCAGAAGAACAAAAAAACAAAACAAAAAAAACAAGACAGAGGTCATTATGGACTGTCCCTAGTCTCTCACCTGAATCTGTCTTTTTTCTTTTAAAGCACTGTCATATGTCCATTGCTCACTGGCAGGCCACAAACACACACACACACACACACACACACACACACGCACACACAGAGAGAGAGAGAGAGAGAGAGAGAGTAATGCTAGGAGTTCAGGAGTTAAGCCTGGTTCAGGTTAAATCCTCTGTGTGTGAGGAATGAATAAATACAGCAAAAGAAAAACATTAAACTTTTATTGTCTCGTTTGATAGTCAGCCACAACTGAAAAATAACAGATATAAATCTAGGAATGAATAACAATTCATTTAAAAAGCCACAGTGAGTGTTTTCACACATACTGGTGGTATACAGTGATATGTCGTTTGTTTTCACTCTGGTCCAAACACCAGAGCTTCATGTTTCCATGACGACTGACCAGAAAAGACGCACGTGACGTCATGTTTACATGACTCCCGATTGTTAAAATGAGTATCAAATTAACGATAAACTTTAAAAACAGAGACACACGTATGCACTACACAGGTATGCAGTTTATTTGTCGCGCTGCTGTTTTTGTTTCACGCTCTAGCAGTTAATAAACAGAACTGCATGCGTCTTGAGGAAGAACACTGTAACCGGCACAACTTCTCTCCGTTTATGACTATGGACGAGTCACCCAGGTCCTGTGCTACTCCACAGTGGCGGCAACCCGCTGGACTAAAATAGTCTGAAAATAAACACTTATTATAGGTGTACCATGGTGATTCAGGATACTGACTCCAGTACTCACCGATATGGTTTCGGAATCAGAACAACTCTAGGTAAAAGGAAAAAGGAAAAAAGTGTGAGACACAGCTTTGGAGCAACTTAGTTGATTCACAACACTACATAACGGGTTCTCTCACTCTGCATGTGTTTCGCGCTGGATGACGGTCGTGCTGAGCGTGGTGCAGGTACAGAGGAGAAGTAGAAGAAGAGAAGAGGATGACACCATTTGCTAAGCGGGGATGTTTTCATTTTCATCCTTAACACATACATTTTAAACCACAAACTACGGAGTATGTTTTGGACATTATTTAACCTTGTCAAAGACAAACAAAAATTTTAGAATAACAACATTTCTTACTCCAAGTTTTAGGGGTGCTGAGCTCCTTTTTAGGGGTGCTGAAGCACCCCTAAAAAGGGGCTAGCCTCGCCCCTGACTTGAAATATATATCGATATTAATTTTAGCATAAGCTTATATCGGATATTCTCTGGAATTAAAAATTATATGGTTCTCTCTGGAGCTAATGAATATGCAATTGAGCACTGCCCCAGCTCTGCCGTGAACAGAGGTGAGAGGACAGGTATTCTAGGATGAAGCTTGGATGTGTTCATACAGCTGAGTTATTTTAGAATCGTCCAGGAGAGGACAGATGAGAGAGATCAGGCCTCCTAGTGCTGTTTATGGGACAGTTCCCCTGACCACAATCCATGGAGAAAAGAATGATATGAGTGAGGGAAGGCAGATGTAAAGGAAAAGCAGCAAGACGGAAGAGCAGTCCGCCATGCTGATGTCTCCTGGGGCTCAATCTTTTGGAGGGGATTTGTGATTTAGGTCTTTGTAAGGACAGAGATTATTGAGATGCTGGTAGATGTTCTTTTCAATATGCCACCCCCTGTAATCCTGCACTGTGCAGCAATAGCGCAGTCATTACTGACTTTTTTAGGACACTGTGACACTATCAGTCTTCAGCAGACAAAGTAACATCACAGACCTTTCATAGACTCCATGACATCCTTAACCATTCAAGTCATCCCTCCACCCTCCAGCAGTGTTGGGGGTAATAAGCTACAAGAATTTTGCATTATGTAATCAGATTACTTTAAGTTATATATTAGTAAAGTATCACATTACTTTTTGAATTTACAGCATATTAGCTCAGTTTTATTCTGTTTATTCAATGTATTTTTGGACAAAATATTTTAAAAGTGTGCTTGTAAGGCAGGGGGGCCTGGGTAGCTCAGCGAGTAAAGATGCTTGTCACGAATGCCGGTGAAGGCGCCTACTCAATCGGCCACCGGAGATCTGACTCACCCGAGTATTGACTTTTAGACTACATTTCCCATAAGCCCGCATACCTGGCCCGATTACACCACAGCTGTTGATCACTGTCACTCTATTTAACCACGTCTGCTTGTTCACTCATTGCGAAGTCTTGTTTGCCATGGCTACATTACTGAGCGCTTACCTCTATGATTACTGACCTACTGTGTATTGACCTTGCCTTGTACCTTCGTTTCCGTCTGTTTGCCGACTTCCCTTCTTGTATTAACGCCTGTCTCTTTACTATTTGCCGTCTGCTGCCTGCCCTGATCTTCTGCCTGTCTGACTACGATACTGCCTACCTGTGATATCCCTGTTTGTTTGTCCATTGAACCTCGCCTGTATTAACCTGAGTCTGCATTCTTCAATAAAACCGCTTATGGATCCCAACCAGCCTGAGTGTGTGTTACAATGCTATCTACCACCCCTAGAGTTCACAAGTCCGAATCCCAAGGTGTGCTGAATGACTCCAGCAAGGTCTCATAAGCAACCAAATTGGCCCGGTTGCTAGGGAGGGTAAAGTCACATGGGGTAACCTCTTCGTGGTCGCTATAATGTGGTTCGGTCTCAGTGGGGCATGTTTTGTGTTGCGCATGGATGCCATGGTGGATGGCATTTCAAGGGTAACGTGCTCAACAAGCCATGTAATAAGATGTGTGGGTTGATGTCTCAGACGAGGAGGCAACTGATATTCGTCCTCCCCCACTCGGATTGAGGCGAGTCACTACGCCACCACAAGGACTTAGAATGCATTTGTGGGTGGGCACGAAGGGGTGGGGCACGGCCTGGGTCTGGTAGGCCAGGGAGATGGCCCAAGGATGTACCGTCCACAGAGTCGTGGTGGGCCGAAATAGTGGCTAAATACACCTTCAAGGTGGAGGGGGACAGCCTTCCTTCCAGCCTCTCTTGCAGGACTGAAAGCACTGAAATACTGACTAAATGCACATCTCTGCGGGTCTTCAGACTGGGAAGAACACCAATTTGCAAACAATCGCCACTTTAGGGTGTAAAGCTGCCTGGTAGAGGGAGCTCTGGCTTGGTTGATCGTGTCTACCACCGCAGGTGGTAGGTCACTCGGATCTTTAGAGGGTGTCCCATCCCTGAGAAAGCAGTTCCTTCCTCAGGGAAATTTGCCAGGGAGGTGCTGTTGCGAGGAGCGTGAGATACGAAAACCAAGTCCGAGCCAGTAAGGAGCCACTAAGGTGACTTGTTTCCTGTCCTCCTTGACCTTGCACAGCACCAGTGCAAGAAGGCTCAATGGGGGATATGCGTACTTGTGCAGCCCCCTTGGGCCAGCTGTGTGCCAGCGCGTCTCTCCCGAGGGGGACCCCATTAGGGAGTACCAGAGCGTGCAGTGGGAGTTGTCTTGGGAGGCAAAGAGATCTATCTGTGATCTATCTATCTATCAACGTCGAAGTGAGCGACAGATGGGGAACGTCTGGGTTACTGTTGTAACCTCCGTTCCCTGATGGAGGGAACGAGACGTTGTGTCCTCCCGACCACATCACTGAACCGAGCTACTGTAGCGGCCGAATCTCATTGTCGGCTCCTCAGACAAATCCTGAATGAACAGACGCATTTCCCTCCCTTTATACCCGTATGTCTGGGGGCAGGACATACAAATTCTGTCTGCCAATTTCTCATTGATCTTTTCTCAAAGTTCAGAGATGCATAAGGCTCTCAAGAGAGACTCTCAAGTCTTCGACACAACGTCTCGTTCCCTCCATCAGGGAACGGACGTTACAACAGACTTTATGACTTCTCTTGTATGTATAGATCAGGTGGGGTTTATTTGCAGCTGCGTCAGCTGCTCTGTACTATTTCTGGGAGTAGCATATAACCCCTTAAAGTGGCAGATACTCAGAATTGTGATTCTGGTTTTGTAAAAGGTCATGAGGAATCAGTGTATTACTCCCTGCTAATGCAGAATCTTGGGGATGTAGCCCAACATGCCAACATCACATGGGAGAAAGATTTCAACTTGTTATTGGAGGAGGGAGTTGGCTAGGATTATAAAAAATGTCAAGTGTGCATCTAGAGATGCAAGGGTGTGCCTTATAAAATTCAAGATATTACATAGATTTTATTTAACCCCCTCTAGACTGTATAGTCTTAGTCTTAAAGACACACCCAGCTGCTGGCGATGCCAGTCGGAGGATGGAGACACGGCACATATTTTGTTGCTGGTGTGTTAAGATCCAGGAATTCTGGTTGAAGGTTCAGAATTTTGTGTGTGACATTTTGGGCACTCGGGTTTCATTTTGCCCCAGACTTTGTGTGATGGGGTGGTCATCTACAGTATTTGGGGAATAGACACAGACAGTTGGGTTCTGGCCAGTGTGATGATTACCAGGCAGATTATTTTGAAGGGTTGGAGGTCAGCTGGAGCGCCCCCAATTTGGGAGTGGTGCACGGAGATGGGGAGTGTGGTGGCTTTTGAGGAGGTGTCAATATTTTAAAAGTGTGCTTGTAAGGCAGGGGGGCCTGGGTAGCTCAGCGAGTAAAGATGCTTGTCACGAATGCCGGTGAAGGCGCCTACTCAATCGGCCACCGGAGATCTGACTCACCCGAGTATTGACTTTTAGACTACATTTCCCATAAGCCCGCATACCTGGCCCGATTACACCACAGCTGTTGATCACTGTCACTCTATTTAACCACGTCTGCTTGTTCACTCATTGCGAAGTCTTGTTTGCCATGGCTACATTACTGAGCGCTTACCTCTATGATTACTGACCTACTGTGTATTGACCTTGCCTTGTACCTTCGTTTCCGTCTGTTTGCCGACTTCCCTTCTTGTATTAACGCCTGTCTCTTTACTATTTGCCGTCTGCTGCCTGCCCTGATCTTCTGCCTGTCTGACTACGATACTGCCTACCTGTGATATCCCTGTTTGCTTGTCCATTGAACCTCGCCTGTATTAACCTGAGTCTGCATTCTTCAATAAAACCGCTTATGGATCCCAACCAGCCTGAGTGTGTGTTACAATGCTATCTACCACCCCTAGAGTTCACAAGTCCGAATCCCAAGGTGTGCTGAATGACTCCAGCAAGGTCTCATAAGCAACCAAATTGGCCCGGTTGCTAGGGAGGGTAAAGTCACATGGGGTAACCTCTTCGTGGTCGCTATAATGTGGTTCGGTCTCAGTGGGGCATGTTTTGTGTTGTGCATGGATGCCATGGTGGATGGCATTTCAAGGGTAACGTGCTCAACAAGCCATGTAATAAGATGCGTGGGTTGATGTCTCAGACGAGGAGGCAACTGATATTCGTCCTCCCCCACTCGGATTGAGGTGAGTCACTACGCCACCACAAGGACTTAGAATGCATTTGTGGGTGGCCACGAAGGGGTGGGGCACGGCCTGGGTCTGGTAGGCCAGGGAGATGGCCCAAGGACGTACCGTCCACAGAGTCGTGGTGGGCCGAAATAGTGGCTAAATACACCTTCAAGGTGGAGGGGGACAGCCTTCCTTCCAGCCTCTCTTGCAGGAATGAAAGCACTGACATACTGACTAAATGCACATCTCTGCGGGTCTTCAGACTGGGAAGAACACCAATTTGCAAACAATCGCCACTTTAGGGTGTAAAGCTGCCTGGTAGAGGGAGCTCTGGCTTGGTTGATCGTGTCTACCACTGCAGGTGGTAGGTCACTCGGATCTTTAGAGGGTGTCCCATCCCTGAGAAAGCAGTTCCTTCCTCAGGGAAATTTGCCAGGGAGGTGCTGTTGCGAGGAGCGTGAGATACGAGAACCAAGTCCGAGCCAGTAAGGAGCCACTAAGGTGACTTGTTTCCTGTCCTCCTTGACCTTGCACAGCACCAGTGCAAGAAGGCTCAATGGGGGATATGCGTACTTGTGCAGCCCCCTTGGGCCAGCTGTGTGCCAGCGCGTCTCTCCCGAGGGGGACCCCATTAGGGAGTACCAGAGCGTGCAGTGGGAGTTGTCTTGGGAGGCAAAGAGATCTATCTGTGATCTATCTATCTATCAACGTCGAAGTGAGCGACAGATGGGGAACGTCTGGGTTACTGTTGTAACCTCCGTTCCCTGATGGAGGGAACGAGACGTTGTGTCCTCCCGACCACATCACTGAACCGAGCTACTGTAGCGGCCGAATCTCATTGTCGGCTCCTCAGACAAATCCTGAATGAACAGACGCATTTCCCTCCCTTTATACCCGTATGTCCGGGGGCAGGACATACAAATTCTGTCTGCCAATTTCTCATTGATCTTTTCTCAAAGTTCAGAGATGCATAAGGCTCTCAAGAGAGACTCTCAAGTCTTCGACACAACGTCTCGTTCCCTCCATCAGGGAACGGACGTTACAACAGACTTTATGACTTCTCTTGTATGTATAGATCAGGTGGGGTTTATTTGCAGCTGCGTCAGCTGCTCTGTACTATTTCTGGGAGTAGCATATAACCCCTTAAAGTGGCAGATACTCAGAATTGTGATTCTGGTTTTGTAAAAGGTCATGAGGAATCAGTGTATTACTCCCTGCTAATGCAGAATCTTGGGGATGTAGCCCAACATGCCAACATCACATGGGAGAAAGATTTCAACTTGTTATTGGAGGAGGGAGTTGGCTAGGATTCTAAAAAATGTCAAGTGTGCATCTAGAGATGCAAGGGTGTGCCTTATAAAATTCAAGATATTACATAGATTTTATTTAACCCCCTCTAGATTGTATAGTCTTAGTCTTAAAGACACACCCAGCTGCTGGCGATGCCAGTCGGAGGATGGAGACACGGCACATATTTTGTTGCTGGTGTGTTAAGATCCAGGAATTCTGGTTGAAGGTTCAGAATTTTGTGTGTGACATTTTGGGCACTCGGGTTTCATTTTGCCCCAGACTTTGTGTGATGGGGTGGTCATCTACAGTATTTGGGGAATAGACACATAGACAGTTGGGTTCTGGCCAGTGTGATGATTACCAGGCAGATTATTTTGAAGGGTTGGAGGTCAGCTGGAGCGCCCCCAATTTGGGAGTGGTGCACGGAGATGGGGAGTGTGGTGGCTTTTGAGGAGGTGTCATTTGGAACTAGTGGTAAACATTGAACAAAGACTTTTTAATTATCTTGAGGGGAGACCACAGGCCCTCTGAAAAGACATGTCTGATTGGCTCAGAGCCTCTTCAGGGTGTGACCAAACAGAAAGGGTTAAAAGACCTACCTGAACAACTCTACAGCTCTCTCTTCTCTGCTCCATGGCTTACACACAATTTGACCTCTGTCCCAGGAAGACCAGGTAGAACTTCTGGGGCTCTACCTGGTCATTCCATCACCCATCCATCGAACCAAGCAAAGGCCTCCTGGAACTGAACCAAAGCATTGTGGTAGTTTTCAAACTCCATTCTGTCTGACTTCTCCAAAGATGTCGAAGTAATTTCTTCAAAGCCCCACCTGATCATTCCAGCACCTAGCTATTGGTCTTTGAATGGAAGACTTATCTACGTAAAGATTCATTCATATATTATTTATCAAATGAGTCCCTTTGAGATAAATTCCATGTATTAGTGGTTGGAAAATGATGCAGGCATAAGCTTAAAGCCATAAGCTAACCATTATGCAAATTCCCTAAATATAATTGGTAATGAATGCTTGCAGTTGTAAATACAACCTGTCACAAAGTCGCTAATTCCTTACATATAATGGTGGTCAAATGCAGCTAAGATTCTTTAACCAATTATTTACATATAAAATCCAACAACTGGTTACCAGTGGTTGTGAGCATAAAGTTCAAGGCACTGATGCTCGCTAACAAACCAACAACTGGCTCCTCACCCCCCTATCTACACTCGCTACAAGCCGCTGATTCTCTAGCAACCTTCAAGAAACATCTACAGGCGCATTTATTTCGCGAGTACTTGACCTAATCCTACTATTGCAATAGCTGTCATCTTTCTTCTTTATAAAAAACATTCTTAATCCATTCTTTTACCACTGTCTCTCACCTTACTCTTTAATTGTGCTTCTCTGAGCAATTTGCAACTTTGTATTACAGCACTTCTTGTATTACTGCCTCCTTTGGATGAATCGCTTCTGTTGTATTCCTCATTTGTAAGTCGATTTGGATAAAATCATCTGCTAAATAAATAAATATAATTTTGAAGCTGGATGGTGTATGTGGCCAAAGTGTCTACAGTACATTACCTAGTTATGGTGACTCTGTGACTTTTAAGCTTTGTTCTGCAAACAAATTCTGTGTAAAGATGAAATGCCATTGTGGCAGCGGGGGCATGGTCAAGCGCCCGTCCGAGGGGAGAAAGCGGTAAGGGCGCTTGCACCTGAGCTAAATTATGTCTAACGCCTGTCTCTAATTTTAGTGAGTATGGGGAGAGTGGCATAAAAGAGCGTCAGCACCTCCAGTTGGCAGAGAGAGTTTGGCAGAGACCACGATTGTGCACTGAAAATAATTTATAACACTGATACAATAGCTGTACTGTGGAAGTGCTGGCATTAAAAGAAAGCTTACCTTCGGCTTGTGAACCCAGTTCCCTGTGTGCTCTTTTATATTGGTGACTGTGAAGTTTGTCACAGCCATACTCAAATATGCTGGACCTGACCACCCCCAGTTCTGAACCACCTTGTGTACATGCATTTATGCCTACTCTGCATTTCATTAAAAAGTCTGTGGAAACACTATTTTCTGTTGTATATATGCTGCTTCCGATGCAGGTTAAAGTGTTTAAATAAACAGCCCACCCACATGCTTTTTTAGCAACACAACAGTACCAAATCAGTTTAAAAATAATAATGTAATACAATTAGTTTTAATTAGGAATAATACAATGACTGTTAAAAGTAATGCTTCCCATTGTCCTCCATTGATAAAATGAGTTTGTTTTTACTTTTCATAGATCCTGTGACATCTGAGGGTTTTCATGGATACACTGTCACAGCCATATCATTAACTTCCCAATTTCTCAACGACAGTAAAAACCCTCTGTTTTGACCTCACTACAGCTCAACAGGCACATTTTCATCTGGTGATGTTTGTGTAACGGAAACACCATAATGATATCATCACCCAATGAGCATGATAACATTGTGTTTTTTCTCAGAAATAACCAAGTTCGTTCAAGTGTATGAAGATGCATTTCAAATAGAATATGCAAACATGAACTTCAATGAAGTATACACCACCTCTCATCTTGCATTTGAATGGGGAATAGTGATATTTGGATTCTTTATAGTTCTTCTCTCTGACTTATGTTACATATTGATATGTGTTTTGTTGTTGTTGTTGTTATTGTTTTACACATACTGCTCTGTTTTGTTCTTGTTGTTTCCCCTTTGCTATTCTCCAGTTGTATTTCTGTCTCTCTGTCCGGTCTCTCTCTCCCTTTTGGTGTTTCACCCGCTTGTATAAAATCCTGTGCTAACCATCTGGCCCCCATCTTAACACTGATCTTCAATAGATCACTGGAGCAGTGTGAAGTCCATGCTGCTTCAAATGCACAATCATCATTCCTGTCCCAAAGAAACCCAAAATCACAGGACTTAATTACTACAGACCCGTCGCCCTGACGTCTGTGATCATGAAATCATTTGAGTGACTGGTGTTGACCCACCTGAATGACATCACTGGACCCTTTCTAGATCCCCTTCAATTTGCTTATCGAGCAAACAGGTCTGTGGATGATGCAGTCAACATGGGATTGCATCATATCCTGCAACATCTGGACAGACCATATGCATATGCAAGGATCCTTTTTGTGGACTTCAGTTTGGCTTTCAACACCATCATCCCAGCTATTCACCAGACTAATCTACACCAACTCTCTGTTCCCACATCTATCTATCAGTGGATTACCAACTTTCTGATGGACCGGCAGCAGCTAGTAAGACAGGGGAAATCCACTTCCAGCTTGTGTACAATCAGCACAGGTGCCCCCCAGGGATGAGTGCTCTCCCCACTACACTTCTCCCTGGATATAAACGACTGCACTGCCAAGGGCCCCTCTGTCAAGCACCTGAAGTTTGCACCTGATAGTATATATATATATATATATATATATATATATATATATATATATATATATTTGTGTTGATGTGTATTCTGTATATACTTTATTTTCTATGTAATTTTTATTTTCATTTTTTTTTTTTTTTATTATCTACGTCTTGATTCTGTATCGTATTGTTGTGCACTGGAAGCTCCTGTCACCAAGACAAATTCTGTGTATGTGTAAGCATACTTGGCAAAAAAGCTGATTTTGATTCATAGGATTGGACCAACCTTAATAACTGTGATTGGCTTGGCCCAAGAGACCAGAAGTATAAAAGTCTCTGCTACTCCTGTATAGGGGGCTCTGCTATATTTTTGTGTTTTATTTTTTTGGGGGGACTTCCTGTTAAACCATTTAATGCCTGTTAGACTGGAGTGCTTGCTGTGGTTTTTGCCTGAAGCTTGTCTGCTTGATTGTTTGTTTGCTCTGTGCTCCATGGTTCATTGTTAGTGATACTGTTACTTTACATTTTGTAAATAATTGTAAATATCTGTAGCTTAGCCACTTGGGAAGCTCTAGGGGGTGGGAGGCATTTCTTTTGTAAATATACATTTTCTCATTTATTTATTTATGTTTTGCTAGTTAGGGAGTTAGGTTATTAATTGTATTTTATTTATCTTTTCTTTTGTTTGGCAATTTTGTTTCTGTTGGGAGTTAGGTTGGTGTTTTGTTTGTTATTTTGGCCTTTGTTCACCCCTGAAGTTATTCCTCCCCTATGGATTTTGTAAATAAAAGGCATACACTTCTTATTTTTTGTGGTTTTCCAAGTTTATGTTATGGCCTTGCCCAAGACGAGGTCATAAAACTTAGAGAGCTAAGATATAGTGAGCTGCAGAACACAGTGTGTCTGCAAAGTATCTGCTATTTTAACGCTTCACAAAATAATTTGTATGGCAGTCTTCAGCATTCAAGCTCTGAAAAGAAACTCAATACATTTCATCACTGTGAATCTGATGGCTGCTTTTCAACTGACAAACTGCACTTGTAACAGGGTTATTCACTGGACTTCACAGATGTGATAAATCCCTTTTGATCTATTATTTAGTTGGCTATAACATTTGCATTATTTGAATAATAATAGGCAGTAGTGTGTTCTGTGATTACGGCTATCAAAGCTTCTGGAACAATCTGTGGAAATTAGTTTGAGAGCAGCAGCTGATTTGTCACAACACTTCCCATGTCCCCTCTTGGTAAATCATGCCAATTAAACCCTCATGTGTCAATTATTGTGTTTAGCTGGAGTTGCTTACTGATGAATTATGAGTATATTTGTGTGTGTGTGCAAGTAACCTCAGCAGATACCACATGGGTGGACTAACCAAAACAACAAAATGAACTCTAAGAATATCTGCTTCCTATATTAATGTTTGTTTTTTTTTTAGGAAAATTCTCTTTCTATCCAGAATCATCTCATTGCAAAAGAACAGTCCCTGCCTACTTTTTCAGCCAACTTGGTTTCTGACGTGTTTTTCCAAAACATTTTTTTCCAAAGGGATTTCATAAACTTGTTCATAAAAGCATCCATGACTTAAATCATAGTTTATATATATATAAACTATGGATTATAAGTTGATGATTGTACATATAGAAACATCATGGTTACTGACGTAACCTCCATTCCTTGTGACGGGGCGTAGCCTGAGGTGCCACTTGTGGCTGTACCGAGTCCAGGGACATCAGAGCACTTACCTGCCTCCTTGTGACCACTCCCAGAACAGCCTGGGAGAGGAAGAAATTCATCCTCGTAACCCATGGAGGCCATCACATTTGTGCCTCTGTGGGGTTACAGTGCTCAGCGTTCTTGATAACAATAGCCGTGGACCAAGAAGTGAGGAAACTGCTCTTTTCTTGAGAAAGTGCGTACAGCAGCCCATTGTGCATTTGGCGAAATCAAAAGAAAAGAGAAATAAGGATTCTCAACCTGGCCCTCTACCGGGGGAAAGCGTTGTCTTCTTACCAGCTCCTGAATTGCAGGATCCGGACTTCATGGGCTGCCTGTCTCAGGGGCGCTTTCTCGAGAAGCCTTCCTCGTGTTCTTGGCTGCCGGTTGTGAGACGAGTGGCGGCTGCTTCCTGCGGGTGGCTCCATGCCGAGGCTGGCCCACTGAGGCGGGGTTTGGTGGAGTCGGTATTACCGCTGAAGGGGGATGCCCTTGGCGACGAGCAGATGGGGTGCAGGGTCTTGAGCCACACTGGGGCAGGATGTGCTGAATAGCCTTCGTCTGCTTCCTTACCATCACAAACTGCTGGGCGAAGTCTCCAGCTGTGTCACCAAACAGGACAACCTGGGAGATGTCGGGCGTCAAGGAATCGAACCTTGTCAGCCTCTTGTCAGCAGTAAAAGGTGCCTGGCACGACCATGTAAGCACCTCATGCACCTCCGGGAAGAAAGGAACGAGGGCGGAGCATGGCCGTGAGTGGCGCTCTGGCCCCAGGGACCAATCGTTGAGGGGGGTTTGGGGTGGGGGGGGGAGGGGAGCGGAGGTTTCTACTCCAATTTTTTTGGTCAGAGCAGTTAACTGATCCAACACCCTAGGAGTGCCTCCAGACTTTGATCGTTAAAGAAAATCAATCAAAAATAATTTGTATTTTTTTTTCAAAGTTAATTCAAGTTAATATATTTTGCATGTAATACATTTTTTAACTTGGTGGAATCCAAAGGTAATCCCCCTTCAGTTTCTTTGTAAAAATGTCTCTCAGACAGAATGTTTTACTCACCAGTTTTCTTGGATTATTTGTTTTCTTTTTTATATATACAGTAAATGTAAATGTCACATTGAAGTAAACTTGGCTTAGTCATAAAAGCATACTCTTCTCATTAAATTGACCTTTGCCATCAGGTTCTGTATTAAACTTAGCATGATTCTCCACAGATTCGGCCATTCTAGCAGAAAATTAAATTAACATAAAATCAATTAATTCATTAATTAGTCTGGTTTAATCACATCATTCTGAGTCTACTTTGAGGAGTAATTATTTATTTCATAATTAATGGAGGGTGATTAATTGTTAGGTCTAGACCGAGAATATGCCTTATGCCAGAGGTTCTCACAGCTAAGAGGCAAGTGCTACTGTTTTCCTCTTTTTTAAGCGTGTTTTCACTTTCAAAACTTTGCTAGTGTAGTATGAATGGAGAATGGAGTGTCTATTTTCCTCTATTTATAGTCACTGCCATATGGGTGTCACCGAAGTAATCTTAAATTGTTAGGCTATGCAATTTACAGTACAATTACTGTTCTCTTTGAGTAACCAGTGTCTTGATCAAGGGAACAATGGTCATAGTTCATAGGAAATAAAAATCACAAATTGGATGCTTTTAATATATCAATCGTTTCTCATAGACATCAGTGAGATGAAGAGCAAGAGACTTTTGCCTCTTCTCCTGAGAAAAAGACTTACTAGTAATCTCACATGCGTCTCCTCAAGTGATTTAGATCTCATGAATGTCTCAATCTGTGATTATAGCCAAGATATTAAAGTCAAATTCTTATCAAATTATATTCAGACCAATCTCAGCTAAGCTATGCAAATCCATTTTACTGCTCTATATGACTGTATGACTACAGTTCTACAGTCTCATCAAATGACTCTTAGAAGGAACATAAGAGAAAGTTTATACTAAAATGAAACAATGATAACATAAAAAAGAAATCCTGAGCTATATGAAAGGGCAACATCCAAGCAATAAAATTTTCCTCTGGGAGTTGATGAATCAATCCTTCTGGGCAATTTTTCATTAATCAGCCCAGACTTCACCACCTGAAAATGTATGCTAACATTACAATATACAGCATTGTAGAATGTTGGAATATTGCTATGATATGGCTCAAATTACTTCTACATCCTAACGAGACCACCATAAATTGGCTTCTAGCAGTCAGAGTGAACTTCATCCTAATTAGCTGTCACTTGTTCTTTGCCCATATCAGGGGGTCATGTTATCATTGGGACTGATGTATTCTCTGTAAAACCACACCACTCATCCAAAGGGTATGTTTGTGGGGGTGCAGGGAGGCGACGTGAACTTGGAGAGTTAATGAGAAATCCGACATAATTTAAATGCAGATGTGTGTCATTAATCTTGGTGTTCTCCCTCACTCTTGAGCCATTTTTTATTTACTCACTTGTGTGAATCTGTGCCTGAAATCAAGCTAGCCTAATATAATTTGTGCATAAAAAAATATGGCTCTTTTCTAACCATGCCGACCACCGGGAATCTCTGCTATAAAGCAGCGCGTATAACGTTACTGCTACATCCTGATTTGCTCCTGTGCGAACTTTGCATCAGCCCTGTTTCTCGTCCAAGCTTCAGAACTGCTCACTGCCCACCTACACAAGCCTGTATGGCTCACAGATGAGAATCGAGATAAATGTGCAGTCAGCTAGGCTCACATCCCAGAATAGATCGGTAACTACGGTGACTGTATGTTTGAGCGAGAGTATAAGAGTTAATCTAACCACCCTCCTGCGCTCCACTCATTCACACTCTCTCAGAGCAATTGCACGTAATTGGTGGTCCCCTGAGACAGCCCTTCCACTACGTATCCGTCACTTGTCTTTCTTTGATTTTGAAGTAGATTGCTCTGGTTGTGTCACTGATAAGGCATGTGTTTAATTGATTTTGAGAGGTAGCCGTGGTGATGGCATGACCCTCTCGATGGCGTACCATAATGTCCAACCTCGGCATGCAGCGCTTGATCGCAAACAATGTTTGATTTTTTTCCCCCCTCCTCTTAATTATTTTATAATTAGCAGCCTCTACACAATAGAGAGCACCGGAGATAATTACCACACACACACACACACACACACACACACACACACACACTGTATGGATTTCTGAGTATTGTGTTAACTATCAATATCATATGCATTTATTTTGCATATGTCATCTTGTTTGTTAGTTTTCTTGCAGCAACGCAAGCGTTCCATTATTAATCAAACTGAATCGACAAACTTGTTTTTAATCAGGCATTTTAAACCAGAGGAGCAAGAAATGGAAAAAACAGCAAAACATGACGAGAGAAGTTAGCCTCTACAGAAGTTTATACCGTATAATTCTAGATCTCTAAAATCACACTCGTTATGAGCCTCTGGCTGGGTGATTGTTATAGTAACTGTCCTTCTGTATGTGTTTGTGTGGTGATTAAGATCACCATGACAACAACTAGCAGCAGTGCTTACAGCCTGCTATGCATTACCTGTTTCATATTGAAACTCACTTCAAGAAACATAGATGTACAATTATAATGGGAGCTGGAGTTATCTAAAAGCAAACAGAATAGTGTATAACAGACATGCACATAGCTCATATCCAGTATAAATACAGTTATTTTGTACACATACTTTTTAGCACAATTATGATTATGATTATGATTTAATTTCTAATTTACTACTTTTCAGATTTTTTTTTTTTTTTCCAGAATGGCATACTACCATATTACTCATTCTATTATGCAGCATACTTTACACTGCACAGTATGCACATTCTCTGTATGCATGGAATGCCCAGATGACCTACTACTAAATAAAAATAAATAAATACATTTGTATGCCATATTGTAATGCTCTTATTAACTTGACATTCCATTTCAAATGTTACGAATTAACCTGAATCGATTTCAATTCAAAATCAATAACTAAACCCCACTTGTTAACTTAAACATGCAATTTAGTGGGGTCATGAAAACAATGTAGCATACTATAGTTTGAAATGTTTACATTGCACATTTTTATCAGTAATTTAATATTCCATTCAGAACATGGGTTGTATTTGCTAGATTTAAGTCTGTAATCAGTGTCTGCATTGCTCATTCAGTTGTCTTTATGTTGTTTTGCTCTTTGAGATATGTTTTTCTCCAGAGTATCTGTTTATTTTATTGTTTTAGCATTCACATATTCGAGTACATGAGCCAGACCATATGCTGGCAATTCATTGAGTCAGAGACATAAAGATAGAGAGAAGCAAAAAATCAGTTATTTCCTCTATATCTTTCTCTTCTTTTCATTAGCACTATTATTAGTCATGCTGTTGTTATGGTTGTTTAAAGTGAAGGTTGATTGCTTTCAAAGTGTATTTATGCTCCACTGTGCTCAAGGGTGTAGGCAAGATTGAGTGTTTGCGGACAGACACATTTTTCACCTGTACACCTCCACTTATCTGGGCTGCCTTTCAAGGTCTCGGATCCTTTATGGAACTGTACGGACATGAACACAGCCATCCAAAAAATGAAATGTCATGGGCAATTTCAACATCCATCTTGATGCATATATTGAC
The DNA here is from genome assembly GCA_032164185.1 of Moxostoma hubbsi. Taxonomy (NCBI): domain Eukaryota; kingdom Metazoa; phylum Chordata; class Actinopteri; order Cypriniformes; family Catostomidae; genus Moxostoma; species Moxostoma hubbsi. The sequence continues at coordinate 20,934,166 of JAVLUX010000065.1, forward strand.
TTCCTTTCAAGAGAAGTCATCTTGCTGGAAAGCTATTTGTGTCCTTTGAAATCCAGGAAGGCTCACAATGGCATTATTTTGCATGGCAAAAAGACAGTTTGAGGAATGATTTAAGCTATTAGGTAGAAAAAGAGAGGTTACAAAACAAATCAATGTGTGTGTGTGTGTGTGTGTGTGTGTGTTTGTGTGTGTTTGTTTATGTATATGTATTTGTGTGTGGTACTACTGATTTATTTGTCTTAAATTGTAATACACAGTTCTAACTTTGGTAGTATGATGAATGGAAGACTTTGACAAAAGAGTAACATCTCGGTTCCCTGATGGAGGGAACGAGACGTTGTGTCGATGAGTTGACACTAGGGGTCGCTCCTGCGGCTCCTGGTTCAGTGTTGAATTTGCATGCCACTCCCCCAGACATACTGGTATAAAAAGGAGTGAAGCTGCAAATACACATCAGGTATCGCACTGAGGAGCGAAAGATCCGGTGCTTTCAGCGGTTGGTTCAGTGTTGTGGCCGGAGGTTACATCAGTAACCGAAACATTCCCCATCAGTCACTCACTCGAAGTTGTGTCGATGAGTTGACACTAGGGGTCCCAATGGAAAACGCCACAAGAGCTGAACAGAGTTACGCAGACTGGTGGTGCGAGACAGACAGACCTCTGTGTGCCTCGTAGCCAGCGCAGTAAGCCACACATAACTACCCCCAACACACTAGCAGGCATGAAGTGGTCCCCTGCACCTAGGGGAACGGCTAACTGCTCAGAAGTATAAGGACTGGCTGGCCCAGCCGGGGCCTTCTCTCTATTATTCTCCCCTGTAAAAGGAATGAAATCGTTCAGCTGGGGGCCAAATATATGGTCCAAGCTGGGGGGGGTGTCCCTCCAAAGAGGAGGACACCGCGGAGACAACACCCTGCCCCGAGGGGAGGGGTTAGGTGGAATAAACACATGGTCTTACCGGTTAGGAGCGGAAGCACATGTGGAGCGGTGTCGTGGTACCTGCACTTCCGGGAAGAGCTGCTCGGAAGCTCTGCATGCGGTCCAAATAGATTTGAAGAGCGCGCACCAGACACCAAGGCTGGGTCTGCCTCCCACTGGGGCAGCGCTTGCAGGTTCACCACCTGATCCCTAAAAGGGGTCGTGGGAACCTTGGGCACGTAGCCCAGTCGGGGTCTCAGGATGACGTGAGAGTAAGCTGAACCGAACTCTTGGCACATTTCACTATCAGAGAACGCCTGCATGTCCCCTACCCTCTAGATGGAAGTGAGCGCTGTCAGGAGGGCGGTCTTCAGAGAGAGCGCCTTTAGCTCTGCTGACTCAAGGGGCTCGAAGGGAGCTCCCCGAAGGCCCTGAAGTACCAAGGCGAGGTCCCACGAGGGAATGAGGCATGACCTGGGGGCGTTTAACCTCCTCGCGCCTCTCAGGAACCTGATGGTCAAATCGTGCTTCCCTAAATACTTACCTTCCACTTCATCGTGATGTGCCTATATAGCGGCTACATACACCTTCAAGGTGGAGGGGGACAGCCGTCTCTCCAACTTTTCCTGCAGAAAGGAAAGCACTGACCCTACTGTGCACCTCTGGGGGTCTTCACCTCGGGAAGAACACCACTGAGCAAACAGACACCACTTCAGTCCGTAAAGGCACCAAGGTTGAGGGGGACCTGGCCTGAGTTATTTGAGTGAGCATACTTGCGCAGCCCCAGGGGCCAGTTGTATGATAGGGCATCTGTGCCGATGGGAGCATCGGTCAGAGAGTACCAAAGTGGGCATTGGGAGGATTCTGGGGAAGCGAACAGGTCTACCTGTGCTTGCTGAATCACTCCAGATCAGCTGGACCACCTGAGGGTGGAGTCTCCACACTCTCCTAAGCGTAACCTGTCGTGACAGCGCATCCGCTGTGCTGTGGAGGTGGCTTGGGATGTGGGTGGCTCGCAGTGACTTGAGCCGCTGCGGACTCCAAAGGAGGAGAAAACGGGCGAGTTGTGACATTCGACGAGAGTGTAGGTTGCCTTGGTGGCTGATGTACGCAATCGTCATTGTGTTGTCCGTCCGGTTCAACACATGCGTGCCCCAGATCAACGGCAATAGCCTCCACAGGGCAAGTAGTGCTGCAAGCAACTCGAGCCAGTGCCGACAACTGAGTGCCCATTGCATACGGCGCCCCAGCCCATGATGTGCCTGGGGACCTGGCCTAGGGGAACTCCTGTCTGTAGGAAAGTGGCATCAAGCCTGCGTGACAAGACTGCGTGTGTGCCGTGGCGCCATGCTTGTCTCTCGACTCTGGTCTGTAGCCAGTGCTGAAGTGGTCTCATATGCATCAACCCAAGCGGTGTGACCGTCGCTGAGGCTACCATATGCCCCAGGAGTCTCTGAAGGATTTCAGTGGGACCAATGTGTTCTGTCTGATACACACGCAGACAGTTCAGCACTGACTGCGCATGCTCATTGTTGAGGCTTGCCGTCATTGAGACTGAGTCTACTCCATACCGAGAAAAGAGATGCTCTGAACCAGGGTGAGCTCGCTCTTTTCTCAGCTGACCCAAAGCCCCAAGCAGCTGAGGTGCATGAGCACCAGGTCCCTGTGAGCACAGAACATGTCCCTCGAGTGAGCTAGGATTAGCCAATTCTCGAGATAGTTGAGGATGTGTACGCCCACTTCCCTTAGCGAGGCAAGGGCTGCCTCTGCGACCTTCGTAAAGGCGCGAGGGGACAAGGACAGGCCAAAGGGGGGAACTTTGTTCTGATATGCCTGACCCTCGAAGGCAAACCGGAGAAAGGGTCTGTGTCGTGGAAGGATTGAGACATGGAAGTAGGCGTCCTTCAGGTCTACCGGCGCGAATCAATCCTGATGCCAGAAATTTGCTAAAATGCATCTCCGCATGAGCATCTCAGTGGGAGTCTGTGCAGAGCCCAGTTCAGAACTCACAGGTTTTGGATAGGCCGAAACCCACTGCCTTTTTAGGTATGATGAAGTAGGGGCTGTAAGACTCCTTCTTCACCTCAGCTGGAGGGACAGGCTCTATTGCGTCCTGTCGTAGAAGGGAAGCAATCTCCGCACGCAAGGCAGCGGCGTTCTCGCCTCTCACCGCGGTGGAGCGGACGCCGTTAAACCTGGGCGGGGGCCTGGCGACTTAATCGCGTAGCCGAGTCGGACGGTCCTGATCAACCAACAAGATGGGTTGGGGAGCGCGAGCCACACCCCCAAGCTCCGCGCAAGAGGGACCTACTGTCGGAAGTACTGCCGGGCGGGGCCTCACGATGGGGAGGAGATCGAGGTGCTGAGTCTAGAGACATCAAAGCACTTACATGGCTCCTTGTGATCGCTCCCGGAACAGCCTGGGACGGGGGAGGAATATTTTTGTCCTCATAGCCCGTGGAGACCATCCCATTGGGGCGGATTTTTGCCACAGCTGGTCGCGCGGGGGCAGGAGGCCCTCGTGTGCAGTTCTATGAGAGCCACGGCTGGGTGCACTTGCAGGAGGGCTGTGGCGTGCAGGGCGGAGATGGCCTGTCCAGTGGCACCGTAGGCTCAGTCGTGAGTGCACTCATGACGTAAACCCACGGGCCCTGGACGGGACACTCGGCGGCGTTCTGCGGTGTGCCGCGATTTCCTTACCAACCTGGGAGTTGCCTAGCGCCCCCTGGCAGCCCCACCATTGAGGGTAATGGGAGAGGACGAGCCCACGAACCGGGTCCGGGCAGTGAAAGGTGCCCGCCACGACTGCGAGCCGTGAGGGTTCAGGGGGGGAGCGGAGGATTCCACTCCACCCCGATGCCCGCGGCCGCCCGGGCAAGCATGGCTGTCACTGTGCACGGTGACAGACTGAACCAACCCACTCTCCGATGCTGTAATCGAAAGCTCATCCACTTCGCGAGCTGCGAACGCGGCCGCAAACTCGCCCTGAGATGAGCCGGCAGTCACATCGCGAACTCGCTGGGGAAAATGAGCGTGGTGGGGAATGGGAGGTCCGTGGGTGGTTTCCCGAAAGAAAAGCTCCCATTGAAATCCCCAAATCGCCCCCAGTGCTAACCGACCCCGCCTCATACACGTGGGTAGAAGGACTGGGTCGGGGAGCCGCTGGGTGGCTTTCCTCTTACGAGAGAAATCCGCGACCGCAACGTTGCCAGAATCATGCCCACGCAGTGAGAGCATGATCCATCCACAAACGCTGTCCCTGCGTGGGCAGTGCCCAACACGAGTAGCAGCGATAGTGGCCGTGGGAAGCGGAGAGGTAACGATCGCAACCAGGAAACATACACAAATGAAATGAAACATACACAAACGAAAAAGGCGTCTTGTATATGGGAATATAAATATATATATATAAACGAAGTTATTCACTCCATGAGCTCTTTTTCTGCTGCTGAAGCACCCAGGGTTGTCTGCTCAGCACAATGTAGTGTGCGAGGGGGAGAACTGCTGGAAAGTGCCGTAGAACCAACAGCTTGGAGAGATGAATGAAGACGGCAGAGGTATTCAGCTCTGTGACTGCTCTCTCGGCTCCAAAGAAGATATCTGATGTGTATTTGCAGTGTCACTCCTTTTATACCCTTATGTCCAGGGGAATTCTCATTGGCCTTTTCTCAAGATCAGAGATGTCTGGGCTCCGCAGGAGCGACCCCTAGTGTCAACTCATCGACACAACATTGAGTGAGTGACAGACGAGGAACTATAGCAACCTTGCTCCTTTGCTTGATTGACAGAGTGCCAGATTTAGTGTTTCTGAGTGAAATGTGGCCAATTAACTTTTTTAATTATTCCGGATACGAGTTATGACCCAAACCTGGGTTCAGGGATGTAGTTATTGTGCAGTAACCAAGGGCACGGATCAGAGAAGTCATCTATCTCTAGCACCTGTTTTCTGAGGCTGACTATAGTGAGATCTGCCCTTGCCTTGCGTATATTTATTGTAGCCTGTATTGTAGATCATTCTGTGAATGATCATGTTTGTGTACTGTATGGACACTACAGGACACCGTACCGGAGGAAGTGCGCTTGCGCATTAATCTTGCTGACGGTGTGCACATCTCCCGCCACGTTGCTAGTATAGCTTGTTGTCTGTGGTTGTATAAGTTCATTATACTCAACAGAGGTTTATGTAATAAACATATCCGGCTTGGATTCAAACCAAGGACTCCTCACACATTTCTACATGGTGTCAGAAGATGAAACGGATCTATCGCCTGTGAGTTTCACGTGTTTTTTTTCTGTCTCGAGCGGAGAGAAATAACGTCAAGTTAAAAGTTACGATTAAAGACGTGATGGCGGATGGATTTCGCAGACCAGACCCCCTCATTTTTGACGGGAACCTCGCCTAGAATTGGCAGATTTTTTAACAAGAATATGACATATTCATAGCAGCGGCGCACTCTGACAAGCCTGCCAAAACAAAGGCCATCGAACGGGAGCGTTCATTTGTTTACGCAGCGGAGGTGAATGCACCAGGTGAAGGTGGAGCCGTTGTCGTTCCAGCTCTAGAGAAGTCCCCGAGTGCATGAAACGGAAATTTCGGGAGGTATGCAACCCTCAACATAACAAAACTATGGAGAGACACAAGTTTCATTCACGAAATCAAAAGCAAGGTGAGACTATCGAATCTTACATCAGTGACTTGAGGATCAAAGCTAACAGTTGTCACTTTGGAAACCTGGCAGATGAACTGATATGTGACAGAATAGTATGTGGCATCAGAAAGGACAGTATAAGAAAGGCTTTGCTACGTGACAGTGAATTAACTCTAACTAAAGCCATTACAATCTGTCACATATATGAAATACAATCACATATATGAAATGACGGAGGAAAATAATAGGACGCTAGCCATGCACTGTTGATGCAATTCAGCCAAATTCCAGTGGGTGGCAACAGAGGTCAAGATATAAACCTCAAGCAGTCAAATACGAGACAAAATCCATTACAAACTGCAGCAATTGTGGAAGCAGCCATGCTGCGCAGAGAAACAAATGTCCTGCTTTTGGCCAGCAATGCCATAACTGTAAAAAATTAAATCATTACAAAAAATGCTACAAGTCCATGTCACACCGCCAAGGCTATGAAAAGAAATGCTATGCAAAGCACAAAGACTACAGAAAACCTGTGTACCAGTTAGAGCTGGAAAAGCCAGACAACAGTGCCAGTGATGACACTTTTTATGTGGACTGTGTCAAACTCGACGACAAGTGTGTAAACACCATCACTCCTCAGACCGAAGGAAAGGACAAAGGATTTGTTACACTGCACATACATAACAAGCCCTTTGAGATGAAAGTTGATACAGGTGCTAGGTGTAACGTAATGTCAAAAGACGCCTTCCAACTGCTTGCTGATGGCGAGCGACCAGTGAAATGCACCAAAGACACCAACTTAGTGGCTTATGGAGGCAGCAAAATAGAGACTACGAGAATAGTTACACTGCCTTGTCGTTTAGATGGACAGCAACACACACTATCTTTTTTCTTAGTGGACCGAGATGTAGTGCCACTACTGGGATTTCGTGCATGTGTGCGCTTAGGAATTGTCACATTGAGCCCTTACGTTCATCAGGTCAGCACCGAGAGCGATGCCAATTTCACCAAACTGATTTTCGCACAATACAAAGATGTGTTCAGTGAAGAGCTCGGAAAACTCCCTATCACATACTCTATGACACTGGATCCAACTGTACAACCAGTGGTTCGTCCAGCACACCGCATCCCAGTGGCAATGCAGACACGATTCAAAGCCGAGCTTGACAGCATGCAGAATAAAGGTATCATAACCACAGTTTCTGAACCTACCGACTGGGTTTCGTCCATGGTGGCAACACACAAAAAGGACAAACAGGAAATCAGACTGTGTATCAATCCAAAAGACCTCAACACTGCTCTGAAGAGACCCCATTATCCAATGCGCAGCATTGAGGAAGTTGCCACCCAGATGTCAAGTGCTACAGTGTTCTCTGTATTAGATGCAAAGAGCTCATTCTGGCAAATACGTCTAGATCACAAGTCATCAATGCTGACCACATTCAGCACACCTTTCGGGTGCTACAGATTCCTTCGCATGCCATTTGGCATAAGCTCAGCAAGCAAAGTTTTCCAGCGCTCAATGGAACGGCTGTTTGCTGGATATCCGTGTGCTATTATAGTGGACGACATCATCATAGGAGGTTGTGATGCTATAGAACACGACGCTAACCTAAAACAAGTGCTCGACTGGGCCCGAGAGATAAACCTCAGGCTGAACCGTCTCAAATGCAAGTTCCGCCTGAACCAGGTCTGTTATGTGGGTCACATATTTACAAAGGAGGGTCTCAAAGCCGACCCTGCCAAGACTGCGCTATCACAGACATGCCAGTCCCTCAGGACGTCCCAGCCATGCAGCGATTCCTTGGCATGGTGAACTATCTTGGGAAGTTCATCCCAAACCTCAGCGAGATTGCAGCGCCTCTGAGACAGCTCACGCACAAAGACAATGCGTGGTTCTGGTTTCCACAGCATCAGCAGGCATTCAACCGTCTCAAGTCATGCTTATCCAGCGCACCAGTCTTGTCCTACTATGATGTGAGAAAAACGGTTACACTGACCTGTGATGCGTCATGTTACGGACTTGGTGCTGCGTGTCTACAGGAGGAGAGACCTGTCGCCTACACGTCTCGTATGCTCACTGACACAGAAACACGATACGCTCAAATTGAGAAGGAGCTGTTGGCAGTGGTGTTTGCATGCACCAAATTCAAGGATTATGTGTATGGGAAGCCCACGGTCATTGAAACCGACCATCAAACCCTCGTCACAATCCTAAAGAAGCCCATCCACACTGCTCCTGCCCGACTGCAAAGGATGCTACTACAGTTACAGGTCTATGACATCACACTGGTCTACAAGAAGGACAAGCATATGTACCTAGTACGAGCTCCAAATAAAACTGTCTCACAATGCCCAGCTACCAACAACACATTTCAGGTGATGTCCATCAGCTACATCTCAACTAACAGACTAGAGGAGCTCCAGACACACACAGCACAGGATCAGGTGCTACAGACTCTCAGCACATTCATTCAACGCGGATGGCCTGACAAAGAACGCAGCGTTCACCCATCCATCATTTCATTCTTCCCTTACAGAGACGAGCTGGTAGTGGAAGATGGAATAGTACAGTAATTAACCCACTCGCTGTAAATAAAACAGTAATTCCCCACTCGCTGCACCGGGAGTACATCAATATTGTACATAGAGGACACCCAGGCTTAGAGTCAACCAGACGCAGGGCCAGGAGCACTGTCTTTTGGCCGTCAATGAACAAAGACATTGCAGAAGAACTGCTATCATGCTCCGTCTGCAACAGCACCAGACCACACCAGCAGAAGGAACCTCTACAGCCACATCCAGTTCCAGCCTTGCCATGGTCCACAGTGGCTATTGATATGTTTGAGTGGCACGGACAACAGTACCAGGTGCTGGTAGACTCGTACTCAGGGTGGTATGAAATCGACCTTCTCCATGACACAACTTCAGCAGTTGTGATCATAAAGCTGAAAAGGCACTTTTCTATCCACGGAACGCCCCACACCCTCATTAGTGATAATGCGAGGCAATACACAAGCCAGCGCTTCAAGGATTTCGCCGAGCAGTGGGACTTCATTCACGTCACCAGCAGCCTGGCGTATCCACAGTCAAACGGACTGGCAGAAAGAGCAGTCCGCAGTGCCAAACTACTGATGGAAAAATCTTACAGAGATGGGACTGATGTGTATCTTAATCTGCTGAACATCAGGAACATTCCCCGCGACCAAGCATTGGGCTCGCCTGCAGAACGTCTGATGTCATGGCAGACACGCTCGGCTCTTCCTGTCAGCATCAGACTGCTGGAGCCAGCCCGAAGAACACAAAGCGGGTCACTGCCCAACTCAAAAATAAAAGACTCATTCAGAAGCGATACTACGATGCATCAAGCCGCCCACTACAGCCGCTTGCAGAGGGACAAGTTGTCAGGATGCAGACCATCAAGGGACACAACCACTTGGGCACCGTGAAGGAAGTGTGCAAGGAACCACGTTCCTACATCATCGAGTCCGATGGAGGAACCTACAGGAGAAAACGTCATCACATCCTCCCTGTTGCTGAGCCACCACCACGACAGGTCGACCCTACAAACTTTGATCGTCAGTATGCCGATCCAGCTGTACCAGACAGTTCCCCATTCACACCACACACACCTCGAGAGACCCAGGTAACACCTCGGCCCACCAGTGAGCAGCAGAGGCCTGCTGTTCAGTCTCCAACGAAGGTAACACCAGGTAACACACTGTATGTGACACGCTCAGGTCGCGTCTGCAGGCCTTATCCAAAGTATGAACAATGAATATTTCGCTGTTATGGGCTGCAAGCAAAAACATTTAAGAAAAAAGAAGAAAAAAAAAAAAATGGAACTCTATATTTCTGGTTGTAGTGCTTAGCATAAAGCCTTGTTATGTTCGAAGAAAAAAAAAAGATCTGCACTTAATTTTATTTTGTTCCAGTGAAATTGTTCTCAGCTACCACTTAATGCACTGAATTCACATACGAATATTGGAATGTTTTGTATGTTAAGAGTAAAGTTTCACAATAGAAAAATGAAACTGTCATAGCGTTATAAGTTAATGTCTAGCCTTTTATTCTGTTTGCCGTAAAAGGCACAAACTAAAGAAAGGGGATGTAGATCATTCTGTGAATGATCATGTTTGTGTACTGTATGGACACTACAGGACACCGTACCGGAGGAAGTGCACTTGCGCATTAATCTTGCTGACGGTGTGCACATCTCCCGCCACGTTGCTAGTATAGCTTGTTGTCTGTGGTTGTATAAGTTCATTATACTCAACAGAGGTTTATGTAATAAACATATCCGGCTTGGATTCAAACCAAGGACTCCTCACACATTTCTACATGTATATTATAAGATGCTGCAGATTCTACCTGCAGTCACTGCTACACTTTAAGAGTTTCCATTTTTAGATTACATCGAGATATTGAATACATGTAATGGTCTAAACCTCAAACCCTGAGCTAAAGTGAGAAAACAAGATAAATCTAAAATGTGCTTCATATTGTAGCATCAAAATAAATCAGTCTTATAACAAATATATTTGTTATTATGTCTAGATCAGACTGACTATATAGGCTGTCACCAAAACAAAAGTAATTTGTTGGGGTCAGATCAGTTACAATAATAATAATCAAAATGATAATAATAATAATACATTTGTATTTGAATTGCTTTTTTTCATAAAAATGCAGCTCATGGTGTTTCACAGATCAGAATATAAAACAATAAGGAAGAAAAACAAATATAAAAAAACAGCAACTATGACAATAAAAGCAGAATTAACTTTAAAAGAAGAGAAAAAGGCAAAGGATCGTAATAACTAAAAAAGACTTAAAGGGATAGTTCACCCAAAAATGAAAATTCTCTCATTATTTACTCACCCTCATGCCATCACAGATGTGTGTGACTTTCTTTCTTCAGCACAACACAAACAAAGATTTTTAGAAGAAAATGTCAGCTCTATACGTCCATTCAATGCAAGTGAATGGTGACCAGACCTTTGTAGGAAGCAAAACAAATGTATCCATATGACTCCAGGGGTTAAATCTATATCTTTAGAAACTTTTTGTTTAGAAACAAAAGACCTTTTTTACTCTAAATCTCCACTTTCACTTCCACTTTCAGATGTGAAAATGAAACTGAACAGGCACCTTTAAAGGGATAGAAACAGTTCACCTCAAAACTAAAATTCTCTCATCATTTACTCACCCTCATGCCATCCCAGATGTGTATGCCTTTCTTTCTTCTGCAGAACACAAACTAAGATTTTTATCAATTTATAAGACTATTGGTATAAGAATGTAGGTCCATACAATGCAAGTGAATGGTGACCAGAAATTTAAGCTCCAAAAATCGCATAAAGGCAGCATCAAATGATTCATATGACTACATCTATGTCTTTAGAAGCAATATGATAGGTGTGGGTGAGAAACAATGGCAATGTAATGTAGAACTGTATTTTTACACAAAATAAACTAGCCTAAAACTGAAAAAGATCAGTATGTCTGCATTTCATTTTTAAAATGTTTATTATCCTCCCATTCAATGAGGGGGAATTTGCCTTCCTTGTACTGCACACATTAATTTGCACACAGGAGCCAGATACTTGTGCAGATAATAATCATTAGAAACGGTGAACAAACTGATTTGATGATGTTCAGGATTGAGAACGATGTAGAAATAAACACTATCAGGATATATGCATAGGCAATTTAAATTACAATTCACATTAATGTTTTACGAGCACTACAGAAAATAATGGAGAATAAAAAGCTAATTTTGCTATGTATTTTCTTTGAAGGTTCGGTTTTCATCATTGATTTGCCTTTTGTGAAAAAAGTTGAGCATATGAGCTGACATCATTTCTGTTACAGCTTTTTTTTTTTTTAAGTCTGTAGTTTTGACCACCCAGCAGCAAAGCAATTTGCTTAATACATTTGAGTGGATAAGATGCGATAACATGTGCTCACCCAAAAGTTGCTGGTTCATGTTTTGGAGAAGAGTGAAACTATCCAGACAAGCTTATACATGCGCTTCTCTGGAACTGGATCACAGATCGCTTGACAAGCACCGATGCTTTTGCACTTGTGTGTTGTTAAACTCACTGCTGAGCTTTGCTCTGAGAGCATTCTGATGTTTACCATGATTTTTATAAAAAATGTTTTGGAAGGTCAGATAAATGTGACTTTATCACATCACTGACTTACATTGAATTAAGACATAAAATCATACCGCGAGACTCTGAGAAGTGGTGGTATGCAAGAAAAACCGCCGGTACTCTGTAGACTAAATTAGAGAAGTGTCCCTGCCCACATCAAGCACTGGTTTACATACACCAACAATTGAAATTAGCACAGATGGGCGAAAGAACACGTCCATGACAGAGGCAGCAGCTGAATGAGAGAATTGCTTACTTGACAAGGCCCAGTTACACTAGGGTAACCATACGTCCTCTTTATTCCGGACATGTCCTCTTTTTCAGACCTAAAAAAATGTCCGGTCAGGATTTCTAAATTTGCAAAAATGTCAGAGATTCGGCTTTAGTTGAATTATAATGTGCATCTGGTCTAATACTGTTAGACCAGATACTGTGTGTGCATGCATATTTGCATTGCTTTAACCCCTCTTTGTAAGTCTATCCTTCTTGGACACCAATTGGTCGATTGTTAGAGGCTTGCAGCAACTATTGGCCAAATTCCTGCGTGTCAATCTCTCTGTTAACAGACAAAGCGCTGTTGTGTTCGGCATCAACAGTTGCTTGACAGTAGCAGCAAATGACAGCTGAGTGGAAACAATGCCCAAATGAAAGTGTAAATTTACGAAGATTTTCACAAAACATTCCCATGCTTTCTTTCAGGTCAAGATCCATGGGAAGCAGAATGTATGACATGTAAAGCTGGCATTTATGTGTCAGTTGCTAACAAAGGGGCAAGTGATTTGGAAGCATACATTAGCTCTGTGAAGCAAAAAGTGTCAGCAAAAGGTGAAAGTTTATCAAGTAAATTAACAGACTACTTTTTGCAACCAAGTAAAATTGTTATCACATTGCTTCATTTTCCATGGCCATTCAAAATAATAGTAATAGTAAATAAAGGTACACTCATGGCATCAAATATTTGATTTAAGTACATGGACATTCAAAGGAATGTTTGGAAAACCAGAATATGGTCACCCTAGGTTATACGCGGGTGCTTGAGGGGTGCTTGAGGGTGCTTAAAATAACTTTAGAGCACCCTCAATTGCAGACCAATGCAAACTACTGACCATGTGTCAATTTCTCACTAACTTTTTCATTAGATCTTTTTCTGGCTTTGGGACCTGTCGCGCATCCACAAGCTGCCAGATAATAGATGCAACACTCCACACAGAGATTTATACTTGCACAAATTGGAAATATTTTGCTTTATGTCATACTTAATTTATGCAATCTGTTATGTATGCGAGTGCGTGCGCTTTCTCTTCTCTACGGAAATAAAAAAATCTTAGCACTGTAATGTCTATAATGTTGATAAATCATCATTGTGTAATTAGATAAAATACGATTGTTAATAGTGTAATTAAATAATAATTGTATTAATAACCCCTGTGAGCAAGCTGAAGGCGACTGTGGCAAGGAACACAAAACTCCATAAGAGGTTTATTAATGGAGAAAAATAACCTTGGGAGAAACCAGACTCACTATGGGGACCAGTTCCCCTCTGGCTAACATCATGAATATAATGTAAATACTTCTTATGTATTGTTCAAGTCATGGTTTAAAATTATTAAACTAAGTAAGTGTTAAGTGTCAGTGTTTAAACATAGATTTTGTATGAACTGTAAGATTAATGACTAATGTTTTTGAAGTCAATCCTGGATTAACTGCAGAAGTTCACGTACATGTAATTGTCCTTGTTAATTGGCTGATGACGTGTTTTCTTGGCAATTAATAGACTATGTATTCCATTATAAAAGTGTTGTCCATCAATAGACGGATGCTGGCAGAGATCAGTGAGATGCATAGCAGTTCAACCTGGCCGGTAATTTCGGTGAGGTTCATTGTGGTCCATCCTAAATCCAAGGTTCAGACAATGGCATGTGAAGTATGCCATGTCTTATGGTTGGAGTTGGCATCAGTTCACCCTTTGAAGTCCATCATAATAGACTGAAGTGATGTTTAGTTGGCACCGGCTGCATTTAGTCATCATCACACAGCGACACGTAGCAGTGGAGTCCAATACGAAGCAGGAATGGAGCTGGATCCTGCCGGTTCTGGTGACCTCAGGAAAGGAGTCCTGAGGTTGAGACAAGGAAACAAATAAAATAATATAAGCATAGATGCCATTCAATTTATTGCAGAGTTATAGATCATGATCAATGTTTCTGGTTTCTGGTTCCTATAGACTAAAATTAGGTGTATGCCTGGCTAAATAGATGAGTCTTTAGTCTAGACTTAAACTGAGGGAGTGTGTCTGCATCTCGAACAGTGTTACGGAGACTATTCCATAGTTTAGGAGCCAAATGTGAAAAGGGATCTACCTCCTTTCATGGATTTTGATATTCTAGGAACTATTAACAGGCCAGAATTTTGCGATCGTAATGAAAGTGATGGAATATAGTGTGGTAGAAGGTCACTTTGGTTTTGTTGAGCGTGACCATTCAAAGCTTTGTACATACAGCAGTTAACAGAATTTTTTAATTAATATGAAATTTTACAGGTAGCCAATGTAACGATGATAAAATGGGGCTAATATGTTAGCACTCTGGCTGCTGTTTATTTATTGATTTTGGGGTGAACTGTTTATTAAGTTTATTTATTGATATTTCTGGACTTCCTCCCAGTAATGCATTACAATAATCTAGTCTTGAGGTCATGAACGCATTAATTAGTTTTTCTGCATCAGCAACAGAGAGCATGTGCCATAATTTAGCAATATTTCTTTGGTGGAAGAATGCTGTTCTACAAACACTGGTAATTTGATTTTCATAGGACAGATTGGTATCAAATATCACACCTAAGTTCTTCGCTGTTGAAGATGATAAAACAGTACATCCATCGAGAGTCAAATTATATTTTAGTGGCTTATTTTTTTTATAGTTTTTTGGTCCGATAATTAGTACCTCTGTTTTGTCAGAATTGAGTAGAAGGAAATTTCTGACCATCCAAACTTTTATTTCATTGATACACTCTGCTAATTGTGATTTGTAATATAATTGTGAAATCTCATCAGGTTTTGAAGATATATAAAGTTGTGTATCGTCGGCATAGCAGTGGAAACTTATTCCACGATTCCTGGTAATATCTCCTAGGGGAAGCATATACAAGGAGAAAAGCAGAGGCCCTAAAACTGATCCCTGTGGCACTCCATATTTTACTTTTGTTTGGTTTGACAATTCCTCATTTACAGAGACAATGTGGTAGTGGTTGGCTAAATAGGACCTAAACCATGCTAATGCAACTCCACAAATGCCAACATAATTCTCTAGCCTATTCAAGAGAATGTCATGATCTATTGTGTCGAATGCAGCACTAAGATCTAAAAGCACTAGAAGAGAAATGCAGCCGTGTTCAGATGAGCCGTTTATAACTCTGATAAGTGCAGTCTCTGTACCCAACATGGATAACAATTTTAGAAAAGCTACGTTTAGCATTAGTCAGCACTTGTAAATTTGATTTGATTTCAGATGCTCTGGCACCCGAAATGCAATTAACAATAGTGGCTGGAGTCCCTATTTCCACATTCCTAACAATAGAATTAGCAATAACAAGGGCTCTTTCAACATGATTCCCAGTGGGTGCATCACTGAGTATGGAGAATCAATTGGAAACCCTAACAGGAACGGGAGAGTGGAGTCTCTTTGCTGAGCAAGTTTGCCACCGAGACGTCAAAAAAATGCCCTGCTGCAGGGGATCTACATCCGGAACCAAAGTGTGTGTTACTGGTAAGTGTGAAGTAGCCACTCAGTGTCTATTCCTGAGGCTGTATGTGCTGTTTGGTGCCAAGTCTGCGAGAAAACCTTTTCAACAATGAACTTTAGTAAAATCCCAATAGATCTTCGCATCGTTCACACATGGAGAGAACACGCGAGCAAAACCAAGCGAGAGAGGAAAATGTTTGTTATTTGTGTTATTTGTAAAATACTGTAAAGATCCCTCACACCTGTATATGAATGCTACTCTGGCAGTAATCATTAATCAGTGTCATGCAGGCTGTTTTATTCAGTTGTGTGCTGAATGGGATGCCAAACAAACCATTGACGAGACTCACATCATGACCCATGAGCGTGTAAACAGTTTTAAAATATTTTGAGAATAAAACAACTTTGTCCACTAATTTCCGAATATTTTATTTTAGTATGAACCCAGACTCCTGGTGTAGTTTTAAATTGAATGCTAAATTATCACTGCTTTGAAGTATGGTAAAATAAACAATTAACAATTATACTCCGCCTTTATTAAGTTTAACTAACACATGATAGAAAAGTAGCATCAAAACTTCAAGCAATTGTGGAATGGCTCCATCAGTGTACACTTCAGAAAATTGTGCATCATTAATTGAGTGCACTACTTCTTCTGGGCTTAAAAGATACAACTATGCAGAACTTTTTTCTCTTTTCTCTTCCATGTTCTACTTAATGGCTGATGTGGCCCCAGTGCCAATAAATAATTGCACACCCCTGCTGAATTGAATATTTAAGACTAATACTTAAAATGGAAAGCAGATTTCCTTGAATCCCAGCAAACACAAAAAATCACTGCATTTTGTAAATACACAAAATGCTGCATCAAACCTTATAAACGTGTATGATTTTGCAAATCTGTAAGTCCTAATCTGCAGGCGCAGCATTTTGCTGTCACTTTGCTGTTCACATGAACTGTTAGCAATAGATCATGTGAATAATTAGTCGAAGCAATAAATGTTTTGTCTATTAAAGGAGGCAAGATACATGGCAGTGGTCAAAGAGTATGTTTTGCTCATGTTTATATACAAAATAATTCAATACAGTCCATATGGGTCCCCTTAGCTGTTATGTTAGGAATAGTTAGCCACACAAGGCCTTCTCTCTCGAACTGCGCACCAGTGGGCGGGGGCAAGGGTGCGATGACGCATGCTGTGGAATTTGTAAATACAAATGATCAATGTTTCATGACATCGCATACAGACAGATTTCAAAACGAGACATTCAGCAGGGTGGCAACAAATGCTCTTTTTAGACTGGGGAGGAAGTTTTGATAGTACAGTTATCTCTTATGTCTAAATATGAAGCAACATTAGATAATCCATTCATGACCCCTTTAAAATGTGAAAGAAAAAAATCTTCAAAAATATGTTTGCAGAAGCTTTCTTAAAAATGTGAATGCTTAGAGCTTGTCTAATTCCAGCTGGTAAATAGTTACAGATCTTTGGGGCATAATGGCTTAAAGCGGATTGACCTGATTTCTTATGGCTTAAATTTCAGTGTTTCAAATGATCAGTATTCGAAGACCAAAATTTGGAACATATTTTGATAAACAGTCATAAATATATGAATGTAATATGTCATGAGTGCTTTAAAAACCAATAGAAGAACTACTGTAAAAAAAAAATGTGTACTCAACAGGCAACCTGAGCCACCAGAGGTCGCTAGGAGCTTTAGGGTGTGTTCACACTTGAAGTTCGGTTCTCTTGGTTCTCTTGGTCTGGACCAAAAATGAAAATGACACATATTTAGTCCTGGTTCGCTTAGCATTCACACTGGCATTTTTTATCACTGAACCTAACAATGCAAAACAAAAGTCATAATGATAAGGTCACAACCTGATTGGACAGATTTTTTGACATATATTTTGCGACAGCACTCATTGGATTTATGTAGGTGGTATTTTTACCAGCTGAGAACAAATGAAGAGCTAACAAAATGTGTAAAGGAGTCAAAACAGCACCTGGAATTCCACCGTTGCACACACAAATGAAGATATGCTGCAAGGACGGCTGATGGCGGTTCCAACGCCTGTACCGAACTGTATAACCATGTATGCTTGAGGTCAGTATAAGGCAAATTACTTCCTGTTATTGGTCTGTTTAGAGGTCTTTGGTCCATGCTGCGTTTATATATCAATCGAACCACACCAGAGTTCATTATTTGGAAGTGGACTGAGACCCACTATTCAAGTAGTCTCGTTCCTCTTGTTTGGTGCGCTCCAAGGTTTGGGTGGCAGTGTTCACACATGCTCAAATGAACTGCAATAACAGAGCAATCGCACCAGATTTCATTTTAATCTAACCAAACCTGACAAGTGTGAACACACCCTTAGAGACTCTTAGTTTGAAGTTCGGTGCATTTCTTGTCTTGTCATGTGAAATCCTGTTTTCTTCATGTTCATGTGTCTTGTTCTCATTGGTTCATTGTCTTGTTAACTTGTTTTGTTCCATTACCAGCACTGTAAATAAACTGCACTTGGGTTCACACTTCAGTTACTTCATCTTCAATTGATCCTGCTTTCAGCCTCCCAGAATGTTACAGATTGCTTGACCAAAGATGAACCTAGCAGGGGCATTTATTTGTCTGTGGCAAGGGGATCATACCATAGAGGAATTTGTGGTGGACTAAATGAACCCATCTATTCATTGATGCCACCAGGTGGAATAGATTGCACTTTACAAAAATATATTGACCTTGCCCTGCTCCTAAGTGGTTCGACCTTTACTGTGGGAGTGGCTGAAGAAGAAATCAGCATTCCTCCTACAGTAACCAGCAAGCCTGAGTTCCCCATCATGGCTGCCAAGCCTGAAGAGGAAATCAGCATTCCTCCTACAGTAACCACCAAGTCTGAGTTCCCCATCATGGACACCAAAGAGGAGGAGGAGAAGGGCTCCTGTTCCCCAGTTGCTTCCAGAGTTCATGGCAACAGAGGCCATTCCCCAGCCACTACCAGTGCCCACAGCCACAGAGGCTATTCCCTTCTCTGCTGCCAGCTCTGTTGGCCACAGAGGCTGTTTCCCAGTCACTGCCAGCTTTCCTGAACAAGGTGGTCGTCGACGAGCTTGTCCAGTTCACTGAGGCTGTGTACGAGCCTGTCCAGATCCCAGAGGCTGTTGATGAGCATGTCCAGTTGTCCGAGGCTGTCGATGTGCCTGTTCAGATCCCACAGGCTGTTGATGAGTCTGTATTTTCCCAGAGGCTGTTAACGAGCCTGTCCAGATCTCCGAGGCTGTCGATGAGCCTGTCTAGATCCCAGAGGCTGTTGATGAGCCTGTCCAGTTACCCGAGGCTGTCGTCAAGCCTGTCCAGTTCTGCGAGGCTGTCAACGAGCCTGTCCAGATCCCCGAGGCTGTTGACGAGCCTGTCCAGTTCCCCTAGGCTGTTGACGAGCATGTCCAGTTCTTCCATGGCTCTGACCATCATGTCTTCTCTGCCCCTCGAGTTTTCCACGGCTCTGCCCCTTGAATCTTCAGCTTTCCTGGCCTCTGAGCTCTCCGAGTCCCCTAGTGCCTTGCTGTCTGAGTTCCCCGCTGCTCTAAACTCTGACCTCTCTGAATCCCCAGCAGCTCTGATCTCTGAGCCCACTGAGCCTTCCATGACTCCACTCCCTGACACTCAAATTCCTGATCCTCCAGAGGCTCTGCCTTATCCACCTCCAGCTCCGCCCCCTGAGACTCAAATTCCTGATCCTCCATTAGCGCCACCCACTCCACCTCCAGCTCATCTGCTGAGCCTCCATCCCTGGTAGCTCTTCCCTTGGAGTCTCTACCTTCAGCAGCTCCATCCCCTGGGACTCCGCCTTCTGCGGCTCCACCTCCAGGCCCTCTACAATTCCGTCCTGTTCTTCTGACCCTCTGCCAGTTCCATCCTGTTCTCCTGACCCTCCGCCAGCTCCGTCCTGTTCTCCTGACCCTCTGCAGTGACGTCCTGGTATCCTGACCCTCTGCAGTTACGTCCTGGACTCCTGACCCTCATCCGGTTCTGTCCTTGTCTCCTGTCCCTCTGCCTTTTTCGTCCTGGTCTCCTGATTCTCCAACAGTTTCCATTCTGGAGCCGCCTCCCAGTCTGCCGGACACTGCTCCCTTCCTGGAGCCGCCTCCCAGGCTTTCAGACAACATTGCCTTCCTGGAGCTGCCTCTCAAACCGTCATACCTCGCTCCCTTCCTGGAAACACTTCCATGGCCACTGGCTCTGCCCTTGTCTCCTTGGTCTTCTAGACAACCACCTGATATGCCCTGGTCCCCTGAACCATCCACCTGATCTGCCTTGGTCTCCTGACCATCCGCCTGATCAGCCCTGGCCTGCTTGGTCTCCTGGTTCACATCGGTCTTTGGACTCCTTGTTCACTCTGCCTTGGTCGACTTTTGTTCTCTCATTTGCCCTGTGCTTTCTTGGACTGCAGGTTCCATTATGTCCTGCTCCTCCCATTAAATGTTTTTTTCGTGTTATATTCAGGAGTGCCAGGAGACGCTCCTTAAAGGGGGGCTATATAACATCTGAGACTTTTGCCCTAGTGGCCACCAGAGGTTGCTAGGAGTTTTAGAGACTCTTAGTTTGAAATTTGGTGAATTTCTTGTCTTGTCATCTGATATCCTGTTTCCCTCATGCTCATGAGTCTTTTTCTCATTGTTCATTGCCTTGTTAACTTGTTATCAGTTCTGTTCTGTTATTGGTTCCTGTTTTGTAGTCTCATTATTTTGCTATTAGTTTAGTCTTGTCATTGGTTGTCTTTTCATGTTTTTCCCTTGTCAGTGTATTTTAGCCCTTTTGTTTGCATTAGTCCCTTGTCAAGGAATGTTGGTTGTAACTGTTTCTATGTCCTGTCTATCCGGTTCCTAGTTAAGTGTAAGTTTATAGTCAAGTCTAGTCATTTATGTTTGTTTTGTTCCATTACCAGCACTGTAAATAAACTGCACTTGGGTTCACACTTCAGTTACTTCATCTCCGTCTGTTCCTGTCTTCAGCCTGTATGAATGTTACACAGTGAATATTCCTGAGATGAAAAAGTGTGTTTTAGTAACATTATTTCTGAGAGACTTTAAACAAAAGTTTTTATTTCAGTCTTTGTCTATAGATCCAGAGTGCCTAGTCTGCTTGATACTTTCTCCCTGTAATGATTTGTACCAATAATAAGAAATTTTTTTATTGTTGAATGAAGTTTTATCTTCATTAATTTTCCTATATTGCATTTCCTCTATTTAAAGTTGTTTCATGTGTCTGTAAATAATGTTGGCATCATATATAAGAAAATAATATATGATTGTTTCATTTTTACGGTTTCCTGGTGTACAGTCACTTAAATTAACAAAACATTGTCCCAGTAAGGTAAGTCCTAAACCATTTCAAACACTAGGTGGCCTTTAGAGTTTTCATGTCTGTTAAGGGCTAGACAGTGATATATACTGTCTCAAAGGTTACACTTAAGTCCAAAAGAACTAAGACTGATAATTTGCCCTTATAAACATTCAGTTGGAAGTTATTTACCACTTTTAAAGCAATAAATCACCCAAAAATGGCAATTCTCTCATCATTTACTCACCCCTAAGCCATCTCAAACTCTTATGACTTTCTTTGTTCTGCATAACACTAACAAAGAAATCTTCATAGATGCATGATATGTTTATATCCATACAAGTCCTTGGAGTCCAACACTTTCAAGCTTCAAAAAGGTTTAATCCATGTCTTCTTATTCACAACTATTACACTTTATGCTTGGCGTATGTGTACGTATGAGTGCTGTACAACAACAACAACACAGTTCCACTTTTACAGTGGTGCTTGGTTTATGAAAAGTTACCTCATAACGTTGTTTGTGTAAAATATATATATTTTTAAAATTGACAAGATATCACCATGTGTGGATCAACTGTTTGATACAAGAAAAGCTCTGCAGGAGTAAGCTTGTTCAGATGCAAGTCTATGAGAATTATAAAGTTTTTATAAAGACTTTTAAAAATTAAATAAAACCAAAGCAATGTTAGCTGCTTAATGCAAAGCAGTTTAGTTTTAAAAAGAAAAAGGATCCCATTAAATAGTCTCTGTGGTTTTTCTTTCTCTCTCCCCTACCTCTCTATTCTCATTTTGTGTGAAGTGCTTGTGAAGTGCTTATGGTGAATGTTCCATATGTTCTGTATTAGAGTTGGCCTCTATTGTAGATAAATGTTAATATAATCAACCAGCCTCACTTACACATATTAAACACTCCCTCAGGAGCTCAGGGTTGTGTTTTTTCTGTCTACATTTTTTACAGTTACTTAAGTTTAGGTTTGGGTTGGGGGGTGCACCCAACGCCTCTCCGTGGACATTTCACTTGAAAAATGGAACCCACACATGCCCATTCGCCCAACAACACTTACCGCTTTGACAACTGGGGGTAGTATTTCCAATTTAAGTAATTACAAACCAATTGTAGCTAAAGGAAATTCAACCTACTGTTTCCGATTTCACTGTGAGATCAATTTCACCATGAAATTGGGCTGGCCATTACTGGTGTTTAATGCCATAGTAAATCGCGCTCCATGGCTAACCTGCTCCATGGCAGGTTTTGTTCAGGGAAACAGATAACACTGAACCAATCAGCTGTGAGTAAAGTGACATCTCTGACTCAATCCCCAGTCTCTCTTGGATCATACTTTACAGAAAAAAATCTTAGAAATCTTAAAAAATCAACTCATCATGATAAATTATTTAAATACAGATTTTATTGTATTTCATTTAAATATACTATAATTGTTTTCCTTTTACCTACTCCAGCCATAAAATGAATGGAAAATCTATTTTAGTTTTTTTTCTCCCCAATTTGGAATGCCCAATTCCCAATGAGGTCTAAGTCCTGGTGGTGGCATAGTGACTTTCCTCAATCCGGGTGGTGGAGGACGAATCTCAGTTGCCTCCATGTCTGAGTGTCATGTCCGCTGCATTCGTGTCTGTGTTTGTTTATGTTTGTTTTAGTTGAGTTTTATCATAAAACTTTATTTTTACTGTTCAGCGAGTTCCCCACTCCTCCTTGCCCATCCTTTACCTGTTACAGTGGTGCCGAAACCCGGGAGGGAGGAGGGGTGTGCTGTCGCGGAGTCCTCACCGTTGCCATCTGCCAGGGGAGCAGCTGGAGCCGTCTGCATGGGGACGGAGGGGTGGCTGTCGGCCGCCAAGAGACGGAGGATTCACGGCCACCTGCCAAAAAGGGGAGGAGCAGTTCCATTCAGACTCATTGCTGTCCGCCAGGGTAGGAGCAAGCTCACGTCTGCCAGAGGGCAGAGGAACGGTTGAGAACCGGGCGACGGGGGGGGTTAGTCAGACTGGTGGTGCCCAGGCCTGAATTGAGCTGGGGGGGAGTATGTGGCCTGGCTGTGATTGAGCGCGGCCTGCGCTGAATCAGCTGATCAGCGGGAGAGTCGCCAGTTCGGGAGAGAGAGAAATGTACGTGCCCGCGCTGCATACTTGTCTGTTTTTGTTCATGTTTGTTTTATTTTGAGTTTTATCATTAAACTTTGTTTACTGTTCAGCCGGTTCCTGCCTCCTTCTTGCCTTGCCTTGCCTTGTCTTCAAAAAATAATTATTGCAAGTTTTCTGAGTGTTTAATTATTCAGTAGTAGCCTATATTAATTTGAAATAGTATTACATTATATTAAGCTTTTAATTTAAATAAATATAAAAGCTTTAATATTTTAAATAAAGTTTTAATTTTTTCAAATGAATAAGCCTATGTGTTCTTGTTGTCGACCTGTATGAATTCACTTATGCTGTTACATATTTTTATCATTCAGAATTTAAAAAATAAATCTGTGGTACCAATTAAGCATTATTGGACTGGTTTGGTTTTGTCAACTCTAAACCAATCCTGTAACCCTGAGTTTGTTCAACTAGCTTCACAGTACAGGCCCCGGATTATATACTTGTAAGACCAACTAATTACATTTTGACTAAGAAATTAACATGTAATAGATTGAGTGTTAGGCCTACATTAAATGTAAACAATTATTCAATTCTGTAGTCGATCCATTGAATTTTCATTGTTAGATTGATGCATTTTTTACATCTCTAAGACCAGCTTAAATCAGCATGAATTTCCAAGCTCATTTATGTTGGTAGGTGCTTGTCTAGCTGGTTGACCAGCATGGTCTTTTGGTGAAGGTGGTTAACCAGGGAAGTCTTGTTGGTTATGCAAGCACCAGCTAGGGTTTGCATTGGGGACCAGTCTCCAAAATGCAACATGTGGTGGTTCAGGTGATCTATACTGATATTTTTTAACCAGGGCTAATACTGTATGTTTGTTTGCTTTCTGTCTGCTATATCTCTCTCTGTCAGTATCTCTCTTGTCAGCAGTAGTTATTTGTGTAAGTCTGGGTTTAAAAGCCACATGTCAACAGGGCTGTTAGCATTATAGATTCTTAAATGATTGATTCTCCTCCTCTCTTGAGAGATTTCTTGTAATTCTGATTTTCTGATCCTCCATTGATTGGAGCATATAATGTATTGTTTTTATAGATTGCCATGACAGCACTTGTGAGAGAGCAATAACAGAGCTGGCATTCGTTAGTTCCTTGAGGATGTGACAATCAAAATGACATCCCTGTGATATACCGGTCCATATTTCATCTCAAATCCGGAGGCCTTTCACTGCTAATGTTTTTAGGTAACTCACGCTTCAAGCAAAATGCCACTGTCAAGCGTGTGTGCACACAGTGTGTTTTAACGTGGATTAATGTGATATTCTGCACAATTCGGGGCTGTGCTGTTTTCTTGGCTTTTTCCCAAGCTCTTACCTCTCCCTGTCCCGTCTCTCCGTTCTGGGTCAATAAGTGTGTGTCGGTGTGAAGGGAGGGCTTGTTCATTCTCTGTCTCCCTGCTGTTAACCAGATACCATTACTGAGGTTAAACCTTTTCATCTACCATGGCTATGATGATCAAACAAAGCCAAGCCTGTGGCTCATGGACAGGAGGGCTGTTAAACTTAAGGACATGCCAGAACAAGCACACATACACGCATGCACACATGCACACAGACGGACACATGCTCTCACACTGGGCATCGCTGGTGAAGACTCATCTGGAAGAAAAACAGACTGTGAAACCAGCCAACCAAGTCTGCACCAGCTGATCAGTGTGTGTGTGTGTGTGTGTGTGTGTGTGTGTGTGTGCGTGCGCAGGTTTGGGTGGTTTACAAGAACATTTATTTAGGTTACAGTCTGGTAATTACAAGGGTATTATGCTATACATGTGGTTAATGAGGACATTTCTAGTTTTTCCATATTTTACAAATGTGGTTTATGAGGACATTTCTAGTGTTTCCATATTTCATATTGCTTAAAAAACATACTAACCAATGTTTTTTTTTTTCGAAAATGTAAAAATGCAGAACTTTTTTTTTGTGAGGGTTAGGTTTAGGGGTAGGGTTAGGAGATAGAATCTATATATTATAAATTGTACATATGAATCATACATTATAAAATTCATTATGTCTATGGAGAGAACTCATATGTATAGCCGCACCAATATGTGTGTGTGTGGGTGGGTGTGTTCGAAGATGAATGAAGTCTGTTTACTCATCAAGATAACTTGTCAAATCTTTGAATTCTTTGTCTGCTAATGTGACTCAAATCAATAAACCATGTGTGATATCGATAAACTGAGAGCCCATACTGAAACTCGCCTCGCAGTTTTATTTCTAAATGCAGAGCTTTAATCAGCCAATATTGAGACACTCTGCATGCATTTTTCTGCACAATAGTAGTCGTACATAAACAAAGCTGTCTAAACACCATCTGTGATGTTCAGAAAAGTAAAAGCTGCAGGAGTGTATAAATATCCCAGGACAAATCTATCAATGCCTTAATTGATTTTTTGCTTTCATTGATTCCTGATTGAAAATACAGTCAGGCAGTGTTTTAACAAACACATTATTTCCAAACTGATAAGTTCTGAATTTGAAAACCCAATAACCATGAAGAAATATGAATACATATTTGTGTTATAATGGATTAACTGGAAAAGTCAGCAGTGTTGTCGAAATTGTTTCTCCAATTGAATGATTAAGTTGTGGGTTTTCGTGCGGGGGTGATCGCAAAACTGGATCATGCAACCTTAAAGCCCAGGGCTCCCCGGGCAGTCAAGGGCCCCTCGTAGTCATGGGCCCCTTGGCACTGGCCCCATTGGCCCAGTCGGTAATCCATCCTTGTTTATAGAAGTGCGGGGGACAGAAAGTCAAGTGTAATACCAGTTTTTAACTAACCGTTGACTAATTGACCAAGGTTTATTTTCTCTCTCATCTCTACTTGCTCTTAATTGCCTTAATAGGCTTTTTATGCAACAAAACACAAAGCAAGAAAGAAAGAAAGAAAGAAAGAAAGAAAGCTATGCATACATTCGGTACTGAATATAGCATATGTACTGTATATTGTACTCTGTGCAATGCAGATACAATACAATATAATATACACAATAAAATAAAATTGGCAATATATAAACAGAGAAATGTATACATGCACATTCACATACTATTTTATCTATTGTAGTGTTCCCCGTCTGTTGCTCACTTCGATGTTGTGTCGAAGAAGCGACACTAGGGGTCTCTCTTGAGAGCCTTACGCATCTTTGAACTTTGAAAAAAGGCCAGTGAGAAATTGGCAGACAGAATTTACATGTCCCGCCCCCGGACATACGGGTATAAAGGGAGGGAAATGTGTCTGTTCATTCAGAAATTTTCTTCGGAGCCGACCAGTTGTGTGAGCAGCAAGCTGCGAGTCACAGTCTGTTTCCTCTCATTTCTGAGTGTATGCTGTTGGATCTACGGCACATATCAGCGGCTTTGTCCCTCTTCGCTGCATCGGAGCATCTTCCGGCCTCTGACGCGGAAGACTTGATTGGGCTGCCACCTTCGAGTCAGCGCGCCCAGTCAGAGGCTGACGCCCAGATGGCCGACATGCTTGCCCGGGCCGCCACCAGCGTGGGGTTGGACTGGAATCCTCCGTCCACCCCACAGCCTTCGCGGCTGAATGATTGGTTCCCCCGGTTCCTTTCTTCCCGGAAGTGCATGATGAGCTGACGAGGTTGTGGAGGGCACCTTTCAGTGCCCGTAATCGATCCTCTCGCTCATTCGCTCTCACTACACTCGACGGCAGAGTGGTTCACGGGTACACGGCGGTCCCCCAGGTGGACAGGGCGGTTGCGTTCCACCTGTGTCCCGAAAACACCACCACCTGGCGGGATCACCCAGTGCTCCCCTCCAGGGCCTGTAGGATGACGTCCTCGCTGACCTCCAAAGCCTACAGCGCCACCGGACAGGTCGTTTCCGCCTTGCATGCTATGGCCTTCCTGCAAGTCCACCAGGCCAAGGCTCTTAAAGATCTGCACTTGGGTAGTCCTGACCCCGACGTGCAGCAGGAACTGCACTCAGCGACTGACCTTGTCCTCAGGGCCACGAAGGTCACAGTGCGTTCACTCGGGCAGGCGATGGCCACCCTCGTGGTTCAGGAAAGAAATCTGTGGCTGAACCTGGTCGAGATGTGCAAAGTAGACAAAGCACGCTCTCTCAACGCGCCCGTCTCCCAGTTTGGCCTTTTTTTGACACCATCGAGGACTTCGCCCAGCAGTTCTCAGTGGTAAAGTAGCAGATGGAGGCCATCTCTCACATCATGCCCCGTCACACTTCCAGCACGGGCCGTGCCCCATCTGCCCACCGAGGGTGTCCTCCTGTGGCTTCTAAGAAACACGCATCTATGCCTCAGCCTGGGCCCAGCTCCCAGCCCCAGCGTCGAGCACCCCGCAGGAAGCACAGGCCCCCATCTCACGAACCCCCCCTAGGAACCAGAAGGCTCCCAAGTGTTCCTGAGATTGACGACCCAGAGACTGAGATGTTTTCTCCGGAGCTGGTAAGCAGACCACTCCATCCCCCGGTGGAGGGCCGAAAGGAGAATCCTCAGTTAAGTTTATTTACTTTGCCACACCCCCTTTGAGCTGCGGTACTGTCATTTTCAATAAAAGAGCAATTTCCTCTGTCTCTGTGTCACCTGGCCTGCAAATGCCATTCTCACGGCACGCAGGTGCCACACCTCAACAGTCCTGGCACATTGGACACAGACCCTTTGCCTCCAGCCCCACGACTGTTGTCCCCCGGCCGGCCGGTTCTTCCCTTACTTCATCGTACCCAAAAAAAGGCAGCGGCTTACGACCGATCTTGGACTTGCGAGTTTTCAATCGGCCTTGCACAAACTCCCATTCAAAATGCTCATGCAAAGACACATCCTAACTTGCGTATGGCATCTAGATTGCGTATGGCATCTAGATCTAGATTTGCAGTGGTAGACCTGAAGGACGCGTACTTCCACATCTCAATCTTGCCTCGACATCGAACCTTTCTACGGTTCGCATTCGACGGCCAGGCATATCAGTACAAAGTCCTCACTTTCGGCATGTCCCTGAAGGTCGCAGAGGCAGCCCTTGCCCTGCTTCGGGAAGCAGGCATTCGCATACTCAACTACCTCGATGACTGGCTCATCCTGGCCCACTCCTGAGAGTTACTATGCTCTCATAGGGACCAGGTGCTCAGGCACCTCAGCCATTTAGGGCTTCAGGTCAACTGGGAAAAGAGCAAGCTCACCCCGGTTCAGAGCATCTCTTTTCTCGGCATGGAGTTAGACTCGTT
This sequence comes from Moxostoma hubbsi, assembly GCA_032164185.1. NCBI lineage: Eukaryota > Metazoa > Chordata > Actinopteri > Cypriniformes > Catostomidae > Moxostoma > Moxostoma hubbsi. The sequence goes on from JAVLUX010000065.1 coordinate 20,962,319, forward strand.
CTCAATGTCAGCACGCCTCACCAACGAGCGTGTGCAGTCAGTGCTGAAATGCCTCACCTCGTTCAGGCCAGGCATGTGGGTCCCCCTAAAACATTTCCAAAAGTTCCTGGGGCATATGGCATCCTCCGCAGCAGTCGCGCCACTGGGGTTGATGCATATGAGACCGCTTCAGCACTGGCTCCAGACTCGAGTCCCGAGACGAGTATGGCACCACGGCACGCACCATGTGTTTATCACCTCCACCTGCCACCAAACTTTCAAACCCTGGACAGACCTCTGTTTTTTACGGGCAGGAGTCCTTTTGCAGCAGGTGTCCCGATGCATCCTGATCACCATAGACGCTTCCAAGCAGGGTTGGGGCACGGTGTGCACGTCTTGATCTGATCAGACAGCACCACCATGGTAGCGTACATAAAGGCGGTGTACGCTCCTGTCACATGTCACAACTCACCTGTCGTCTCCTTCTTTGCTGCGTGCCACTCACATCCTGGGCAACCTTAATGTGGTAGCGGACGTGCTATCGTGACAGTGTTCACCCTGTGGAGAGTGGAGGCTTCACCCCCAGTCAGTCCAGCTAAATTGGGAACAGGTCGGCAAGACACAGGTAGACCTATTCGCCTCCAGAGAGACCTCCCACTGCCCGCTCTGGTACGCCCGAATGGAGACTACCCTCGGGACAGACGCTCTGGCACATAACTGGCCTACGGGGCTGTGCAAGTATGCATTTCCCCCAGTGAGTCTTCTTGCACAGGTTCTATGCAAGGTCAGGGAGGACGAGGAACAAGTTACTCTGGTGGCCCCTTATTTGCCCTCTCGGACTTGGTTCTCGGATCTCGTGCTCCTCGCGACAGCCCCTCCCTGGCGAATTCCCCTGAGGAAGGTCCTTCTTTCTCAGGAACGGGGCACTCTCTGGCATCTGCACCCAGACCTCTGGAACCTCCACGTCTGGCCCCTGGACGGGATGCAGAAGATCTAGCTGGCCTACCACCTGCTGTCGTAGACACAATCAACCAAGCCAGAGCTCCCTCTTCCAAGTGACTTTACGCCCTGAAGTGGCGCTCATTCTTCCTGAGCTGAAGACCCACAGAGGTGCGCAGTTGGTTCAGTGTTCTCATTCCTGTAGGAATGGTTGGAGAGGAGACCTTGAAGGTGTATGTAGCCACTATCGCTGCCCACCACGATGTTGTAGGCAGCAAGTCTTTGGGTAAGCATGACTTAGTCATCAGGTTCCTAAGAGGCGCCCGGACATTGAATCCCTCCCGGCCAAGTCTGTTCCCCTCCTGGGATATCTCAGTGGTCCTCTCCGGCCTTCAGAGACCCCCCTTTGAGCCGCTAGAATCAGTCGAACTCAAGGCCCTCTCCCTGAAGGCGGCCCTCCTGATCACGCTCACCTCCATCAAGAGGGTCGGGGACCTGCAAGCATTCTCTGTCAGTGACACCTGCATGGACTTTGGTCCGGCAGACACTCATGTAATCTTAAGACCATGACCGGGCTACGTGCCCAAGGTTCTTACGACTCCCTTCAGAGACCAGGTAGTGAACCTGCAAACACTGCCTCGGGACGAGGCAGAGCCAGCCACCTTGCTGTGTCTGGTGCGTGCTTTGTGTATCTATTTGGACCACACACAGAGCTTTAGACATTCTGAGCAGCTCTTTGTCTGCTTTGGTGGACAGCGGAAAAGGAACGCTGTCTCCAAACAGAGGCTTTCCCATTGGGTGGTTGACACCATAGCATTGGACTGTCACACCCAGGCCATGCCCACACCCTTGTGGGTTCGAGCACACTCGACGAGATGTGTGGCATCCTTGTGGGCACTGGCCAAAGGCACCTCCCTAGCAGACATATGTAGAGCAGTCTCCCTTGGGCAGTCCTCACTGACTCCCGGTTTCCCCTCCCAATGAGGTAGGATCTACCACCGCGCCATTCTCCTCATGTGACCTAAAAGCCCATGTGATGTATTTCATCACCCTTTACCTCCCCCAGTCTGTGCAGGTGTGGTCTCTGCAGGGTCTTTCTCCCCTGAAAGAAGAGAAACTTGGAAAGAATGCTTTCCCCAATGCATGTGATATCGTTAAGATAGCCCCAGCCGCTTTAACTCTATGCGAGAAACATAGAGAGAGAAAAGGCATGGCAGGCACGGCTTGCTCCCATGCTTGGCACGTCGCCTTGTTCCCCCCACATTGGGGTGTAAGGAACCAGAAGGTTTTGACGATTTTTTAGGGCATTGGGGAACATTCAAGGGTACGTGCAGTCTGGCACAGCCTGTCATTTTGGCTTGCAAACTACCTGCCCACACCTGTGTCAGCAGCGCACGTACACGGTTCAGCGCATGGCGTGATTAAAATTGGACCCCTAGTGTTGCTTCTTCAACACAATGTCAAAATGAGTGACAGACGGGGAACATCTGGATTACTGTTGTAACATCCATTCCCTGATGGAGGGAACGAGATGTTGTATCCTCCCAGCCACATCACTGAATCGAGCCACTGTTGCGGCCGAACCTCAGTGTCAGCTCCTCAGACAAATCTTGAATGAACAGACGCATTTCCCTCCCTTTATACCCATATGTCCAGGCTTTCAAATTCTGTCTGCCATTTTCTCATTGGCCTTTTCTCAAAGTTCATAGATGCATAAGGCTCTCAAGAGAGACCCCTAGTTTCGCTTCTTCGACACAACGTCTCATTCCCTCCATCAGGGAATGGAGGTTACAACAGTAACCTAGACATTTTTTTTTGTATTGTATTGTATTCTTTTGAATTCGATGCTATTCTATTCTACAGTCCACTGTTGGGGAAATCAATAAAAAAGTTACTCAAACAACACCTCTGCAAAGAGATTATGTAACTGAACTAAAGTGAAAATATTTCACTGTAAGAAAACTACTGTGACCAAAATATTTTTAGACCTTATATCAGTAGAGCTAAGAATAACATGCAGGACATATTTAATCAACATTTAATTTCAAACAGCATTTTCAAGCTATTTTTTAACATATATCTCATTATGTTTCTGACTGGTTTGTTCAAAAACAACAAAATATTACATAATATAGAAAAGACATGTACAGTAAAGCAATAATAGGGAATTCTATAAATTAAGACCTATCACAAAAATACTTCCCAAAACACTTCTAAACTGTGAATAACTTTAAGTTCTACATATTGATGAAACTGTGACAGGGCGGAGGGCGGGGCCGGGTGGTGATTCTGCACACTCCCTTATCAGGCTAATTAAGCCTCTGAGAGGGATAAAGGCCGACTGTGGAGAGATCGTTTACGGCAGCTGACCGTCGTGTGTTTATGTTTGTGTCTTTTGGTTTATTTCTTCATTAAAACTATTATTTATATTGTCAAGCACTTATATTCCCTTTACACTGGTGCCAAAACCCGGGAAGGAGGAGGGATACGCCGTAGTAGAGTTCTCACCACTACCATCGTCCAATGAAACCCAACCTGACAGAACAATCTGGTCAGTCATAGACTCAGCTGAGGGAGCCAGCCTTCGGAACGCCATTGTTCAGCAGGATACTCCTCGGTCATCAGCAGGAAGAACTCTCCAATCAAGCAAACAGAGACATGGTCAGGCAGATAGCCGAACTAACAACACTGGTTCAACAGATTCAGTTCTCTCACAACACCAGTTCCACCACCACTAAAGCCACAGCAGCTCCACCACCAGCGGAATCTACCATCATCAGGTGCTCCGAGCCCTGGTTAAACCCTCCTGCACCTTACTGGGGTGAGCCAAATACCTGTCAATCTTTCTTTTCTCAATGCTCCTTGGTGTTTGCATTCCAACCATCATCTTTTCCTTCTGAGAATTCCAAGGTGGCTTACGTTATCACCCTCCTCACCAGAAGAGCTTGTGAATGGGGAACTGCTGTGTGGGACTGTCTAGCGCTGTCTTGGACTTCTCTATCGAGTTCCACATGCCTCTTGCTGATAGAACGAGAAAGCCCAGTGAGACCGGTTCCTGCGTAGACTCTCTGACCGGGTACAAGATGAGATATACATCATTGATCTCCCCACCAGCTTCGATGATCTGGTTGACCTAGCAATCAGAATGGATAATCATCTCGCCATATGCCAACGTAATCGTAGAGTCTTTACTCCCTGCGAACAATTCCCTACTGCAGTTCCTTCATCCAGTGTGACTGCTTCACTTAGGTGTCAGAGGAGGAACCCATGCAGATTGAGGGAGCTTGGTAAATGCCCAAAGAATGATGTCATCATCTTGTCAATGACCTCTGTCATTACTGTGGACAACAGGGGCACATCTCCTCAAATACCATGTTTAAAAATTTCTCCCATAATCACTTGAGAGAAGATGAAGCTCCATCCCCCAGACTCTGAACTATCAGGGAGTAATACACTGATGCTTCATGACCTTTCCCAAAAGCAGATATCACCATTTCTAGAGTATCTGCCACTTTAGGGGTGTGTACTCAACTCCCAAAAATAGTACAGAGCAGGTGGTGCAACAATACCTAAATATCTAGGATATAGGAATCTAAAATTTTGAACCAAATTATCAAAAGTTCTCAGTACTCCACTCTCATATAGGTCACCGAGTGTAGTAACTCCCCGCCCAATCCACTCTGACCAATAGAAAGGGGACTTATTAATATGTAATTTAGATATGTAATTTAATATGTAATAAATATGTAATTCAGCCATATGCTTGGGACAACGTTTAAATAAATGTCCGAATTAAACACTCTGGACTCTTTTGTCCAAACCATGTGCAAATGCAAGATAAAGGGGTGTGACTTAACTTCTCTGGTTAGTTTGATTGAAAGGCTTTGCAATGGCTAAATAGAGGCAAGGACTTCCTGTTCAATACAAAACCAGCAAGGGGCTCTCTCAGGTGGAAGAGACCAATGAGCCAAATTTCTGAGATTGACTTGTTGAAATGTAATTTGGGATGTTTAACATTCAAAATAAAGGACTTCACTATGCTATCAATTTGTTTGAAATAAGAGAGGGGGAATCTCTACAGGGAGAGATTGTAGCAGGAGCCCCACCCACCATTTCTGGAAAGGAAATGCATTTTTAACCTGCGCAAATGCCTGTTGGCACTGCTCAGTCCACTGGACCGGGTCTAGAACTCCTTTCTTTGTGAGATTAGTCAGTGGGCTGGTGACTTCCGAAAAATTAGGCATGAATCTCCTGTAATAGCCAGCCAGCCCAAGGAACTGTCTCACACCCTTTTTGGTCTCGGGCCTTGGGCAGGTCGCAATCACCACAGTCTTGTCAATTTGAGGACGCATCTGGCCATGGCCCAAGTGGAACCCCAGATATGGTACCTCCACCCATACAATAGCGCACTTCTTGGGGTTTTCTGTGAGTCCCGCTCGTCGCAACGATCTTAGAACCGCCCTCAGATGCAGCATATGCCAATCATTGCTGTAAATGTTGATGTCATCTAAATAGCCAGAGGCATAACCCGAATGCGGCCTGAGGATTCGGTCCATGAGATGCTGAAACGTAGCCGGGGCCCCAAACAAACCGAACGGAAGTGTCACAAATTGGTGTAATCCAAACGGTGTGGAGAAGGCAATTTTTTCAATGGAAATTGGTGTCAAGGGAATCTGCCAATAACCCTTTGCCAAATCCAATGTTGAATAAATTTGAGCATTGCCCAACCGATCGAGCAACTCATCAATGCAAGGAATTGGGTATGTGTCAAATTTAGGCACCACGTTGACTTTTCTATAATCCACACAGAACCGTACAGACCCGTCACTCTTAGGCTGGACCAATTCGCTGTTGGATTCCTCTATTACCCCCATACTGAGCATTGCATCCAAATCTTCCTGGACAATTTTCTATTTGTGCTCAGACAATCGGTAGGGACGGCTACGTACCACCACCCCCGGCTCAGTCTCGATGTGGTGCTGAATGAGGTTTGTACGACCCAGTAGAGGAGAAAACATGTCAGCAAATTCCTGTTGCAACTTGGCAACCTCTGCGAGTTGATATGGTGAGAGGTGGTCTCTGCAAGTTACTGGGGTGATATTATTGTGTTTTTTATTCATCTCCGGCCCGAACTCCGCCCTCTCCTGAACTACCATAGCCAACGTCTCAGGGACCGCCTCCATTCATAATTTCAGGAGGTTGAAGTGATATATTTGATGTTCGCCCCCTCTATCGGATCGCTTTACCGCATAATCGAGATCCCCCACTCATCATGTGACGTCAAAGGATCCTTGCCACTTGATTGGAGCTCAATGTGGGAAGTAATACGAGTACCTTATTTACCAGTGCAAATTCCCGCAGCTGAGTTCCCCTGTTATACAGCCGGCTCTGCCGTTCTTGGGCTTGGAGCAAATTCTCCTGTGTTAGTTGCCACAAGGTGTGGAGTTTTGCTCTAAGATCAAGAACAATTTTATTCTTACTGTTTGAAGGACCTTCCTCCCAAGCTTAGCTTATGACATCAAAAGTGCCACACGGGCACCACCCATACAGCATCTCAAATGGGGAAAACCCAGTGGAGGCTTGCGGGACCTCTCGTACTGCGAATAACAGGGGATCAAGCCATTTGTCCCAATTTCTAGCATCCTTGTGCAAGAACCTACAAATGGCTCCACCAGGCCATCTATTTGTGGATGGTTGTGTGTTCGAATGTGTGTGTGTTAGCATGTGTGTGTTAGTGTGTGAGTGTTAGCGTGTGTGCGAGCGTGTATGTGTGTATGAACATACACTACCGTTCAAAAGTTTGGGGTCACTTGTCTGAAATGTTTCTCATGATCTTAAAAATCTTTTGATCTGAAGGTGTATACTTAAAAGTTTGAAATTAACTTTGTAGACAAAATATTATTCTGCCAAAACATATACATTTATTTAATTACAAATCTAAAATTTCCTAAAAAAAAAAAAAGTTTTTGAAATGGATGACTTGGATCAAAATATGAAGAAAAGAAGCCAATAAGTGCCCAACATAGATGGGAACTCCTTCAATACTGTTTAAAAAGCATCCCGGGGTGATTCCTCAAGAAGTTGGTTGAGAAAATGTCACGAGTACATGTCTGCAAAATCTAGGCAAAGGGTGACTACTTTGAAGATGCTAAAATATTACATAGTTTTGGATTTATTTTGGATTTTTTGGTCACAAAATAATTCCCATATTTCCATTTCTATTATTCCATAGTTTTGCTGACTACTATTATTCTAAAATGTGAAATAAATAAATAAATAAAGAATGAGTAAGTGACCCCAAACTTTTGAACGGTAGTGTATGTGTGTATGAGCGTGTGTGTGTGTGTGTTTGTGTGTGTGTGAACATGTGTAAGTGCAAGGGAGAATGAGGGCTCTTTTTAACCAAATTGAAATAAATGTAGGATATTTTAGACATTGACGTTCTTAACCTTCAACCAATGTCTTTGTTTTAATTGGTTATTTTTTTGTGGTTGCCTGTATGGCTCTTTGAAATAACTGTAATAATTTTACAAAGTGATATAGAACCATTATGCAGTCAAGACCTGGAACTACTGTATAGCCGTGCGTTTCTATGAAAAATAATTGCACACCTAAGAACATCCGTGAACCAATCAGACTCAAGCATTTAAAAGACCTGTGGTATAATAAAATGCAAAAAAATATATTTAAAAAATCTACTACATTTTAAATAAAGTTGTTTAGGCTTATAACGGGAACATGGCAATTTTGAAGCGATGTTACTCCTGACGAGAGCTGCAACAAAAAGATAATCCCAGAACCGATCTCTCTCATTTTCTGTGTTTCTCTCTTCGATCTTAGAGCTATGAAAACATATTTTTTACATGCATGTTTAAGCGGGTTGCTAATATTTGTAAATATAGGCCTAGCTATTATTCACCAAGAGAAGTAGGCAGAGTTTAAAAAAAACTTTTTGTTTGACTTAATCGTTAGAAACTATTGAAGGGTTTTTGCTGATTTAGGCTCATCGTGACCCCTACTACGATGGCTGAGATGCAGCACGGCTGTCTCTGATGGGTGTAAGTAAAGGTGTGACACATAATGGAAATGGCTTTAGAGATCTGACCAGTGAATTTATCTGGATTTATACATATAATTATACATTGAATAAATCTGGATTTATACATACTTATTTGCTCGATAAAAACCACAACATGGTTGCCCAATAAAAAAGTGCGGGTGACGAACGCATACACATACATATGACTAGTGTGCTATAGTTTTATGTAGTGTGAAGTCATAATATTTATGTGAGGCAAAGACCGAAATTCTCTGTAAATCTTCCCCTCTATGTTAACTCTCAAATGTCGTTCATGATTCTGAATTCTATTCAAAACTTTCAAATGTCCTTTTCTGTTCCAACATGATCACATAGTTGGATTATTGTTATTCAAGAGTTCCAGTACCCTTGGATCGGCCACATTTTCCTACTGTATGACGACTCGCCAACAAAAGGCATCTCACATCATACAATTTTGCATCAGTTCCAGTGTGTTTTGTGTCAGCAGCATGGAAGATCCAGCATTGGGTTGTGAGTTTATAAAATATGCATTTCTCTATTCTGTATTACATCCTGTAGAGCTGAAAACAACTTGCCCCTCCATGGACATTACAATAGGAATATGGAGATCACCCACACACCCAACAACACTTACCGATTTGGCCACTGGGAACAGTGTTTTTAATTTTGGTAAGCACAGACTTTTGCTAAAGAAACATCAACCTATTGTTTCTGATACAGGCACACACACACACACACACACGCACACACACACACACACACACACACACACACACACACACACACACACACACACACATAATTGTTAAAATTAAATTAACACTGTGCAGTACTATCCCTGGCCCACTGAAAGTTCTGGAATCCAACAGACATGTTACTCAAGTTTGGCAAGAGCTTGTATGTATGTGTGTGTACAGTATGTGTATGTGTGTATATATATATGAGGGATACTATAATCTATAAATTATTAATGTTATTATCTCGTAATTAAGACTTAGAATTTTCTGACATTTAATTTTTTCCAGTGACAAAGAAATGTTTTTATCCTGATTTTTCTAAAGGATGTCAAGTCAGCAAAAAAGTAGCAGAAACACAATTCACTTCATCAACAAGTGCGCATGATGAATACAGAAATATATTAGGGGTGATCTTTGCTGTCATTTCCATATGAACTCCATGTATTAAGGTTGAAGTTCAGAGTGGAGGTGGTGAGAACAGATACCTTTACTACAAGCAAAAGAAAATGCAAAGTAAGAAGCACTAAGACTCAGCCAATCAATGCAGATCACAGCAGTGAAGAGATAGACTCAACTGAATGATGCATATACCACTTTGGGAGCCCACGTGTCAGCGCATAACACACACATCAAAGTGGCTTTGATCACTGCAGACACACACACACACACACACACACACACACACATGCAAAAACGCTGTGCAGGTAAATAGGGCAAAGAGAAAATGGCTATATTTGGAATGGAGTACTAACATACGTCTTGCACAGTATTTAAAGGAATATTCCGGGGTTCAATACAAGTTAAGCTTAATCAACAGTGTTTGTGACATAATATTGATTACCACAAAAATTAATTTCGACTTGCGCCTCCTTTTCTTAAAAAACAAAAAGCAAAAACCTGTGATACAGTGAGGCACTCACAATGGAACTGAATGGGCTCCAATCCGTAAACAAAATAATAACCACAATTTAAAAAATATAGCCACAAGATGTAAACAGTATGCACGGTAACATGATTTAAGTGTGATAACATCTTTTACTAACCTTCTCTGTGTAAAGTTATATACAATTTTACAACTTTGCTATGACAAAGTAATGTCAAAAAACACAAAAAGGACTGTATAAATTATGATTGAAACAACTTTACAGCTCAAATAATACATGAATGGAATTATTAATGTAAAGTACTTTTATAAAATTATAAGCTTCACATGTCTGCAAATGTGTTAAATGTATATTTAAAGTTTAAACAACTATTGACTCTAGGATCATATATCAAATTTACCTCATATATTATTTGCTTAAGCTTCTGTTGGTTGACAATATTACCAAATGAGAATAAATATGAAATAAATGCCACATCCTTGGTTAAGTAAACACAATTGCATTACAATTAGCCTGTGATATGCCAGTGTTAAATCTGTGAATCTTCCATTCATTTAATTTCCATTTTGAATTAAAAAAATCCATTAAAAAAAATTGGATAATGAAAAAACAGGTGTTTTCTGTTTTTTTATTTTTCTGCAAAAGTAAAAAACAAACATACACAAATTGATTAATTTAAAAAAAAAAAAGTAGAATTCTAGCCTTTTTCTATGTTTTGTTTCTCATTATCATTATCCCGTCTCAAAGCTAAAATTTAAGAGAAGAAAAACAAAAATCTAAAATAATTCATATTTTAATTTACATAACTGTTCTCATCAACATTTACCAAAGTCACCAGCAGGGGGAGTAAAGACAAGACACCTAACAGTGTATATTTTATATTGTGGAAGAGGATGTGACTATTAAGATGATAAATAATAGAATAGTAAATATGGCATTTTGTGGAAAAACGATTGTTATCATGGTGATTTTAAGGGATATATAGTAAAGGGACTTTTAAGGGGTATGGAAAGCCCAATTCAGACAGGATTAGTTTACTGGACACTGGCTTTTGCATTTGGACTGATGCATGTTTTTCTCTAGCATTTTATGCGGTTCAGTGTATATTTAGCCATGTGAAAGATTTTGTTTGTTCTTACTGCAGACGTCTGTAAGTTTACCGTTGATTTGCATGGAACTTAAGCTATGCCTGCAGAAATCACAGAGATGGGTGTGTCTTCTGTAGTTACATACTGTCACTGTGTAACTGACAGTTCCTATCAATTCAGTTCAATCGACATTGCAGTAAACGCTTTTTCCTTCTCTGACGACCTAGTTGAAGCCCTTGTACAATAACACCAATCACATGATTGGCAATGGTTTTTGAGCCCTGCCCCTTTAGGCGTGCAGTTGGCTTATATAAGAGGGTGTGCGAACACATTTCTTCAGAATTTTCTTCCTTCAAGTTCGACATTGTCTCGTCTTGACTACGACAAGCATCTCGTCTTGAAAAGCCCTCTCTTCGCTGTCGACGGACACCCTCCAGCGGATGGGACTTCCCTGTAGATGCATCAAGTTGTTCACCGCCTGACTCTCGCCTGCAGCGAAAGATTCACCTGCCCCCTCTATTGTTCCAGCAAAGAGTCTCTCCATCTCGCCGCCATCATCAGGTTCTTCGCCTCAGCGAGACACCTACCTGCAGCATTCCGGCAGGAGCTGTACCCTTTGAAAAATATACTGCATATAATATAATATTCCATCCATATGATGTAAAACACTCGATAAAGATTTGCTTGTGTGTATGCGTATTTTTAAAGATATAGTATCGCAAGTGTTCATGCGAGGGACACATCGCTCCGTCAGATCAACATAACAGTTGTATTCGCTGACTGGGCCGCACCCATGCCGAAGCAGCTCTCATAGAGACAGACTACACAAACTGCGAGGGCATGAGTCTCCTGACACTCAGCTCAAGGATCGCCCTCGTTCTGAGGGACAATCTGGCCTCCTGTGCCCTCCCACCTGCCACCTCTGTGTTATATCCTCCGGGTTCACACAGGGAGGCACGGCAGAGTTGTGAGGTTGAGGTGGATGAAGTCGAGGAAGATTCCACGCTGGCGAAAGCCCCGCAACCCCCTCAATCTTCCAATGTAGCATCCGTGCCAGCACAGTATACGCATGATGTGCTCTGGCCCTCTATCAGAGTGCACAGCCTTATCACATTGGTGGTTCTGACGATGAGGATGACGTCATGTCCCTCTTAGCATCAAATATGAGCAAGTGATCCACTGAGGATGTTGCCTTCCCTTCCCCCAGTGAAGGTGAGGAGTGTGCGCATGCCACTATTAACTGATTCTCATTGAGGAGTTCGGTTTACAGTGGTCCCCTCCAGTCGAGCAGGAAATATCTCGACTGGATGAGTGGTCCTGCAGTCTGGCCACTGTCAAAAGACTGCATCTCAAAGGGCAGCACCATTCTTCCTGGAGATCCGGCTTGCATGTAACTTGCCTCAATAAGTCTTGGCCTTAGAGTCAGTGGACTGTGGTTGAAAACCAGTCAGCAACTCAATCTGATGCATGCCATGACAGAGGCATGGATGTGGCACGAAATTTGGATACCTCAAGATGGCTATGCGGGTCACAAAAAGTCACCGGTGACTCAGTCTGATGACTCAACACTCTATTTCAGATCAGCACCAGCTGGAGAACCCCAACCCCTCTTCTCCTGCAGCCAAGCCATCGAATTTCTGTGTAGTGTTCAAATGTAGAATGTTCTCACAAAAAACAGAAATGCACTCGCTGTCGAGATGCACACGTTCACATGTTACTCATTCATCTCTGCTGGTTAAGCCATGATGGTAGACAAGTTATTCCTCTGTGTAGTGTTCACATGTTATCACACAATAGAAAAAGCGCTGGTTGCGTCTGCGCGTGCTGTACGTACTCGACACGCACGCATTTACATGCTGTCCACTTCCCCTCCTCACCAGAGTTCGCTAGGAGATTACATGTGTGTTGTTTCTGTGTGGAGATTTTCTCACACAATAGACAAAGCACTGGTTGCATCTGTTCGCGTTGCACATGCTTGACACACATGCATTTACATCCTGTTCACTTCCACTCCTCGCCGGAATTTGGTGGGAGATTGCATGTGTTTTATTTCTGTGTGAAGATTTTCACATAAACAATCTTTTCACAAAATAAAGTGATTGTTGCATCTGCTCGCGCTGCACCAGCTAGAGATGCACGCACATTTACACACCATTCACTTCCCCTCCTCACCAGAGTTCGTTGGGAGATTACATGTGTTGTGTCTGTGTGATGATTTTCACAATCTTCTAACACAAATAGAGAAGTACTTGTTGCGTCTGCTTGCACTGCACATGCTCAACACACATGTACATTTACACGCTGTTCGCTTCCCCTCCCTGCTGGTGTTCGTGCAGGCTGTTTCTGTGTATTGTGTTCACATAACCAGTGTTCTCACACAAAAGAGAAAGTGCTTCTTGCAAGAGATTTTTGTCTAAAAATCTGAAATGTGCTAGTCGAAAAATTGAGACGCACACATTCATACGCTGCTCATTCCCCACCGCAGGTTGCTTATATGATACACAAATGTGTATTTGTGTGTAGTGTTCACATAACCAATGTTCTCACACAAAATAGAAAGCGCTTCTTGCAAGAGACACACACACACACATTCACACGCTGCTCATTCCCCGCCAGAGTTCACCGGGATGAAACACAAATATGTTTCTGTGTGTGGAGTTCACATAAGAATGTTCTCACATAAAAGAGAAAGCATTCGCTTTATGAGACTGTGGAGATGGTGGCATGGCCGATCGAGCAGGAGCATACCAGATTCCTGTGAGTATTTTAACCAAACATCCATTCACCAAAGCTTGGTTCAATCCGAGGCTAAAGGTAAGGTGTGTGCACAGGGATATTTAAAATGACACCTTGGTGACAGTCATCATTTTATTTCAGTGACAAACCATAGTGTCAAGGCTGTGGTTTGTCCTCACCTCTCCCATACTCTAGTCTTGGGTTGAAATTGGCTGGCATTTACAACTTTATTGAGGGGAATATGTCTTGCAACAAAGTGTATCTGTGTGTGGTGTGGGATATGCTGGCTGGTGAGGCGGTGCCAGTACCGTCTATGTCAGCTCCACGTCAGGAGGACGTAAGGGAGGGGGAAGTCCCAGCTTCCCCAGCCCTTAGAGGTTTCCCTGCAGGGGATATCCCGCTGGAGCAGATGCGAGACGAGACCCTTAGGCACACCTTTGAACAAGTGAGTGTGAATGATTGTCAACGCCTCCAGTCAGACATTGCACTCTTATACCTGTATTTTTTGATTATCAAAGATTGGTTGTATCGAGTGATGCAGGACACTCAGACAAGGGAGGGATCAGACAAGAGCACCATTGCCCTACCTTCCATTGATCGAGGTCCCCTTTGAAAGAATTGGAATGGACCTCATTGGGCCATTAGAGCGGACGGCACGTAGGCATCACATTGTGCTGGTTCTGGTGGAATACGCAACACGATATCCAGAAGCAGTGCCTCTATACAGCATTTCAGCTCAAAGTGTTACAGAGGCACTTGAAAGAAATTACAAAAGTAATCCTCACTGATCAGGGCACTATGTTTATGACAAACACTCTACAGGAACTGTACAAATTATTTGGATAGTGTTTGCCATCCCCAATTGGATGGCTTGGCCAAATGATTTAATCAGATCCTAAAGAATATGATTCTTATGTTTGTGCTGTGTGATGATGTTTGAAATTGGGACAAGTGGCTTGAGCCCCTATTGTTTTCAGTTTGCGAGGTCCTGCAAGCCTCCACGGGTTCTCCCCATTTGAATTATTATATGGCCGTCGACCGTGAGGTGTGCTCGATGAAACAGCAAAAATTCAATTCAGTTTGTTCTTGACCTGAGAGTAGAACGCCACACATTGGTGCAATCACCACGTTCTGATTCGATCGGACAGCATGACAGTGGTAGCTTACAAAAATGCGGTGTCTCACTGGGATGAATGTCATTCTGCAAGCAACAGTGCTGTCCACGAGACACCTCTATGCACTAAGTGGCTTGTGTTTATAAATGGGTGCTCATCACTTGGTGAATATTCAGTGAACTGCTCAATTAAACATTGGGTGATTTGCAGGCACTGTCAGTTGACCATCAGAATGGGGAAAAAAATTTAATCTCAATATTTGGACCATGGCATGATTGTTGGTGCCAGACAGGCTGGTTTGAAAATTTCTGTAACTGCTGATCTCCTGGGATTTTCACGCAAAAAAATATGATCTCAGTGATTTAGACCGTGGCATGATTGTTGGTGCCAGACGGGCTGGTTTTAATATTTCTGTAACTGCTGATCTTCTGGGATTTTCACACACAACAGTCTCAATTATTTACTCCGAATGGTGCCAAAAGCAAAAAACATACACTGAGTGGCTTCTGTGGACGTAAATGCCTTGTTGATGAGAGAGGTCAACAGAGAATGGCCAGACTGGTTCAAACTGACAAAGTCTGCGGTAACTCAGATAATCACTCTCAGATTGGCACTGTTTTGGTGGCACAAGGGGGACCTACACAAGATTATATATATATATTTCATGGCTCAATAAACACTAGACAGCATAAAATGCTTGAGAAAATCATGCATCAGTCCAAACGCAACTGCCAGCGTTATCTACCGTTCATCTGAAGCACGTTTAAAAATTTCTGGTGTCTTCTCTTAGACAAAATCCACTTCAGACACTTGAGAAACACAGGTTGGACAGTGCCGATTCATTGGCTATTTACCAGCTTGTCAGTTTTCACGGGATTATAACCAGGGGTTATTTTTACAGGGTGTTTGTTGCAGGTAAAATTGTCTACGAGATCATCTTTATCACCGCGGGAATGTGCAATCTGGAAAAGGTCTGGAAAAATTACTGGCATGACCAATTTGTATATGATTAAAATCATGGAGAAACTCTGATAATTATTAGCTTTCCCTATGTCCCCATATAAAACTAAGATCCAGCATCTATGATCCTCACAGGAACAGCAGAACATAGAGTATACTTGGTTAAAAGTGTCAATCTTTGTTAGCCTTTATGCAAACTTTCGTGGACTCCGAGTTAAAACAAATGAACAAAATCAGTATTATGGTCATTTTTATCAAACTTAAATTTACAAATTCATAATGCATTTATTTAAAAATACTGTTTTAGTGAATAAGCAAGACACAATGCAACGAATAGAGCAGAATACAGTTTTTTAAGAGTTGAATTCTTTTTAAATGGCACATTTAAAAAAATGTGTCACTCCTGCATGAGAAACCGGAAACACAGTGATGCGTGGCTCAGCAGTGAAAGACATCCATTTAGTATTTTTACATAAAAAGACAACAACTGATAAAAAGCATGGCTGGAGGCAAAATGTGTTTAGTGTGAACGGCCCCTTATTCAGATGACACAGCACCAGTTGAAGTTTCTCAAAATTACCTTTCAAAAAAGTAGCTCTTTGTTTGAAATTATTTTATGTAAATATCCTCATCATTCAGCGATCGTTTTGATCTCCGTTTTCTTAAAAATTAAAAAAAAAAAAATTACTGTGTGAGAAACCACTGCAAATGATTTAGTGAGCAGTCCGAACTAATCAGGACAGAGTAGAGAATTGATCTTTTTGCTAACACGTTTGGCCAAAATAATGATTCATTGGTGAATCGTGAATCACTAGTTCTGATTCTACACAGCCAAAAAAAATTTGGGACACATATAATTGCTGATATTGTCTGTCAGAGAAATGTTTGTCAGATAAGACGAAGTGCTAATATCTATATATTTTTTTGTACTCGACTGGTCTCAGGGTCAAGACTGAGTTCAAATGATCAAGCGTCCATGATAAGACCAAGACTATGAATCTCGAGACTGAGTCTCAAATACTACAAGACTGAAACAGTATCTAATATGTAATGATAACATGTTGATTCCCTCACTACATTGCATATTTAATTTAGCATGTGGTGTCCAGTTCATAATAATTTGCTGTTCCCAACATAATCCTTGTCTATTAACACAAAGTTGAATGTGGTGCAACCTAGGTTCCCATTAAATGTAAAATCACTTTACTGTGTTCTCTGTCTCTTATCTCTATGACAACTTATGACAAACATGAGCACAATTAGATTCAGTCAACACTACATACTATTATGTATGATCATTTTATAACATGCATATCTCTACTTAAATATATACCTTAATTTGGTGTCTTATCACTTTGTTTTAGAATATGTTATAACATTTGAAATTGCACAAAACACACAATTATTCCTCTGTCTCACCACTATCAGCGGTTCAGCAACATTAGGTGACATTTGGTTGATAGCAAATGATAATGCCCTTTGATGTAATATCCTGAAATATCAGCAATCGCAGCAATCATAATATCTGTATTATCCATTATGCAGTTTCAAGTTTTATTTAAGGACTTAAATAAACTATTTTCTCCTATTTGTCTTTCTTGCTAAATTGATTAGCTCTGCAACAGAACATTGAGTATATTACAAAGACATGTTCTTACTTTATACTGTTTTTCTTTATACTGCTTTTCATAATTGTGCCCATCTTCACCTTCTGACACCCTAATATGTATCTGAATATACACCTGTGGCACGGTGGAGGGCGGGACCGGGGTGTGATTATGCACGCCCGGTCCAGTATTAGGCTAATTAAGCCATCAAGAGGGATAAAGGCCACTCGCGGACGGCGATGCAGGAGAGAGAGAGATCGTTCACGGACATGTCCGTCGTCTTATGTGTTTGTCTTTTGAGTTTTACATTAAACCTATTATTTGTATGTCAAGCCGGTTTCTCGACTCTTCCTTGCCCGCGACCTTGATCTGTTTTACAACACCTTTAAAAGCCCACTGAAAAATTAGTTCTTGAGGAGAAGATTAAATTAGCTGCTAAAACCTCTCGTGACATTCCCCTTTCCATTCTAATTTCCTTTAAAATATTTTACAGTTACATATTTTGACAGACAGACAGACAGACAGACAGACAGCTGAAAACACAGAGAGACAGACAGATAAACAGACAAACTGGAAGGCCATGGAAAGAGATCATTCTTTTGTTTGTTTCATGCATTTGTAATTTGGTTGTTTTTTTGTAATTAGTGTTTCTAACCATTCTTACAGTATATCAGAGAGACATTAAACCCAAAAGAGGTTCCGAATGTAAATGTGGAATTTTTAACCTGATAATCTATTGTGCGATGTTGAAAGAACAGAACACCCTTGGACACACAAATGACAAACAAGTTAAAATGACACTTAAATAACATGAAGGACAAATGTTGATCATGTTGAGCATTGATAGAAAGAAACAACTAATGAAACAACACTTTAAATACTAATAGTTAAAAGTTAACAAGCTACATTTTTTACTATTCTTACTAAGAATCATAACTCTAATATACACTATCTAATACGTTCTTTGAACTTTTGCTTTGAGTACTAACTTAAAATTATCAAGTACAAAATTGTGGCTTTGTGGAACACCCATAAGCCCTTGCGCTTGAATAAATTAAGTACTGTATGTTTGGTGAAGACAAGGGATCTTATGTAGGAAAATAATTGTTATTTAAAAATATATTTTACATTTTTGTGACTATGTTTTGTTGTAGCTGGTTGATAGTTGTGATTTGTGTGAAGTCACCATTTGAATGATTAGCGTTACCTCTGGTGAAGCTGGAGCCTGTTAAATGTATTTAAATGTATTTAAATTTATTAATATCCATTCTTCTTAACTTAACTGTATTTTTCAAAGTGCAGATTTATGTACACTAAGAAGTACTGAGGAGAATCCAATGTGTCATACTTGCTAACTGAGATTCCAGTCATAATTTCCCTCATAATGTATAAGATGTGCTGTAACTCAATATAAATAATTATATAAAAACAATGATACTTTAATCACAGATGAGTTACAGTAAGTTTACTTGTAACAAGTTAATGATGCTTCAAATTATGTTCTGTTTATTTGATCTAAATAAGTATGTTTATTTAAAAATGTTTGCAAACCTATTGTCTTCTATAAATCTAAGGTCAACTATTAGATTTTACAGCGAATAGTTTAATTGCAGGTTCAAAACATGGACAAAAATGCATAATTGATAAATGTCTGGATAAATAACATATTGATAAATGTCTGTCTGGAAACATATTCTTTTTGCAGTCAATTACAACAGCGATGGTTTACCTGTTCAGGGCAAACCTGTTGAAGTGTTTTCTCACAAATAGAGTATTCTTACTTTGGATTTGGAAGTAAAATCTTTTTTTCTGTACATTGCTAATAACTAATTGTACCGAAACCGTGACCCCAAAAACCAAACCATGAGAAATTTAACCATTACACCCCTAGTATGTAGAGTAATTATAGGTATACAGTACAGTTTAGAAACAGCCTTACAAGAGATTGAGCTGTATGACATCAGCAGTGTGGGCAGCAGATACTGGAAGTTATAAAAACACGTGGACAGTAACTGCAGGAGAGAACTCACTCCCTTGGGCAGGGAAAGAGAAGAAGGAATATACTGAGAGAAATTTGTGTGGTTTTATGGATAAGAGAGGGAGAGAGAGAGAGAGAGAGAGAGAGAGAGAGAGAGAGAGAGAGGTTTAGAAACAGGCAAAACTAGAGAAAGAGTGTGTTTGTGTGTGTTTGTGTTCTGAGTGGGCTTTTCTTCTGCTGTGAACCTCCTCATTGTTATGCAACTCACAGAGCAAGAGACTCACCCTGGACAGGATAGCAAAGTGTTTTGGACACTCTCTCTCTCACTCCCTCTCTCTCTCACACACACATACATGCACACCAATGCAAACACCTGGGGGTTAAGGCTGTCTCTTTTCAGAACTTATAAAACACATACACACAAGTTAAAGTTATAGTTACACAAAAATTAAAATTATTTCATTATTTATTCACCGTTATATTGTTCAAAACATGAATGACTCTATTTATTCCATGGAACACAAAAATAGTTATTTTGTATGGTGTTCTGGCTATTTTTCATACAATGAAAGTAAATGGGTCAGTAGCTGTCAAGCTCCAAATATGACAAAAAGCCTTATAAAAGTAGTTCATATGACTTGCAAGTCTTCTGAGACCATGCTTTGTATGAAAAACAGACAGAAATGTATCCTGCCCTCCGCCTTAGCCCTAAAATCTCATTTGTGTTTGTGAAATTTCAAATATGGCATGTCAAGATGCATCACTTAAAACTTGTATGTCTTGATCATTACCAATGTGAGCCTAATCTTCATGTGCCAAATTTAAATATGCATAAGCACAAATGAGGTTTTACATTTTTCAGTGAATAACAATTTCAGTCTGCTTCTAATAAAAAGTTGTATTGCTTCAGAAGACTTAGAATATAGCACACAAATATGATATAGACTACTTTTATGGTGCTTTTGGAGCTTGTCAATATATGATCTCATTGCCTGTGTTCCACGGAAGAAAGGAAGTCCAACATGTTTGGAACGACTTGAAGGTGAGTACACAATGGCAGAATTTTCATTTTCGGGTGAACTATTTCTTTAACTGAAGGTGTTCATAAAGCCACTCTGCTCACCACAGTGGTTTTTCACAGGGTTTTGACACGGACTTTAGGACCAGGGAGAGTTCTCACTCAGCAGCGAGCGCAAACAGAGCGTCTTGAAGAGGAAACCCCCACAGGAGCTCTCGCTGCCGGATACCTGAGACATCTCAAATCATCCCCTTCCTCGCGCCGCATCTGACCGACGAGCGCACGGCGCGCCACGGAATGCGCAGAAGCGTCTGACACTCCGCTTGATGAGGGCGCGCGGTCAAGCCATGGGTCCCCCTTCTTCATCTTTGAGTTCTTAATGCATTGTGATGTCAAAGTCTTAGAGACCCCTGGAAACCCTTTGAATTCGTCATACGGCAATGTATGTATTGGAATAAACTATTAGCTAGTGAATACCTGTTTCTTCGGATGGATGAATTGGTCAGATTCCTCATTCACCGTGATGGGCGCTCATTTTGTGTCCAAATGTCTTATTGACTAATCGCGGATACATTTTTGGACGTGGGCTGACGGTAAGCTTGTGTTAGTTACCCGTGCGAAGTTTAAAGTGTGTGTTTTTTGAGGTTTCGTGGCGATGCGGGGGTGGCGAGTTGATCTGCTGAGGCTCGTGAAGATGCCAATCTATACTTGAACCTTTACAAATATCACAGTCATCTAATAATTTGTGGAGTTTGATGCTCAAACTATATCAGCTAATTTTCACTGTTAATTTACAATTCTAGAGTGAATTTCGAGAAACATTTCAAGAACATAACCAGGTCATATTTCAGCCTAAAACCGAAAGAAAAATATTAAAAGCATTAAAGAAAATGAAGGCTAATTAACATTGTGTCATTTTCCTGACAATAAATCACAACCCCCTCCCCATTGTAATTACTGCAATGCGAAAAAAAAATATTTTTTAAAACCTAGAGTATTTATTCATCATGGTGGTATTTGCTGTAGCCTGCTGCCTTTAATTTATGCTGATTTTGAACATTGCGTGCGGAGAATACGTTTCGTATTACAGTATTACAGTTATCAGACCCTTATAAGAATTTTAATTGGGATAATTAGAATTACAAACAAACTCAAAGTATATCATCCGGACTTTTTATGATAATGAGAATTGAATGGGAAATATATTTATTTGCCAGCTAAATAAGATAATATCACAATGCATGTAGGCTAGATCTTACTTATTCCAAAAGACTTAATTTTCGTAATACAGAATATAATTTATTTTTTACTTGTAAATATGACCCTGACATTACTTCTTTAGATGCACCTTTAACTATACGACTAACTATTCAGTTAACACCTCAGTGTGAGCCACGACTTTCCATAAGCGCAATAAGCGAATTTAATCGTTATCATTACTGAATAAATGACGGTTTAATATCCCCATAATTCCAGGTTCTCTAGCCTACGTGTGCAAGCTCGCTATTACACCACATTACAATAGGCTATATGGTCTTACATTTTGGTATCTAAACGAAATGATTCTGGAAAACACAATGTGATGTTGCACCGTTTGAAATGGCTTGTTTAAAGGCGGTGTTTGCAGGAGTATTGCACCCTCCTGCGATGGTAACGGGAGAACGCACGCGCGCGAACGCGCACACAAACACACACACACACGCACGCACGCACTGCAGTGGCGTCTGATCACAGTCTGCAAGAGAGGGAGAAAGAGAACAACAAATGTGTGCTTACTGGTACAGTTTAGACTTCTCTGTGAGCTTTTAACACTTTTTGAAAATTGTTAACCCAGGGTCATTGTTTTCCCTCTGCTAACTTTCCCCATGTTACCAACATTTTATACTTGAATTAGTAAATAATCCTGAGGTTTTGAGGTTCAACACTGTACATTTGTAAACTGTGGGTTAGCATTTTTATTTGCGTGTTAACGAGGTTAATAAAGTAACTTATTAAACTGCTGGTCTTGAATAGACCTTTCTGCCAAAAATGGGTAACAATACCATCTCTTTATCACTCCAGTGGGCAATTTTCCACAGCACGTGAAAGTTACTGCAACAATACAGTTGGCATGAGTCTTTAATGAGACAAGTGTTGTTTAGTTTATGATTGGTTGCCCATTGCTAAACAACTCGCCTTAACATTATTGCACCACTTTGTATAACTGTATATCTTTGGTTCCAAAATGGAGCAGGACTTAATATAACCCCCTTTTAAAAATACACATGTGAAGTTTTCCTTAACCAAGGGTTAGAAGAGGCCATAACCTTGGGTCAAAAATACATGAACCAAGGGTTCAGCATAGTGAAAAGCCTTAAAGGGTTAGTTCACCCAAAAATTAAAATTCTCTCATCATTAACTCACTCTCATGCACATTCCAGATATGTGTGATTTTTAGAAGAATATTTCAGCTCTCTTGATCCTCACAATGCAAGTGAATGGTGACAAGACCTTTGAAGCTCTAGAAATCATATAAAGGAAACATAAAAGTAAATCATATTAATTTAGTGGTTAAATCCATGTCGTCAGAAGTGATATGATAGGTTTGGGTGAGTAAATGTAAGTAATTATTTTACTTTAACTTTCAAAGTTAAACAAAGTTAAACTTTCAAAGCTACAAAGGCCTTGTCACCATTCACTTGCATTGTATGGACCAACAGAGCTTCTATATTCTTCTAAAAATCTTTGTTTGTGTTCTGCAGAAGAAAGAAAATCATACACATCTAGGATGGCATGAGGGTGAGGAAATGATGAGACAATTTTCATTTTGGGGTGAACTATTCCTGTAAGGCCAACCTGATATTGTTGCTTCAATCCCTGTATATCTCCTCTGAGTAATTGTTGCTGTTAGATAATTAAAGTTCCCTGTGTCTCATAGGGTTTTTGTGGACACTTGAATGAAAGATCAATGTGTTCATGTGCCTAGAGAAGAGAACTAAGATTCATGTGAGAACAAACCCATGGTATAGGGCTTAAGCTTTCATGGATGAAGACCTTCTATAAATGTTTATACTACATTGTGGGGACCAAATGTCCCCACAAGGATAGTAAAACCTGAGATCACCTACCTTGTGGAGCCAAGCCAGTGGTTCCCACGAGGGAAATAGCATACTAAACAATATTTTTTTTGTTTGTTTGTTTGTTTGTTTTTTTTTGAAAATGTAAAAATGCAAAAAGGTTTCTGTTAGGTTTAGGGGTAGGGTTAGGGGATAGAAATTATCGTTAGATATGTATAAAATCCATAAAATGCGTGGAAGTCTTTGGAGAGTCCCCACAATGATATAAAAACAAGTTTGTGTATTTCATTCTTTTCCAATGAAGACACATTGAATCCCTCACTTCCCTTATGCCACCTGCAAAAATTCATATACTTCCTTGTTTTGGTGTGTAATCATCAGTACGTATAAGCCAATATCTTAATACTAATGATGACTTTAGGTTCTTCCCATAAACGTGAGCCAAGAAGACAGATGAAAAGTTGGCAAATTGTTTTTGACAGCACCATTGACTCCACTTAAAGGAACTGTCACTTTGGATGTGACATCGGGCAGTGTGTGTTTGTGTGTTAATAAAGAATGCATCTAGTCCCATGGAGGAGCTCTTATTGCCTAGGGTGAATTTGAAGATGGACACACACACACACACACACACACACACACTTTATCCCATTAAGCTTTGGAGAGAGGGGATCCAAAGAGATCTTTTTAGAGATTGCATTCCATCACCAGAGGCATTTGGAAGCCCTGTTAATAAATAAGGCATGTTCTGTCGTGAGCTTATTTTGCCAGGAGCTCTGGTTAGCCACTTGTCGATAAAATCTCTGAAGAAGATCTTGTGAAAACCAGCACGAAACCAATAAGAAAAAATGCACTTTGATGTGATGTGGCCATTTGACTATGAGTGGTGCTGAAAGGACAGCTCCCTGTTTGAAGAAGCTTGAATACATCTGCCAGAACGTTCTCTACTCTGATATATGAACAGGTCAAATCGAGATCACGTATCACTTATGACAAAACCACTGTGACTATTGCCCCTGATCTGTGGAAAGTTAGAAATCATGTATGTGGCACTTAGATAAAAGCATTCATTTGTCATTTAAAGCTTGCGTCGGCATCAGTTTTTCAGAACATGCTAAAGCAGAATACACACATTAACTGACCTGCAGACTGCCTTGCTTGTGTAGGGGCAGTCGGAGTAGATAAGCTTACAGTTTCTGAGTTTGTTGATCTTTTGATTTGAGTTTAATTGGCTTTGATACAGCAGCTTTTCCCAACTGTTTTTGTCTTATGTTCCCTCGTAGCTCTATCAATAAGGCTCATGTACCCCTTCATCAAACCAAAAAGTTTATTTTTAAGTGCTACAACAACTGTACGTTTTATTCAATTTCACACAAATCACGGGTACCATGGCTGTTTAAGACTTATTTCTCACACTATTACTCACACCCTGCTATGTTATTATATCAAAACTAGGGATGCACCGATATGGAAATTTTGGACATTACGATAATCGATAATTCATTATATTTGGTGGGCGATAGCCAATATATTTGCAGATAAATCTAAATTTGCTTATAATTAAAAATATTCTGTGTACCTGATTACAAAAATGAAAGACACTGTTTATAAAGCCACATCCAGAGCACTTCAAATTAAATCAAATATGTAAAGTGGATAACTGCTTTTATTTTAAAAATGTATTTAAAACTTAAAATGCAGAAAATAAGGAACCTGCAAGGAAATATCTACATCTTTCTTTTCACATAATCATTTATCAAACGTTGCCTAATTTGTTAAATACAGAAAGTTAGATATATACCAAAATTAAAAATTTCTATGGCCAAATCTTTTTTTTATTTAAAGTCTGTTGACTTTATAATTAATTTGATGAGTGAGCTACTTTCATAAATACAGTGCATTTCACTTAATTCAAACTTGTCAAAAGACCACAATAAGGAATGCAAACAAGTCTCAAACTTACTTTCAACATGATAATATGATTTAACATAAAGAAACAAAATGCATGTGTGCCTTGGATAAGTAAAATGTGTTTACTCAGATCCAGTATGATCTTCTATAGCAAAATCTGCTGCGTGGGAATCACACAATATGTTTACATACACATTAAAAGTTTGATTTCAGTTGGACAAAAACCATAATATGTCTTTTTAATATGTTAATGCTTTAGTCCGACTGAAATAGTACCAATCCAATTTTTGCAAAACGGACTAACAGACCTAGATAATGCATTTGTACACTGGATTAATTCAGCATGCATACATGTTAACAAGACCATAATTGGCCTCACTGTTGTGAGCATGCATGCACCTGGAGGTCGAACACAACACAAACAAGTTAGATGTAACTTGGCGAATGCTAGACACATACATTTTTACTACCAATTTGTACCATAATTAAAGAACAGTTTTGCGAAAAAAGTAAACTGGAAAAAGTTTACATCAATTCATCAGCTGACAACCTTCCTTCAAATATTCTATTATGCATTGTGTCATGTATTAAGGATAGATGACAGATGAAGACTGTAGCTTGATTATTTTAACATTGCTATACAACAGCTCTAAATCTTGGATAGGGTTAACTTGAAAGTTTGTTTATAGGTTTGTGTGTGTGAGAGTGCTCACATGTATGAGATATAGTTCATTGTTTTCTCGGCAAATAAAACACACTCTTGAGACCCCCAGTTTCTAAGGGACCACTTTACTAGGCACAATATCAATAAGAAGCTTCTCACTATCTATGCATGTGTGTGTGTGTGTGTGTGTGTGTGTGTGTGTGTGTGTGTGTGTGTGTGTGTGTGTGTGTGTGTGTGTGTGTTTGTGTGCATAATGAGGAGAGTATGCTGTGGGAAAGCCCTCATTATCAAACAGTTTGAGCTCTCAGGCCATTAAAGTCAAATTGAGAGAAAGAGATAGAGTGAGGAAGTGACTAGGGGATACTCAGGTACATTGGTAGATGACTGAAACAATAAGCTTATCCTCTATTGTCTTGTCAGTAATGACTACTATAGCCCTCCTTTGGGTTGAGGGCTCTTGTCAACACTTGATCAGATAATGTTTGTGACCTGTGGTTCATGCTAATTGATTGGTTTCTCAAAAGAATAGTAATCGAATGGTAATAAGAGATGTGAATGCATTGATTGGGGTTGGTTAGAAGTTGTGGGCCTTTTGGGAAAGTCCATACGGGTTTCCTGTGAAAAGTAGTAACGAGACAATCTTGATGGCATGTGTGTATGCATTGGACTGTATGTTTGGAGCGCACATGCATAGTGATTGACTGATATGGGTTTTTTAATGGCCGATTGCCAATTGCCAATGCTGATATCCATAAAGCAGGGTGGCTGATAGGCCGATACAATGCCAATATATCACACATCATTTAGTATAGTAAATAACAAAAACATAAAATTCCTAAAAAAAATTATAGTAATACTAAAACTCTTATTTAGCAGTTTATTTACTCAATTTCACACTAAACTTTAACTTTGTAAAAAAATCTAGCTTGCGATTAGATCCATTGCTCTCTTGCCTCATCACTACAAAATGTTACAAATATATTTGCAAGAAGGAAATAATAGTATCCAGTAGTCCAGCAAAAATGGATGGCATGTGCACATTAACGATTTCAATTTCTAAAAAACAAAACAAATACAGAATCAAACCAATTGCACAAAGAGCATATTGAATAAGACATTTTCTCAGAATACACGTGAGGCACTTTAACTTTGAAGTTGCACTCACACCCTTGTGAGGATCCAGCATGAGCAGGAATCTCCTGACAGTTTAAACGGCCTGGATCGACTGCTTGGATTGTCACGGACTGACCATCATGATTTGTGAATCAGAGAAACTTTTGATCCTGATTCTGGCTGATAGATTGCATGCTTCAGCGGAAGATATTAGATGAGTGCTCGATGGGAAGAAAACAGGATTTTTGTGAGGTTCAGAATTACATATTTTTAAATGAGATATCTGCATATTTGCAGTCGGTATATACAGTAATAGAAGTTTTACTCATATTTGCCTTTTATCATTAGAAAATAAATTTAAAAGTGACAGGGAACTGCTGAGGAGAGACTGTTAAAATGCGTGCTATAGAGGTAAATAAATGAGCACTCCAAAGGATGCTGTATCTGCTGAAGGTGTACGAGTTTGGTTTATTACATCTGTTTAAATGAGATATATGCATATTTGCAGATGGTATATAATAGAAATGTTATTGATATTTGCCTTTTATCATTAGAAAAGTTACAGGGAACTGTTGAGGAGAGACTGTTAGAATGCTTGCTTCAGAGGAAGATTTATGAGCGTTCCACAGGATGCTGGATCTGCTGAAGGTGTATGAGGTTGGTTTATTACATCTGTTTAAATGAGATATGTGCATAATTGCAGATGGTATGTGATATTAGTTATATTGATATTTGCCTTTTTATCATAAGACAAGGCAGTTAAAAGTTACAGGGAACTGTTTAATGAAGCAGGTGAGCACTTTAACATTATGAGGTCAAACGCGTCTGTTGTGGATCTGATATTCAGACCGTTTAAATGGCACTGTGTTACACAATGGTCTTTTATTGTAGTAACACGATGGCACGTAAAAACAAAATTAACTGTGACTGGTTGTTTACATATCTCAGTTGCTTCACATGTAAGCAAGGAATTCTCAGCACCCTCAAGAAACAAATCAGCCAAACGGGATAATTTATGTTGATATATCGGTCGACCACTACACTAGAATTTGAGTTTGAAGGATGAACATGCACACAAATAAATAAATGCAATGAGTGTAATGTGTATATATATTTGTATACTTGTTTGTGTACAATATGCAAGTCAACTAGCATTGATGCATGCAGCTATGCACACAAACTCATTTGCAGCTGGATTTCCTGTTGCAGATGAAGTCTGACATGCAATCTTTCTTAGGGTTTTTTTTTCTCCAGCTCTCTCCCTCTATATTACTGTCACTTTCCCTCTCCCTTAAGACTGTCAATCTGTCAGAACCCTCACTGATTCCCACAGAATAGTATTGAAACCTGCCGTGTGTATGGCTTGTGTGAATCCGTATGAGTGTGTTTTTGTGGATCCAATTTAATCTCATATGCAAGACTGGTAACAGGGAGCTTGCAGCACAGTGACAAAAATTATTTTCTTAATCAGTATTTTTGGCTTGTTATCCAATAAAATATTTACTTGAGAAGCAAACATTTCTAAGATAATAAGCCTTGTTATCAGAGAATGTATCTATCTTGAATTACTTTTATTTTTCTTACCCCATTGGCAAATTGTTTTTCTTGTTTAAAGCATAGACCTCACTAGAGTTTGTTGATTTATATTTAAAACTAGAACAAACAGATGGTTATTTATGTCTTCAAATTTAGTGTGTCAATTGGAAAAATAAATTTTAGATTCCAAACATTCATTTTGAAAATAGAAAATGTATTTTCTAATTTTATCCACATGAGATGGCATTGCACTCACAGAGCCCCGCACTGAACATGGAGTCAGTCTGGGATTACATGAAGAGACAAAAGCAATTGAGCCTAAAAACAACTGTGGTGAATTCTCCATGAAGCTTGGTACATCCTATCTGGCAACAACCAAGAAAAACTGTGTCCAGGTGTACCTAGGATAATTGGGGCTTTTTTTAAAGGCAAAGGTGGTCACACCAAATATTTATTTAGATTTTTTATGTTTACTGAACTTTGTATGATGTAAATTGATAAATGAAAACTATTTATGGCATGATTTTTGACATCCTCACTATGCAACAAGTGCCTAAAACATTTGCACAGTACTGTGTGTGTGTGTGTGTGTGTGTGTGTGTGTGTGTGTGTGTGTGTGTATATATATATATATATATATATATATATATATATATTGTAAAGAAGTTCATGCTCACGGGCAAGGAAGAGGCGAAAGACCGGCTTAATGTGTAAATAAAGGTTTAATGAGAAACTCATAAGACAAACACACACAAGACGACGGACATGTCCGTAAGGATCTCTCTCTGCCGCACCACCCTCTGCGATTGGCCTTTATCCCTCTCAACGGCTTGATTAGCCTGATACGGGACCGGGTGTGTTGAGTCACGAGCCGGCCCTGCCCTCCGCCCTGCCACATATACATATATATATATATATATATATATATATATATATACACACACACACACACACACACACATCACTTTTTCAGGACACTGTATTTTCATGATTTCGTAAAAATCCAAATAACTTTACAGATCTTTATTGTAAAGGGTTTAAACATTGTTTTCCATGCTTGTTCAATGAACCATAAACAATTAATGTACATACACCTGTGGAACGGTCGTAAAGACACTAACAGCTTACAAACGGTAGGCAATTAAGGTCACAGTTATAAAAACTTAAGACACTAAAGAGACCATTCTACTGACACTGAAAAGCACCAAGAGAAAGATGCCCAGGGTTCCTGCTCATCTGTGTGAACATGCATTTAGCAATGATGCATGGAGGCATGAGGACTGCAGATGTGGCCAGGGCAATAAATTGCAATGTCCGTACTGTGAGACACATAAGATAGCCCTACAGGGAGACAGGAAGGACAGCTGATCGTCCTCGCAGTGGCAGACTACATGTAACAACATCTGCACAGGATTGTTACATCCGAATATCACACCTGCGGGACAGGTACAGGATGGCACAACAACTGCCCGAGTTACATCAGGAACACACAATCCCTCCATCAGTGCTCAGGCTGAGAGAGTCTGGACTGAGGGCTTGTAGGTCTGTTGTAAGGCAAGACCTTACCAGACATCACCGGCAACAACGTTGCCTATGGGCACAAACCCACCTTCACTGGACCAGACGGGACTGACAAAAACTGCTCTTCACTGACGAGTCACGGTTTTGTCTCACCAGCATGATGGTCGGACTCCCGTTCATCATCAAAGTAATGAGCGTTACACCAAGGCCTGTACTCTGGAGCGGATTAATTTGGAGGTAGAGGGTCTGTCATGGTCTGGGGCGGTGTGTCACAGCATCATTGGACTGAGCTTGTTGTCACTACAGGCATTCTCAATGCTGTGCTTTACAGGGAAGACATCCTCCTCCCTCAAGTGGTACCCTTCCTGCAGGCTCATCCTGACATGACCCTCCAGCATGACAATGCCACCAGCCATACTGCTCATTCTGTGCATGATTTCTGCAAGACAGGAATGCCAATGTTCTGCCATGGCCAGCGAAGAGCCCGGATTTCAATCCCATTGACTGCACTGGGACCTGTTGGAATACTGATTTGATTTTGATTTTGACACCCCCTCCACACACACTTTGTTAAGGGACACCATTATTCTAGTTCTGTTAAGTCTGTGAATCTTGTACAGTTTATGTCTTAGTTGTTTAATCTTTTTGTGTTCATACAAATAAGGTACAAGTCAAGGCACAAGTCAAGGTCTGGGTAGATTAGATGGTAAGCGAACTATCAGTTCTCGTAGTCATTGTGTTGAACACAGGAGAATTGGGCAGAAGTATTGACCTGAGTGACTTTGACAAGGGCCAAATTGTTACGGAGAGACAATGGTCACGCAGGCATCAGAACTGGACCTTGGAGCAGAGGAAGAAGGTTGCATGGTCCGATGAGTCCCATTTTCTTTTACATCACATGGATGGTCGTGTACATATACGCCATTTACCTGGGGAAGTGATGGCATCAGGATGCGCTGTGGGAAGATGACAAGCCGGTGGAGGGAGTGTAATGCTCTGGGCAATGTTCTGCTGGGAAACCCTGGGCCCAGATATCAATTTGACACATGCTACCTACCTAAACATCGCTTCATACCAGGTACAACCCTTCATAACAATGAAGATCCCTGATGGCATTGGCCACTTTCAGCAGATTAATGAGCCCTGCCACACAGCAAACATTTTTCGGGAATGGTCTGAGGAACATAATGAAGAGTTCAAGGGGTTTCCCTGGCTTCCAAATTCCCCAGATCTCAATCCACTTGAGCATCTGTAGGATGTGCTGGACCAACAAGTCTGATGTTTTGGCTCATCAGTATGTATGTATGTATGTATGTATATAATTTTTTTTTTTTTTTTTTTTGCAGAGTCGAGAGTTTTTGGTCTTTACAGCACTTCCCACACTTACTTTACTCATAATAAGCTTTGTATGTTTGTCATACCATTGTTCATTCGATCATTCATTATTGATTTCAGACAGACAGAAAAATTCAACACCTTATCTTTGTAGCCATAGTTTGATGAAAGCCTAATTTTTGTTCTCTCATTATTTAACCTTGAAATATAAGCTCACTATAAACGCTATGGATTCTGAGGCTGATGAAATTGGAAATTTACCCCCATTTTCAATCTTCTCTCCATAGATGAGATGGTACAGTCATTTACATTGACGAAACTGAGTCAGTATCCTAGTCATCAGTATGAAAAGCAGTCCCATAATGACTATCACAGGAATTCTGAAAACATTGTTTAGGATAAAGATTTGAAATTAAATAGAAAACTAATTTCCCAAAGAAAACATACTCACAGGGAAAAAACAACTTACAGACAGAATAACTAACAATTAACACTTTCAGATTCATTATATTTTAAATGAAACAAATACAGCCTTCAGTAATTACAGGCCATAATTAAAAGGACATTTGAATAATTTTATACATGTCAAACCAAGCCTAAATGAGCCACATTGTGTAAACTAACAACAGTCTGTTAAGATTATGCCACACTTTTCAGCCAATGACTTTCAGAAATTTGCTTTCTTTAGTGAACGCATGTATGTCACATGGATGGTTTTGTTGGAGCATTTATTCTCTGGAAGTGAAATTATTGCATTAGGTTGACACCCACAAAAATGTTTAATTGCTAAGGTATGATTTGTTTGGGTTGGATATAGTTGTGGCAAAAACCACATAACTCACCAAGGGGTCACAATTGGTCAATTAAAAATTGTGACTAATGGATATTCCAAAAACAAATAGGCTAAATAACTATAACATCTTATTGCACAAAACTATCAAAGTAAGAGATAAGAAAGGCTTCAATATAAATTGGCATGAAACCACTTATGTGCATCCTGAACGCAGAATGATATGCTTCAATGTAACCAAAGTGTTTCAAGGCGATCCTGTATGCACATTCAAATGTGCATAATTCTAAGATAATATTGGGCGTACACATCTAGTTCACAGTATCAAGCAGTTTAAACGTTTTTTACTGCAGCTATTTATTCAAGCAGTGTCAGACAGAATCAGCAAAAGACTTCAATCTCTACTCATCAGCTCACAACTACAGGAATTTTAATCACAGCAGAGGATTTAATGTCCAACAGTGATCAACTTGAAATGTATTGTTGATGCAGCACTTTGCTGTAACAACAACGTTTAAAAAGACTAAACCTAAAGCATTAAAGAGACAAATCTTCTTGCAGAGGGTTTCACTGTGCTGACTGTTATTTTCTGTTAAGCACAGCAAGTTATCATTATGCAAAAATGCTCTCTAAAAAGTTAAGTTTCTCAGTTAATTTGAGAATTGCGACTCCCATTAAAACAACCACCACTAAAAATATTAATGTTTATAGTCGACCCCATAATCGACTAATCAGAATTACCCTGGCACATCCCTATTGTTGACATACTTTAATGTAGATCTAAAAATTATCTGGATAGCATAGAGATCATTTGGTCTTAGAAGAATTTGATAAAGAATATTTGAGTACATACTGAAATCGTCATGGTTACTGGTCCCTGGTGGAAAGAACAAGACGTTGTGTCGAATGTAGTGACACAAAGGGTCTTTCTTGAGAGCCTCGCATACCTCTGGATTTGAGAAAAGGCCAATGAGAAATTGGCAGACAGAATTTGCATGTCCCGCCCCCGGACATATGGGTATAAAGGGAAGCGGACGTGCGTCTGTCAGTCAGGTTTTTCACTGAGGATCCGAGATTAAGGTTCGGCCATTAGTGGTAAGTCTAGTGTCGTGGCAAGGGGGACACAACGTCTCGTTCCCTCCATCAGTTTACAACAGTAAACATGATGTTCCCCTTCTGTCACTCACTCGACATTGTGTCAAATGTAGTGACACAAGGGGTCCCATTTAAAAACGCCATGCACACGGCCGTGCTATGTGAACTGCTGACACAGGTACAAGCAAGTTATTGCGTGCTAGAAGCAGCTGTATTAGCCTCAAATAACGCTCCCAATACCCCAACAAAGTGTCATATACAGTTATTGGGTTCTTAGCACCCCTGAGGGGGGAACAAGCGACATGACTATCATGGGAGCAAGCCGGCCAGCCGTGGCCTTTTCTCTCTCTATGTTTCTCATCATAGAGCAAAAAGCGGCTGGGCTAGCTTAATACTATAAAACGTGTCGGGGAAGGGTTCTTTTCCATTCCTATTCTTTCAGGGGGAAAAGACTGCCCAGGCTGGGGGGAGGTAACTTGTGGCCAATATGTCACATGGGTTGTCAAGCCACACGTGGGAGTGGCTCAGTGGTAAGTCCTGCCTAGTAAGGGAGGAGCTCTACAAACACAGAGACCAGGGCAGAAAGACTGCCCAAGGGAGATGCGGGTCCGCTGACAGGGGGACTGTACCATGAAAAATACATCACAGGGAGTTGCCTGAAGAGGGAATTAGGCCTGTGGAGCCCTACTTCATTACAGACAACTTGAAACTCATAGTGGGTCTGGTCGAAATTCCTCCGCTGAATTCGCAGGCCAGAGGGCTAGGGAGGAGTCATCCAGGGAGCCGAGTTAGTGGGATCTCCTGAGATAAGAGTGCACGTGTTCGCCTCAGTGGAGGGGGAAGGCGCTGAATGCAAGCGGTACACCCGGTCAGTTGTTCTGCGTTACCAAGTTCTATCGGCTCGGACCTGACAAAACACTGGACGAGACCAACTCAACCCTGAGATTATAGAATCTGGCAAAGGTATTGGGTGTTGCCCTGCCTGCTGCTCTGCAGATGTCTGCTAGGGAGGTACTGTTAGCCAGTGCCCACAAGGATGCCACACTTCTTGAGTGTGCACAAAACTGCAAGGAGGCGGGCACGGCCTGGGTCTGGTGGGCCAGGGAGATGGCTTCATGACCCAGTGGGCTAACCTCTGTTTGGAGACATGCGTTCCCTTTCCACCATCCACCAAAGCAGACAAAGTCCTGCTCAGAACATCTAAAGCTCTGTGTGCGGTCCAAATAGATACGCAAAGCATGTACCGGACACAGCAATGAAAAGGCTGGGTCTGCCTCCTCCCGGGGAAGTGCTTGCAGGTTCACAACCTGGTCCCTGAAGGGGGTTGTAAGGAACCTTGGGCACGTAACCCGGTCACAGTCTTAGGATGACGGGGGTATCTGCTGGACAGAACTCCAGGCAAGTGTCGCTGACAGAGAATGCTTGCAGGTCCCCAACCCTCTTGATGGAAGCAAGCGCTATCAGGAGGGCTGTCTTCAAAGAGAGGGCCTTGAGCTCAAGTGGCTCGAAGGGGGTTCTCTGAAGGCCTGAGAGGACCACTGAGAGATCCCAGGAGGGGAACAGGATTGGCCAGGGAGGATTCAGTCTTTTGGTTACAAACCTTGGTATCTTGTCGAATCTGAGCATATAAGACATTGTTTAGGGTATGTTTACAAGACAACGATGTACTAAAAACAGAAATATTTTTCCTTTGCGTTTTTGAAAAATTTAGCGTACATAAGACAATGTTGTCAAAATGATCCCTGTTCACACAGATCCGCGAAAATGACTAAAAACGCTGTATTATGCATGTCAGGCCAATAGTTGGCGATGTCACTTTGTAAAGAAACACTACTCGCCTGCACAAATAAGCATTCTTCCACTGGGTGGAGAATACAAACAATAAAGATGGTGAAAGCATAGAGCAATTTTGTTTGGATGGATGATGAGTTTATTTTATTACTGCAAGTGACCGTGGACTATAAAGCACGCCACTTTTTTTAAGGACTCCAACTGGTGATCTCATGTTGGTCTGTTCGCCCTGGGGGGTAAGGACAAAGTTCTTGAAGTTCATGCCTATAGACTGAAAACGTTCTCTGTTTTTATTTGAAAACGTTGTCGTGTAAACAGCCCCTTAGTCTACTCTAAAATTCCAGAGGAAACATATGTTCGATAACTGGAGTCTTTTTCCCAGCAGAAAAATCTGAGAATCAGAAGACTTTGCTCTCTCTTGTATCTCATTGCTGTATCTCAAGAGAAACAACTGAGATATATAAAAGATTTTATTTTTGTTTTCCTGTGGGAAAATATGACTAAACCAGTTCAGCTAACAACAGTAGTAATCTCAGTTGTATTTTAGAAGTTAATAACAACAGTAAACCAGAATGTATTTATTGAACATACAAATTGCAAAAAGTAAAATTCTATCATTTAAAGCCACGTGACTTTCTGTCTTCTGTAGAACACAAAATGAAATAATTTAATGAATGTCCTGTTGGCTGATTTCAGTACAATGGCAGTACAAACATAGTGACTTATTGTAATTAATAAAGCACCCAAAGGTGTGATAAAAATCTATATGACTTATACCAAGTCTTCTGAAGCACTTCTGATATGATCACTTTTTCTGATGAACAGACTGTAAAATAAGTCGTTGCACTCATAAAATCATTAAAGTACAAAAATACTTGATTGGTTATTGATGTTTATGAACTTTATGAATGATTTGATTTGATAGTGATTTGAGTGTTTTTACACTTTTGCTGGAACTCAATGGCAAAGCATTGCTAAATTGTCATTCTCGCAAATTTGACAAATCTATATAACGTTACCTTGACGGCAAGTTTAAACAACACAATTAGCAAAATCAATTTTCAACATTCTGATAAGGTGACACTGACAGTTCCCTCAACTGGCCCAAACTTTCCTACACTGCCCCCATGCAAGCAGGCCATCCTTATTGTTGAGCCCTGATGTGTACACTAACAAGTAGAGTTGTTTCAGTCTATTAAATCCAAGGATTGGTAATTGACATACAATGATAAACATCCATTTAAACATTCTTATCTATTTACCAAAAACGACTGGAAAGGTCATGGAAATTCAGAGGTCAAAAGTTGTGGGAACCCTGCAGTGGTCAAACATACACACCTTTCATCATCAAGTCATGTCAGACATAATTTCCATTGAAGAACTTTCATGCACATAGCTCTTTTCTCTCCGTTTACTGTTCGTTATCATTGCTATTCCTTTGACCATCTATTGTTTTCTGACTCTTAACTGAGAATTAGTTTGTCTTGTGAGAGGATTAGTGGTGCTTTGTGTCTGGAGGTGGTGTAGGAGTGCAGTAATACTCAATAATTAATCACCATCAGCTGCTCAAAGCATGGAAGAGGACTCAGGGGTCCCTTGTTAGCCAGGGCCGATCAGTGAAGTGTGAACTGTCTGCAACCTGCTTAGACCACACACACACACACACACACTTGATCAATATTCAGAATTTCATGAATTCTTTTTAGGGGAACACAAGAACTGTTACATGTGTGTTATTTGACTTTTTCATGATAGTGATGTATGTTCACTGCAGAGCGTCAGTATTCAAGTTTACAAGTGCACTAGCAAGTCGACGTCATAAAATCTTTCCAGGCTCTATTTTTGAGTCTATATTTATTTTCTCATTTCCTTCCCATGCACTCAGACACACACGCACACACACACACAAACCCTTTATGCCCCCGAGCGTATTTGACTTCGACTCTGATATTTGGCTGGCACGAGGAAGCTGGAACTGCCACAATAAATAATGGAGTCCACAAAGACCAGTGTGGTCTTTATCTTCTTTTTTATTCTTTCACAAACACAACTGCACACCTAGAGCAACACACACACACACACACACACACATATATATATATATATATATATATATACACGTCTATTTGGTTCTGTCGTGAACTGTCATATATGTTATGGCTGAATATAGATGCAGCTCTGGTTGTCCTTGAGTCATTTGTTCTGCTGTCTCGTAAGTGTGTGTGTGTGTGTGTGTGTGTGTGCACCTTGGATCATAACGCTGCACTCTTTCTCCAGGGGCACTGTTATATTTACCACATGGTAAATGTGTTGACTGTCAGGCCTGGAGATGTGGAGAGTTTAAATTGGATTAAATCATAAAATCAGCACATCTATCATTCACACTGGGCCATCCACCACATGTGTGTGTGCAGCAGGACATGTGTATGTGGATATTAGCTCCAATGAGAAATGGGAAAGACCTTCTCTGCATGTCTCTCATCGGATGGTGATTGAATTGCCAGCAGAAGACAAAAAAAGGCTCATAAAGAGATTTAATCGGAAAAAAAATTAATCGTAGCATATTGTAAAATAGGGTGACTGTATGTCTGGTGTTTGCTAAGCAAAGCATCTTTTATACTGTTGCTTCTCTTACAATACTTATTATTGATTATTCCTCACCCCCTTAACCGTTAGTCTTAAATATCACTGCATTACCCGTCCATGAACACCTGTAAGTGCCTTGACTATTTTAACTAGGTTTTTATTGTATTTTTTGTTCTTGTTCTTTACCACTTTACTTGTTGGTCTAAATGATGGTGCCTTTTATTCATCTTACAAACCATTTAACAATATTGAATATCCTCAAAAGGCTAAAAATATAATTTTATTATCTACATTTCTTTTTACCTGCATCACCCAGCCTTAATCACTATTACAGTTTAATTGAACATATTTATATGGTGTTTTATTATTCTGTTTAAAATTGACATTATGACGTCTTAAAATGTCTTAAATGTAATTCCCTTAAACATGCTGCACTAGGAGTTGGCATTCAGTAAAGACATCTAAACGTATCATTGTTTGTACATTATTTAAACAACCACCACTAAAAATATTAATGTTTATAGTCGACCCCATAATCGACTAAGAATGATTTGCACATGGTAAAAGTGCTTTTTAATTCAACACGTTGTTTGAGCTGGTTTAGTGCCCAATTCAGAAAAGGAATTATGCAGATTAAGAAACATGGTGCAATTTCGATTTTGCGAGGCAGTTCTGAAGGCTTTATTGTGGAGGATGCAGCATACAGTATTTCAGGTTACAACGCTGTTCGCATTATTGGCAGGGCTGAGGCTTGAACCAAGGTCAGTGGTGTAGGTGCTGAAAACACTACCGGTGAGAAGGAGTTTATTAATAAAATCCAAGTAGGTAAAAAAACATATAAAAATATACAACATATAATCCAAAAGGGAAGAAGGGAAAGCAGAGGCAACAAGTAGCCCACAAAGCAAAAATATATATATATCCACAGAAATAATGCAATAGAAAAATACACAGGGCAAAAACACAGGAATGGTGGCTTGTCTTCTAGGTTACGTATGTAACCTCCGTTCCCTGATGGAGGGGTTTCTCTTGAGTGCTGAATATGTCTCTGATCTATGAAAAAAGGCCAATGAGAAGTTGGCAGACAGTATTTGCATACCCCTCCCTCGGACATACGGGTATCAAGGCGTGGAAAGGCGTGGAAATACGAGTTCATTCAGGATTTTTCTGAGGAGCCGGAAATGGTCCGACCACAACAGTGGCTCAGCTCAGCGACGTGGCTGAGAGGACACAACGTCTCGTTCCCTGGACTCAAGATGGCACCAAGTATGGCTGCTGCGTTGCGAGCTCCGATACAACACTGCAGTTTTTTGTTTGTTTTGTTTACAGTTTTTTTTTTTTGTCTTGTTGCCTGCGACAACAAACGCAACAGACAAGACAAAACAAACTTTTGGACATTGGTTCGGCAATTACACACCAAAAACTGTACTTCAAATTCCTCAATGCCGACCCGCTGTTTACAAACACGCCAGAGGAGCCCTTTGTCTGGGCTGCCCGGCCACGGACACGCAGAAGGAAATGGGGAAAAAGAGCTGGCGTTCTTATCAAAGTAAGACGTCGGGCAAATCGACCCCCGCTACCCAGTATACTACTGCCATATGTTCAGTCTCTGGACAACAAGCTCTATGAGCTTGAGAGCGCGGATCTCTTTCCAACGAGACGAGAGATTGCTGTGTTATATGCCTTACAGAAACATGGATGTCTGTGGAGATTTCAGACTCGGCCATCGAACCCGCGGGTTTCTCCGTGCACCAAGCGGACAAAGCGAAAGACCTCTCAGGTAAAAGCAGAGGTGGTGGTCTATGTTTTATGATCAACAAATCATGGTGTGATCAGAGGAACGTAAATTTTATCAAGTCTTTCTGCTCTCCTGATCTGGAATATCTAATGCTTCTGTGTCGACCATTCTGGCTACCGAGGGAATTCACAGCGATCATCATCACAGCTGTGTACATCCCCCCACAAGCCGACACAGACCGGGCACTCAGGGAACTGTATGGGAGTATAAGTGAGCAGGAAACCGCGCACCCTGAGGCTGTGTTCGTTGTTACTGGGGACTTTAACAAAGCCAATTTTAAAACAATTGCTCCAAAATACCACCAACACATCAACTTCAACACACGAGGGGACCGGGTTTTGGATCATTGCTATTCTCCTTTCCGGGATGGCTGCAAATCCCTCACCCGCCCACCATTTGGCAAATAAGACCACTCTTCTGTTCTGCTTCTGCCTGCTTACAGGCAGAAACTAAAACGGGAAGCGCCCACCCTCAGAACGATCCAGTGCTGGTCGGACCAATCAGTGCCGGTCCGCCTCTGATGACAACATCGAGGTCTATGCTGATAGTGTAACGTGTTTCATCAGGAAGTGCGTAGAGGACGTTGTGCCAACCAAAACAATACGGATCTACCCCAACCAAAAACCATGAGTTAACAGCGATGTTCGCGTGGCACTTACTGCGCGGACCTCCGTTTTTAATTCCGGAAATGTGGAGGAGCGTAAACAAGCCAGTTATGCCCTCCGTAACTCTATCAGTGCAGCAAAATCCCAGTACAGGCACAAAATTGAAGGACAGTTCAACACCACCGACTATGTGGCAGGGAATTAACATCATTATGGATTACTTATCTCTCCCGGATAAGCTTAACACATTTTATGCTCGTTTCGAGGACAATAACACCGCCCTCACGGAGAGAGCACTCGCGGCTGATGCTACAGAGGTTGGTTCACTCTCTGTCTTTGTTGTGGATGTAACCCGATCCTTCCAATGGGTAAACATTCGTAAAGCAGCGGGCCCAGATGGCATTCCGGGCCGCGTCATCAGAGCGTGCGCAAAACAACTGGCTGGTGTTTTACGGACATTTTCAACTTGTCCCTCTCCCTGTCTGTAGTCCCCACATGCTTCAAAACGTCAACTATTGTGCCTGTACCGAAGCAAGTCAAAATCACTTGCCTAAATGACTGGCGTCCTGTTGCTCTGACCCCCATCATCAGCAAATGCTTTAAGAGGTTGTTAATCAGAGATCACATCCGCTCTGTGCTGCCCACCTCTTTGGACCCACTGCAGTTTGCCTACCGCAACAACCGCTCCTCTGATGATGCCATTGCATCTACAATACACACTGCTCTCTCCCACCTGGAAAAAAGGAACACATATGTGAGAATGCTGTTTGTAGACTACAGCTCAGCGTTCAACACTATAGTGCCCTCCAAGCTTGATGAGAAACTCCGGGCTCTGGGCTTAAACAGCTCGCTGTGCAGCTGGATCCTGGACTTCCTGTCAGGCAGACGTCAGATGTTAGAATGGGCAGCAACATCTAATCCTCACTGACCCTCAACACTGGAGCCCCGCAGGGCTGTGTTCTCAGCCCACTCCTGTATTCCCTTTACACACATGACTGTGTGGCAACACATAGCTCCAATGCCATCATTAAGTTTGCTGACGATATGACGGTGGTAGGTCTGATCACTGACAATGATGAAACAGCCTACAGAGAGGAGGTGCACACTCTGACACACTGGTCTCAGGAGCACAACCTCTCCCTCAATGTCAGTAAAACCAAGGAGCTTGTAGTGGACTTCAGGAAGAAAGACAGAGAACACAGCCCCATCACCATTAATGGAGCACCGGTGGAGAGAGTCAGCAGTTTCAAGTTCCTCTGTGTCCACATTACTGAGGAACTCACATGGTCCGTCCACACTGAGGCCGTTGTGAAGAAGGCTCACCAGCACCTCTTCTTCCTGAGACGGCTGAGGAAGCTTGGAATGAACCACCACATTCTCACACTGTTCTACACCAGTACTGTAGAGAGCAACTTGACTGGCTGCATCACCCGCTGGTATGGCAATAGCACCACCCACAACCGCAAAGACCTGCAAAGGGTGGTGTGAACTGCCAGAAACATCATCGGAGGTGAGCTTCCCTCCCTCCAGGACATATATAACAGGCGGTGTGTGAAAAAAAGTTCAGAGGATCATCAGAGACTCCAGCCACCCGAGTCATGGTCTGCTCTCACTGCTTCCGTCAGGCAGGCGGTATCGCAGCATCAGGATCCGCACCAGCCGACTACATTACAGCTTCTTCCCCCAAGCAATAAGACTTTTGAAAACTTGATCTCTCATGATCAACAATCAGCACTGCACTTTATTAATCTATTATCTCACACTGGACTGTCATAATTATATTCTCCACAATACAGTATAACAACTGCATATATATTTTTATATACTCTTATTTTTTATTTTTATTGTATGTGTATTGTATACTGTGTGTATTGTTTACTGTACATTGTATAATAGGATTGTTTTTGTGTAAGTATATGTACATTTGATATGTAAATTGTGTTGTGTAAATTATGTTGTTTATTGTAATTGGTATATGTCTCGTCACTGTCATGACAAGACTTTCACCTACTGTTGCACTTGTGTACATGGTAGTGTGACAATAAAGTGATTTGATTTGATTGATTTGATTTGATCAGGGAACGGAGGTTACATACGTAACCTAGATGTTCCCCGTCTGTTGCTCACTTTGACGTTGTGTCGTAGAAGCGACACTAGGGGTCCAATTTAAATTACACCATGCGCTGAGCCGTGTACGTGTACTGCTGACACAGGAGCGGCAGATATTTTACGTGCAAAGGCGACCAGCTGTGTCAGACTGCACGTACACTTATGCAAAGGTATTAGGTGTTGCCCAACCCGCTGCTCTACATATGTCTGCCAGGGAGGTGCCCCTGGCTAGTCCCCACGAGGATGCAACACTCCTTGTTGAGTGTGCTCGGACCCGTATGGGGGGTGGGGGGGTGGGGGGGTCACGGCCTGGTGTGATAGGCCAATGAAATGGCATCCACGACCCAGTGGGAAAGCTTCTGTTTGGAGACAGCGTTCCCTTTCTGCTGTCTGCCAAAGCAGACAAAGAGCTGCTCAGAACATCTAAAGCTCTGCGTGCGTTCCAAGTAGGTATGCAAAGCACGTACCGGACACAGCAACGAAGGGGCTGGGTCTGCCTCCTCCCGGGGCAGCACTTGCAGGTTCACTACCTGGTCTCTGAAGGGCATGGTAGGAACCTTGGGCACGTAGCCCGGTCGCGGTCTTAGGATCACATATGTGTCTGCCGGACCAAACTCCAGGCAAGTGTCGCTAACAGAGAACGCTTGCAGGTCCCGACCCTTTTGATGGAGGTGAGTGCGAACAGCAGGGCCGTCTTTAGAGAGAGGGTCCTGAGTCCAACTTATTCTAGCGGCTCGAAGGGAGGTCTCTGGAGACCCACGAGGACCACTGAGAGATCCCAGGAGGGGAACAGGCTTGGCCGGGAGGGATTTAACCTCCGGGCGTCTCTTAGGAACCTGATGATTAAGTCGTGCTTACCCAAAGACTTGCCGTCTACTGCGTTGTGTTGGGCTGCGATAGTGGCGACATACACCTTCAGGGTGGAAGGTAACAGCCTCCCCTCCAGCCTCTCCTGCAGAAATAAGAGCACTGACCCAACTGCGCACCTCTGTGGGTCTTCAGCCTGGGAAGAACACCAATTCATGAACAAGCGCCACTTCAGGGTGTAAAGTTGCCTGGTAGAAGGGGCTCTGGCTCGGTTGATCGTGTCTACAACAGCAGGTGGTAGACCAGCTAGATCTTCCGCGTCTCGTCCAGGGGCCAGACATGGAGGTTCCAGAGGTCTGGGTGCAGATGCCAGAGCATCCCCCATCCCTGAGGAAGAAGGTCTTACCTCAGGAGAATTCGCCAGGGAGGGGCTTTCGCGAGGATAGGGGGAGCTACTAGGGTGACTTGTTCCTCATCCTCCCTGACCTTGCACAGCACCTGTGCAAGAAGTCTCACAGGGGGAAATGCGTACTTGCGCAGCCCTGCAGGCCAGCTGTGTGTCAGTGCGTCTGCCCCAAGGGGAGCC
The DNA here is from genome assembly GCA_032164185.1 of Moxostoma hubbsi. Taxonomy (NCBI): domain Eukaryota; kingdom Metazoa; phylum Chordata; class Actinopteri; order Cypriniformes; family Catostomidae; genus Moxostoma; species Moxostoma hubbsi. The sequence continues at coordinate 21,005,723 of JAVLUX010000065.1, forward strand.
TCTGTTCGGGCATATCAGAGCGGGCAATGGGAGGTCTCTCAGGAGGCAAGCAGGTCTACCTGGGCCTTGCCGAACCGTTCCCAGATCAGCTGGATTGACTGGGGGTGAAGCCTCCACTCTCCACTGGGCAAGCATTGTCGTGTCGCTATCTCATTGAGGTTGCCGGGTATGTGAGTGGCGCACAGCGACTTGAGTCGCTGCTGACTCCAAAGGAGGAGACGACGGGCAAGTCGTGACATGTGGTGGGAGCGCACGCCGCCTTGACGATTTATGTACGCTACCGTGGTGGTGCTGTCTGACCTGACTAGAACATGATTGTCTCGAACTAATGGGAGAAACTTCCACAGGGCAGAGAAAACAGTCAGCAACTCTAGGCCATTGATGTGTCAACGCAGCGGGGCCCCTTTCCAACGGCCCGCGGCTGCGTGCCCATTGCACACGGCGCCTGAACCCAATTTGGAGGCGTCAGTCATGGCCAGGACGCGTTGGGAGGGGGTGATGGTCAAAAAAGTAATCGAAATCCTTCTGGTTACCCTAGACAGGGGAACAAGGCAACGCTTGCCAACCTGGGAACAGGCCGAGCCTGGCTGTGCCTCTTTTCTCTCTATGTTTCTCCGCATAGAGCAAGAACAGCCGGGGCACTTACACGCATCGAGGGAAGGGGGTCTTACCCAGTTTCCTATTCTTTCAGGGGGAAAAGATCCTGCGGAGGCCACACCTGCCCGAATGGGGGAGGTAAAAGTGGTGAATACATCACATGGGTTTTTAGGCGACATGTGGAAAATGGCCAGTGGTAGATCCAGCCTCAAAGAGGGGGGAGTTGCTACAAAACGGAAACCAGAGGGCAGCCGGGACTGTCTAAGGGAGATGCAGGTCCACTTCGTAAGGGGACCGTACCACATACAATACACACAGGGGGAGTCCACATAGGAGTCCTGACCTGTGGAGCACCTATTCCAGTACAGGGTAGATTAAGTACCCGCAGTGGATTGGGTCGGCGAGTTCCTCTGCTGAACTGCAGACCCACAGGGCTAGGGAGGAATCATCCAGGGATCCGAATGAGTGGGATCTACTGGGAGAGAAAGCGCAGTTTTGCCTCGGCTGAGGAAAAGGGCACCAGGTGCAAGCGATCCACCCGGCCAGTCCGTCAGCGTGTTACCGAGTACTACCGGCTCAGACCTGAGAAAACACGGGACGATACTGACTCAACCCCAGGGACTTTGTACTGAGGAAAGCCGTGGAACTCAAGCCGTAGGAAGGGTCGGTGTCGAGGCAGAATTGAGACGTGAAGGTACGCGTCCTTCAGGTCTACCACTGCCGACTAATCTAGATGCCGGACGCAAGTTAAGATATGTTTTTGCGTGAGCATTCTGAACAGGAGTTGAGAACTCGCAAGTCCAAGATCAGTCGTAAGCCACCGCATTTCTTGGGGACAATGCAGTAAGGGCTGTAGAGACCCTTCTTCATTTCGGTTGGAGGGACAGGCTCTATCGTATCTCTATCGCCAGCCACATCATCCTCAATCCCGTGGGAAGAAGGAGCAATGCGGGGGGCGGCTGGAGTGGCATGCTTTCTGTTGAAAGCGAGCCGCGACCGCAACGTTGCCACGGTCATGCTATCGCATTGAGAACATGAACTATTCACAAATGCTGCCTCGGTGTGATGGCTGCCCAGACACACGAGACAACAGCTGTGGCCGTCTGAAGCGGAGAGCAATCTACCGCATCCAGGAGCAACACAGGGGCGGAAAGGCATCTTTATTAAGACGTGACCTGAAAAGGCTGTTCAACGCCGCTGTGTATTGCTCTATTAGAGGAAAATACTCTTTTACAAGAAATATCCCTCTTTAATACTCTTTTAGGCTCTGCGCTGTGGAATCACCCAGGGGCAAACTGCACTGCCATGCAGGGAAGGAGAAAGCCGCTGTAGTGCGCCGTAGATCCAACAACAGAGAGCATCAGAGGAAAAGGAACGGGTGTGTGACTCGCAGCTCACTGCAAACACGACCATCATCTCCGAAGAAAATTTCTGAATGAACTTGACGTATTTCCCTGCCTTTATACCCATATGTCCGGGGGCGGGGAATGCAAATACTGTCTGCCATCTTCTCATTGGCCTTTTTTCATAGATCAGAGGCATATTCGGTGCTCAAGAGAGACCCCTAGTGTCGCTTCTTCAACACAACATCGAAGTGAGCGACAGACGTGGAACTAAGCACCAAGCACTGAAGCAAGGGAACAAACCAACTTAAACACACACAAGGGAATGAGACACAGGTGACAGCAATAATGATAATGACACACAGGGAAAATATGAAGCAAATTAGACAATTGAGACCCTCAAGTGGCTATAACAAAGAACAGAATGTCCTGGCAATACTGACAATTATTTGGACATCATTATTTATTGAGTTTCTACTGCCATGATCAATAGAAAAGGTACAGAAACATATCTTTTAAATAAAATTCAGTTTTCCACCTGCTTTCCTCTAGTGGTGATAGAGCGATCTATATTACACCAGGCAAATAGCACTGAGTTTTGTGAATGAAGCACAATCTATAATGAGCCTGATTTACATAGAATATGTCATGATTGTGCAGACAGGAATGATAAGTCATGAGACTTGCAATTTTTGTGCATGCGGGGTCGGAAGTGTGAACGACGAGCTCTGTGCTTTTTGCTAGTTTTTAATTATTTTGATATCATAAACCAGTGAGATTCGATACACCCTGCTACATAACTGTTTTATGAAGTTAACATGTCAAAGAATTAAAAATCCTCGGGCTCTGGAGATATTAAAAGACAATTATGTGCTCAAGCTGATACCTCAGACAAGGCCGCAGACCAGGGACTCAGTTTGGATGGTGTGGCAGGAGAAATTCAGCGGCAACTGTTGAGCATGTCTGTAATGCTGGATTTGGAGATTAGGAGGATCTTGCTGTATTACGGTGATGGAGGCTAAATGCACTGAGCTAGTACAAGAATCAGGGATGTCGAAAAATGGATCAATTATCTGGAGTCATGTGAGAGGTTGAAGTAGCTGCTAATCAACTAGCGACCAAGACAGACTTGGAACGCATTTGGGAAAAGCTGGAAGACCTTGAAAATCGTAATCGGTGAACCAACGTCCAAATCGTTGGAATTCCTGAGCATGAGGAAGGACGAGATATGGTGAAATTCCTAGACAAGCTCTTCCCAAGTCTGCTTGACATAACAGGCCATAAGCTGGAAATCAAAAGAGCTCACTGAGTCCCGACTTGGAGATCGGCTGAGGGAGACAGGCCCGATCAATTCTGACCAAATTTCTGAGATCATCCAATAAAGATCTTGTGTTGTGCAAGGCGAGGATCAAAGGAAAGCTTTCTTGGAAAAACCACAGCATTTTCTTTTTTCTGGACTTTGCGGATTCGACAAGACAGAAACGTGATCGATTCAAGGAATTCAAGAAACTCTTACATCAACGGATCACATTTGCACTGATGTTACCCACCAAATTTAGAATAGATACCAAGGATAGCCACAAAATATTTACATGCCCACACAAGCATTGTCTTTCATAGAGACAATGGGGTGAGGAAGCCATTTGGTGATTTTCATGTTGCCTCCAAGTGAGCTTGTCTCGCTGAACATACTCTTGACTGTCTGTGGAAGCTGGGAGCCTTTTTGTTTCTTTTTGTGTTGGTTCTGCCTAGCAGTGGGAGTCTTTTTTTGTGTTGTATCATTCCTTCAAGAAGCTCTTGCATTGACAGAAGATCACTTCTGCACTGATGTTTCTGGCCAAATTGAGAATAGATGCAAAGGATGACCACAAACTATTTACATGCTCACAACAAGCGATGTCAATGGACTGAGGAAGTCATGGTGTGTTTCTCAAGTTGCTCCCAAGTGAACTTGTCTCGCTGAACATTCAGTTGACTGTCCGAGGAAATGGGTTACTTTTCTCGTTTCTTTTTGTGCTGTTCCGCCTAGCGGCTGGATATTTTTGTGGGGAATAATACTCCTTCGGGACTGTTGTGGATCAATCTGCTCGTTCTTTGTGCTTATGCCTCTTATTAGCTGAAATTTGTTTTGTGGAGTATTTTTTGCAAGACATTGGAATGATTAGGTTTGATTTGTGGAGGAACACACCTTTTTGCCAATAAATCTTTGTGTGTTTATTCTGCCTATTGGCTGGATTTTGTTTTATAGATTATTTTCTGTTATGTAATTCTTTCTCACAAAATTTGTATAGAAATTGGGACTTGAGCAATCTGATGGCAAAGTTGTCGTGGGGATTCACATAGGCATGCATGGACTGTTTGAGTTCAGAGGGATGGATGCCAGTTGGTGCTGTCATGCGCGGGCTTAATGCGCACATTTTTGTTTTTTTCTGTTTGTTTGGTTCGGGGGAAAGTTTGGGCTTTGACAGTTGCAGTAATGTTGTAATGTGGTCTTTATAATTTTATTTTTGACACACAATCTATTTCCTCTAACATGTCAAAACTTCAAATGTTAATATGGGTGGATTTTCTCTCACCACATGGAATGTGAATGGGTTGGGGCACCCCATAAAAAGAAGGAAGGTTATTTCTTTCCTTAAAAGTAAGAAATATGATTTAGTGTTTCTTCAAGAAATGCATCTTTCCCCACAGAAAGCTGAAAATCTGGGAAGATATGGGGTGGACATGTTCAGAGCTTTTTAATAGATTTTGAAGGGATGCTGCAAGCCGTTGGCACCCCTCGTGATATTATATTTGGAGGAGACTTAATCTTTTGATGGACACCTTGATCATAGTGCAGCAAAAGTGTGCAAGGCCCCTAGAGTAACATTTTTCACAGGATGTGTAAAATGGTCTTACAGATATTTGGAGAATTTTAAATGCATCTGAGAGGGACTATACATTTTTTTCATCAGACTCTGGTCATGGCCATCTCACTTGACACCAAAAAGTCTTTTAATATGGTAGAATGGGATTATCTTTTTAAGATTTTGGAAATGTACGTGTTTGTTAGTGGCGGTACACCCTGTAATGGCAAATTGATTAATTTCAGATTATTTTATTCTGGATAGGGGCACCCGTCATGGTTGCCCTCTTTCCCCATTATTGTTCTGTCTTGCCCTGGAACCATTAGCAGCCACGATAAGAAAGGAGGATGATTTTCCAGGGGTGATGGTGGGAGGTGTGGCGCATAAGCTTCTGCTTTACGCAGATTATATTTTATTATTCGTCTCTGATCTTACTTGTCTAAATCTGGTCTAAATCTGAAGCTTTGTCTCTGACAGTGTACTGCCCGATAACGGCTTTTTAGCCGTGCGCCTTCCAGTGGCCCAAACAATGATGTGGACAAAAAGGGCTTCATTACATTTATTGATGATTGAGAAGGTTAATGTTATTAAAATGAATTGTATTCCAAAATTCAATTACCTGCTACAGTCACTCCCTATAGATGTCCCCCTCTCTTATTTCAAGCAATTTGATAGCATAGTGAAGTCCTTCATTTGGAATGGGAAACGTCTCAGTTTACATTTCAGTAAACTGCGTAGGCCGATTGATAGAGGTAGATTAGGCCTACCCAAGATTTTGTTTTGTTATTATGCGTTCGGTCTCAGACATCTGGCTCATTGGTTGCTTCCATGTGAGAGAGCCCCTCCCTGGTTTTGTATTGAACAGAAAGTTCTTGCCCTTATTTCGCCATTGCAAAGCCTTTCTATCCAACTAATCGGAGCCGTTATATAGCCGTATATATAGAAGTAAACATAATCATTTACTTTATATGCTGCTGCTAATCGAACTGTTCTTCAATTGATAGTAAAAAAAATTAATAAAATCTTTCTGTTCTCTTTCTAATGGTGACTTCAATGGTGAATGAAATATCAGTGCAAAAGGACTAGTATTTGATGTAAATATCACTTATTATTCATTATTTTTACAGGGCCTAATTATACTTCAGTTTCTCATGGATCAAGCAAACTAATGCATTTGTGACTAACGGGGTTGTTTCTGACATCAGGATATTTAATAAAGAAATTTGGATTGATTAGTTTAATTTTTTTATTATTCTTAATCAAATAATACATTTCTACCAAACATTGTATAACACACCTCTTTATGAAACATTGGAATCTTTATTTTATTTTCATTTGTACAAAACACTACACATTAGTCATAAACTATATCAGAATGTAAAACATTTCCTTTGTACCAACCAATGATGGTTCTCAGAGAAAAGGCACCCGCACCGCTATAGTAATGAATTAAACTAGCATGCGTGTCTAATTGAGGTAATATGTGCACTCTTATTTCAGTTTTGCTATTTTTCCCCAATTATTTCAGCAGATAGCTTGCTTCATACACTTGTTTCAACAGCATTAAGTTAAAGAGAGTAAAACTGAACTGTGCCCATCTATTTTTAGAGACTTGCATTATATTCTGCATTCTGTCCATGCATTGAATGAATGTGTGTCCTTAAAGGGGTCATGATGTGCTATTTTATATAATTTTATTATCTTCCCTTAGGTCCATTGATAATGTTATAAAAGTTTTTTTGCACCAAAACACAATTTAGTATTATATGATCATTTTCGACCCTGTTTTGGTCCCTCTGTCTGAAACGCTTGGTTTTGGACTAAGCGCCTCCTTAAAACTTCAATGTAAACTTGGCTAACTTCATACAAACACTCAAATTCAGCAAACTCAATCAGAAGAGAATGAACAAGCTCCACAACATTATAAAACTACATTTTGGGGTTTACATATAATGCACCGCCAACACATTGCATCCGAATGTGAATAAATGA